>CM026579.1:1116528-2323945 GCA_000180635.4 Pristionchus pacificus | reverse complement strand
ACTACCTGAATTCTGATATCAGACCCCCGCTGTTGACGTTTCTGTTAACAAGGCATGTGACCTACGAATCGCAAGCACACCCGATTTTCATAGAATTAGTCGGTGTCCAAGGTCTTTTTCATACAAATATCCGGCTTTCGAAGCATATTGCCACCTTACTTTTTCATGTAGGACTAATGTATATTTGTTGCAGGATACTCGCTTCCGCTGCATCGCTACAATTAACGACTCTAAGATGTTTGTATTTTCCTTGTATTTTCGATCTCATTGTATCCCCCCGTGCCTCTAAAATCGAGTTATTATGTTGTATCTTTTAAAGCTTTAAAAAAGCCTCGGTCTGATTCATTTTTTCTTTATCAAAATATCTATGTAAGGAAACCACGGGTAGTAACATCGTTAAATCTTACCTGTTTTTTCATTCATCTTTAGTTGTGCTTCAAGAAATGAACCAGTGGTGTGTTTTGATCGAAGTCATCACTTAAATTCTTTTAATTTTAAATAATTCTGTACTGTACACTGTTCGTTTCCGATTTCTGTGGAACTACTCATCCTTGTTATTAAAATATTATAATTGCTTCTAATAAGCGACTACCCTGTTTATCGTAATACCAGCAGCTTACCATCCCAAAAACCAACAACTTTTTTATCATTTACTCGTTATTTACCTTTCATTTTAATGAAATGAAGTAAAATCGCTTTTCCCCCACTTCCTCAGTTGTGTATATCGTCCTTGAATCCCCAGGTTATTAGTTAGAAACTCTTTTTCATCTTTAATTTTTGTAATTTCCGATAAACCAGTTGAAGTCGTGCAGTGTGCGATCGGAAGGTTTATTGGTCATTGGCCGTCGAGAGATACCGGATGTGTGGTGTGATGCGTGGTGTGAGGGGGATTACGGTAGTCGACGATTCCAGGATCATTCTTCATAATGATTGCGAAATCAGTTGCTGAAAACTTTAGGTTTCAATGAATTTTGGCCGTTTGTCTAATCGTGAAACGTAATCGAGACGGGGTGGAACTTTCAGATGAATCTCTACCCGAAAGCAATTGCTGAGGACGAGAAGATTGTCTTCGAAGAATCCAGCTCGGAGGATGACGAACAGGAGGTACGGTAGATTCGGAAATCTATGAATTGAACACTGACTTTTTTATACGGAAGAATCAAATCGCATGTTGTTGCTGTTTATGTACCTGATTGTAGCGGTTTTGCAGTACGAAACAACCAAGAGTAATATCGCATAATTGAGTGAAGGCGCTTACCGCAAATCTGCATCTCGTATTGAGCGACGTTTGGTTATTGCTGACCCGTTGTGCGGCCCTAATTTTAATTGTTAAGAGGTTGAGGAACGGAAATCGCACAGGTCATCGTTTATCAACGCCTGTCTTTTTAAATTTATTATTTCTATTATTATTATTATTATTATTATTATTATTATTATTATTATTATTCGTAGACGCTGAGTGTGCGGAAGCGCAAGGGGGCCAAGGCGGGCACGGACTTTGCCGTCGACTTCAGCTTCGATCTCGGAGGAGGCCCGAAGGAGGACCTGGAGATGAAGAATGTTCGGAAGTGAGTGAAACACGAATGTTCCTTGTGTGAATGGGGGTTTGTTAGAGCTCTTTCGATTTTCACTGCTCTGATATGCGTAATTGATATGTCAGGAAATACTTATTTTTTTGTGATATTTCTTACGATTGATTTCTACACTGCATTGTTAGCATGTGACTCCGCTAAAATTAGTGGTCATAATGAAACCTGAAGCGCACTTGAACTTTTGTTCTTTATCTTGCTAGTTTTTCGTAAACACGAGCGTTTTCCTTCGACGGCAAGACGTTTAGCGTACATGTGCCTATCAGATGGCAGCTGACTGCTCCAAGTTATCGAATATTAAGCGCTCCGTGAAGCATAAATCCGTCGGACATTTGTCAATTATTTCCCCCTATCAGGTACCTGAAGAAGTCGGTGGCGTCCACGCTCGAGGACAAGATCGCCGCGGAGAGGGAGCGACTGCGGGTGGAGAACGGAGAGGAGGTACGGTAGGGGGATTGATCGAGAGGCTATCGAGAACTGATGTAGGGGGGATACTGTATCGATCGGTTGAGTAGTGCTATATAACTATGGAAGGGATACTATTTGATTGGGTAAAGTTAGATAATTAGGGCACGCCATTGGAGGACAGTATTTGTGTGTATTCAATTTGTGTTACAATGAGGTAGTGACCAGGTGAATTTGTGAAGCGGTCCGTCAACGTAAGTAGTAGGTGTTCCTTTTGATCGTAGCAAAGCTCCATCTGTTTTGAAAATGTGAGATGACTCAATGATTGAATACATTGTTACGGTAGGGTACTGCAATACGTTATCCCTACTTTTGTTTTGTATGTCACACATACACAGTGCGGTTGCCAGCCTGATTAATGTATTCCGATCGACACAATCTACCGTATCCCAATCGATAATCCCTCTGTGTTCCCCTCAGGAAGCGGACGAGTCGTCGTCCAAGCTGATGGAGGTGGACGAGGAGCTGGAGCAGCTGCAGGTCGACGCCAAAGGTCAGCGACCCGCTCGCTCTCTCTCGGTTTTGCACGCTCGCTCTCTCGCTGGTCGGACAGAGCGATAGAGAGAGCAAGGGCATCGAAGAGATCGAGTCGAAAATGGAGTTATTTATGTACGGCGTTTTGTATCGAACCGGTGCTGACCCAGAATTGCTCTGTTCCCCCCTGTTCTTATTCGGATATGATGCGCGGAAAGCAGAAATGCACCTAGCAAAATTTTGGATGTCGCCGAATTGAATTTGTTTGCTCAAGAGGATTGCCATTCACTATTGTTCTGCATTTCCTAGTGAATATTACCGGCGCGTGCGAATTATGAGCCCAAATTAGCTCACGTTTGGATTTGCTAGCTTTTTTGTAGGCTTCACCTATCATTTGCGCTTAAGCATGCCAGTTGAAATTGCTCACAATAAATTTTTTTTCGCACTTCGAATTGTTGTTATGATATTTAATTTTTATTTTGGTGTTAGACATGGACCCTATGAAATTAGCACGCGCGTCTTGGGTTATATAGTAGTGAGGTTTATTACATTTAATGTTCCTCCCTAGGTCACTTTCCTCACTTTCCTCGTTGCAGATCGTCTAGTCCTTGCTCCAGACTTCTAGTGATAAAAGAGTTTTTTTGCGGTAGACTATCTGGCTCGAACTCATCATTTCTTTACTTTACTCATTGTAGATCGTCTGCGCGAGAAGCAAAAGCCTGCCGGGCGCAGAGGGACGAAGGAGCAGGACGCCTTCTTCTCCGCCGAGGGAAGGGACGACGATGACCTCCTCCCGACGACATTCGAGGAGCTGATGCTCAGTAGACCCACGTTGAAGGTACGAAAGGACCACCCAGGAAGTTTGGATGGGAGGGTAGGGATTCGGTAGGTACGTAGACGATCCTAGGACAGTACGAGGAACTAATGCTCAGCAGACCCACGTTGAAGATACGGTAAGAAGGGTACGGTAGAAACGGATGAAAGGGATGAAGTGGGATGCGGTAGGGTAGGATTGTTGCTGTAGCTTTGGGGGGGGGATGCATGGTGAGAACAAACACCGTGGGAGTTTTGTTTTACGGAACGCCAAGTTTTGAATTGATCTTGGGAATGTTGTGTTTCACTGAGATTTTATGTTGACACATTTTCGATACGTTAGATTATTACGGGCGAAGTGCTATAAACAAATGAATAATATACGCGTTGGTCATAGTGAATTCAGGCAAGAAGTGTAAGAGTAGGGTCTAGGTGTCACGTATCGTAGTGCTCACTAGGGTTGGCAATACGGGATAACGGGGCCTGTAATGACGCGCTTCTCCATTACGGGACCCGTTATCAAATCGCTAGGGGAGAGGGAGGATTACGGGACCCGTTTAGTCCCGTAATCCTCCCCCCCCCCCTTCGAGGCCGCTAGATCGGAAGCACTCTCTCCATTTTACATGCTCTCTCGCCCGCGACATGGGGAAGAGCAGAGGAGGGAGAGCATCACGGGATCCGTTATCCGTTACGGGTCCCGTAATCTTTCTTATTTGATAACGGGACCCGTTATCCCGTTACCGTTTAGTCAACCCTAGTGGTCACCGGTCCCTCTGATTGTACCGCTGCACGTCGTCTCAAAATACCTAAACAAATCATTCTTTCTATTGGATTCCCCGCATGCTTCTCGGCAGTTGGTTTCAAGCTGCGTAGGGAGCATATTCAATCTCAGATTGCGCGTGGTGTGGTATTACTTCGGTTATGTTGGGGAACATACATGAAAAAGCTAGTGCAAAACTACCCGGAATTTGAAAACATATGCCGCATTTAAGATTTTCACTGACAAGGGAGCTCCAAGCTCTTTTTCCATAAACATATGTATGTTGGGGAACAATATAATTAGGCCTCATTCAACACAACATCCCAATTCAAAAGCTCACCTGTTGCCCCATTAGTAATGGGGGCCATTACGCCCCTATCGTACAATTTCTCGAGTGGTGACTACAGAGTAAAGAAATCAAATGGTGGTTGCTTTCAGGCGATCTCCGGTGCCGGCTTCACCGAGCCCACGCCCATCCAGGCGAGAACCATCCCCGTCGCACTCGCAGGAAGGTACGGTGGTATTGATTTATGGTTACGGTGGGGTTATTTGAGTTCGGTAGGTTTAGGATATCGATTTTCGAATGATGAGTTACTTGTCAGAAGGAAATTCAAAAAGCTATAACCGTGGCGTTGGCAGGAAGGTACGGTAGTATTGATTGATCGTTAGGTTTGGGGCAGATTACGGTATGTATGTTGATCCATGTGAGAGTCATCAAAAGGATATTTTTTATTGATTACGGTAGGCCGAAACTGATAAATAGCAGAAACTTGCTCAGTGCAGAATCTAGGCAGGCACATGTTTCATGGATACCTCAAGTGGCCAAGGGGCTGTTCATTACTAATTTGTACTTGATATGCGATTGAAAACTTACTATCTCAATACAGTATTATTATTCTATAATAATAACAATAAACAATAATAATGAAAATGATAACAATAACAACAACAATAATAATGCAGGGACATCTGCGCGTGTGCGGCAACGGGCACGGGAAAGACGGGCTCGTTTGTCATTCCGATTGTGGAGCGACTGCTGCACAGGTACGGTAGGGGATACTGTGTAACAGGGGAGGGGTATGGTATGGAGGGAGGGTTGGTTATTTCCTTCGTGACAGTAAGGGATTACTGTTGAAAGGATAACGGTAGGCAAGGGAATGGTGCTGTAATGCCGTTATATTTGAGACGCAATTAAGCTATGGTAAATGTGACCTGGAGAATTACGGCTACGCGTTTGAATCTAATGGCCGGGTGCGCGAACACCAGCGATGCTTCTATCTCTTCACTATGGAAAAACTATTTTTTGTCTAACTTGAGTTGTGCCAGGTTATAGGGAGAAATGTTTTCATAATTAATAAATATAAATTATTGCAGATCTCGCGCGACGCCGACGACGCGTGTGTTGGTGCTCGTGCCGACCAGAGAGCTGGCCATTCAGGTGAGGGGGGGGGACTTGCCAAGGGAGTGCGTGCTAGGTGCGCCGGGTTAGAGAAGTTATGCGGGTGAGCAACCAATTTCGATATTCATATTTATTATTTATTCTATTTTTTTTTGTGAAAGAACGAGCGCGAGAATACAGTTGAAAGTAAGTAGCAAGGCACGTGCTCGCCCAGGCGATCTTGTGATTCACTGACTCTAGATGTGATTACGTGCCCTTGTTGATCAATGATCGTATGCTTTCTGTTAGAAGTAGTAATTAGTGTTCATAGAGGAAAAAAATATGAATAGTTCAGCGCATTATTATCGCACTACGCTTAATCGGAAAGCCTGCAAGTGGTGGACATTCCCAAGGCGAATTCGTTGTGCATAGGGACATGATAATTCCCTTGATTGGCGTCGAGCGATTCGTTGAAACCATCGGTGTCAAAAACATTGAAGCAATTTCGTGAGCTTTTGTTTCACAGTTGTCTCATATGATGGTTTGGTGATTTGTGCTTCAATGAGTTGTCCAAAAAAGTAATTATATCTATTAAAGGTCTTCCAAGTGTTCCGCAAGCTGTCGGTGCACTCGCAGCTGGACATCTGCCTCTGCGCCGGTCGGTTAATTATGCTAATTAATTAATTTAATTAATTAAAATTATTTAAATAATTAATTATATTGTATCAATACATAGTGTAACGATGTTTATCGCACAAGGAGCGTGGTGGCGGGAAAAATACTGGTACCGAAACGGGAGAGATATGCAATGAATGTATTGCCGAGAGATTATGCGGGAACAATAAACACATTATTTAAATTAGAAACGGATTGCCGACAAAAACAACAAAGAGTACCGGGAGCATGCATGATTGGGAGTGGGCGGAGACCTGGCTGGGCGATAGTTAAATATTTTAAGGAACAATGGGGGGAGCTACTGGGTGGGATCTAAGGGGGGGGGTGTGGCTTAATTAATTAAATGTTAATTAACTAATTAGTAATTAGCGGTCATGGACGGCAGGAGAGTCTGCGCGCGGTTGTTCGTGTTCGTCGCGAAGAGCGTCACGTAGGCGAGCGTGCCCATGCTGGAATTAATTTTACTTTATACTGAACTTTTTAGATTTCATGGGCACTAGTTATCATGATGCAGTGCACGACACCAATGTAACGCAAAAGTAATAGTAATAATCACAGCGAGGTCATGCTAGAATTGATTTATTTGGCATTTTGGACTGGGTTGTTCTTCGCTTCGCCTGTTCTACATGATAGTTTGGGAACAGTGGATGACAATTTCGCTGTGGCTATCTGTCTAATTTACCGAATCATAACTCCGTAGTTCTTTGCTTTGTGTGGTCTACCTATCGGCGTGTATGCTCACTGGATGACAATTCGCATAAGGTCTCGACATTATTTTGCCGATCCCTCTATTTCTTCTACTAGGATTATTTTCTCACGAACAGACCTGAGCAGGGAAGCGCGTATGAAGTGACAAATTCTCACACGGCTACCGTACCCTACCCTTGCCCTACCGTATCCCCACAATTCGAGACGATCGCAAACTGACCTCAGCAGGGCGGATGTGTAGAATGCGTAGGTGTAGTGCCAGTGCTGGACGAGTTGCGACGCGTAGATGGGCAGGGCGAAGTGAACCAGCCACTGGGCCATCGATGCCAGGCCCGTGGCCTTGCCCAGGTCAGTAGTCTCGACGGCACTGCAAAGATGTGGGTGGGGTGAAGCACGAATGTGGCTTGAAAGGATGCGTAATGCTGTATGACTTTATTGTATCATCCAATTCCGGGTCTAGTTCACGAATGACTGCATCGCTGAGCCAGCATGCTTGGAATTGTATATGCAGAGATCTGCTTTGGTATCCCTGCAGCATCAACATAGCACACTAGCAGCGTTGATAGTGACCAGAGGAGAACGAGTTTTGCCCTCGCTATCGGTGAGAAGCAAAAGGGAAAGTGGATTGCGCTTGCGGAGAAATGCCGCCTGCTGTGGATTGCAATGGCCACCGTCTCTCGAGTTTGCATTGTATCTCGCTCTGTCTAGCCAATGGGAGAAGCTTTCCCACTGTTAATGGCCCTGTGCTTCAATGGAAGAGCTGATAAAGTGGAAACGATTGCGTAACAATAGAAGCTTGGCGAAAGGATGAGCGGTGTTTTCGTTTGATTGTCTCAAGGTGAGGGACGGATGCGAAATGCTTACGTCACTACTATAGAACCATGTTTTTTTGCTGTCAAAGGCCAAAAGGGCGTTCAATTCCTTTTTTCACATTCATTGTCGTCTTTTAGCGTTAGAACGGCATTCTATAGTTGTCTTTGAAATGCTAGCCTCTCTGCGTGTTGCAACGAGCGATTGTATCACACCGATGCAATGGGCAATTGACCAGTCCGAGCGAGTGCTAGAGAATGCAAGAGCGATGGGGTCTAGTAGAGTGGACAGAGAAAGGAGAGCCGTTTGGCTGTTGCGAGGCGGGAGGAGCGCAATTGAGACTAGGAGGTTTTGTGATTCCACGAGATGTTATACATTCGAAATTATAGCTCTGGCCGATTTCAGGTAAGTTGGTAATCCAATACAAATTGAATAATGCCACAAATGCATGGCAAAGCTAACGTGAGCGATGATTTAAACTATGTGCATCGTACATGTTGATGCTGCCTGCGTCTTCGTCTAAATTGCAGTCCTTACTTCGTGAAGCAGTTGTGCCTAACTCCTAGCACACTATATTCAATCAAGAATCTAATGGCAATAGTGGGGGGAATGTGGAATGTGCACTTACGTCGTGATCTGGGTGCTGGATTCGGCGTACGCGACGGCGTAGGCGCCCGTCTGCAGGGCGGTCACGACGAGGAACTGCTCGAAGGACGTGGTGAACGAGACGGCAAGGTAGCACACGATCAGCGTGGCCATCGAGGTCTGAATGAAGGAACTCAGAGGAGCTTGACACCGTTTTGTACTTGAGATGGAGATCTTAAGGGTCACCAGAGATCTGGAATTGTCTCCGTGTCATGGATTATTGGCTAGATATGAGGACTTGAAGAATTTCCGGTATCAGACTATGCTGAAAGACCAGCAAGAAGCCAAGAAAGAGCACGACGGGGTACCTGCAGCAGGGACTTGGGCGTGGTTTTCTTCTGGAGGATGGGCAGGACGACGAACTGCATGACGAGCAGGGAGGCGGCCATGACGAGCAGGACCTACAGGGGACATTTTATTGATTGGAAAGGATGCCGCTATGGGCCGAGATTAAATGGATGTGGCGGAGTGTTTGTGTTTCGGCAGCAGCACTTGGTTGACCAGAGGGGCATGATGCCAATTTGTACTCTGTGTGCATTCCAAAAAAAATTTTCCTAATTGTACATGAGTGAGGCTCATGAATGGTATTGCCTTGTCGGATAGTTTGTGCAATAATATGAAAGTGGAGGCTAATGGGCCACACTCACGATGGCGGAGTCGTTGGTGGTCTTCATGAAGGAGCGGAGCAGGAAGTTGCGAGAGATCATCTCGTAGCACACGTAGGCGGAGACGATCAGACAGCTTAATTAGGGGGTTAATTATTTAGTTTTAATGAGGTAATGTCTTAATTGGACTAAATAGCGCAGGTGGTAATGTTTCCGTGAAAATGCGTTCGCCCGGTGAATCGCTGCTGCTGCTAGTATTCGAAAGAATCTGATGCGGGGCGAAAGTTGATTTCGCCACTTCGCTCAGTGAAAATAAACCAATTTTTTTTTTCTCTGATGCCACGATCGCTATTTGATTTCCTGTTTCAATGGCTACTCGACAGTCCGAGTCTAGAATTTGGAGTGATGAATAGCGTGGGTGCCTCGAAGCAAAAAAAAATAAGCGTATCTCACCGAATAAGGAGGCCCTCTCTCAAGTGCTTGTTGTTCTTGATGAGATGGATGAAATCGAAGGGACGGAGGCGGGCGGAAGCCAGACGAGGAATGGAGTGCGTGGTGGGCAGCATGAAGGCGAGCACGGGCATAAGGGCGAGGAACATGACGATACCACAGGCGCCCTGGAAGGGGTACGGTAGTTTATGGGTTACGGTAAAGCAGGTAATGGCTAAGAAGTCTACAATACATCTTCATTATGGTGGCAAGGGTTACCGAGCACCCCCCAATTGTGGTTGATGGATTACGGTAAAAGATTTCGTTGTTGGTGGTCTATCCAGGAGGCTCGGGGCTTCGATAGCAAAGCTAATGGGCGATGTGAGTTCAGTGAATGATTGAGATGGGATTGACGAGGAATATATAAATTACCGAACCTGGGACACGCGGAGGGAGGTCCACGCGGCCAGCTTGGAGCCGATGATGGGACCAAAGAACATGGCGGCCGCCTGAGTATCGAGATTACAGTATTCAGCCATTTATCGATCGACGTAACGGTATCCGAGATTACGGTACCTGGGGGACGGTGAGCTTCATGAGGGCGCCGGTGCGCTCGCGTTCCGTGGTTACCGTGGCCAGGTACATCTCGGCGGTGGAGTCGAGCTGGTAGCCGAAACGGAGCACCTGTGATGGGTGGGAGATTGGCATGGGTCTATAGGTGTTTTTGTGCGACACAGTCTTCTTGAAAGCGTTATGTATCGCTGCTGATCAATAGACCAGTGGCATATACTGATAAATTTCAATTGTTCTAGTCTCATGTCTCTAGGTGGTTTCTGGTAGCACGGTGGCGGTTTAAGTGCCACCGAGTAGTGCCTTTTGATTGATCGGGAGATCCTTCTCAAAAAAACAATTATCATTCCGCCGCTTTAAAAGAAGAGGAGTAACCAGATGACTATCAGAATCGTGTCAGGGAGGGGTAAGGAAAATGAATTAGACGAGGAGGGCATACCTGGAGGAAGAAGAATCCGTACCAGGAGCGGGCGATCGAGATGCCCGAGTAGTAGATGGATGTGAACACGACGGACACCATGAACATCGTCTTGGGCCCCGTCGTGTCGGCGATCTGGAGAGGGAGTTACCGTGGTTGCTGTGCCTTTGGGCACATTATGTCCTGGAGGCGTTAAGGTACACGCAGTTCAGAAGAGGATATTTTTTCAAAGACTGCGTTACAGCGGCAGCGCAATTGAAAAATGAAAATCGAAATGATCCGTGTAACTTCTGTGTTTCACGACGTCCCTATCCTCTTTGGGCTGCTCGAGAGTTTGATCGAAGACATAGCTCACAATCAGAGGAATAATAATAATAATAACAAAAATATATGCTCACTTGTCCGAAGACGAGGGCGCCGACGGCGTTCATGAGCGATCCGAACGCCTGGATGTACCCGAGGTCGACGATGGTCATCACCTGAAGGAGATTACGATGATTGTCAAGGATTCCGCCGGGGGGGGGGGGGGGGGGGGGCTCGAATTCTCGGATGACTTGGGTTTCAAATGTTGCTTATTGGCTCTGGTGATAGTGTAGTTAGTAGTCGTATTCATTTTGGGGTTTCAGAGGTTCTACTAGCGAAAAGTCTCTCTGCCGCACTAACGGGTTCGATGCTGACATATTCTCGCCGCCTATTTTTTTTTGTTGTTGCTCGCGCAGCTTCTTTGACAAAGGTTTCTCACCTCATCGGTGTCCCACTGGAGGAAGGAGAGGAGGGTGGTGGTCCATTGCGTGCCCATGTGCCACAGGAAGAAGATGAGCATGAGCACGAACATCACTTGCTGCTTTTTATCGAGCACACCCATGGCTGATCTGAGGAGAAATTATTGATTTATTATATGAGATTCCTTGCAATGCGAAACGATAACGTAACAGGGAATAAACGGATGAATCGATTGATTGGAGAAGATATATATTCTTTGCAATGTTATATGAGGCAACATCGATAGGAGGGAAGAATCGATTGATACGGAGCGATTTACAAGAGAAAAGAGGAAAAGGAAGGAGTATTGCGTGAGGCAATGAGTGGTGATTAGACTGATCAACACACAAAGTGGCGTGGGTACTGAGTGAATTGGCCGAAGTGCAAGAAAGGGTGATTTCGTGAGTATAGACTTCAAAATAGTCTCCAGATCTGCAATTATGGACGATGAACGATCCAAACGGCGCTGAATAACCTGATTAAGGCGGATATGCGTAATATTGCGCAAGCGAAGCTTAGGATACGGGAAAAAAGGGTAGGGATCAGCTAAAGGGGAAGAATGAGGGGGATTGCAAAAGAAAGGAGGAAGGACGAAGAGGATCACCCTACTGTGCCGGCCGAGTTGGGGAAGAGAGAGAGAAGAGGAAAAGCCGGATATGGCGAGTAGAGAATGGGGAAGGAAAGGGAAAGCGTGAGAGGGGGGGGGGGGGGGGGAAATGGCCGCCGATTGGAGAATGCAGAGAATGATTCGAGAAAGATCTGCACAAGTGCAGGTTGGACAGTTGGCTTAATATTAGAGTTCGGGATACTTGTAATCGTCTCTTAATTTCACGTACTCTCTCACCGGTCGGAGAGACGAGAGAGTGTGGGAGATGAAGAGACGATTACTCGTATTTCGAACTCTACTTACTACTGACTTGTTGGCGAGACTTATACTCTGATCAAAATAGTCTGATCTGTTGATTAGTGATATCAGTCTTAAAGGTGCTAGTGCGCCGAAAGTGATTGCCAACGATAGTTTTTACGCCTGCAGAGACACTGATAATGTATCATAGCTCCACAGATCAGGATGTATCACAAGCGAAGCGTCAAATGACCATGGGATTAACGATCACACGAGAAAGAAACATTGCGTGTGCGAATACAATCGCGCAACCTTTCAATAGTCGGGAGGGAGGTGGTGAGATGAGAGGAGGGGAAGAGTGGTTGATAAGTGCCGAATGAACAGTGTTCTTGGACGTTTTTGTTTTGCAGCGAGTGGCGCCGTCCTTTGGGTGTGCCTTGAGGCGTGGGAGGCGTCTTGGATAAAGAGACGGGCAAGGTTAACAGTGTGATGGTTCGAGAGCCACAGTTCTTGTAATATGACAAGGAATGGCTGTGAGATGGCTCAGAGACGGCATGATATGCCTAATTACTGATCAGATCCTAACTGGAGCATGGCAAGTGATAATAGGTGTGAATTGAAGCAGGAAGGACAGGGAGGGCAGAGACCCCTGAGGGAGATGAAGGAAAGAAACACGTGTGTGTGTTCAGTATGTTCTCGTAGCCAAACAGAAGCGAGCGAGAAGGGGGAAGTGCCTTAGGGAGGGCAGAGTTTCACCTTGAGATGCCTTGGAGGTTTGCGTTTTACCTTATCTTTATCAATCGGGCCTTTCTGGAAATGCTGATAGATCGAGATTCTACGACACAAAAAACATAACTTGTATTGACATTTTGTAGAACAGTGGCATTAGGGTTGCATGGGTATGATATGAAAATATTTTCCCTGCTAGCAGTGATTCAACTTTCGCACCTTTAAGAACACATCCTGTTTCGAAATGATATCGCCTGCGGATCTGCAAGCTGAAATAGGGTGAGCTAGCGTGGGTGATATTGTGAGCATGCGCAGCGAGCGTTCCTCAAAACTTGAGATGATCACCTTCAAGCGCGTGGATTGAACACACCGAGTCATTGTGCGCGAGGAATAGCGAGAGGGGATGAGTGGAGAACCCACTTGTGGATGCGGCGAGGAGAGAACTTGTGCGAAGTTGGATTGATGAACATACAAAGAGAGTTGAAGAGGGCACATAACACGGTAAATACAGGAGGGATCAGAGGGCGAGAGAGCCGTGTGAGAACAGTGATGTGATACGGGTTAGAATGAACAGTGTTGGTTACCGCATTGTGTTATGATGCACCCAAGCTGATGGCTAAAAGAGAAACGAGATGCTGCTCCGCTAACATTATGCCCATGAAAGGTTCCAAGAGTAACTAGCAGCGTTATCGAAAAGGGGTAAATGGGATCCGAATGTATAGGCTTGCACTCTAATCGGGTCGATATCCCTTGGCTCTTACGTGGTACAAGGGGAGGAGGAGAAGGGGCAATAGCTCTCTAGCCCCTCTGCCGATCTAAGACCTGATCTAATCCCCCACTTTCACTATTTCTCTCCCCTCCGCCGTCTCCCCTGCTTGCCTCCCCCTCTTTCGTTACAAGAGAACCGGTCGACAGGGGAGGAGGGAACAGGCAGGCAGGGGAGAGAGTTGCAGCTCGATTGAGTGTGTCTGCTCTCTCTAGCCGCCGCGCATTCTATAGCCAGAGCCCATGACTTCTTCTTGCTTGCGTTCTGTGCTGTGGCACTCGGGGTGATTGCGTGCTCGAAGCGGGTGAGAAGGAGGGTGGGAGTGAATGGAGGCGCGATTTAGTTCCCAACGAAACAGTGATATTGCTGGAATGATAATTGGTTGAGAACAGCGGAAGATTTCTTCGCAAGATTAAAAGTATTCAGAGTTTCATAGATATCAAGTAACAGTGAAACCTAAAAGAAGCGAGTGAAATTCAAAAATTTCTGTGCATCACAGGTTGCCTCGTTCTGATGGGGCCCATTAGTATTTTCACAATTGAGTAATAATAATAGTAGTAGTGAATGGATAGTGTGCATTTGCGGATGGTCTGGCGAAATTTGAGGGACTTATAAATAAATAAATTGTTCATTTCCAGGTGGTCTCGACTTGAAGACGCAGGAGGCGGCCCTTCGCGCCTCTCCCGACGTGGTCGTGGCCACGCCCGGACGACTGCTCGATCATCTGCACAACACGCCCACCTTCACGCTGAGCACCATTGAGGTACCTTATTGAGAATCCGATGCATGCATCCTAAGAATCAGGCAAAAGGGAGAGGCATTGACTTGCTTGATTGCCTGATACAACACGCACGCCCACGTTCACCCTCAGCACCATTGAGATATTTATTGGAGAGGGGTCTATTGTGAACGCTATAACCGGTGATAAAACACGCCCACCATCACCCTGATAATGAGCACCATAGAGGTACGGTAGATATGGTGGATATTGATTGGGGTGGTCTGTTGTGAACGATTGAGGCACGATAGATATTGATTATTTGTATTTATTAGAGGTGCGCTTGCTTGCGATCGAGTAAGTGCGTGGTTTTGCTTGTTTACGATATCCGTGAAACCAACAACCGTTGGTGCGAAAAGTAATATTCGATCGCTCGCTTTGATAATATGGAAGTATTTGTCGTTGATGAGGGGGGGGGGGGTGCTGCCTGGGGGGTGCTGAACATCACCGTTGACATATGTTGTAGGGTACGATAGTTATTGATTATCGAAAAAGACTCCACCCTTCTTTGAGTGCTTACAATTAGACGTTACAGAACCCCCGTAGTCTTTGTGAAATCAATTGAATGCGTGTGTTGCAGTACAAGGCAATCATGCCGAAAGCATTTACTCGAGCAAGAGAGATTGTGGGCCGGAGGTGTGGAGGCAAGGCGAAATTAGCGAATGAAGAGGGAGGGGGAGGGGTTACGGTAGAGTGGGGGGGGGGTACGGTATCTCTTCTCTCTTCTTCTCACTTGCGCATGAAACAATACCAGAGGGCGTGGATGACGCCCGGAATGTAGAAGAGGAAGCAGAGGAGAATGTTGATGATGAGATGGATCCTGCAAGGAGGAAGGGTTACGGTAGATTTTCGTAGTTGGGACGGTTACGGTTGGGTCTTGAGGAGAAGGTTGCGGTAGGATATGGTAGTACGGTATTGCGAGAAGGGTACGGTAGGGTAGTGTGATACAGAATAGAGAAGATTTCGGTAGAGGGTCGAATAGAGTACGGTATCCATCAATCGATACCGAGCGTAATAGAGTACGGTATCAATCAATCAATCGATACTGAGCGAACAGACTACGGTAGCCTCAATCAATCGATACCGAGATTACGGTAGTCAACGAATCGCAAACTGACGTCACGTCTCGGTCGACCCAGAAGACGGCGATGGGCGGGATGAAGATGCAGAGGATGATGATGAGCAGCTTTTCCGAGTCCTAAACAGATGAGATGAGGGTTACGGTAGTCGGTGCTGAGTACGGTAGGAGTGGTGTATTTCGATATATTTATGTCTAGTTGATGCTATAATCGACAGACAGTGTTAAGGTAGTCGATGCTGACATGAGTACGGTAGGATCACTGTATATTGACAAACATTCATGGAAATGTTATTGGAATACGTATTTTTCCACAAAACTGGGAGGTAAAGCACGATATTTTAGCCCAATTTCGACCAGAATAATGTGTCTTCACAATACATCCTCTTTCTAGCGGTACTATTGAGATCGATTTTGGGCTGGGATTGCTGTAGTTGGCGGGTGTGCGGGGTACGGTAGCTTACATCTCCGCCTCCGCGCCGATTGTTGACGCGAGCGCCCGAGTTGCTGCTAGAGCTTGACATTCTAAAAGCGATACTGTAGGGGATACGGTAGGTAAAGTATACGATCGTGAACTGGAGGGGTACTGTAGTGTATCCTACAGAGCACATGGGGTAGTGAGGTGCAGAGATGAAGAGAATTTCGATTGAATACGGTAGGAAAGAGTGCCCTAGCTCGGGCCCTGGCAAAGAAATAGTAGGGGTACGGCATCCTGGATCCCCAGGTTAGATCCGAGGGGGTATCGGGGGGCGTCCTCACCTGATGGACGCGAGGTGACCGCGTGTGAGCGTGGAGAGAAGCGCGAATGAGGAGAGGAAAGGAGAGGGAGAGAATGGAGTGAGAAGAATGAACACGAACAATGGAACGTTGGAAAAGATGCAAAATGGGCAATTATCCCAATAATATCGTATTTTGCTTGAGAACAATGAAATGCAAATTATTGAAGACGATTAGGGAGATTGAATTTTGTAAAAGCAGAACTCTCTTGATTTGAAACATCCAAATCTCACTAGTTGTAAAATTGCATTTGTTTCACCTTTGCCTAAATTTGTTGAGTTGAGGTTGGTGTTTCACGAGGCATAGATAGATTTGGTCAGTGTCGTCTTGCTTGATTTCTCAAGTTTTTCGAATTTAAAATATGAACAAATCGTATCCAGCTGCAACTCTAGTGCACTCGTGCTGATCATCTGTTAATTAATTAATTAATTGATAATTAATCAGTGATTCCTGCAGGTGCTCGTGCTCGACGAGGCGGATCGCATGCTGGAGGAGGCTTTCAAGGAGCAGATGGGAGAGATTATTAAGATGTGCGCACGACAGAGACAGACGCTGCTGTTCTCGGCCACCATGACGGATCAGGTATATTTTACGTCTTGAATTCTCTATCTGGGTCAGGTTGTACGGTTTGTAAGATAGAGAAATGGTAGTGGGTGAATCTGTGTTTCACCTACTTCTCATAATCGCTTGAGCTGCAGTGGTGTCAATATTGCGTGCTTCATCGTTCTCAAAAAATATTCATCAACTTGACTTCGGGATTATTCGGTTTCACGAAATTCGTTTAATTACACAAGTGGGTGATTATGTGTTTCAGCAACAGTTCAAGGTCGGCCACGCTGCGGCTATCGTAATTATTCCGAGGCTGTATCGAGAAAACAAAACTATCACTCGTTTCAAATCGCTATGCTAATTCGTGTTCCAATAGGCTTATGAAGCTGATTTGAGCGATGCTTCCTCGTCAAGTATGTCTAATACCATATTCATCAAAATATAAACTGACCGTCGACTGATGGGCATGACAGCTTTTTTAAAATTATTATTAGTATTATATTATTGGCATCATTTCGCAGATCGACGAGCTCGCGTCGATGTCGCTGCAGAAGCCGGTGCGCATCTTCATCAACGAGAACACGGACACGGCACTCAAGCTGAGGTGAGCAGTGTGATCTATGTAGGAGCGACGGGGTTGGAGATATGAGGGAAGAGGGCTAGAGAGATGGATCTGAATAAAGTCAAGTTGTGCAAGGCGTTGCTCTCATGTTTCATGTAGTATTGATATGTGTAGTCGCGGGTGCCCTGTCAATGAGAATGTTGCATACTGAATACACTTTGAAATACGTTATTGCATCTTCTTGTCGCACATGCAAAAAAAAATTTACAGACGATTATACTTATTTCAAACTAAACCGCAAAATTTGAAAGACTGATTGAACTGAATCTCTCATTCCAGACAGGAGTTCATTCGTCTGCGCGCCGGCCACGAGAAGGACAGAGAGGCCATCGTTGCGGCGCTTGTGACGAGGTGAGAATGAGAGAAGGAGATATTTGCATGCTATAAGCGCCGGGTTAGAGAAGGGGATATTTGGATGCGTGCTAGGAGCACCGGGTTAGGAGAACATTGTGGATGCGCTCCTGATGACTTTTATTATTCTACAATACCATGTTTGAGCGATGAAACTTAAACTTCCGCGGCTGTTGAACGATCGTTATCGAATTATTTGTTAATCAAACAGTTCTGACGGATCATTGATGTCGATGGCGTTCAAATGATATAGTGATTTAGAAAAAAAACAGAACAAGGGTGATTATGTTTTGAGCGAATAGAAGAAGGGACGCAGTGATTAGGCTTTTAATAAAAGATGTCCACCCTGTGTCTCTTGTGTTTCATGCGGTCTAGAACTGGAAAGGTTCTTTGATTGTCCAATTTATTCCGCCAGAAAATGCCCGATTTTGGCAGGTAGGTGTCAGAAAATATCAAAACGCGTTCTATTATAGGTGATCATCGTGTCCATTAACAAGTGCAGTAATTCCCCCCTCCCCCCCTTGCAGAACCTTCTCCGACCGTACGCTCGTCTTCGTTCGCACGAAGCGCGAGTGCATGCGGGTGCAGATCCTGCTCGGACTGCTCGGATTGAAGACTGGTAAGGATGACGGTAGAGCAGGGGATTACGGTATTACGGTACGTTATCGAAAGTGTATATTTCTGTAACCGGTTTTGTGTAACGTCAAATGCCGATGATCGTACAATCAATATCTGCGCCATCTTTGTGAATGAATCTCTATTGTGATTGGAACAGGGTTGCTCCTCCGGTCCTTGCCGAACTGCAAAAAGGTGCCGATGAGAACGCATTAGTTGGGGGCAACAAAAAATAGAGTGATCTAGAAAACAATGATGCTGCGGTGCGGTAATCCTAATCAACTACCGTATTCCAGCCCAGCTGCACTCGTCGCTCACGCAGACGCAGCGTGTGGAGGCGCTCGCCAAGTTCAGAAGGGCCGAGGTGATGAGGCCATCCTTTTTCGTACCTACCGGGGGCTGGTAATCAGACACACACGGTGGTCTGACCACCACCACATATCACGTTGGGTGTGTGCTCTGGTGTCCGGAATCAACTTGGAATCAAGTAGAAATGGGTTTTCAAGTTGGAATCAAATACAGTACCCCTGCCCCATTCCCACAAGTTGGAATCAAGCAGGCTTACGTACCCGCAGTGTCCAGCACGCACCTCGCCTATAAGGTCCCTTTTCACAGTCCTGTTCTGACTGCCTTCGGGCACGAACGCGCTTGACTATTTGCGGACCCCAGTTGGACCGCCTTTTGGATGTGACCTCCCCACATGGTCGTACCATGCGGGGACTTTGGTTACTGTGTGGGGGAACTCATGCTCTCTATCAATCAATAATAGAAAAAGGTACCGTAGTCCTCGCCGATTTCAAACGATCCCACAAGTTGGAATCAAGCACTTCCCACAAGTTGCCATCAAGCTTGATTCCAACTTGTGGGAATTGCTTGATTCCAAGTTGATTCCGGACACCAGAGATGTGAGGCCTTTGGTCACGGTATGGGGAAACCCATGCTCTCCATCAATCAATAATGGAAGAAGCTACCGTAATTCTCACCGATTTCTCACGATCCCACAAGTTGCAATCAAGCTTGATTCCAACTTGTGGGAATTGCTTGATTCCAAGTTGATTCCGGACACCAGAGTGTGTTCAAAATACCCCCGGTCGACTGTGATTTTCACTATCTATAATAATTAATAATAATTTATTCATGTCAGGCAGTAATGCTCAGATGAGGATAGGTCTGTATTCTTCATAAGTTGCATTCCACCAGTTAACGCCAATAACTCGCGTTAGGTCGTCCCGCCATATATCTGACTACTAGTTATTCTTTGGCAACCGGCGGTAATGAATATGTATGAGTGAGGCGATCGTTCTATATTATTTATGCGGGTTACTGTATTTACAGTAAGAAATAAAGGCATGCTAATTTGGGTGGTGGTGAGCTATGACCAGTGATGAGCGACCCCACAAACTTTGGCGTGTACCTCCGCAGCGGGGGTACAGCCTTGTTATCGAGAGGGTGTGTGCTAGAGCCAGCGGGTTAGAAAGAGTAGGGAGAGGCGCGCGCGGGGATACAAGATTTCGCGTGTACCCCCGCGAGTTAGAGTGGAGCGCTCACCACTGGCTATGACCATGTCCATGTGTTGCTGAAATAACGGATATTTTTTTATTTTTATTTCCATGGCTGTGTGTAATTAGTGAACGCGTATGCCTATCGAATTTGTAATGTTTGTGAAACCCAAGATCAACGTGTCTAAAGAAGGATTTTTCCATGTTGGATCAAACTAGTTGGAGATTAGTTTCCTCAATCAATAGCTGGCCTTACCATTGGGACCCACCTAGCGTTGTCTTATGGCTGTAAAGTCGCTTGACGTGGATGTACCTTTACACCTTAACCAGGGCTCTTTACACCTTAACCAGGGATTACTATGCAAATAATGACATATCCAACCCAAATTGGGCTGATTTTAGCAGATGTAGGAGAAAGAAAATTAAAACCAGCCCACAGTTCACTGATTTTTGCGTATGTAGAAGGGCGAAAAAGGAAAACGAACCCACATTTGGCTGATTTTAGAGGGTTGTAGGAGGGAGAAAATTAAAACCAGCCCACATATTAACATTTTGAAAAATTTATGTAATCGGCCCCTGACGTTAACCTTTAATCAATTCTAAATGGATGTCCCCGCTTGCAGATCGACTGTCTGATCTGCACGGACCTTGCGTCGCGCGGTCTCGACATCGAACAGGTGCACACGGTCAGTGACGGTTTCAATGGGTATTCTTATTGGGCAAGTTAATTTTCGAAGCAATCATTTGAGTATGTAATTGTGTTGTGAATTGTCTGTGCACGGTGAGTGAGGGTTGCAGCGGTTATTCGTACTGCGGATGTTCAATTTATTCGCGACCATTGCGCCGTTCTGTGTTTATAATATTTGAAATTTGCTGACATGATGTTGTAATTTTGCTAAGCACTCGGTGAGAATAAGGGTTTCAGTGCGTATTAATACTAGGGAAATTAACTAATTGTGCAGTTTTGTGTATAATACAAACTTTTAGATTACGCGAAATGCTGGTTTCATTGGTTAACAGGGGTCGCTGAGTGCGTAGAGGCATTGCTAGAGCAGGTCCTTATATCAGAATCAACTATATTTCCTTGATCGCTCCACACGGTGAGCGGAGGTTGCACGAGATCTCTAATTGGACATGGGAGGCGCTATAAACGATCCAGGTTGCGGAGGGCGTGTAACAAATAATTGTTGATTTAAGCCACTTGGTAATGCATTGCCGTGGGCTAATCGATTCTAAAATCATTTCTAAAATCAAAAAAAAAAACCATTTTGTGCACCGCGAGTCCGAGTTGCAGTGGGTGGCCAAGGGCTGATGAAAGGCTCCTCAGTCAATATAGTCAAGTTCTCCGTTAAGTGAATTAATTAATTAACTAAAATATAATTAATTACAGGTGCTGAACATGCACATGCCGCGCACGCTCAAATCCTACATCCACAGGGTGGGCAGAACCGCGAGAGCCGGTGAGCACATCTTAATTCATTTGAACTTCCTGTGAAGCTTGAATAAGCAATGGGTGGGCAGAACCGCCAGAGCTGGTGAGGAATTTGAGCGACAATGTATCGTGAATTATGATCGTTGTATTGGAAACCTTTTGTTAACTAGAGATAGCCGGCCAGCTAACCAATTGAACTATCTGTGAAACTTAATTAGGGTGGGAAGAACCGCCAGAGCTGGTGAGGAATTTTTGAGTAATATTTTTTTCAAATATGAATTACCCGTTAATCGAATTCTCTGTATCTGCTAGGCAATTGAAGTATCTGTGAAACTTAAATAATCATAGGGTGGGAAGAACTACCCGAGCTAGTGAGGATTTTTTCTATACTTCAGTTCCAATTGAGCTAGCAGTAAAACTTTAATAGTCATAGGGTAGAACTGCCAGGGCTGGTGAGGGTTTTTTTTAAAAAATATTTTTCTTATTCAATGATTCAACCGGAAATCAAATTATCTGTCGCTACTAAGCAATTGAACTGCCTGTGAAACTTGAATATACACAGGAGATTAGATAACTTGTTTGAATTATGATCGTTTTATTGCAAATATTAGGTGAACTAGAGATAGCAGGTGAACTAGCCAATTGAACCACCCGTGAAAATTGACTATGCAAAGAGTGGGAAGAACCGCAAGAGCTGGTAAGTAATATTGTGTTCTATTTTTCCCATCAATTTCCCACAAAAATCGAAATCTCTCCAGCCACTGGGCAATTGGAATAGCTGTGTAACTTGAATAGTCACAGACTGAATGCAGGTGCTATTAATTCCCCAAAAATACGATGCTCGTATTAAACGGTCAATTTCCGAGCTGAAGCCTTTGAATTAGTTGAAAATCCTCATTTCGCATGCTTTCTCGCAGCTCTGACCGGCTAGATAGTGCGTGAAATGAAGAGACCATTTACTGCCAAGTCATCCCTTACCTATACCCTCTCTCAGGCAAGGCGGGTCGGTCGATCTCTCTCGTCGCCGAAGACGACAGGAAGATTCTGAAGGAGATCGTCAAGTCGAACGCGGACAGAGCGATGAAGCAGCGATTGGTCGCGCCCGGTATGGTCTAAATTCAATTCAATTCAATGTTTATTACGGTAATAGAATCATGAGATAAAAGACATAGTGGGTGAGTATAGAAACGGATTTTTCCTGGTTTGGTTTTTGGATGGTTTTTGTTTCCGGAATTTTCATTAGAAATAGAACAAGTGAACACTATTTTTTCCCTATAAAGAAGCACAGCACAAATCAAAGTAGTGAAACTGTTGAGAATATGTAAAAGTGTTGAAACTGGAATATCGTGTTCTATTTTTACTCAAATACTTGTCTTTTATGACGAGCGGGTTGATTTTGATTGATTGGAGATGAATAGGCTCGATGATCAGTGTCTAGGTAATGCATTGGGTTGTGGCTAAAGGGCGAAACTGGAATGCTGCAAGATTCAATTTATTCGCCGTCCTTTCCGGAAGTGGCACAAGTTGTATTTCATCTGGCAAGACGGAACGATCATGGCCTACCAGCTTGATAGATATATATGAGATGGATGAAACGGGAAAGCGACTTATTGATTCTGTGAATCACCCCGATCCAGTCCTTTGCAAGATGCCCTTCTTGCGAAGGAGAATAACATTTTCCCGGATATGTTATTCTCTCAGTCATGCTCTTATCATTGCTCAAGTGATGGTTTGGTTAATTCTTGACCTCACCTTGTTATCAGTGTTGAATGAATTGATCAGCTATGGACAAATGGTGAAACGAGAAAGCGTCTTCTTTGCCGGTGGCAAAGACGAGTTGCCACTTTGAAACACACTCATTCGGTTGCAGAAATGGCTTTCTCGTAGGGGGAGAGTGGAACATCGTCCAATCTTGATTAATGAGTAAATAAAAAGACAATCATGGATAACCATTGCAGAAGTGGTGCAGGCGTACAAGGACAAGATCGAGGCGCTCGAGGAGTCGATTGAGACGATCGAAGAGGATGAGAAGGTGGAGAGACAACTGAGAATCGCCGAACAGGTAAGGAGAGGGGGGGGGGGAAGGAAACTAGAGTGATGATGTGACGTAATTGGCGAAAACAGCTTCTGCAGGGTCCTAGGTGTATAGGGGGGGGGGGAATCGCCGAACAGGTAAATTGAAGATTAGAAGAACTGGGAGTGAATACCGTTTCCTATCGTGGTTAACCAAATAGTCCAGAAATCGGTGGAAATTATCATATATGTAGTGCAGTTGTGAATATCGACGAGGGGGTTGAAGAAGGAAAGGTATGGCTGAATTCGTGGAATAGTGGATAACCGCAGTCGATTATTTTGAGTTCAGCTCTTTGATTGTAATTGCACCGTGAAACTTGCGAATTATTGGTCGGGTAAAATGTTGAGTGGTTGCTTAGTTCCGAGCAAGAATCACAACCAGCACTATCTGTTGGAATATCAAGCTAGCTTGAAACATATAAGTGACGTGTCATTTTGTTATTTTACCGTTGTTGAATTGGATTTTTTTCAGCGGCAGTGTCTACTTCAATTTGAATACCCGACTTTTGAAAATTCTTAGACATACGATGAAACGGAAATGAACCGGCATGATTCATTTGTTAATTTGCCTCTTGCATTCAGGAGCAGAAGAACGTGGAGCTCAAGTTGGCGGGTGAGAAGACGGAGAGAGAGGGAAGGGTGTGGTTCAAGAAGCCCACGGAACTGGACAGAATGAAGAAGAAGGTGAGTGGGAAATAGAGAAAGGGCGAAGTCGGAGGAGCAAATATTCGATAATAAGTTGTTAGTTGCGTTAGAAAAGGGAGAAAGGGGTTAGCGAAGCCAACGGAGCTGAACAGAATGAGCAGAAGGTGAGGAGATGTGATATTTGATCTTTAAAAAAGGGTTGTTATTTTCGAATGACTGCCGCACCGGTTATTTTGAAGTTTCGTGGGGTGCATACATACCTTTGGCGCGGCATAAATGTAATAACTCTCAGGCTCCTTCCGAAAAAATTGAATATTTGTGCACGTGACATGAAGCCGCAAGTAGCATCGCAGTTTCACTGTTGAATCAATAGGAAGGGAGGGGGTGGATTGGTGATTGACATGCGATATGCAGTCGAAAATAATAATTATAATTAATTAATTAAAATATTTTAATCAAAAAAATAAATCAATTTTCCAGGAAGAGCGCAAGCGGCTGGCGAAGGAGGAGCGCCGCAAGCAGATGGCTGAGAAGACGGTGGGGGACTTTGAATTATTCGAAAAACTGAATCCTCGTCTATTATGAATGCCGTGAAATACCTGTGCAAAAATATATTCAAAGTGCGTTGAGTTTTCGTTCGTGTTTTATATATTAAATTCTGCTGGAATTGGTAAAGAAGCAAGCACCTGCCATATATGTGTAGGGTGAAACCTGTAGTGGATGGGGCTTAGGGAGCACCGCAAGCAGATGGCTGAGAAGACGATGAGGGGGTTAGTCTATTATTGTTATTGTTTACATTTTCCTAATTACCATCACGAATGGGAAACACATTTGTAAACATTTTGTATATAACGGTTGATAACCGCAGCGTGAAACATCCTGATTGTTGATTAGATGATACGTGGCAAGGTAATTGGAAAACTTGCGTCCAACTAGCTGATATCAGTAAGCTGAAACACAAATTGGATTGGGATTTCTTTCTGAAGATTCCCTCCATTACAGGACTAGATTTAATGATATTTGATCTTTGATCTTTGATCTCTTAATTAAATATTCCTTCCATTACAGGACGACGAGCGCGCGGCGGAGCGCACGGCCGCCTTCCAGGCCAGGAAGATCAAGAGAGACAAGAAACCGGTGGGTCGAATTGCGATTTATTGAATTATTGATTGATGATCTTTGATTAACGATTATTAGTCTCCTTTCAAAAATTACAAGATCCTGATAGGACTAGTCACTGACAAGAGAGACAAGAAACCGGTGGGTGGAATTGGATTCACTATTTGAGATAGCCAAGGTTGCAAAATGACCAAAGTAATCACTCAAATCAAAATTATACTAATTGGTGTATTGAATTATTATTGGGTTGATCAATGATTATTGTTCTCCTTCTAACAGTAGCAGATATTCTGGTAGGGTTATTGATTGATTAATTATTGTATGGAGTTTCACGGTTTCATGGTGAAGACAAGAATAATTTGGTTCGCTGTTCGTTAATGAAGGCGCGATTAGATAGGGTATAACAAAACCAAAATGTTTGATGTTTCACGAGTTCTTCATAGGTCGTCAGTGTTAAATGTTTTCGATTTACAGAGGTTCCTGTCGATAAAACAAAAACTCATAAATAATTAGTATCTCTATTGCAACAACCAGTTCTTTGATCGTTGTCGCATTTCGTGGGGAATAAAAACAACAACAACAATAACAATTGTCCCAATTGCAGCAGCGCATGCGTGCCGTGGTGGAGGATGAGGAGCGGCCTGCGCGAGGAGGAAAGCAGGGAGGAGGAGGAGGAGGAAAGAAGAGGTGAGTAGGGGAAGTCGTATGGCAGAGGAGGATAGGGATAACGTGTTATCGCTGGGTGATGATCTGGAGGGGGGGGGCAGAGAAGAAGAAGGTGTGAGAGTATGACGATGTGAAAGTGAAAAGGAATTAGCTATGGCACTACTTAGCTTTGATCAAAATTGGACAAGTTTTAGCCAAAATGATAGAAACATGACGGAACCTGCAGCTTTGAGTTTCGCAGCTATGTGAAGTCTAAAACGAGCAGTAGATGATGATTTGTACGGGATAGCTTGTTGACAATAATGTTTGTTTTTAACGTGTTTTTCCACATATTGATGATATTTATGCGCGTGGTTAATTTTAAGGCGCGCGGAATAAGATAATAGCGTGAAAAATTCAAGCAATGAGTGGCGAGAAACCAGAGAAGTGCGCGCTTCGTTGCTTGCTCAATACTGCTGTGAATCGAACGTTTAGTTAATGCCTTTTTTTTAGTTTCAACGTTATTATAATAATTCGGGAATCAAATGATTGTTCGTACGATCCGTTTTGCAATAAGCTCATATCTAGTCGCAGGAATTCCTTGTCAATCCCAGTTTCTTAAATTTTTATGGAAAGTTTGGGTCTCACATCTACTACAATACTGATCATTTGCGAGGCGGATAATTCCGAACAGGTGCCACGTCAAAATATGAAATCAATTCCGTTTCTTGCAGGAACGCCTCGTCGTTCACCTCGTCGCTGACGGCAATCGACAAGAAGGGCGTGAAGAAGGCCAGAGCTGGGTGAGTGTTGATCTTTGATCTTTGGGAGGGTGCTCTTTGATCTTTCTTTTTAGAATGGTCATAGATCGTTTATCCTTGGATATAAGGAGGTCAACTTTAGCGTGGATTAGCCAGCTATCAGCACTAAGTCGTTGTGGTGAATGGAAAGAGTGATCTTTGATCTCATTGCAGACCCGCCGACAAGGAGTTCAAAAACGCGAAGAACGCGCACATGAAGGGCAAGAGAAAGTACTGATCCGACTACGGTATCAAGATGATTATCGATTGATTACGGTATCAAAATGTTATTGATTTCTCGCTGTTTCCATTTGAAGAGTCTAGTTATTGAATCATGAATATGTTCATCGTCAGATAATTGATTTGCCCTCACTTTCTCACTTGTTATTTGTTATCATTGTTGATTTGTTGTTGACTGATTTCTCATAGTTTCCACTTTTTCCGTTTTCAACTGTTCCTGTTAGATTTCCTGCTTCAGCCCCTTACTCTATTCCCTCCACACATAATTTAGCACTTGGTTTTGTTCACGTTTGATTCGTATGTGACTTCAAATAAAGCGTTTTGGAAAGTTTGCTTTGGATGTATGGTAGATTTCGGGTGGTGTTTATCAATATTCAAAAGGCTATCATCGTTACTCCATTCTTCTCATCTCCTTGATAATCTTGCTGTAGACTTCCTTGTTGGCTCTCTGACCCCAGAGGAAGTCAAAGTGGCCGAAGCCAGTGAGGTTTCTGATGCTAGCGATGGAGCACTCGGGGAGAACGGCAAAGGCTTGCTGAAAGGGGGGTTGTTATTGTTTTGATGCTCTTGTTGTTGTTTTGACCTAACAAAACAATAACAACCTTGATGGAAGCCGTGTCCACTATGGTGTCGGCCGCAGAGAAGTAGAGGGAAGTGGGCACGCGGTAGCGAGAGAAGTCATAGACGGGCGCCGTTTTCTGTATGGAGTACGATAATTCAGCCAAAATTAGAATAATGCGTGGTAGCTGTCCCATGCTAATCTCTCCTGGTTCTGTATTCCTGCACTGTTATCACGTTCTATCTTAGAGTTTATTTAGTCCCTCCAGCACGGTAACTACCATAGGTCGTTTCAAGTGAAGGTGAGAAAGAAGATGAAATTTGAAACTTAGTCCGTAGTCCGGAAACTTTATTGAACCCTTTAGAGATTCATTGGTTCAGACTTCCTTCCTTAATTTTCGATTTAAAGTACGCGTAATTCTCTCTTCATTTCACGCGCTCTCTCACCTGTCATAGATGCGAGCGTGTGGCTGAAATGAAGAGACGACGATCCGTATTTCGAAATCGCTCACCTTTCCGTACGCCTTCAGATTGCCCTCCTCTCCGTAGTCGAAGGCCGTCGTGCGGTTCGTGTTCATCTACAATGGATTTGTCTTGGCGATAAATCGGCACGGATGTGGGGTGTTCTTCATTGTGTCTTCGAATTTCGGTTATGCTTCACGTGCGCAATTAAATTCGCTTAGTTGCCTCTACAGCAATTTCTTTTTGCGCGGCCTGTCTTAAAAATATAACGAAATGTTGAGCTCTCGTTTTCTTCCAAAACTCGAGAAATGACCGTATCTTTCCATCGATCAGACGAGCTAGAGACTGTTTGTAATCGAGAGAGCAACTCTGCCTGCTGCAGCCAGTGCAGCATCAGCTTCATTGACGTTCCCGCGGGGAAGTGCGAGAGTAGTTGAGGGACACGGGTCTGTAATGGTGAGGTACGGTAGGTTGCGCTATTATTAGAGTACGGTAGGTTACGGTAGGATAAGGAAAGGTGTTCAACAACTAGGTAAGACACGCCCCGGCAACTCCTGAACCTAACCAAAGACTTGCGTTCTTAATCAAGAGGATTCAACAGGTATACCGAAATCTCCACTCTATTATGGAGAATAACGGTTGGGTGTCGCGGTGTGAGAGGCGAAGCAAGTAATAAATATTATTTATTATCTGTACTTTACAAGGGAAATGAAGTGATTGACTATGAATGGGGGTGGTGATGGGAATGAAGACTGATTGAATGAATGGATGAACTCTTCCCCTGTTGGGGTCGAGTGAAGTGAATGTGTTGTGAGCGAGTGAACTCTCCCCCGTTGGGTTGAGTGTATGCCGACTGGAGAGGGCAAAACCGCCTGTCACGGGAAGCCCTTGAGTCTCGAGTGACTTCCCTACCCACTAGGGGCAGAGGAGGGAAGGGGGCGGGGCTAGAGAGCGCACACGCCTCGCGCGCTTGTGGTGAGGGAAGAGGGGCGAGAGAGTATGGGGCGAGAGAGACGCCAGGGGGTGAAAGTGCAGAAGGGCATGTCGCACACCGCACCACAGATCGCGGAGTGGGACGACCACACTCGCTACCGTAGTTAGATGGCGTACATGAGGAATGAGGATTGATTTAATTACAATATTGATTGTAGAATGTGTGAAAGCAATGTTGCCCAGAGTGCATTTGGATATCAAATTGATAGAATTTGGTACACTCCAGGGGGACGGGAGTGAATGAGTGAGATGAATGAATGGTCAATGGTATGAATTGAAAGAAATGAGCGACTGTTGAGGTGAAGGAAATGAATGAGAAACATCATGATTGCTGTATAGAACGATGACTTATGAGATGGACATGGGGTCGGAACAATGACGAAGTAACGTAAGAACAGAAAATATTTTGCTATGGGACACAATAATTGATGATAACGAGGCCAATGTGGCAGAATCTAGAAATAGTGGTCGGGGGAAGACGTCGATTTTTGTCTTGGCAGTCGAAGTGCATGGGGAGAATCCTGTAGAATGTGGCGTTGAAGTGAATGAACTCGCTTGTGGGCGAGTTGACGTGAATAGTCATGATCGGATCGATGGATCCATTTCACATGATGTGATCGATGTGAGGATGGAATGATGTGAATTGAATTGGAATTACAGTGTGTCTGTACAGTGGAATCCTCCGGGGAGGAAGACGAAAAGGATTGATTGGGCGATGAAGGAATCTTTGCATGAGTCCTGAAATGAATTGGTTGAATAGCAATTGATGCCACTTTCAAAGACTGGACGTGGGGTTTAATGATCTGCACGTTAGAGTCGTCAGTGGACGTGGCCAATGAATCGATTCTAATAGCAGGTGTAGTCGACTGAGATCGATGAATGGTAGCGGAAGTAGAGGAACTGATGTGTTCAGAACCTGCTATCAATGGGCCAATGATTGATTGAATGAGACGATAGCCACTAGGTAGTGTAGTGCTCTTGTTGCTGTCAAGAAGCTTGAGACTGTCGCCGACTCCTAAGAGGAGGTCGGGATACACTGATGTGTCACCGAAATGATTCGGAATTGTAGTGAGAGTTGGCTTGATGACTGCTAGATCAGCAGCTGACAGTGGAGGATGATGAATGGTACCGATGATGGCATCGGTGGTTCAGTGGTAGAATGCTCGCCTGCCACGCGGGCGGCCCGGGTTCGATTCCCGGCCGATGCACCATATACCGAAATCTCCACTCTATTATGGAGAATAACGGTTGGGTGTCGCGGTGTGAGAGGCGAAGCAAGAAATAAATATTATTTATTATCTGTACTTTACAAGGGAAATGAAGTGATTGACTATGAATGGGGGTGGTGATGGGAATGAAGACTGATTGAATGAATGGATGAACTCTTCCCCTGTTGGGGTCGAGTGAAGTGAATGTGTTGTGAGCGAGTGAACTCTCCCCCGTTGGGTTGAGTGTATGCCGACTGGAGAGGGCAAAACCGCCTGTCGCGGGAAGCCCTTGAGTCTCGAGTGACTTCCCTACCCACTAGGGGCAGAGGAGGGAAGGGGGCGGGGCTAGAGCGCGCACACGCCTCGCGCTCTTGTGGTGAGGGAAGAGGGGCGAGAGAGTATGGGACGAGAGAGACGCCAGGGGGTGAAAGTGCAGAAGGGCATGTCGCACACCGCACCACAGATCGCGGAGTGGGACGACCACACTCGCTACCGTAGTTAGATGGCGTACATGAGGAATGAGGATTGATTTAATTACAATATTGATTGTAGAATGTGTGAAAGCAATGTTGCCCAGAGTGCATTTGGGTATCAAATTGATAGAATTTGGTACAACAGGGTCCATCTGTTGACTCAAAGACATCGATCAAAGATCATCGATCAGAGATCAAAGACATCAACCTATACAGTACCTCATCAATCTAATGGGCCTGTATCACGAACTACCGAAATGCCCTAAGGGGTATGCTCAGAGTCATCGATCTGTCCCAGCAAACTACCGTACCTTATCCAGCTGATCCATCGGTCCAGCTGCAGCCAGGATGCCCGTGCAGACAGCCGTCATCTTCGGGTCGGCGCAGAAGGGGAAGAACACGGGCGATGATGGGTTAGAGGGCAGTTGGGCCTGCACAAGCCTCATCAGTTACCCAAATATTCCCCTTACGCTCAGAATAAAGAATTTTTTCCATGCAGTGAGGACACTATAGTTAACGACGATCAAGGATGATCTTCTGTGTTTTTTAATCACTCGATCTCGGTATTGAACCGATAAGATACTAACCAGCATCTCCGGTGGAAGATTGCCCACGATTCTGGCTAGATTCACGGCAGCTGCTTGTGTGCCGATAGCGGGAGCGAGACCGAAGAAGTGGATGACATGGAAAGAGGGAATTACACGGAGTTGTTGGCACAGTTCCAGAGTTCACGAGTTCGCGGAGAGACCATCGACATCGACGAGACCATCGACTTTCGAATGCACCATGGGATATAGGAAGAGATGGTCTCCTCAACTCTCTCCGTAGTCAGAGAGGGGATATACGAAGATTCCATCATTTTCGTACTCGAAATTGTAACGTTTCGGTTAGGTTTCACGCGCAATATTTCGTTCGAAAAAAACTCTTAGGAGTAATAAAGTCGAGGATGAATATTGACTATTATATAAAAAAAACAGATGTACGAAACTAACCTTTCTGCGGATGCTATGTAAGACGGTGTCGGCGATGAGCAAGGACAGGGCGGCCTGTAGTCAGTATTAGAGTTGGAAATACGGGTCAACGACTCTCTTCATTTCACATGTTCTCTCATCGGTCAGAGAGGCGAGAGAGTGTGTGCAATGAAGAGACGATTACCCGTTGTCAATTTTTCTCACTATCGATTTCACTGCGTATTTTTGAAAATCACCGTTGTCTTACACCGAGAAGTTGCACTGTTTAGATGAATAATCTATAAACGGAAGCTACCGTATACCTGGGAGTGTCCCACCACGAACAGTCTCTTCCTTCTGCTCTTCTTCAGTACGTAATCGATGATGGCGGGGAAATCGAAGCGGCCGAGCTCATCGCCTCTGAAATTATCTGCTCAGATCAACCAATAATATTTTGTTCCTGGTCAGCACGAATTCCAAGCTATTGTAATAACAACAACAATGTTTGTGGAGCACAGCCACAACCTTACAAATCGAGACTGATCGGGAAATTCGAATTAAAAACTGACGAGAAATTCCAGAATCGCTCATCGCTCACGTTGAGCTTCTTATGGCCCATTGAGTAGATGTTTCCTCTCGAATTGGCCATCCAGACGTCGTATCCGGCGTCGGCAAGAGCGTAGCCTGGATTTCACTATGAATCTCTCGGATACAGATACCGATTTATCTATCAGTAGTCGCAAAGATACGCTGATCAACAAGGGGTATCAGAAGGCCGTTCTTCATTGGAGCATGCAAATAGCAATGATGAGGATTTTTTCTTGTTTCGAATCAGACGTGTCCAATTTATGTCGAATCAATGTTGGAAGGCTCACTATCGGCTCGCTAAAAAATTAGAAGAAGGTTCACTTCAGAAGTTATATGTTTCACGGTCAATGTGGAGATGAAAGGTGGAAAGAATGAACAACGCACTCAACGACTCGTTCCTCCTCATCGCGAGGAAGTCCCTGCTGCTGAGGATCAGACCGTGCTGCAGCAGGACCGGGCGACCGCCGCGACAACCTGCAGCAGGGAGAGGGGTTGCTACAGCTGCTACGAGTTACTTCCGTATCATTTTCGGCCGTAAACTGCTCATCGTGCACAATTCATACTGTCATGTATGCGATCAATACGGATTGAGAAAGGGTCTGCAATTGCTCACAGAAGTTCAGAAGAAGAAGAAGTTTAAAAAAATTATAAATACTCGATTGACATATACCTTTCCTATCCCCAGGGATGCGATGCAGTGTGAGTATGTAGCCATCCTTCGTAGTCACGTGATGCTCCTGTGCCGAATAGCCCCGATGGCGGATCAGCTCAAGCTGGAAGGGCCCATTTTGGAAATATCGGAGCCAAACATGTATGGCTTGTGAACTACGACGAATCGCAAGGAACAGGATGACAAAATCTCTTTATCATTCTCTACGACGGTCACGGTGACGATTCGTCATCCTGACGGCCCAAATCACATTCCTTACCGGGCTCATTGTAGCCTCATCCTTGCGCCTGGCAGCCCACAACGGGACGACTAAGAGAAGAAGAAGGAGAAGCATCTCGACTGAACTCCATTTACTGCTCGCTCTCGTTTTATACCAGCCATCTCCTCATTGTCTTCTCCATCTCTTCTTTGCTCCGTCTGCCAGTGCTAAATTGGCTTCCAGATACAATCTATTCTGGAGAATGTTCTTCAATTTCCTCCTGCCATTTATTCCCCGAGACACAACAAATTAGGCAGTGCTCGCTCGCCATTTTCGTTTAGCTTCGCAGTTGACTATTTTCCGACATACAGGTAAACTTTCATGTGATTCTTTTCTTTATAAATAACATGATTGTTGAGATGTTGATTATTTTTAACATCATTTATCGAAAGGCGAAGGAAACGTATCACGGAATTCAGAGCATTGGGAAAAATCGATTGATCAATAGTTTGCTCCTTTCTTGCCCTCCAACTTGTTGATATCGCCAATGATCTCATCATAGATCTCCTTCTTCGCGCGATCTCCCAACACGAAATCGAGATGGCTGAACTCGTCGAGGTTGCGATTGCGAGTGATGGTTGATTGAGGAAGGAGGTCGAGAACGATCTGAATAGTAAAAAAATGTAGAGGTAAACGTAGAAAGGTAATTGTGTAGCCACGTCACGCTTTTTTACAGGCGTAAGACAACGCTAGGTGGGACCGACTGGTAAGGCCTGCTGTTGGTAATTTTATGCTATCTACGCATTGACAACCCTAGGAGGCCCACATGCATGAGTTCACTCTGTTCAGTTGTTAACTCTAAAATGGAAGCTTAAGTTGACAGGGAGAGAACAAAAAAGTCACTCCCTACAACACCAACATCACGCAATTTTTTCTCGTATTCTCGAAAACATAGTCAAAATTGTACTCCAAATGTCGTGACTGGAAGGAATTTATTTGCTTCACTCTGCACTCTCTCAATTCCGACTGTTCTCTCGTCTTCTCTGACCGATTATAGAGCACAGTAAATGGAGAGGTCACTCTGATCTCTTCCCGGTCAGACAGTCTTAGACATCACACGGAATGGAGTGAGCATGCCTGGATTTCGTTTGACTCTGCGAGAGAACATTGAGCATCGAGAGAGTCAAGCGTTTCCTGTCTAACCAGATCCGATTTCGCTCTACTCTCGAGTAGGAGAAGATTGAGAACCTCTTCAGTTCCATTACGTTTCCTCCCCTAGATGGGAGTCCTTAGTCGTTTCTAAATGTGGATCCTATGTCTGCGTTTGTAATGCATCTCGCTTATTTTAGTTGCTTACGACTGTTTCTGTACAGTCGTAAATGCAGAAGCGCATGTTTGTGCATCTTCTGAAGAACTTGGTGGAGATCTTCGAAGACGTTTAGTATCGGGGGATGTAATGAAGGAGCTAATCAGCAAACTTCAACGAAATAATTTGTGATTAGAGCTCTATTTTTTTTCTGACGAGACTGGTTACGATTGATTTTTTCTCTCTTCTATGATTCTTTCTGGAATATCATGTGTAACGGCATTTAAAGTCTTTTATAAATGAAAGTGTAAGGGATGTAATGTTGGAGCTAATCAGGAAAGTGCAGTGGGAGAAGGAGTGAGGGATTGGCGGATTAGCATTTATCTCGGATAAATGTCAGTCGCGGTGTATCTGTGGCGGGATTAGCTGAAGATCTAAGGGTGGTAGAACGAAGTATCAATTTCGTATTTAGAAATCATTTGGAACATCCCAGCGACATTTCATCTCTAATCCCAGCGACAGCCACCACTCGACGTAGCGCATCTGAAACGTATCCAAACATAAAATGAAACAGGAAGCATAATTTTTTTTGCCTTATCCGATCTAGATTTACCCTTGTATCTCCTAATTGCCTCATTTTTCATGCCATTTGCCCTTTTCTTCCCTCCTCGCTCACACCATTTTGAATGTTCTCTATTTTCCGTACTCTATTGACCATGAAAAAAGAGAGCTCGACTAGCCACAGGCATATCATGTGGAACGGAGAGGCCGTTGTTGTTTTGCTATCTTGTGCATTGCGAACTCCCCTCTCTTTTCTCCCTTTTTTCTTTCTCTGGCACCCTCCTCCTTTCACACACTCTCTCGCCTGTTCTGACAAGCTAGAGATCATGTGAAAAGGAGAGACGCTGGCCTCGCTTGCTTCTGTCTCTTTCTCGTCTTCTTCTTGCTTCCTATTGTCGTATTGGACATCAGATAGCGCAAAATAGTGTGAATCGTTCGTCCTTCTACTCCGTTTGACTCCTAAGAACGGTCCTATTGGCTCTGTTTTTGCGGTCATTTTTCTTCTTTTTCCCTTTTTCCTCTTTGTCGTATTGGACATCACATAGGGAAAGCGTCTTCGCTTTCTAACATGCCACTCTTTTTTCTGTGTCACAATGCAATGCCTCAGAGCAGACAGCGAAAGATGGCGAGAGCCAGCCTATTATTCTCTTTTTTTGCTGCCGTTATTCCCTGACACTCCCCACTAGGGTTGTCAGAATGAAGAATCCGTCTCTTCATTAGTCGTACTCTCTCCCCCGGTCAGAGTAACGAAGAGTCCGTAGAAAAGAGAGACCCCTTACAAGCTAGAGCCCCCATCAAGGCTGATGAGAATGCGTCCTCTCAGTTCGATTTTTCTTTTTGAGAACAACATCTTTTGCGCTATTCTTACCGCCCACTACTCTGCCTCTCTTCACTTTACACGTTCTCTAACGCTGTCTGACTGCCGTGGTAATGGTCTCTTCATTCCCCACACTCTCTAATCGGTCAGAGATGCGAGAGAGCATGTGAAATTGAGAGAGAGAGAGAGCTATGTCTTCGGACATGTGATGGGGACTACTCGTGGCATTGTCCCCTCCACGTCAGCTGTTGTCTTGTCGCTGTCTGTCTCTCTCATTTCCCTGCACTCTCTCGCTTCTCTGACTGCGAGAGATCGTGCATAATGAAGAGAGACGAGAGTCGTCGTGTCGTTGTCACATTTCTCCTCTGGTTAATGGGTGAGGGAGGGGAAATGTGCACGAAAATACCTCGCAATTGGTGATATTTTCGGGCTTTCATTGAGAATTTCACGTGGATGACCCACCATCTATTTTTTATGCATTTTTTTATGCAAAATTTATTGGCTTTGAAAAGGCGTCATTGTATTTTTATTTTCGATCTGGCAGAAGGATTCGCGATGCATTTCTGTATTTTTTCCTCTTCTTTTCACGCATTCTCGAGCTGCTCTGACAGTTAAGAAAATATGCGAATGGAGTTACTCACACTTCGAACTTGCCGTAGATGTTATGCCAATAGCGCGCATGACTCTTCTTCCCCTCGTCTCTGCACTCTCTCTGCTGTATTCTCTCATCCTCTTCCTTTCCCTGGAATTTCTGGATTCCTCGCCCTCATATTTTCCATCTCCTTTTGCAGTCATTTTCAGTTGCGTTTCGCGCATTCTCCATATATCTTCCACAGCCTCTTGGAATCACCTGTCGCTCCTCAAAATAGAATAAAAAAAACCGCTTACTCCGTTCACAATTCATCGCAGAACTTGTAGATGCACGCAAATATACCTTCTCCCGTTCTGTGTTATCCTATTGTTTTCCTCTTTTTCCATTTCCATCGGCTCAGTGGCTCGCGTAAGCAGAATGTGTCCCTGCGAAGTGTCGATTCAGTATCTTCGCACCCTTCGTTTGCTATGATAGGAATCGCTTCTGTCTTCAAGTTATTGAAATGACCTCACCAAAGTTCAGCGTATCTCAACTATCGCAAAATCTTGGCTACATGTGAGTGATTCAACATAGATGAGGTGCACTAACTGAATCCATTCCATGAGATGTACTTATCCTTTTCTCATGTCGTAGATACGAATGCACGCTTTGAACTCCGATTATCCTCGGATATCCTTCGGGTTGATCTTTGAAGTTATTCTCTCTTTGTCCCTATCTCCTCATGCTCTCTCATCCATTCTCTCGTCAGATGAGCAGACGTAGGGGGGAAATGGAGGGAAAAAAGAAAGAATTGCTCCTGACCAAGTATCCCCTGACTGACGAGATAGCCTTCAAGAGGAAGAGGTTAGAGGAGGAGAAAAAGCATAGTACATCTCTAAAATTGTCTGACTGGAGAGAGAGATATGAAAGGGAGAGGGTGGGGGAGAGAAAAAGAGAAAAAGAGAAAAAAGTGAGCATAGACAAGGCACCGCGTGACCTGGGGGAGGGGGAGTTGGGGGAGAGTTTGGAAAAGGGAGAGGAAAAAGGGTGAATAAATAAACTCCCAAATTCGACAACTCCATAAAATGTGAATCAAATTGGCGTGATGATTTCCATGCAAAACAGTTTCGATCCGTACCAGCGGACGTCTCCATAATCAAAGAGAATTGAAAGTCGTCATGCCTGTTATCTACTTCTAATCCAAGGAAGGTGCATTTTAAGAATTTTTCATCGCGAACACTGCTCCGATTCCTGAATCACCATTGATGGATCAGACATAGCAAGCGTGAAACACATTTTGTATCAGAGCGATGGAAAAGGGAAATTTTCCATTGAATTATTGAAGGTTGTCACCACAATGGCGGTGTTATTGCTTCGATTGAGATTTTTCTTTTTTCTTTGATTATCTGTTTTCATTAGAAGGACGGGGGGAGTGTGGCGATTGAGATCGGCACACGCCCTTCCTACTAGATCCCGCCACGCCAGGACGAGTAGACGGATGAGGAGAGGCGAGGGGATTCAGTTGGAGCTCAGTCGATGTCTTCTCCTAGCTGTGCCATTATTGTCCTTCTTACTGAGCACCTAATGCGTTTTTTTTGCTGCATTGAGGTATTGCGTAGTGCGTGAGTGATTGGGGTTTAGCAGAGGATACTAAAGAGAAATGCGTGGGGATGGATGGGAAACAAGAGATAATAGAGAAGAAAAAAAAACCCTCTGCCAAATGTCTCTGACAATGAGAGCATTCCTACTAGTGCTAACACTTTCTTCAAGTACTTTTTCCCCGGCAAAAGTGCTCGAGAGCACTTCAGAAGTAGGCGATAATTCTGTGAATGTTCCATCGATGTGCTCAAAAACATTTGTTTTTTATCTGCCGAGTAGGCTAGTAGTAGGCCCCGGGTTCGATTCCCGGTCTGTGCATTAACCTTTGCTATCTCAAATAATGTCAAAAACATTTGTCTCTTTTTATTACGTGCTCGTCCTATGAATTCTGTACATCAATCATGAAACTTGTTTGATCAAATTGCGGGAACTCTAATCACAACATGGCTTTGCCTGCGCCAGTCCGGCTGATCAAGCAACAGATGTGCAAAGGGGAGAGGTCACGTTTTGCTCTCTGAATGAATTCAGTTGTTTGCTGCAGCGTTCTTGCTCGATTGCTTCTTGTCTTTCGTCTTTCTCACTAGATAAGGTGTGATAATGTATTTATTGTTGTATTATATTCTAATCAAGCGACAGGGAGAGGTCAGGGTTCTACGGTATCTTGAACCATTTCTTCGATAACGTCTGTATGTTTTTGCACTAGCGTGATCACGTTTTCTCCCATCAACTTTCTCTGTTTGGAATTGTTTTTTAGTTTTGCACCTTGCCAAGAGCTTTCTTGGCGTATCGGTAGAATCTGAGTTGCGTCAGTGGGTCTTGAAGCGATCACGTTTTCTCTATCATTCATGTCTCTGTCTCTCTTCACTTGACAAACAACGAAAAAAGAGTTTTGTCTGTATTTTTATTGACAACTTATCGCTTGTTTCAATTCACATGAGAAAAAAAACATATGAATAATCGCGTCATTCCTCGAAAACGGTCGAACAATAGGAGAATAGTGAGAGTTCTGTGATGTAGGATGATTGCGATCACAATAGAATTGTTGTCGAATTCAATCGAGTTCTACGGGTATTGTGATCATTTTCTTTTCACTTTCATTGAAAGTGAACGTTTTTGTCTCCTTTGAATGACGTAAATTGAATCATTTGATCAGAAACTACGTCGTTAACTACGTCTGCATCGAACGTCTCAGAATTCTATTCAGATAATAACTTATTTTTTATGATTAGGCAGAAAATACGAGAAAAAATAAGAGTAAGAGCACTAGCACTTCTTCTCAAACCTGTCTGTAGAGGGCGGAAGCCTTTTCTTCACCTCTTCTATCTTTTCCCCACTCCTCTCCCTCCTTTTTACTCGTTTAGGTGTACTCGAACCAGAACTATTCTCTGTACTTTCTCATTTCGAGCAGAATCCCGTTTGCGCGTGCCTTTCGAGGTTCTGTTCGGTTAGAAGTTCCTCCTCCAATAAATTTAATAAATGATACCACTATTTTTTATAATCTGTCGACTAGAAATAAATAATTGGCCTATCTACCGTAATGTGTGCTGAAATAAAAAATAAAGCGCATTCCATTTTGTACGGTAAGAAATTAGTATAATTTACAGAGAGAGATTATCAATTCGCTCATTCTAGCTGAATAAGTTTCAATCGATCTACAATAGGCGTATAGTGATACTTCGACTAATATTTTGCAGTTCCATTCAATTCAATTCAATTCAATTCAATTTTTATTCCGTTGCACGTATGGTATCACGATAGATTTTGACATAGTAATAGGCGATCGCAGAAACGGAGGTCCGTCGATGTAGTCGAATCGGTTTGGGGGGGGGGGGGAGGGTGCAGGGATGTAGCAAGGGTATGAGAGGGTAAGGGGTGTTTGGACAATGGGTGGGGATCAAAGATCAAGCCATTTGTGGATCACGGATGTAGGGAAAAAGGTAATGAGTGATGAGGAAATAAACTTGCGGAAGGAATCATGTGGGAGAGCTACAGATGAGGATTATTGGCAGAAATATTTTCCTCGATTCCAACCTCCTATCCTCTTTGTCTGCGTTTCTTAAATTCTGACAATGTTTCACTCTGCACCAATCCGTGATCCTAGATATTTTATTCAATGTTTACTAGCTGCAAATTATCTTTAAAGAATCATGCATATAAATTAGAAATTATCACAATTTGCCATTTTCTCTTCAATTGAACTTGCCTGAACCCCTCCACTCTCTCAAACATCTGCTCGTACTTTTTCGTTGTTTGATCAAGGCCGTTGATCGTTTCTCTTGCCGTCTGCGCGCGCTCTCGGTTTTCCCTCTCTCTCTCGCTTCTCTGCTTCTATACCGTCTCTTCGATCTACCTTATCTCTCGTCGTGACGCCAGCTCGTCATTCTTACCAGTTCTTGCGCGGAGATGGCGAGGGAAAGCGGTGCTCTCCTCGTTTTACGCGCTATCTCGCTGCCCTGACCTCCGAGAGAGCATGGGAAGGGCGGAGAGCGATGGTACTTTTTGTGCGCTAACACGCCACCTGCCTCACGAGATCTTGACGAATTCTCTATGGGACGAACACATAAATTGCAGTAAAGCATACAAATTTATTCAAGCGCGTCAGGGTCAACACAGCTGGCCTTACCAGTGGATCCCACCTAGCGTTGTCGTACGACTGTAAAATCGCTTGACGTGGATAACACCTATACACCTTTACCTTTCAGTGTCAACGAGCTCTTTAAAATTCACAGCAGAAGATGAAAGCTTTGATGACGACGCGATTGCAGTTAACTTTTTGCTTAATTTTGCTACTCTATTGTACAAGATATTCCGACCCTTGTGCCTGCTGAATCATGATGTTTTCTCAACAAAATTTCACACAATTAGAGGACAATGCCGATAAAAGTTCGAAAAACTCACAAGGACACCGTAAGAAGTTCTCTGACCAATTACGGATCATGAATAATGAAGAGACGCACTCTTCAGTGTGACACTTGCGTTTTCGTGCTAACCTTATCTTGATCGAGACGCCTCAAATTCGCTGTTTTTTCAGCAGAAGGTCAGATCCTATGGCGGATAATAGGAGGAAGTGCCCTGCTCTCCTCATTTCGTCTAATCTCTCGCCGGTCAGACAGGGCGAGAGAGTGTGCGAAACGAAGAGACCGAGGTCACCGTCGGGGTATATAAATTCAAATTCGCTCCGGGATCGCTTCTGAAAACAACCGAGCATCCGGAGCGTCTGCTTCTCTGCGCTCTCTCCCTCAGTCACTCTCTCGCCCGCCACTTTTGCCATTTCGCAGTGCAATTGCGCTGGGATCACGCGACTTTCCGACGGGAGGGCTTGCGGAGGCAGGGAGAGGGCGGGCGGAGGCTCAGCTGCCTATTGTCTAGCGAGCAAGCGCGCTTCGCGCTTTGCCCCAAAGCGCACTGGTCTCTCCATTGCCATGTTCTCTAGCTTCGTCTAGCTAGATCATGTGCCGCCTTGAACAGTTACACCTCTCCACTTCACACAATCTCTTCAACTGTCTAGCGCAAAAGCATTGAAAGTTGTGCTTTCCTTGCAAGCATTGTTTCCCCCTTACTCCTTTCACAGTGTCTTTCTCAGCAACTGTGTAGTAAAGCAGTCACCTGACCAGAGCGCTCGCGTAAAGTGTTCATAAGCAGCATGAACCATTGACCCCGGTCGACGACAGTTAGTTTGTGATAGCACTCGATGGTTACGGTAGCTAGCATCATTGTTTCACCCGCTAGTTAGCCAGTTCACGATAACATCTGTCGGTTTTGGTTACGGTATCGTACTTTTTAATCGCCTTGTTCAGTTTCTACGCAGTTTCCTACGCGGGGCCGAGTCAGGTGACTTAGTCGACTAAAACTGTTCGTAAGCCGATTTCATGCTGGCTCACTACTCAGTTAGCGATAGTGTTCTGGTACCGAGCTGACGGTACTGTAGGCGGGGATTACGGTAGGGTACTGTAGCAGGTTCCCAAACGCGAACTGGCTTATCATTCTTGCTATCAGTTGTGATTCAGCCGATGTTTGGTTTGGGAGGGGGGGGGGGGCGATATAGAAAGGGAAAGTTCGATATCAAACTTTCGATCATAAATGCCACAGCTGATCGAAATGATAGTAAACTAACGTTTTCGCAAGAGAGAAAGTATTAGCGTATGATGTCGTTGCTTACGATTGTTGTTGTTGTCGTTGTTGTTGTCGTTGTTGTTGTTGTTGTTTCGTTATTGTTGTTTCGATTCTGCTCACATTTTTCACAGTAAAATTGAATCAATAATTGATTCCTACTCAGTAATCGACTTTCCTCTTCTCTTCTCCACATGTTCGTTGCCATTAGAGCTCGAAATACGAGTAGCCGTCTCTTCATTTCACACACTCTCTCTCGCCTCTCTGACCGGTGAGAGAGTGTGCGAAATCAAGAGACGGCGATCCGTATTTCGAGCTCTAGTTGCCATAATTACATTTCTCCTACTACTACCCCTCTCTGTACCCTCAAATTAGGGTGAAATCTAAATTTCATCTGAAGTTTTAATTCGCAAAATGTTAGATCGCAACGAGATAATCCACTCGACTTCTCTACACAGTCACGTGTGTTCTCGTTGCCATTTCTCTTTCTCCCTCCTCTCTTACCTCCGCCCCCCCCCCCCCCCCCCCTACTCCTACCTCGTTCCTCTCAACTAGCAGAGCTATTTTTGCGCGGCGAGCGAGCGCGCCCTTCTAACCCCATCCTTCCTCCTCCCTTCCCGTCAACTCGTAGTTCCGTTCTGTATTTCAAATTCAAGGCGAATCTGAAATTGACAATCACGTGCGAGTGGTTGAACAATCGTCTCATTTCGCATCGGTTCGAGCCATTCCGACCAATAGTGAATTGAATTGATGAAATGTGTTTCTCCGTGCGCACTTGAACCCGAGTTCTCGAAAATCAACAGTAGATGAAGAAAAATGTAGTTAAAAATACGAAAGCCATCTATGTTTAACCTGATGCTTAACACATTCTGAACAGTGCTTTCCCTACGTACTTCGACCGCACCCCGACCATCTGTACTATTATCAGCCCCTTTTCTCCAATTGTCTCCCAATTCGAGTGTTCAGTGTCCGATCAGTTTTTTCTGGTTTGCCTGTCCATAGTTCAATGAGTGTCAACAGACCATCTGCATAATTGTCAACCAGTCCTTCGTCTTTGTACGCCCAGTCCGTCCATTCTGTACCACCTGCGCACTATTCAGAATACAATGGCTTGTATTATAACACTCTGATTGCGAGGATAAACTCCTGAATCGCGCGCTCATTTCGTAGGGAAAATGTTGTGGTGTCAACTCCTCCTGTTCGCATGTCCCAGACTATTCCCAGGGAGCTCTCCTTGACCATGAATGGCCCATGTCTGTATCAGAATTGTTTTTATCTGAGTGATTACTCTAGTCCTTGCCGAGTAGGCTCAAGGTACAAACATCTCTGTATGCTGATCCTCGCTCATCGCAGATCACTCGAATCACAAGGGGAAACGAAGTCCCCCTTGTCCGCGCAACTTTTCTCATCCTTTGATCTGTCTGCCCGTGAATTCCAGTCGGCTGTCGCGGATTGCACTCTATCCCCGCCTTATCAGCCCGAAATATTATGAGCCTTTCACGTGCCGGACAGTTGATTGCTGCTATCTGTAGGAGGGGAAAATTCAGATTCAAATTTGAAATTCCCAGCTCCTGACCAGATTCCGCTCCCGTAGCGCTCATAGTAGTATCCACTACTCCCGCATCCATCCTTCTGTGCTGTTACTAGGCGATTGCAGTCCATTTTACAGTTGTTGTCGCGCTGTGTATCCGATTTTCGTCGGGTTACCGTACTACATACAGCCATCAATTATTGATCGATATCCTGATTCAGGGAGGGGCGTGATGGCCCGCCGGTATTCCGAGTCCTCCACCGACTCGTGGTCGCTCGTTGAGGTATACGAAAATCGATTTATTTATTGATTTATTCATATTTATTTATTGTCCTTCGACAGCGCCGATCATACATTGACAAATCTTTCCAAAATCGTCATTTACTTTCATAGTGAAACGCAACACACTCGGGAAATATTCCTGCTTTTTGGACATTTTCGTGAAAGAACCCATGTAGAATTTGTAAAATATTGATATTTTTAACAAGCGTGGTTTATTGTGAATTCTGCTAGAGAGAAACATCTAACATCAAATGTTCTCTCTGATCTTTTTTGACGTCGTTCATGTTAGCTCGCATACTGCGTGCACCTGGAGACAAGGGTGTCTGTGTGCACAGTAGTAGAGTGCGCAACACGGGCCGCCGTCTCTTCATCTCGCGTACTCTCTCGCCACCCGATCGGCCGAGAGAGTGTGTAAAATGAAGAGACGGCGGATAGACAACTCTCCCTATTCCACACGCTATCTCGTCGGTCAGAGCAGCGAGAGAATACGCGAAATGAAGAGAGCGTATCTTCCCGATAGAATGAAGTAAGGAGCATGTTAAGTTCTTCGCGCGGAATTGACTGCCTTTCTTTAGATTCCCTGTTTCGATCAATCTCCTACGACATCAGTAAACACGGAAAAACGGCATGAGACATTCAGTAACACTTCAGTAATACCCGAGTATCTTGTCGACTATCTAAAAGAAGAGCACGTGAAAGGAGAGAAGTTGTTGTTGTTGTTTTTCGCCCTATTTTGATGTTTTGACTTTCGAGCCGAAGTAAGTGAGCCGTGAGGAACGCGACAAATAGGGAGGCTCTCTCTCTCAATTCACCATGCTCTCTCGGTGGTCAGAGAGCACGAGAGAGAGCACGTGAAATGGAGAGAGTCAGACGCGCATGAATAATGTGTTCCGCGCGTGCCGTCGTTGACTGCGTCCCGGACTTGCGCTGCTTTGCGACAGCGAACCTCCATTGTTCGGTCAAAACAGGCGAACAACTTGATTGTTGAGATGATGGGAAACCGAGTACTGGGGGGGGGGGGGGGGGGGTGTTAGAGAGCAGGGAAAATGGGAGGGCGCGGACGAGGTCAGAGAAAGGACACGATACCATTCATGAGAAAAAGTCCCTGCTCTGTGCGTTGACCAGCTGCTGACAACCTGCAGGCGGACATTGTTGTAATTGAATTGTTCAAACCGCCGGCGCAAAGCATTGAAAGTATGCGATTAGAAGACCAAATGAACTTCTTGTGAAACACATCCAGACGAAATTTTTGCCAGCTAAAACGTGTGCAGAAGGGAAACAAAACCAATATGAAGATCTTTTATTTTATTTCATCAGTAGAAACTCTTCATAATATCAAAATAGTACGCCTATGGAAAATGAGGCATAACATTTTCCAATCTGAGCAAGTGTAAAAATTATCAAATTGCAGCGCCGCAGCTCCGTCGAGTCGTCCGACGAGGAGGATGGAGAGATCGTGACGAGGGACGTGTATGAGGAGGTACGGTAGGGGGGAATGGGTAATCGGTAATCGGAATGAAGGGGCTCGGTAGCGATTACAATATGGTACGGAAAAAGGTACGGCAGCATCTGCCCAGTCATTTGAGGAGGTACGGAAGGGACTGGGATCGATAATTGAAGATAGGCGGACGGTAGGTGACACGGTAGTCGGATTATTGATTATTTACGGATAGAGCAGGAATTACGATAGGGGTCAGCTTAACGCACATTCAAGTGATTTGATGAGGAGGTACGGTGGGGATAATTAGAGGGTTGGGGTATGGTAGTGATTACGGTGAGAATACTGTCGCCTCGTTGTCCAGTGATTGATTGAACACGATAGGATACTGTAACTTGACAGGTGCCTTGGGGTTACGGTAGCTATCGCGAACTGACTTTTCTCCCTTGCCTACAGTAACCAATCGATTGCAGTTCGACGGCGAGTCCGTTGGACACGACTCGATGGAAGAGGACACGGACTTCTCGGTGCGTAGTTTGATCTATGATCTTTCTTATCTGTAGCTTGATCTTTGATTTTCGTAGTCTGTAGTTTGGTCTTTGTGTTCTGTAGCCTGATCTTTGTATTCTGTTGTCTGTAGTTTGATCTCTGATCTAGGAGTCCGAGCTCGAAGATGAGGGCGCTGTCGAAGAGGAGGAGCAGCAGGAAGTGAGCGAGGCAGAGGAGGAAGAAGGGGTGAGGGTGATCGTTGATCTTTGGTCATTGATCTCCGCTTTCCCCGATTTTATCTTTGATCTTTGATCTCTCCAGGTTGAAACAATTCATGAGGAGGAGGCCCTCGCCGACTCGGCCGCTCGCCATTTCGTTGCTGCGGAGAAGGTCGTGGAGAGACTGGATGAGCTTGGTTAGTACGATATATCGTTGAACTATTATTTCGGTTCCTACCAAAATCTGTAACCACAGTGCGAGTTGGAAATGTGGTGATCAGTGATTTCGAGTAGAATAGTATTTATTCGAGCACAACTACTGCAGCAATGTTTTGCAATTGAATGCCGAACTTATGCATTCTTCCTGAAGCATATTCCAAACAATTCAAGTTAGAAAGATCGTGTGACTGGGAATGCTGATTATTAAAGATATTCAGGACAAATCACGAGCTTTCGAAATGCCCTTTCGATTACATTTGAATGATCGGATTAGTGCGATTAGGCGTGTTTTGTTGTTCCCTGGTCGATCAGAGAAGCGAAGGAGTATGGAAAATTGAGAGACTCAGAGCGCACAAAGACGTGCTGATCAGGTGATTTGGGTGGAACATGTAAGGGCTGGATGGAAACATTAGAGTCGGAAATACGGGTCACCGTCTCTTCATTTTACACACCCTCTGAAAAAAAGGGTTCCGAGGTCGTTGAATTTTAGATGCGAAATGCAAATTAAACAGCGCATTCACTTCCTTCTTACGTCGTACTTAGAGCGAAGGAACGAACTTGGGCGATGTGTTTGAAAGATTGTCAAGTTGTCCTATCAAGAACTTCTGATCAACGAGCATGCATCAGTCGATACTCACGGGTCTTTCTGTATTTGCCAGCGTCTCACCCCCCCCCCCCCCCCCTAGTGAAGATCCTTACCGGCCAGGCATGAGTGATCGAAAGAGTCAGACAAAAAAAGCCAATCTCCGAATGCTCTGTACTCTTTTGCTGTGCCTAGCAGACGATGAAGCTTGCGTAACAGAGAAAGTCAGAGAAAGAAAGAGCCACTTCTCCCGCTAGACACGTCTCAGAATCGGCAATGTTTGATCAGCGTTCACCTTCCGCCTTTCGCAAGAGGGAAAGAACGAGATCGAAAGATGAGCAGGGATCAAAGATCAACAATTGATTCCCATGAAAAATGTCAAAAATACTGCAAATATCACCACAACCTCACCCGAGATGATGGATAGATTTTATTTTTAAAAAACAATGGTGATCATGGGCAAAATAAAAGTTCAGAAAGAAAGACTAACAGCTGGCATTTCCAGTGGGTCCCACCTTGCGTTGTCTTACGACAGTATAAAATCGATTGACGTGACTAAACCTTTACATGAAAGATCAAAGATCAATCCGCAATGTTCCAGCCGACTCGTGCGACTCGCCCGTCGAGGAGGCCCTGTTCTCCGCCATCGCCACGCCCGAGAGGGTGAGTTGATCTTTGATCTTTGATCTCTGGCTTCTATTCGATGTTAATCGTAGACCTCTTGCCCGAGAGCTATCTAGTAAATTTCTCGATAGGATTGGATATGTTTCACACAATTCATATTTACTTTTTCTACTTTCACATCCTTGTTCAATTGTTCGCAGCGAAGGTCTCTCATTCACGATAGAACAATCAAGGATCAGAGATCAAAGACCAAAGATCATCTTTAGATGCGCCTCTTCGTTCTCCTCACTCTCACTATCACCGGGGCGATCGTGCTCGGTCTAGAGCGATCTCTGGCCGCGAACATGAACCTGATCACGCCTCAGGGACAGATGAGCGAGGTTTGTTTCGATTTTTCTGGAGCGTTTTCAAAAAATTGGCGGTAATCGGGGTTGTTTACAACAGTAGGTTTCGTATCTACAATGATAACACCTTACAACCTTACAAGTAGGGAGCCCAGTAAGAATTGAATATATTAAAATAAATTACAACTTATCGAAGCGCCGGCTTGTTCCATGAGTGAACCGTTGTGATGTGTGTTGTGAAGCTTGACCCCATCGCACGAATGAATTGCAATGCTCTTTGTTGAAGCCCTCCCTCGTTCGACTCGTAGCCTGCTTTCTTCCGAGTGTGCTTGCCTGACAGTGACGCGCTTCTCTTCGCATCTTCTTCTACCTCTACTTCATCTACCTTCGAGTTTCCGACTACGGCATGACTACATTGGTGCATATCTGAATATCCCCCAACGCCTTTGAATACCCCACTGTATCTTTTTGAAAAAAATTGCATCTTTCCCTACACTCCTGTGTTGTGCTTCACTCTATCCTTGATACTCACTTGCTGTTCCGCTGCTTATTTCGTGCATTTTGCTTGATGACCCTGTGTTGTGTAATAATATTTCAATAAATAAGTTAATTGTGCGATCGTGAGTTTGCCTTATTTTTTTATGATATTATTCGTCGTCCGGATTACTTACGTCCACGTGACGTTTGATATTCGAAACTCATTAATGCACGTCGCTCTGGTTCCAGATCACGAAATCCGGCATCCGAGATATTTTTGAGCAAAGTTTTTGTAAGACATTCAAAATTGCTTGCTTGAATAGCACATTGAGCCTGCACATGCGACCTGTTCAATATATGCATATAATATGCAATTTAATAAATTAAAAACAATAATTTAAATAAAAAAATTTTTTGAAGAACTTGCAAGCCGGCCTGCCGAGCCGGGAGCACCACTCGCGCATCGGTGTCGCTGAGGTACACGATGATCTGCATTTTCTTTTTTCTTCTTCAGTATTGGCCGAATTCGAGACAGCAAATCTTTCAAAAAAACTGCTCAAAAAATTTGTCAGAGCACTTTTTTTCTCTTCTTTTGTCATTTTCATTTCTTGCTAGATAATATCAAAAACGTATAGGTTCGTGAGTTTTTGAATCGTCGCCAACTGCAGCGGACGCCGCCGAGATTCACGGACTCATTCAGGTCAGTGATAATAATATGATATAATATGATAATATGATATAATATGATCACAGTGATAATATCACTGTGATATTTCTTTCTTTGTTTTTTTTCTTTGTTCACATGCTCGTTGCATATAAACATTTGAGACCGCTCGAGTGCATCAGGAGATCAATAATAACGCAAGCACTTTGCAGTGCTTACAAGAAGGCGTACCTGCAGCGAGTGGGGGAGATGAGGATGGGAGGACAGGTGCAGCAGGGATGCGTCGCCGGATACGCCGCCAATACTAGCGTGAGTATCGAAATCTGGAATTATACAGTGATACAACAATGATTTATCTAATGATCAGCGCCTGTTGGACGGTGTTGAACATTCTGAAACTGAAACAACGGCCTTCCAATTTCCAAAGGTCCACCAATAAAGCAGTTCAATTTCCAGATCTCCACCCGCTATCCTTCCACCACCTGGTCGCAGGCGCAATGCTCGAGAGAAGATGCGCCCAAGGACGGACACAGACATTGGGTAAGCTTAATTTGACACTGAAAACCCTCACTTGGACACATTGTGTCTATTTTCAAGATAAGGAAAAATACAAATTATGTTTTATTGTTGTGAACGTTCGTATTCGAGACTCTTGAAGCGAACCCATAAATTTATCTGAAACTCCTTTCGAGTGTGTTCCACGCGATCGATTTATTGCGAAAAGTTGCAGAGATGTTGATTGTAATTCGCGCTTTGGAGTTTAAAAAATTCAGACCGTCCCTGCCAGCTTCATCTACCTCAACCGCAGTGTCATCGAGAGAACCGGAGAGCCGTCGCTGGACTACCCTATCCGGTGAGTGATGCGCATTTGATCTTTGATCTTTGATGTTTAATCTCTCATTTCAGCAGAGAAGCTCAGCCCATGTGCTCGCTCGTGTTTGGACCTGAAATGCCTCCGTGCGCATTAAATATGTGAGTATTTCGTGCTCTATTATCTTCCTTCTGCATCACAATCAAAACGTTCAGCTTCATTGGATAGGAAATGAAAGACTCATTGCGGAGTATTCTTATTAGAGCATTTGTAAGCACTAGATATTGGCTTTATCACTGAAAGACTCATTGCAGCTCGACCATGCCGCAGCAGCATCCCTCGATGGTCCGCGCGCAGCCGATCAAGACCCTGCAGCAAGTGCTGCTTCCCTCGCAGCCCGTGCAGCACCAGCTGCAGCCCGTCCGACCCAATCAGCTGCTGATGGTCCGGCCGCAGTCGCCCTGCACGCCCTCATCGACGAGACCGTGCAAGCACGGCAGCCAGCTGAGACCGACGAAGGTGAGTGGGAACTAGAGTGCGAAGAAAAAAGAAAATACGGGTCGCTGGCTCTTCATTTCACACACTCTAGTGGGAACTAACCTAATTGTTGAATAATACTGTGAAATGCGAAAAAACAACGAAAGAGTCAGATAATTGAGACAGATACTGAAGTTTTTCTAAAGTTAGAAGAGACTATCTGAACACTCATTTCAGGCTCCCCGCACCGTTCGCCCCACGAAGACTCAGCCGATCAAACCGACCATTGTGGCAAAGCCGGTAAGTGTATTTCCGAATATTCTGGGCTCGAATTTATCCAACGATTTTAGAGTTGTTTTAGACTTCCTAGAGGTGCACCTTTCGATTGGTGATAGCAAAGATAGATAGGATCCCAGTGGGCCGGCTTTCGCGGTTCCCTTGTGAAGATATGTTTTTATCTATTTGCTTGCTACATCCAAAAGGGTATGGCGGCAAGTGATGAACACATACGTAGTTATGCAAATCAAGTGGTAAAGTAAGCGTTGTGCACACTACCTTGTTGAAAATGCAAAAAAAAATATTATAAAATAACCGATTCCGAACGAATGTCATCAAATGAGTTTCGCGAAACGTTCAAATGCTCACATTCATTGTATTCGTAATATAGTTCTTGCAGTCAATTGCAAAATACAATCAATAATTTCCAGTTTGCCAAGTACATCAGCCCGAAGAGTCCCAGCCTGGCCGTTTACCGCAACTACTCCGTCGCGAGGGTGTACCAGGATCGATCCCTGAGAAGAGACCCGGTGAGAATATGATTATAATATATATATATATATATATATATATATATATATATATATATATATATATATATATATATATATATATATATATATATATATATATATATATATATATCAAGTTTTATCCGCCTGTAAACGCTCGAAAATTGAAGAACGGCAAATATGCATTCCGGGTAGGCCGGTTGATAATAGTCCAATGGAAACCGACTGGATGTGAACCAACAATTCTAGTACCGAATTCCGAATGAAATTGCGCAATAGCGACACATGCGATTCGATTGCGTTGTTTCACAGCGCAGATAAGTTCTCGAAATTACTAGCAACCACAGTAATGTAGTCGATAAATGAGAAATATAAAATAAATTATATAAATGTAAATATAAAATAAATGTCAGAAACCCTGCTTCCTGCCCAGCAAGTCTGTTTTCACGTCGAAGAAGGTGATGGAGAAGAAGAATGTCGATACGGTAAGGGATGGATCGATAACTGACTTACCGCGTACTCTCCTTACAAGACAATAATATCAATCGATTACTGGCATTTCTCCTCCTCAAGTCTACTCACCCAAAGTGAATGGCAACTAATCGATAACTGACTTACCGTAATCCAGGTGCTCGATCGCATGAAGAAGCGCCGTGAGCAGCAGAACGCTGCAGCGAGAAAGACGAATGTACGTTTTCCCCCGAAAATGTTCTGAAGTTACTGTCTTTTGCTAAAGTTTACGCTAAAAGTGAGTAGCAGGACCGTAGTTTATTGATTTTTGATCAACTAAAAATCAATAATATACCAAGCAGCCCTTAAACAGCAGACCGTACAAGTGGTCCCACCTAGCGTTGTCTTACGACTGTAAAATCGCTGGGCATGGATACACTTTTACCCTTTTTTACGTCTTTCAGAAGCGCTCCGTTCCCCCTCCTGTGATGTTCGCCAATGCCTCTGCTCACTCGCACTCAAAGGCACTCATGAGGAAGACTTCGTATGCAGCAGGACACTGCGATAGGAGAACGGTCAAGGATGTAAGCTACAATGGGGCGTAGAGAGCATTCAGAAACAAAAATGAGATCGTGATCTTTGATCTTTCCCCAATTCCAGCTCCGCCCGCTGCCCTGCATCTCCTACAAGGAGCGTCTGCCCTGCCTCGCTCCTCCTCCCCGCAGACTCATCGGTACCTCCAAGAAGGTCGCTGCCACGATCAAGAAGAAGGCGCAGGGATCGACCAAGAACTGGGTACGGTAGGACTGGGAAATATTTACCGGATCTCTCATTTTGCAATGCCCTCTCGGTTAATCTGACCAACGAGAATTCATTGCGGAATTCGAAATTTTTTAAACATCCCAGTTCCGGAGTGTCAGGAGTGTTTGAGATTCCAGTATTAGATAATCAAATCCATAATGAAACGCCAATCGATACGCGGCAAGCTACCGTAACCAACGATCGCAACCTCATCGCTAACTGACTTTTTTTGCAGGCGACCGACAAGACGCGCAGCCCAAAAAAGGAGTACATCCGACGCATTCCGCTCGTCTAAACTACAAACTACAAACTTCAATTATCGATTGATAGGCGCGTAATACTACCGTAATCCCCAGTTGCTTCTTCCCTGTAAGTCGCACAATAGGCCATGCCCAACACTTGTACATTATGTGAATAGCCTTCTGAGTTTTAGACCCGCAATGTTTGGTCATTTTCACTTGGAACGGACCAAATATTGTCTCCCCCATCACTGTACATAATACTAGTCGCCTGTCGCTAGCTGAAAGCTCGTGAATTCGCATGATTTTCGAAATTGTGTTGATCTCGAGAGCCGCCCCATCCTTGCCCCTCCCCCTACCGTACCCGCTACCGTACACGCCCTGGAGAGAGAGAGGATACTGTACATACACATACTATCGTTGAGCTACAGTAAAAACGACAACCTTCCTTCTACTTTCTATCTGTTTTCCGATGATTTGATGACAATGTGATTTTAGTATTTTTGAATGAAGCTCGTTGAGAGAAAGAGTTCTGAAATTACTATTTAAAATTTCACTGAATTGAAGAGAATCGAGAGGTTAGCACGTGCAAGTTCATCATGCATACAGAACATACAGAACGCATCGAGAATTGCGTTTGGGCACCTTGCCAAAAACGAATTTCGGAATATTACGTGACAATGATCAATTAAAAAGATATTTGTATCAATTTACATCTCATTTCAACTAATTGAATATCGAGAACATCGGAACAATGGGGGGTATAAAAGGCCCTCTCTCCCCTCCTCCCCTCATTCAAGTTTCCTTCTCCTCTTCATTCAACTACATTTTCCCTCGTCTCTCGTCCACAGGTCGGTTTCCTCTCCCCCAAATCGATCTCCATCCGATACCCCTGGGGATCGTGGAGGATCCTGGGGGATCCTGGATGATCCCAAGGGATCCTGGGGATCCAAGGAGGATCCTCCTGGAGCTGACCGTGACCACGGCGACCTGGATAACTGTATCAGCACTATACATCCATTTCGATTGGGATAATGCATCTACAGTATCCCCCTGATTCCAGATGAGAGCACCACTACTGCGGCTCGCGCTCCTGCTGGCCGCCGCACAGTATGCTGAAGGATCGGGTACGGTAACACGGTGGGGATACACGGTGGGGGTGCGGGTTACTGCACCACGGTGGGGATACTGTAGGGTTACGGTAACACGGTGGGTATACTGTATGGTTACGGTAACATGGTGAGGATACTGTAGGGATACTGTAACACGGTCGGGAAGCTGTAGGGTTACGGCGGCGGGGATACTGTAGGGATACTGTAACACGGTGGGATACGGTAGGGTTACTGTAACACGGTGGGGATACTGTAGTGATACTGTAACACGGTCGGGATACTGTGGCGATACTGCAACACGATAGGATACTGCATCGGGTACGGTAATACGATGGAATACCGTATTGGTAATGTAGCGCGAATGAATACCGTATTGGCTACAGTAACACGATGGGATACTGTAGCTGTACTGTTATGCGATGGGATAGTGTTAGGGTTACTGTAGAGCGATGGGATGCTGTAGGGGATACTGTAGGGACTACTGTAGAGGGATGGGATACTGTAGGGGCTACTGTAGAGGGATGGGATACTGTAGGGGCTATTGTAGAGGAATGGGTTACTGTAGGGGCTATTGTAGAGGGATGGGATACTGTAGGGGCTACTGTAGAGGGATGGGATACTGTAGAGGTTACTGTAACGCGATGGGATACTGTAGGGGTTACTGTAACGCCACGGGATACTGTAATGTTACTGTACAAGAATGGGATACTGTAGGGGTTACTGTAACGCGATGGTATACTGTAGGGGTTACTGTAACGCCACGGGATTCTGTAAGGTTACTGTACAAGAATGGGATACTGTAGGGGTTACTGTAACACGATGGGATACTGTAGGGAAAATTGTAACGCGATGTGGCACAGTATTATTGCGGGAATGTCCAACGAAGAAAAACATGGATGAATCGTTCATTTCAGATCTATGCGAGCAGTGCGTCGCGCCTACGGCCTTGCCGTGCGTTGCTGCGGATGGATGCGAGGCAGGAGGCACGCCGATTGACGGCGTGGTCGTCGGTGGTCCTCTCCCCTGCAAGAAATTGACGGTAAGCACGGGCTGATGGGGTGAACGTTTATGTACGAATATCCGAGGAAAGTAGCCTCGTTTTTCGAGGTTGAACTGAAGAATTTTTTCTTTTGTGACCGGCATACAAGCTTGATTAATTACAAGCCAACTTGAATTGGATTAATTAACTAGCGCTCTGCGGACGCTCGCAAACCGCTTACTATGCGCGCGAGGCGAAGAATGAATGGGCTAATAGGAATAAAACCCCTCGATTTTTCTCGATTTTGGCAAATGGGTGCGAGAAAATCAGAGATTCCCCTAGATGTAATAGATTTTTACAATATCCGAGAAAGATATTACACTAAAAACTAATTTCAGTGCGATTCTGGCCGCTTTATCACAGAACCGAAGCAGCCAAAAGAAGTTACCGAGGTATTGTTTGAACCCACTTTTGCCGTCGCAAACGGATGAGGCATAGACAAAAGAGGAAAAACCACATTCAACAAAGACAGCAAAATTATTAACTTCGGAACTTTTCCATTCCCGGAACAGGCCGAAAGGGGTGAAATTCGGGCAGGAATCGGCTAATTCATATCATCGAATTTATGAAATTTAGATATGGATTGTATTAAGCCTAAACGCTTTACTGAACGCTTTAAGAACTGAAATATTCGTAAATAAATAAATAAATAAGAAATAAATAAATAAATAAGAAATAAATAAATAAATAAATAAGAAAATAGAAATAAATAAGAAATATTCGTTGCAGCTGGTATGCAAAGGCGCCGGTGGAGCATCCGAGTGGGATTTTGACGGTGCCTCAATCACCAATGCTACTTGCGTCAAGAAGGGTGAGTTCAGGATCATCCATTGGGGTTTCCTTAAAATAATCGATTCCGTAAATAATAACAAGAAATAATTTTGACTGCACTAATTACTAGAGCTTGTGAGGAATAATGAGGTAATGAAAGAAGATGAATCCATGCTCCGCCTCCTTGCTCGTACTGCCTGGATGTCAACGAAAAGCTTGATCACCCAATTTGAAAAGCTGAATAGCCCTAGCTCCCAATTAGGAGAAGAAAATAAATGTTCTTAAAGGGGGAGGGGCACGAATATTTTCTCACATAAGCTGAGCCTGTGGGGTAATAGGGATGCTATACCCGATCACAAATCACTTTATCCGAAGTTTTAGATTTTTGTTGAGGATTTTTGAAGTGTCATTGATTGTGCAGGCACGATTTGGGGTACTGTATTCTTGTATTGACTTCACTAGATTGGCAGTCGAAAATAGCAGCAATAGTGAGGTTTGCACACGGCGGGAGTCGAACCAGCGGGTGCCGGATAGCGAGGCAAAAGCACAACCACTAGGCTAAGTGCCGTTATATCAGATGAGTCTAAACGGCCTAGTTAAGGGAGAGGACAGAGTCAACCGCTGTGCTGATTACTGTAGTTACAGCGGGGTGCAGGCACGTCGTGGTGGGACCCACCAATTCGTGCTCCTCCCCCTTTAAGGAATACCGGAACATTAAAAAAATGTAATTTTATTTTTGCAGTGTCCTGCGGGAAGATTGGCCATCTGAAATCTGCCTGTGATAACCTGACGGATTTCCAGACTTGCGCTCAGGTGTGCAATGTGTTGGCTCGATGGAGATTACATTCCGAACCCGGTCCTATTTCAGATCGACCTCGAAAAAGACGATGATAAACTTGCCTGCACAGCGCCCAGTGGCAAGATGTTGTGAGTGAAAAGGAGTGGTGGTGGTGGATAGAATGCATGTCTCTTCATTTTGCATTCTAACGAGCGAGTGTGCAGAATGAATCTGTACTCCGATCTCTGAAAGAAATACTTCGTTAGGCAAATACGCGATTGCGGAAATAGATAAATAACTCTGAAATGACTGAAATAAAGTGAAATGATCGAAAAAAAAACTCAATACTTTCAGCTTCAAGCCAAAGGACGGTGCTTGGGCGGAGGAACCTGACGATATCAAATGCGAACTCTTCAGTGGAAAATGGATGCGAGGGACTGTAAGTGATTGAGTTCAAAATAGGGCCAATCGTCTTGATACCAAGCGCCTTGATTTACTCATATTCGAAAAATCCTGTCCAAGGAAAGAAAATTAAACATCTCAATTTCTCTTCATTATTCGTTCACGTAGAGTACAATCAGAATGATCGTGGCAAATCGTTCTCACATCATTAACATCCTTGGAATACATCATTTGATCATAATAAAACATTACAGAATGAGGTGGCCAAGGACGACTCCGTAATTTGCGCAGAGTACAAATACGGTAAATCACCGAAATTATGTTTAGTGATCGGAAAGGAGTGCTCTGCATCCTTGTGCACGACGTGTGCTCATTCAACGCGTTTCGAAATTCAATCCAAATCAATGAACTTTTCAGAATCATGTGAAGCCAATGCAGCCCTCAATCTGAAGAGTGACTGCGGCGCGACTCCCAAGTGCGCAAATGTTAGTTGTTGCTGTTTCTGATTAGAGACGAAATATATTTGACTATTTTAGGTGACATTCAAAGATGCCGTACCTTCCACATGCACCGCTCCCCAAGACCTCTAGTAAGTTTGAAAAATGAAACTGAAAATTTTTCTATCATCCTCGTTTCTATCCTTTCGAAATGTAGTTTTTCATAGACGTAGTTTTTAAAATTTGAAGAAATATTGTTCATTTTCAGCGTCGAAGGGACTCCTTGGGAGAAGAAAACGAAAGTGGAGTGCGATAGAAAGGACGGAAAGTGGAAGGCTGACGCGGGCGTAGAGGTGCGTGCTAATGTAGAGATATGATGTGAAATAGGGATTTTTTGCGAATTCACTCGTTCTCTGCATAGTTTTATCGCAAAACGGTCACATCCATACACAATTCTTTATTACATAAATACAAGCTTTCAGCTGGCCGCCGGGACGAATGTGGTCTGTTCGGAGTCGGCTCCGATCGCTGGAGCACCCTCAACTACCGCACCCTCAACTACCGCACCCTCAACTACTCAACAACAACAACAAGGTCACAGCAAGACCAGAATTAAGGGCCTCTGTCATCGATGCATTTTCAGTTCCGTGCACTGGTCCAGGCAAGACACTCACTTCGGATTGCGACGCGACTGTACAAACTGCTGCTGATTGCGAAATGGTTCGTTTATCGATGGGGATTCAATTGTAAGGCTGAAGAATCAGACTGTGAATTCATCGGTCAGATTGACAAGAGAGCGTGCGAATAAAGAGACTGACTCTTCAATCAGCATTAAACGCTGATGCTTTATTTATACTATTTTTGCCATAGGAAAAAGCGTACGATATTTTAGTCACTATTCATCAAATTGTTTAGATACTTTCTATCAATGATGACGATGCTGTCAATTGCGCTGCTCCCAATCAACTACAGTAAGTTATAGAAAATAAATAAATAAACAAATCTTATTCAAACTTTCATTTTTTTTGGGAAAGAACATCTTCTCTTTGCAGCGTCAAGGTCGGGACCGGTTGGGTGCAGAAATCGGAGGTGAAATGCGACAAAAACTTGGGAAAGTGGAAGGACGACGCGGGAGGAATTGTAAGCAATGTTTTTTTTAAATTATTAAAAAAAAAAAAATTTAAAATTTACATTTCAATTTCAAATATTATTGTTCCGAAAATCCTGAAGATGCTGCTACTGGAAATGATACTTGAAATTCTTGACGAAGCATCTTTTCGGGAGGGGATTGGGATCGGAATTCATCAAAATATCCCAGGTTGACGACGCGTCAAACGTCATCTGCTATAAAGGCGGCGATCCGAACCTTCCACCACCGCGTGAGTTTTGAAAACATCAACAATAACAAGCGAGATAAACGATTGCTTCCAGCATTATGCGGTTCGGTATGCGACGCGTTCCCTGCTGATACTTTGTTCGATTGCAAGCCGGAAGAGGGATGCGTGCGAGGCGCGGAAATAACCCACACTGTAAACAACTGCAAGGAAATGACGGTGCGTTTGCGATCCGGACTGGACGATTGAAGCGCGCACTTTTGTCTTTTCTGCCAGTCGAAAAACATCAATTTTTTTTTTCTTTATTTTGCAGTGCGATGGCCAAGGTTTCTTCGTGGACAATACGGGCTCACGCATTGACACTCCCAAGGTTTGTTGCACAAGAATTAGAGGTCAGGATGAAGAATTGGTTTCGTCATTCCACACGTAAGGTTACGGAAGGTTATCGGTTGGAGAACCGCATTCGTCACCACCAAAGGCCTAATCAGAAGCATTGACGATGTCGAAAGCTTGCTGGATTGAAACTATTTGCGATTGATCCTTCATTTACCATGCTCGTATTTTTGGTAATGTATGTGATTGTTTGCAGATTTTGTGCAGTGGCCAGAACCAGTGGCAAAAAGTTACCGGCACGGCAGTGACGAACGCTCTATGCGTTGAGAAATGTGAGAAGGCTGTTTATGCTTGTTTTGAACATCTTTGAACTTTGTCGAACTCCAGTCCAGTCAATGATTCTTCAATCCTATAGTGCAGTTGAAAACTTGCCTACTCTTCAACCAGCGATATTGCATGCTGAATGAATATCAAAAGCTGATTATAAATATTTTTAATTTCTTCTTTGATTTCAATATTTTCTTGCAGTCGTGTGCCAGACGAGGAATGCGCTCTCTACAACACCGAAGGCTGATGGTACCGAAGTCTGTGCTGCATGCACGACGGTAGGAATTTATTAAATTTACTTAAATTATTAAATTAATGATTATAATTTAACAGAAAAATAAATATCATTTGCAGGTTGACCTCAGCGTCGACAATCCGACCTGCGCCTCTGGCGACAGATTTTTGTACGTTTTTACTAGAAAAAGGGCTCTCTCATTAGACGTAGTCTCTAATCAGCGAGTGAGAACAGAGTACAGAGAGCAGAACTAATTTGTTATGTTTCAAAAACCATCGATCATCATTTGGTTCACCAGATCAGTTTACTTCTCTTTACAGCCACAAGACGACCGGTGGCCTCTGGACCGAAGCTGCGACGCTCTCGTGCGATGTGCACAGCGGAAAGTGGATGCAAACGCCACCACCATCACCTTCACCACCCGCACCGGTGAGTAGTAACGGTGACTAGAAAATTGTGCTTCTATTCTATGAATTTATGAACAGCTTAGAATCATCAAAAGTACAACAGTCGAATCTTGAAAAAGCCATTTCTTGCAAAAGTCGCACGTTGTTAGCAACAAGGTGAAATTCAATGCGATATGCGAGATGCAAAGAGAATACGCTGTTCGAATGAATGAATCTATTGCAGAGGATGCTTGATGAAATTCGATTGAATGATTGAAATTCCCGAGTCCGCAATTGCAGGTTGCTGCAGCGATTGCGGCGGGTGACGTCGTTGTGTGTGCTGCCACGCTGCCCCCGGGTAAGACTATCGATCCCTGCTTGCCCCCGTTCCATGAGTTGCAAGAGAGAGAACGAGCTTCTTCGCCGCCCAAAAACTATTGGTAGCCATGCTAAAATATCGTAATAGCAATGATGTCTATTGCAGAGGATCCGTGCACCGCGTGCGGGACCGTCGATCCTTCGACTTTCTGCGATGCGAATGGTGGAGCGACAGCGCCGCCTTGCACCGCGTCCACGAAGCAGTTCATTACTGAAGCCGCTACGGATGGCACGACGGTCTGTCAGCAGATGAAGGTGAGCACAATACCACAATACAATACAATACACAATACAATACCATAACCTGACGAAATTGTTGAAATATGTCTAGCCCAATTTTTCCCTTGACTCGTGATTGTTTTTACACATACGATAAATATATATATAAGTGAATGCGGAATGTATGCGGTACTTTAGAGTACGACGAAAGGATAATCATTTATATGGTTCAATGGCCTCGGACATCACAATGTGATTGCAGTGTGACGGCACTACGGACATGCTTTTCATCAATGATGCGACGGTTCTCGCTGCCGGAGAAATGGTATGTAGATTCCTGGATCCTCGACCTCGAGCGAGGACTGGCTCTAGAGCTCGAGAAATGGAAAAGCCCCTCTTCATTTTGCACACTCTCTCATCTGTCAGAGAGGCGAGAGAGTGTGTGAAATGAAGAGACGGCGGTATCACTTCGCGACCTCTAATTGACTCTGATCGCCGGCTGACTCCCTTTCTGCACAGATTACTTGTGCTGCCGATAACAAGTGGAAGGACAAGGACGGCGTCGAGATCACGAAAGCTGTCTGCGTATCTGCAAGTGAGTAGGAGTTCGAAGTCTCGAAAATTTGGAACAAAAATACGCTATAAAAATAAGTATTGAAAAGTATAAAAAGTATAAAAAGTAAAAAGTAAAGTAAAATAAGTATAAAATAAAAATAAGTATAAGCTCGTATTGCAGTTAACTGCCAGGCGGGAAGTCCACTAAAATCAACATGCAGCGCTGTTTCGTCTAAATGTGATGAGGTAAGAATTTAATATATAATTTTTAAAAAGTTCAGTAAAAAAGTAGTAAAAAAGTAAAAAAGTTTTAAACGAGTTCAGATTGACCTTGATGCTAACGGTGACCTGACGTGCACTATCACACCTTCCCATGTGCTGTAGTGAGTACTCTTCCATTTTACAGGACGCCAGAGTAAAAAAATCTTTACTAAAAATGCACATTTTACGCATGCTTAGATATTTTATCGAAATGATCGACTGATCGAGATTATCGCGAGATGTTTCGATCATGCGCTCCTCTTCAGCACTCAGCCTGCTGCGGGCGGTGCGTGGACGAAGCACGCGGCGGTGTTTTGCGACCCGAGGAAGGGCCACTGGCAGACGGGCGAGACAGACCTCATAGACCCTACAATACATACAACGGTACAGTGTTTTTTTTATTTTCCATATCATTAGGAACATACGGTAGCTTTGAGAAAGCCTGGCCTTTGCAGAATGTTACATCCCTGGACAAGGACGATCTCGTCATCTGCGCTCCACCCGACAAGCTGCCCGATCGCATTCGTGAGTTTTATTTTGTTATTAGAACTATCAAAATGAAGAATTCCGTCTTTTCATGCTGCGTAGGTCAGATGTACGAGAGAACTCGGAATAAGCAAATTCTGGTTATTTTTTTTGTGTCAGCTTAGCGTGTAGATCCGTGTGAATGCAAGAATTCGACTCTTCATTACACGAGAGATGATGTATTCTGGCCTTCGCAGCCCTAACATATATGTGCAAACGTGCATTCCCGTATTCGTGCAAACGTGTTTGATTTGAATAACAAAAAAAAAAAGAAATTGCAGTGGCCTGTCCTGCCCTCGAATATGACTGCGAGCCGGGACATGAAGCGGATCCAACTGGTTGCGTTCCGGTAATTTTTTAATGCACTCTACCGCAGCTATGAACTTTGCTTTTTTTTGCAGGTTGTTGACAAGACAGCAACAACTCTCGCTTGTCCGCAACCGTCGAATCCACCACCTCCAATCAATAACCTATAGTACGTCTATAATCTGTCCGATAATGAGCCTTGTAGTAATGTGCTAGATTTCGTCGGGTCATATCAAAACGGAAAACACATTATTAATCTCATGTGCTCTCAGCTTCAAGCACAAAAACGAGCACTATCAACAAGCGACATCTGTAAAGTGCGATACCGTTACGGGAAAGTGGATGGTCACGTATAATTATGGAATTCGAGAAGACAACAAAAAGGTGAAAGTAGTCGCATCACCAGCTTTGTTCAAAGTATCAAAATTCAGGAGTTGGAATTGTCGGATCGCGTTATTTGCGCTAAGAAGAATCCGGAACCCGTCGGTAAATTTTTTTTAATCCATGTCTCTCCTATATTTACTTTTTTTAGTGTGCAAGCTCATAACAGCGCCGACCAAGGATATTAAAGGCGCGACCTACATTATCCAGGTACAATTGTACATAAATATGTAACGCACTCCGCTCTTCAGAAATACAAATCCGCAAGCGAGCCAAAGCTGCCCGACGAACCATCCCGGGGAGCGGGAGATACGCTATCGGTCATAAACGAGAAAATACAGTCATTCATGTAAGTAGTCGTGATCGATCGATGACCTCATCTCGATTCTTATTCTTTTTAGATCCTCAACCCCAAGTTCTGACGTTCTGACACCATCCGTTAAACCTGTGTGCAGTCAAACGGGCAAGTGGGAAAAACCGGTTACTAACTCGCCAACGAAAGCTTACGAGGAATATGGAGACCACGTAGCTGTCGCAACCATTAGTGAGAAGTCCGACGGATTGCGCAGGAGACTCATGTGTCTTGTTTTCCAGAATGCAAACACAACTGTAACGTTCCTACCGGAATTCCAGTTACAAATAATAATCCATTCATTCCGAATGTCAATCTAAACTATGTGAGAACAACCGAAGGAGGAATGTGCTCCCAACTTGAAGTGCGTAAATCTAACAAGTAACTACCTGGCAATATTGACAGTGCAGGAGGCATGACGTCGTTTTCTGTTGTCTATTTTTTATGCTTTGACATACGAATTTGGTTATTTTCAGTGCAATGGCGGGGACCAATACTTTGCGATCAAAGATGAGACTGATGATCTCCCACTTTTGTTCTTCAATGGAATGGGCAACGCACATGTGTGTTTTCTTGCACTATTATTCCCCCCCCCCCCCCCCCCCCCGGAGAAGTCGTATAATGTAATTGATATTATTGTATCAGGTGGAATGCGAGGGCGAGAATAGATGGAAACTTGTGAAGGATCAATTGATCGGGGTTGCGCGGGAGATCAACGTGAAGTATGTCGAGTGCGTTCAGCAACGTGAGTGTTCATCCTTGAGCATTGCATCTGCATTGCTTCTCTCGTTTCGTTTTAACACATTTCCTCTTGCAGTGCATTGCCTATCGAAAGATTTTGCGAAAGCTGGAACGCCACCATGTCCCACCGGTGACAAATATTCCACTGCCGGCTGTGCACAATTGGTTCATATTTCCTTCGTGAATTGCGTAAATCATCATAATCTTGAGGTTGACGTGCACCCGTATATCTCTGCAGAACCCTATGACAAAATCAGCTGTCCCGAGGGCAAGAAGTTGTTGTGAGTAGTTTCTTTCGTCGTTCCCAACGCTCGTCCCAATAAGTATCGTTTAGTGTGTATAGCTAATTCTCTTGAAACAAAATTTAACGTGAAAACAAAACCTGAAAATGTTTCGGGAAGTATATATAATATAACCTCCAACTTCAGTGTACAAAAGGCAGAAGGCACTGGGGACAAAGCTACATTATTCTGGTACGAGCTGCAAGGGAGGGAAATCAGCTGCACCATCGAAAGAAACAACCCCCGTGCAGGAACTTGGGATGCTAAGCTAGCCTCTGGAGATCCTGTAAGTTTCCTCATGTCCTTCCTTCATTATTCGTTCCCAAATAACTCGCCAAATTCTGCTCTCAATTATTTAAATGCTTTTTTTTCTTCAGTTCCCTATCGAGTCCGATCCAGCCAATTCGTTTTTCTGCGCGGATTCAAACCCGGACGAGAGACCGACGACAACGACGACCACAACGACTGCGGCGCCGCCCCCTCCTAGTAAGTGCTCGCTGAGTGCGGGACACCGGAACCGCATTTTGGCCCGAGATCCAACAACGGTAATAATTCATCCGATTTCAGTCTGCACCCTATGCGAGAATCATCTGCCCAAGGCGGAAAGTTGCAACAATTGCGTGAACCATACCGTATTGGCGGCGAATACGAATGATGCTGAATGCGTAATGACGGTAAGGGACCATCCATGTCGATATTTCGGGACCACCCTGTCAGAAAACAAAAAGCAAATCCCTTCCAGGCCATGGACAAATACCAGATACTTATCGGCGAGGCTACCGAGGTCGACGGTAGTGTTTTTTGATTGTTAAATAAGTGTAAGCATATTTATTGCAGAATTGATTTGCGATCGCGAAGAGCCAATTTCGTGGTTCGAGAGGAGGTGCGAGACAGTGAAGGTGAACGGCCAGGATAACGTAACATGCAAGGCACATGGTGCGAGGATCACGAAATTCAATGGTGAGTGTCCGTATCATCGGACCCGGCTCTCGGTTGCGATGATGCTTCAAATCGAATACCTTCACAGCTCGTCTGAAGGAAAAGGAGAACAAATTGAAGCCGCTAGCCTACGTTGTGATTGCCGTGACGCTGACTGCGATTGGCGGAATGGGCATCGGATGCGTCATGATCTTCGTAAGGAATCGTTTTTGATCTTTGATTTTTGTTTTTTATCTTTGATCTTTGGTTTTTGATCTTTGATTTTTGTTTTTATCTTTGATCTCTGATTTTTGATCTTTGCAGCTGCGCATGCGCAAGGATCTGTCCGAAAAGGAGAAGAAGAAGGAGAGAGGTGAGAATGGGGGCAAGGTTACGGTAGGATGGGATAGCTATCGTATCGTAGCATAATAAACTGCTCATCTTATTACTGAACTTTTGCTCCTAATCGTTTCATATAGGCACTGGTATCACTTACTGAGAAAATGGGGGAATTTAGGCATAATCAATAATGAGCTAGCGAATAAAACGTTCCGTTCTATGCGCTAAACACCGTAGCGTCTCCGCTGAGTATTTGAATGTTACGATACCCTCCAAATGCTTCCAGGAGTCACCAAGAAGTACACGACTGCAAATGTGATGAAAACGAGCGGCAAATCGTCGGGAGGTCGATCGGAACTTGGTGAGGATTACGGTAGAACGGATTACGGTAGATGGATACGGTAGTACAATGGGTACCCCGGACGTTTACTGTATCTCACTGATATCGATTGCTTGCAGGCAAATCGAAGGAGCCGACCAAGAGCAAGATGGAAGAGTAAGCTTGCCTGATCTATGATCTTTGATCTCCAATTGACTGACCAAAGTGCACTTGCAGAAACGAGGACGCTCCGACTCTCAAGCTGTAGTCCCATCAATCGATCGATCGGTGGTCGATCTCATCAAGCTCCGCCCTCCATTCCTCACCCCGCCCCCTTTCCCCCACCACCACGTTTCCTCTCATGCTCCACCGCCCCCTTTTTTCCTATTTTTGATGAAACCATAGAGGAGCTAAATCGACACCAATCATTTCTTCTACTATTGGTTAATACGGGATTCTCCGCTCCCGTTTTCAACGAGCAGTGTTGAGGAACGAATAAAGATCGATGAGGATAAATCGGTGTGCGTGCGGTCTCACATGGAAATGCAGGGATACGGGACACAGGGATACGGTAGATCAATTATGATCGATAAGTGTGTGTTCCATCTTTTCGCTGTTAGAAACAATCACTGCTGAACTAATGTTCTTTATTCACGAACAATTCGTAATTAATTAATTAGCTTGGAGAGAAGACAGCCGATCAATCACGAAATTATGGTGAGATCTAGACCGATGATAAATGAATTCGAACCAGCATCATTTTAAGAACCAATATGAAGCACAAGGCAGTTGAAATAATAGAACAAGAAATACAGAACTCACACTCAGAAGAAAAAAATACAAGGAAACTTGGGGAATTCGTGGTGTTTTTACGGAAAATCGGGTCATCGATTACTGGACAGTTCGGAAAAGGGGGCGGATGATTACGATATTCGGGCGATTAATTATATTTCCTAGAATGGACAACTAGTGCCTGGCACGGGAACTGATAAAAAAGGGACACAATTTGTGAAATGACTCATCCCTGTGAATTTTTGGAGGGCGAAATTACCCATTTCAACTGTGGACACAAATCAAGGAGGAAAATTGAATGGAAAATCGATTGGTTACGGTATAAATCAATATCTGGGGATTACGGTAGCTCCTCACGCCGCATTCTCTGCAAAGACGTCGTCGTCCGCGAGCACACTCGTCACCTGCCGATATATCGATTTTTTGGGCTACCGCAATCACGGTGGTGTAAATCCATCAATAAATCAAGCAATTTATCATTTTTAGTAAATTTATCAAGGTATCAACACCCACGTCCGTCAAACGATAAGATCTAAGGTAATCAACTTTCCGTACGATAATCCCAATCTGCAATATCTTCTGCATACCGTCCTCAAGTCGATCCATTCGTAGCCCATGCCGCAATCAATACTAAGCGTAACCTTCATCTACCGGCTGACTTTCCAGCTCTTTCAAACGCGAAATAAATGAGGAAATCCAGAAATCAAATGAGCAACTCAATTCTACCGTAATCCCCCTTACCGCATTCCGCATGGCGATCATCACCTCGTCGACGATCTGCTCGGCCGTCATCGGGTTCATCGCGCCCTGCGAGAGTTACGTTTCATAGTAATCATAAATCGTTTCATAGTAATCATAAACCGTTTCATAGTAATCATAAATCGTTTCATAGTAATCATAAATCGTTCCATAGTAATCATAAATCGTTTCATAGTAATCGATTCCTCATAAAGATTTTGGCGAAGTTTGATTTTCGAAAAGATTTCGATAAATAATCATTCAGCCTACGTCCCTTCTCCTAGTCTCTCGTATCCTCACCTCACTTTCTCAACAATGTATTTCATCTACTAATAATAGCAAACGGGATGACCTTACCTTTAAAAAAAACAACCTAATACCGTATTCATACATTACCGTACCTCATCTCCCTCTTTCCCTCACCTCATTCTCCATTTCTATAGTATTCTCGCCCATTCCCCCGTTCTACCGTATTTTCCTAGCGCACCTCATTCACCTGGATGAGCACAGTTTTATCACCTACCGTATCCCTCACTCCTACTGTACCGCATCCCCCACCGTACTCTATCTACTGTACCCCTCCCCCACCGTACTCTTTCTCATTCCTGTCATACCTCATTCTCCTTGATCATCATCTCGACGGCGCAGCGCGTGCTCATCATCTCACACATGTCGTCTTCAGTGCGGCGAAGCTGATTAATTTTTATTTATTGTAATCAAATATTATCAATCAATCATTCAATGTAAAAAAATCCATGTCGCTAAGCAGTTTCACTGTACCAATAAACTGCGCAAATTCTTTAAAAAAAAATCCAATCGCAAGCTCTCACGACGCTCCAACCAACCGTACGACTTCCTAATCATACCTGCGTACTTTTGTACTTAAGTACGCGGTCACCCGTAGAAAAAAAATCTAATTTTAGAAAAAATGTCGGCTACCCGTAAGAAAAATTTGAATTTTCGGAGGATTTTGTGCAAAATATGATGGTTTTTGAGATGAATAGGTCGGCTACCTGTAGAAAAAAATCCTAGTTACTTGCGGCTACCCGTTCTAATAGGAAATAAAAATTCCAAGTACATACTTGGCACAGGTATGTTCCTAATCAACCAAACCGTACCAATCAATAATCAATAATCTACCGTACCAATCAATAATCACTCAGATGAATAATCTACCGTACCTGGAGGAGAACCTCCTGGAGCTTGTCGGCCGTATCGACGCGCGTCGCGCACTTGACCACCTTGGTCGGCTGAACCTGCGAAGAATCGGGTTATCGATCGATACCGTAATCGCATCGACATTGCCAAGCACTGTTAGATCATCTGGGTGCGGGGCTCCAAAAAAGAAATTTACAGCTGTAACGAAGTGTGCGTTCGTGAGAAATTCACTGAGAATTGTATTAGCGAGGCTATCGCTGATTTTCACGGTAATCTTCTCAACCAGAGACAACGAGAACTTACAATCGCTTTCGTGTATGTTTCTAAATTCATGATTTTTACCCTTATCATCGCCACCGTACCATTTCCATCTCCTCGGGAGCCTCTGCTCCTTCCTCTTCTTCATCCTCTTCTCTCTCACTCTCCTCCACCTCATCCTCTTCCATCACCACATCCTCTTGCGCTGGTGCTGGAACAACACCAAATGTTGTAAAAACAGTTTAATTTCCATTTGTAGCATTATTTTTCGAAGTCGCTAAATAGTTTCACTTTCCTAATAAACAACGTAAATTCTGTAAAAACCGAGTGGAAACCCTCACAACGATATAACAAATGGTGAACGCATTAGTGATCTCACAGTTGTAAATGGTGACATTTTTAGAGGGTATGGAACTCATACTATCGAAATTGTTGAGGTTCGAAATTACCTTTTTTCAACTGTGAGACCCCCTTTAAAGTCGAACCGTAACGCCTCAAACCGTCCCGACATCTATCTATTCATCGGCAGCAGCTGTTTCAAGACTTCCTTCATCACTACAGTTGCCAACCCAGCCCACACTCTAAAGATCAAAGATCAACGATCAGAGCCAACATACCATCCTTCCTCGCCTCTTGCAGGTGCTTCACCGCCTCGACCATGGTCGGCAGAGCGAGGGATACTGCAATTAAGTAATTTCACATCAACTTTTCTGATCAGCCCTGAAACTTTCACGTTTCACGCTCACTACAACTACCTTGGAATTGGAACTATTCGCTGGATCTGATAGGCGTATTTTAAAAAAAAAAAACCGACAAATCATCTTTTTTTTTCAAATTTACGTTCTATGGAACATCTGATCCTCACCTTCTGCTTGATTCTGTCATTTATACAGGTGTTGCAGAAATGGCATATTTGCATTAATATGTGAGAATAATCAACGTCGTTAATAATGCTCACCTCCGAGCAGCCTGGCCATCTCTCGGGCCACCTCGGTCGCGTCGTCATTGTTGCGCACCAGCTGCTGCAGCTGCTGCAGTCTCTCCGCCGGCTGCAGCTCCTGCGAGTTGTCGCCAGCGACCGACGGCGGGGCATCCTGTAAATTACCGTAATTGATATTCCGACAACAGGTTACACAGCCTACACGACCCCGCGACACTCACCACGGTAGATGTGGACGTTACTTTTTCTTTTTTTTAGCATCTTTTCTTTTCTCTTATCTTTTCTTTTACTTTCTAGTATCTGTTAATATCTTTTTTTAGTGAGATTTTTTACCCTTATGAGCTTCATTAGGAATCACTGGCTTTTAGGACCAAGTAGAAACTTTCCTAGTAACCCTAATCATATTTTCTAGTTCTTCCTACACAGACCAACTCTCATCTATCCGGAAAAAATAATCGTTATAATCGTGAAGCAAAGTCAAACCTGGATCAGGGCCGGCTCCGACTCGAAGTCGACCCTCTTCGGGGTGCGTCTCTTGGGGGCGGGCGACGCGGCCGCGTCGGCTGCAGCTGCTGCAGCAGCAGCAGTCCTGTCGGTCGGCTCGGCGGACCGCTTGCGACCTGAATGAGCGAAATCACAATTTTCGAAAAGGAACATCCATGTTTCATTGACACTTTCTGGTCAAATCAAACCCCAAACTATCAATCTTTGCTACAATTTATCACTCATATCGCTCCGCAAGCTATGATTATTTTAAAATTTATGGGCCGCACTCACCGGTCGTCGTTGCAGTTGCTGCAGGTGCTGCTGCAGTTGCCGAAGCTGCTGCTGCGGCTGCTGCAGCCGCCACCTCGGCCGCTCCTGCATTACTCGCAGCGCCCTTCTGCTCGATGAACGCGTCTGAATACGTCGCGTTGGATTTACATTCACCCACAGATCAACCCTTCTGCTGTTCTAGGTCCAGCATTTAAAAAAAATTGACTCCTTATCATTCTCATTCCCTGCCCCTTCCACATTTAGGCCTAATGATAGCCTAAAAAACGGATGAATTCAGCCCTTTCTCACCATTCATCTTGTCCTCCGTCTCCCTCCCTAATCCTTAGTATCCTTAGTACCATATCCTTAGATCATTCTTACCATCCATCCTCTCCTCCCTCTCCTTCCTCTTCTTCTCCCTCTTCGCATCGCGCGCCGCTTCCGCCTGAAAAAAACGGGGATTGGCTCCGCAAGCACTGACTCTCCTCGTCTCGCGTGCTCTGTCACCGAACAGCGATAGTATACAAAATGAAGAGACGGTGACTCGTATTTCGAATTGCTATCACTGTTCAGCGTTGAGAACGAATCACCAATTCCCCACAGGAGCTACAAGAGGGCGTTCCGAGTGTTCAATTGTGGAAAAAAAAACGATATTTTTTCGACTACATTTCGGGCGTACATGGGCCATATCGCGGCGCATGCCCTAAAGTTGGAGCTGTCGCTCATCACTGACTATTGCCCGTACCTCGAAGTCGGCGTCCATCTTCGCAGCCAGCGTGGTGACGTTGCGCACGACGACGGTGGCCGACGAGGAGGCGGTGGACGAGTCTGCCTCTCCCTCAGAAGATGACGAGACATCGATCGTGCCTACAAAATGTTTTTTTTAGAAATAAACAAAAAGTCAGTAAGAAAACTCAACTGGGGTGTGCAAAATATTTCTCGAACTCTCATTTCGCAATGCTCTCTTGCTTTCGCTGACCAACGACGAGAGAGCCTAGAGTTCGAAATTTTTTGCACACCCCAGGTGTTCAAGGGTTCGAGTTTAAAAAAGGAAGAAAACTATAATCTCAATCACTCACCATTCCTGTCCCCGCCCTTCTTCTTTCTCGTCGCTGAAATCACTCCGCCCTTCTTGCCTCTCGACTGCGGCTCGGCCTCGCCATCTGACACGTTATCGAAGAGTTCTGCAAATGCACGCAAAGTGAGCACTAAATAATCCAAAAAAATTAAGGACCCAAGATTTTCGGGGTTTGGTGTTATTTTCAGCAATTTTTCTTAATTATGAAGTCCACGACTGATTCTCACTTCTTTCCTTCAGCTTCTTCTTCTCTACCTGCTCCTTCCTTTCCCGTTGTTCCTTCTCCTTCATCCTCTTCTTCTTCTCTCTCGGTTGGCCATCCTCATCCTCCTCTTCTTCATCTTCCGTGTCCCTGAACAGCGAAATTTAGTGTTTTATTGTCACAATGTAGCCGATCGCTCCCTGGTCCTACATGAATCACCGTTGAAACACAAAGTCACGGTAACAAAAATATGTCCACAAGTTTGATTATCCGAACCATACCTCATCTTCCTTCTCTTCTCCTTCTTCCTTCCTTCTTCTTCATCATCACTTCTCATAATGCCCACTTCGGGCTTGATGTTCCTACAATGAGTTCTAATTATTCTTATTAAATTATAAATGTTTACACCATTTTCGAAAGAAAAAGGTAAAGCAAATTAGATGAGGACACAGAAAATTGTAAAATGCAGAAGTCATGAGAAAAGTAAACGAATCAAACAAACCTCATCCTATTTCTGTGCTCATTTCTTCTTGTCTCTTCATCTATTTCTTCCCAAGACTCTTCCTTCTCTTCATCTTCCTCTTCATCATCACTTCTCATAATGCCCACTTCAGGCTTGATGTTCCTACAATGAGTTTTATGCTAATCATCATACAATATCATTTCCGAAAAGATGAAGCAAACAATCACCGTTTCGCACAAATTCTCGCACTATTTTACCGAAAAAAAAGAGAAGAGTACAAAGCCAGTAAAAAGATATAGACAAACCTCATTCTTTGTCTGTGCTCATTTCTCCTCGTCTCTTCATCTATTTCTTCCCCAGACACTTCCTCCTCTTCATCATCACTTCTCAGAGTGACCAATTCGGCCTCGAGTTGCCTACAAAGGTATATAATTATAATACCTAGTCGAAACAACAAAAAAAAATTTTCAAAGAATTATAATTGAAGCAAATAATCACCTTTTCCTAGAAATTCTCAAACAGTTGGCAAATAAACAAGGCATAGACTTACTTCATCTGTTCCTTGATCTCCTTTATCCTTGTCTCTTTATCCACCACTTCCTCCTCTTTATCTTCATTCATAACCTTCTTTTCCTCATTCTTCTTTCTCTTCTCCTCCTCTTCCATCTCCCTGAATAGATGCTAGATATTTGTTAAGCCACTTATTTATTCATTCATTCTTCTTCTTTTATGTTAGCTTCTAATTTCAAAAAATCAACTGCTTCATAATTTTAAACAGTGTCTTGTTCCCACTTATTTTATCCTGTACATCGTACATGTTCATCCGTTTCTGGAACAATCTCGCCACATTTCTTGTACATTGGCAAAGTAACGGAAATAAATGAATGAATGAAATATTATTGATCACAAACCTTCTCTGTCTTTCATTCCTCCTATTCTCCCACTCCCTCTCCCTCTTTCGCTCCTCCTCGCTGTCGTCCCATTCCTCCTCATTCTTCACCTCCCTTCGTCTGCAATTTTGAGCGAATTAGTTACCGTACCCCCCCCCCCCCCCCCCCCCCATAATGAATATCCACAAGCCTGTGCGTCTAACCCCATTAAATTAGCCTCAATAGCAGGAACACAAATCCAATTAGTGTTCTAACGTTGAATAAATATTACAAAACAGCTGTCGCAGAATCAGCTACAGTATCCCATTGCAGCAAATACCGTACCCCGTCCTTCTCCCATCCGCATTCTCCTTTGACGATCCTCTTCTCTGCCTATCATCGTTCTTGGCCGGTCGCGCATCCTTGCGACTTGCTGCAGGTGCTGCAGGCGACGCTACAGTTGCTGCAGCAGTCGAAGATCTGGGGCAAGTATGGCAAATTATAGAGCGGCAACAGGTTCAAGCCCAGGCGTGTTTCAGAATCGTAGTTTTTTGCACACTCTTCAGTGCCGTTTTTGACGACCCTTTTATACGCAGATATTTGGAAATGCCACGTCAGGATTCTCTACCTTGCGAATAGTGCCAATAGACCCCATAAAAATAGATGCAAAGCCCTAAAGTCGGGGGAAGTGTGCCCATTTCCGATACATGTTGAAACTTCTTCCGCTGGTTACTCTGCCTTCTGAAACCCCATTTTAATCAGCCATAGAAAGCGACACTGATAAATATTGTACAGTATAGTATTGTTACCTGTTGCGTCGGGGCGGGGTCGCAGGGATCGCTGCAGCACTTGCAGCAGCTGCAGCACGAGAGCGACGCGTCTGCACGCGACGGTCGCCGCCGTCGTCTTCCGACGAATCGACAATTTCGTCTGCAATTATCACTCGATTAAGTCCGATAGTTTATATTCGCATGAAACCTTGAACCACCTGTGCCTATCCCGAACCAAGCAATGTTTCGACGGATTAATCCGGATGCAGGATGTTTCGCCATTCGAAAAATTTAGCTATACCAAAACCACCCACACTCCCTCTCATCCATCTTCTCCCTCTTGAATCAACATTAATGCTAGTCAACTCGGTGCTCTAGTCAGCATGGTCCATTGAAAAAAACATTAACATAGTTTTCGACTAGCTTTTTCATGTATATGTCACCTAAAATACACCTAAAATAGAACACCTAAAACCACCCACACTCCCTCCCATCCATCTTCTCCCTCTTAATCTTCTCCTGCGTTCTCCTCCTTCTCTTCGTTTCGTCCATCTTTTGCTGGAGCGCCTCGAGGGAGGCTGCTGCCTCCTCTGCGGCCACCTGTGAATGAATTTATGTTCTAAAATTATACATTTTCATACCTACCGGTATGAAAATGTATGATTTTAGGTAATCCAACCACTACATATCACATTCGGCGGTTCAAAATACCCCTGTCAACTGTGAATTTTACTGTCTGACCACTATATATTTTCGGTCCCCGGATGGTAATGAAAATGTATGTTCTAAAATGCTATCTTCTTGAATTGTTATGTGTCATCTTCTAATGATCTACGAAGAACGGTCCATTTTATTCTAAATGAGCCATTTATCACACCCTTTTATATCCACGTAAAAATATCCCTTATATCTGTCAAAAACCGCTATATGTATATTCTTGGTCACCGGATAATAAAGACAAGCTTTGAAGAACAATAAACGAACGGCGGCCAGTCCGCGCGCGGTCGTCGCCAGCGTCGTCGGCGTGGCGGCCAGGTTCTGCAGTGGGTCGACGCGATGGATGCGGCTGATCCGGCGCTCGAGCCGCAGCCCCGCCGGCGTCTCCGGAGGAGACGTCGCGTCTGCAAATAGGAGTGAATATTGGTTATGAGAAATCCGTAAAAATAGACATGGATGTTTTCAAATAAAAATAGGCCGCAAGCTTTGTATCTCGCATTCACACGCCTCTTTCAAACCTGTTTTTAAACCGTTTTGAGCAAGTTGAATGTGTTTGTTTTTGCAAGTTTGTTTTTGTGTTTGTTTTTGTTTTTGCGCTTCAAACAATCTACAAGCGGAACAGCACAGTCATCACTGCACTTCTCGTTCCAAAAACTCGTCAAAAATAGTAGTGCATTTTATATGCAGTATCTTTCAGAAATAAACATATTAAAAATCCACAACGATAATTGTTGCTCACCGCTGCGCTTCTTGCCATTGGGCGTGCGCTTGGCGGACGACGGCGCCGATGACGACGACTGGTTGGAGAGGCGCCGCGAGCGCCTGTGCTTGCCTGCAATGCCACCATTTCCTGTTCCATTCATCGGATACCGTATCCCAAGCCAGATACTGGTGGGATACGGTATCAGATGAATGGAACCGTAGTACTATTCCGTGGCTACCGTATCTTTGACGTTCCATCCCCATCTACCGTATTCCTACTTTAGCAGTATTCCCTGGCTACCGTATTATTCCCCGGAGCTACCGTATCCCTACGGTACTCACTGTCCTTGGTCTTCGCGGGCGGTTTCACTTCCTCCTCCTCCTCCTCCTCGTCGTCTTCTTCCTCATCGTCATCGTCGTCGTCCGAATCTCCTCCCAACGATCTGTAATTAATTAATTAATTAATGTCAATTCATTATCATTAATTTATTTGAGAACATAGCCAGTCGTTTCAACGGAAACAAACAGAGGTTGACAATAACTACTTGATACGTTATTTTCTCTCCAAAAAGGTTATTAAATATCTCGCATTAATGATTTTCAGCTCTCCACCGTTGCAAAACATTTCCAAATTGCCCAATTGTAACCACTGATGAGCAACGGCAACGGACAGACACCCAACAACAAGGGGTTCGGAGGAGATTATGTTGTATTTCGCGGGTTTTGGTTTAAAAATCGGGGGTTAGAAGCTTCGAGAGCAGGACAACATCGGAGATACAGTCCTTAATTCGGTCAAGTCATCACTAGTTGCAGCTGTGGTGGTGGTCACTCACGTCAGGTACGAATTGCGGACCGCGCCGGACTCGGCGAAGTGGATGGTGTAGCGAGGGAACGCGCTGCGAATTCTGCAAAACCTTTTTTTTGTAAAAAAAAAGAAAAAATAAATATAACATTTGAAATATATATTTGAATCAGTGCGTGAACCACCGACGCCAGGTCTTTCGGGGTGTACAAAAGTGAGAAAATTCACGCACAAGGTGGAGGGATCGCTCATCACTAATAAAAACTTAACTATATCTAAACTCACTCATTACGCTCCCTGCCATTGAAGGTGAAATTGTAGTACTTGTATATGAAGAGGACCTACAAGGGTCGCATTTAAGCAAATTATAATCTAAAATTAACGATTATTTTTGTTAAATAACACTTCCATTTCACAACGTTATTTCAGCGATTCGTAGACAAAAGGTCGAATTCGATCGTCGAATAATATAAATAAATATTAAAAATATTCATAAAGGCACTCGTAACCATTAACCATTAGCGCGTAATCAAAAGGAAACATACATTAAACGGCTAGTGGAAAACTACCTGGAATTCGAAAACATAGCCCGCATTTAAGGTTTTCTTGTACAAGGCATGTTACCTACGATTCGCAAACATACCTCGCTTTCGGAGGATTTTGTCACCTAACTTTTCCATGAATGAAAGGAAAATATGTTAAAATTGCGAGCCTTTTTGGGATCGATGCCCTCGACGGTGTGGAACTTCCTGTGGAACCTGCTGTACCTGCAAATCCGACAGAGAGTAAACGAACGTTGCTTTCACAATCAAGGCCTTTTCACAGTTGTCATGAGATAGCAGCGTCTGGTGGGCCGGGTAAGGCCGAGTAAACGAGTGTGCGCCCTATTGGTGCTCTCAAATGAAGCAATGATACGGTACACGATCGAGACGGGGAACAATACCAGTGTCAGACATCTATCAAAGAATAGGCTTTTTTTTGTCCCCGCGAAACGTTCCCGTTACAGCACATCTCAATAAACCCCGAAATTATGATTCGTACGAGGGGAATCCGCAATGAAACTCATATTTTTCTCCAATATTTTCGTATTTTTACAAATGCATCTTCCAGTTAAATTGCAATGATAAACTATTAGATTATCATGCTCACTAGAGTGCGCAATACGGGTCATCGTCTCTTCATTTTACACACACTCTCAGCCGGTCAGAGAGAGCGAGAGAGTGTGCGAAATGGAGAGACGGTGATATTATTTCTCGAACTCGCAAATGCTTACTTCGTCTGCAGACTGGCCACGGGGTGGTAATTGGATCCGCGAGTGGGAAACCTTTCCTCGTGCTCGTTGAACAATCTCCAGAACTGAGATCGGCATTGAGTTGCGCCCACCAGCATACATTATATATAATTGATGGAATCTGTCATCAGGCCACAATATATTCATTATAAAATCTGTTTTTAAGCCATTAAACCTCTTATTTCTGAGTGGAAATGAAAATGTTTGCCCACTAACCTCGGGGTCTGCGGGGGGTACAAGAGGAAAAAAAAGAGAATTTACGAGATCTCAATAGTGCAATACCAATTTTTTACGGAGTCCTACGGGAGTAAGATTGCGGGGGGGGGGGGGGGGGAGGGTACACGCCAGTATTAAGTGGTCTTTCAACACTGAATTTTCTGAATTCTGAATTTTTTGACTTTCTATACTTACTATATTTACTATATTTAGATATATTTACTTATCGCTGGTAATTAAACGTACAATATTTCCGTTCGGCGTTTGGGCCGCAGTCCGCTTCCCCGTGTCATTCGATTGGCAGCAGCTACAATTATTAATTAATCATTAATACTTGTTTCCTGACATCAAGGCAACGTGCCTGCAGGAGGAAACATGACGATACTCGTCAGCTTGGGCAACCCCGACGAGTTTCGCCCACTTGCGATAAATTATTAATTAGGTTATGAAGCACAATTGCGATAGCAATCGATAGAAACGGCGGGCCGGGAAATTCAATTATTTTTGTCGACAGTGGAAGAAGAGAACACGCTACAGTGCCCCTGTCGGGATACCGTACTCTGCTTACCTGTAGAGAAAGTAGGCCATTGCTTGTAAGTCCTCCGGGTTAAATTTCTCGCCACCCATCTGTGAATCGATCGATACATTAATCAGGGGGGGGGGGCTTCTCTTTTTTAGGCCTAGCCATTTCTCGCAAAGTATTCCCTCATTCTTATCTGTGATGTACTCGGGCAAACAACCAAATTCGGAGGTTGAAATATGTTGAATTTCGAGAGTTTTTCTTCAACTATCGGTCTTCAAAGGTAGGACACAACGGGGGTGCTGTCCGAGATCATGCATGAAAAAGTTGTGTGTCAAAATCCTACGAAAGCAGGGTATGTTTATGAAAAAGACCTTGGAAACCGACTAATTCTATGAATGCGGGGTATGTTTGCGAATCGTAAGTAACATGCCTTGTCAACGAAAACCTTAAATGCGGCCTATGTTTTCAATTTCCAGGTAGTTTTCCACTAGTTTTTTCGTGTATGTGAACACTGTGTCGGATATAGGACTGTACCCCGATTTTGTCCTATCTTTGAAGCCTATGTCATTCGATAATTGAAGCACAACCTGCGAAATCCAACATAGTTTACGCCGAGCCCGCGATTTTGGCTGTTTGTCCGAGAATGGCGCTCATCACTGGCTGTTGTTGCCGAGGACAACCAAACAGAGAAGCTGATTACGGTAGCATCTTAGCCAGGTTATATTTTTGGGGTAGTGAATGCGACTGATAGGGAGCGAATACTCTGCGAGAAATCGATGGGCCAAAAAAAAACAGACAAGTGCCGATAATTTGATTCGCACTGCACACAGGAACACATATGGACACAGCGACCAGACACGCAACTGTTCTTGAATAACAATATTATTTTTATAAAACCTTTATTCCATTCTCAAGACTTCATCTCAGGCATGCGGTCACACGCCGATCGAGTCTCGAAAATAACATTTAAATCCGGAATTTAAATTCGACAAAAAACATGTGAAAATGCGGAACACAAAGCACCTATGGCTGGGGAAATATCGCGTTTTTGGTGATAGATTGAGCATTACATTCGTGAAAAAAAGTTGAGCAATGGTATACTTCAAAGGGACTAAGCAACGAGCACAAATCGATAGACTATATAGCATTCTCTATTAACTATATTACAACGGGTGAGCAAAATTTCTGCTGATACGAGTCCGCAATTATTAGCAAAATACGAATAAAAAACACTACAATACTCACAAGGCATTCGATCGATAAATCAAAGGCGAAAAACAAGTTTCTCTTCGACTTTCTGTAGACAGAAAGACGCTTTCGAGCAGAGGGACGAGAATGACACATACGTAGGGGGGCGATCAAAAGATCAAAGATCAGGGATGAGATTGTCAGTGGGAGATTATTCTGATCCTACAGTAATCGTTGGGGTGGGGTACGGTAGGGGGTAGGTTACAATATTCGCTGGGGATACGGTAGCAGGGGTACGGTAGGCCTACTCGACCTCGCTATCAGAGTTGTAGACGACGCTAACGACGAGCGATTCCATTGCCTTACCCAGCTCGTCTACCGTATCCAGCAGGGACTGCATCCGCTCGCCTGCAATCGATATCGATTAGCTACCGTGCAGTTATCGTATCCACGTCAGAAACAATCCATATTGACGTATCAAATCGATAAATACACTACCGTATGTATGCTACCGTAATCTGTCACAACCTCAATTGCGACCTGTGAGCATTCACGCGACCGTAATCTCATCTAATCATTCTCCCAGCTACCGTAATGCCCTACCGTACCTCTCGCGTCGTCTCCCCTCTCTCCACCTCCTTCCCGATGGCCGCCGTTGGCGAGGAGCGCCCTGTTGTCGTTCGCCGCTCGCTCCAGGGTGCCTGCAACATTTTTTTAAATAGTTTCACCATCTCCGTTTGTGCTTCGGCGGTATCTGAAGTGAAATATGGCACAGCTCTTTCAATGGATTTTCCCAATCGATTTTGGAAAAAAAGGATATTTTCACCATCATCGTTTGCGTTTCAGTGACATATCGAATGCTACAGAGTGTGGAATATTCAATTTTTTCAGCAAGCAAAAGTTCTTTTTCACGCATCCAAATCTACGTTTCAGTGATATCTCAAATGCGATATGGCGCACCTGTTTCAATGGGTTCTCCCGATCGATTTCGAAAGAAAAAGGATACTTTCCCACTTTCGTTTGTGCTTCAGCGCCATCTAGTATGCTACAGGGTGCGACCTATTCAATAATTATGACAGGATATCGGATGATGAAAAACAAAGCCTCCAAATCTGTGTTTTAGCCATCTCTCATATATGATTAGGAATCACTCCTTCAATGAGAGCTCTGAATCATGAAAAATAGCCAAGAGAATGTTTAGAATTCTCAAGAAACGTCCAATAAAACTCACACATAATTCATCGACAACTTCGCCGGAATTCGTCCAACAATCACTACAAGTGACGTAATACCATATGTCCCTCTCAACCTCCTACTGCACTCACTACTCATCAACCATTTGCCATACTCCTTCGCCGGCCAGACAGGGTCAAAATTCAATAGATACCGTATCCCGCCCCCCCCCCCCATACCGTACTCACCATTCATCGACCACTCCCTCTCTTCTCTCTCCATACTCCGCCCGTCCAAGAGGTCGTCGAGACCGCCGCGCGACGACGACGTCTTCTGCTGCAAATTACAAGAAATATTTCACTTATTTTTTATGACCAATAAATCGCAAGAACCATCATTCCTAGCGACACCAACGAAACTGTCTAGTAACGGTGAAGCTCGAAAGCGCTACGTTTACTGTCTGCTAATGAACTGCATTTCACAAGACACTAACTTCCTAGCGAATCATACAACACATAAAGCGTGTGTGGAACACAAATGTCAACTGTCAATATGTGCGATTATTAAGCCCCGAAACGGGATGAATAATGTCAATGGGGGGGGGGGGGGGGGGGTAAATCTGTCTTTTTTAAATTTATTTTTACTATACTACACCGCAAGGCTACAAATAACTGCCCCCCCCCCTCGACTCTACTCAAAATATCAAGCAACCGTGAATAAAAAAATTAGAGCAAAATGTTTCTCCCAGCGCTTGGCAAACATAATAAGCTGCTGAAACGCAACACCTCCCATGCATTTAGAGCTACCATACTGTCCCATCACAACTCCATTCCACCGTACTCCCAATCAATCGCAACTACCGTATACCTGCTCGATCAGCTTCTTCACCCTGCTCAGCTGCAGCTCCAGCTGCTCGTTCTGGGCGGCGAGAATGCGCGAGCGGCTCTCGAGCCGCGACTGGTGCAGCCGCAGCGCGCGCGCCTCCTCCTCCACCTGACCGTGTTTTTTATTAATTATTAAACACATAAATGATTATTTAAATAGGTGTTCCAAGTCCCATCAATCATGCCTCCTCCTCCACCTGATCAATTTTTTATTGTATTTATTTTATATTAATTAAAATTTAAATAAGAATTTTATTTGATAAATAAATAATTACAAAAAATCATTAAAGCAATCGCACAAGAACACTTGTGGACACGGTGAAACCTCCAATCGCCTTTCACAAAGAAGCATCACTGCTCATTTGTGTTTCAACGTTCCTATAACGCCTAAGCACAGCGTGTTAACTAATCGATGTCACACAACTTCTATAAACAAGGGAAAATAGTAATCTAACATAATTCGTGATTCCCGCAATGTACCGAGCCTAAGCACCCGCATTATGATTCGTATTTTCTGACATGTATGTTAGCCCCGTGCTACGCTGTTTCAGCGCACCTACTTGCACACACAGTTAGGAATCCATTAATAGTACAGGCGATGCAATTTCCAATTAAAAAATAATACTAATTCTCGTGAACACACTCGCTCGCTGACTCTTTTTTCGATAAATTTTTAACGCGTGCAATGTTGTTTCAGTGCATCCATAACTCAGATAAGATATTGTCTTCACGCAGCTTATTCAACAAAAAAATTAATGAATAAACCACTAACACCGTTGGTGCTGGCGAAAGTGCCCGCATAAGGGACTTTCTCTACTCATACTTTCAGATGCATTAACCCAGTTATATAATGTTTCAGCGCTCCTATCCTTGATTTTAAAAACAAATAAGCCACTAACATTGGCCCGCTGACTGGCCGTTTTCAGATAATTTAACCCCCGTACTATTATGTTTCAGCGCCCAATAAATAACTAACATTCATTTTAAGCTACTCTTTGCTTTGTTCATTGTTTTTTTTAAAATAAAACTAACATCATTGGTGCTGGCGGCAGTGTGGAGGGTGGGCACACTCGCCCGCTGACTGGCCGTGCCCAGCCGGGGCAGGGTGCGCGACCGGCCGTCGCGCTCCAGCAGCGGAGACGTAGCCGAGTCCGACGGAACACCTTAATTAGACTAATTAATGACAAATATTAATGAATGCTTTTTCATGATAAGCTATGAATCAGCGAGACCACAGTGGTCTCGGGCAGAGTGGAACGGAACAAGGTTTGCTCATGTTTCAGCATCTCTACATACTTAATTTTCAAAGGCTCGAGCAATTGTTTAGACATTCCTGAGAAGACAAATAATATATAAGCGAGAAATGCAAGCGGGAAGGTACGCTTTTGTTTCACCGTGTTCCTAATTAGGGTGAGATCGTTGCAACAACAATTTTAGCAGATGAAATAATCGTATTGATACCGTACCTCGGTTCCTCGCGTACTCGGATCCGGCACGCGGGCCCACCGACGGGTCTCTGCAAGAGAAGAATTACCGTACCTTCCACCGTATATCCCTCAAAACTACGATATCCACTATCGAACGATAAATCTACCGTATCCCCCACTTATCGATCGATCGCTCTCCGTAACCCTCACTTATCGACCAATCGGTCTACCGTATCCCTCACTTATCGATCCCTTCCCCTCTACCGTACCTCTCGAGGTTCGGCTGGCTCTGCATCGTCCGCTTTCGCTTCTCCACCTGAAATTACTCAATTAATCGAGCAACTTAAATTCGAGCAGACACGCATCCTTTTTTGTACAAAAAAAATGTCAGAAAGTAACATTCAAAGAGAATAGTAATTCAATTCTAGAAGTATGTCAAATGTAAAGCTCGAAAATCGGCTTGGGTCAGTTAGTTTTGAACTGGTTTTCAATCACTGATAGTCTCGGGCATGAGCTTCTCTCTTCATGTCCTGCTACATGAGCACATTTCTGATCTGATATCCCCCCCCCTTTCTTGCCTTCCTTGTGAGCAAAAAGTTCCTCACCTCCCGCTTCAGCTCCATATTCTCCAGCTGCAGCCGCTGCAGCAGCTGGTCCAGCTCGTCCTTCTGCATCATCTCCACCTGCAATTAACTTAATTAATTAATTAATATTTAATTAGTTGAAATATTATCGAGTACCAAAGCCTGACAGGCGTTTTTTTTTTAAAATTTTCACTACAGAAACTCAACTTCTTACTGGTTTCCTGCTTGATTCGGAACAGTTATGCACCTGGTGAAACACAACTCTCACCATTCCCCGTGAGACCCATTTTCCCCTGGAATCAATCAATACCAGGTCTCAAGCTACCGTAATCCCTCACATCCATACAGCCGCCGACGCAGCCGAGGAAGGCGTTGCGCAGGCGGGTGCGCACTTTTTGCAGCATCGCTCTGCAGCCGGGAATCACCAGCAGGTTTCAGGGAAAAAAATTTGCTCGGATAAGGCGCGACAATGTATTTCTAACTAGCAAAACACGATTTGCATTAGATAAAAGGCTGGAGGTCCGAATCAAGCACAAGGCAGAATGATAGGGAAGAAGAAAGGGGAGGCTGGAGGCTGACTGGAGATAAGAATCGGAACAAACAGTACTGTTATGGCGGCGTCTTCAAGCTCCAATCGGAAGGGCAGAGTGCCCCGTCTTTCTCGACTTTGCCCGCTCTCTCGCCCATCTCTCACCGGCGAGGGCAGGGCATAAATGTCTCCGGGACAATCAGAGGTGACAAATCCAGGCTCCTAAAAGCCGGATTCGGATGAATCATCCGGCTCTGATCAGGCAATTCCTCACCTATTCGCGTATCAGGCAGCGCAAACAGATATTAGCGCGCGAATGGATAGACGGATGGCTAAACAGGGTAGGGTGGAGGGCTGATTCAGTGATGAGATTGGAGGTATTGAAGGCTCAAAGCAGGTTCCCAATCACCCTGGTGATCCTATCAATAACCGCGCTCATAATCGTGCGCGCTGGTGGAGCCGAGAGGAGGGATAAAGAGACGAGAAGAGCTTGGAGGGGAGGAAACCGGCCCAGCGTGAGAGATAAAGATAATGATAGAGAGAGGCGAGAGGAGGGAGTGATCTGATTAGTGCGAAAACAATACTTTGAATTATAAGAAGAGCGCGAAACCAGGAAGCGGACAGCGCAAAAAGAGGAGGATAATTAGGCTATCTGGTAAAAGGAGCGCGCAATCCCGGCGGAAGGGTGAAAGTGGGGGTAAAAAGGAGACGAATTAGAAGTCAAGCGCTAATTGGAATAGTTCGCGATGAATGAGGAATTAGTATTAAAGTAATTGTCGGAGCAGGATTAACAGACAGACCAACTTTGTAATATCAGCAATGGGTGAAACACAAAACTCAATTTGACAAAAATATGAAATTTACATTTGAGAACAAGTCCAACAAGAATCAGCAGATGGACAACAATAGAGATATCAAAACCAAATGAAACTCCACTCTCACTTCCCTAATAATAAAAAAGGAAAAAACGGAAACACAACTCCGATTCGGCAAAAAGCGCTGAATACTATTTCCAACTTTCATTAGCACAAAAATTCGCAGATGGTCAAATCTAGACATATCACAGTCAGTTGAAACTCCGCTCTCACTATTCCAATTATAAATAAATAAAATCGAAGCAAGCACTTGACCCGGTTGAACGCGCAGAATAATCCTTTCGGATGCCATCAAAGGAACACTGGCAGACGGTCAACCCTAGCAATATCACTGCCAGATGAAACTTCGCTCTCGCTGCCCCTTCCCCGATTATTTACTACTCTGGGAACGCCCTCATTCGACCCTCTGCGAGAAATTCCGATCATTTCCGCCCCGTTTCTCTCGCCATTCTCAACTCTCGCACGAATTACCCGCTTGTACTGAACAGTTTCTCCTATTTCCTCCCCTCTTGCCCACTGAACAGAGCAAGAAAGTGCGCGAAAATGGGAGTGCTAGATCACCTCCATTCAAAAAGTGCGACGATTGCTCAAACAAACCACTGAGGGAGACACCAAAAAAGGTAATGCGGTTAGAGACCACACGTAATGTGACCAAAGGTCCAATACCTTTCAACTCATACTTGAAATCAGGTGAAGAAGCTAATTAACCCGTATTTTTCCTTCTTGTTGCGCGGCGTGATCTTTCCGATCAGCTGTTTCGAGTTACCATCACATTGGCCAACCCTGTTCGTTCGTGTTTCACGGGATTCATAACTTTGCCGAAGTAAGCTAGCGTCAATTATTCAGATTCAAGAGATTCAAAACCAAATATACCGCCTTATTGGCCGCTCTATTGCTTTCAAACAAGTAAAAACCGGTGCCACAAACCTGGTTCATCATTTGAATGGGGCTGGTGGGCGGGTCGCGCGGGGCCGCCGGCTGTGCGACCTCATGAGCGGACAGTTCGCCCAGTCGGGCTGCCGCCGCCGAGGATCTGGTAATTAAATAATTAAATTTAATAACCAAAATAATAAAGCAAACACTCGAAAAAAGCGATAAAAAAAGCACAATATTTCAAGTTTAGCGCCAGTTGGCGGTCGCAAACTGGCCCAATCGATGGCTACCACATACCTTGAATGGAGCGGACCGGTCGCAGGGTTAGTCTGCGCGACGGACGGTGCAGCAAGCGGCTTGCCCTCCTCGCCCAACTGAAAAAAAGCGCCGATTCGACGAAAATGGTTACCGTAATCGAAAATTTGAATCGCGGTCGACCAAGGACTGAGTTTATTAGCTACCGTAATACAAATTTGATCGAATTTATTATTATTATTTTTTAAATGTATTTATTTAAATAAATATGTAAATAAATACCTCGATAGGCAGATATCCGAGGTGTCGCTTGCTTCCGGTCAACTTGTTCTTCACGATTCGGCCGAAATCTCGCACATCCTCGCCAGACGTCGTCTATAGATCAATATTATGATTTTATCAGGTTCTCTTTCGCAAATAAGAGTGTATTCATAATCTTTAAACGCAAAGCAAATATTTCTCTTGATAATCTACATTTCACGGCTTTTCGAAATTATCTGTTCCGCGCTTCCCTTTGTTTACGGCCTAACATTTGCGCTGGTTAGAACCGAGTTGCCGTCACTCACCGGCGTCGAGTACTCCTGCATCGGGTGCTTCAGCTTGTGGTTCTTCGACGTGCGCTGCGAGAAGAAGCAGTTCTGCAATGGTGATTCTGTATGGCTACCTTAATCGATAGGTACGGTTCAAAACAATCGACAGATACCGTGACACATCTGATCACATGAAAGACGCCTATGCGAAAGAGCATGAACTCCGTAACGGCTCCGATAGAAACTCTCCTATCGCTAATAAAATCAATAGCTCCCGTAACCCCCATTCTACCGTACCTGACACATATCGAAGTTGAAGCAGCGCAGGCAGCGGTACCGTAACCCGACGATGGGGAACATCTTGCACACGTTGCACTTTGCCTGCACCAATTATTGATTAGTTACCGTATTCTTTATCTTCTGAAAATCAACGAATCGAAGATAATCGCAAGCATTGTTCGATGCAATGAAATCTATGTTTCACCGATTCTTCAAAAATCGAAGAAATCGCTTCAATTGTTCATCGACAGTCCTATCCGTGAAGAATTTGCATCAGTAATGTGCATCTACAGACGCCCGGAAATTCGTTCATCAAACTGTATAGAACACGCCCTGGGTTTTGATGATTTTCGATTTTTTTTTAGTTATGAACATCCTGTGACAAAATAAGAGAAAAAAATATGAAATCTTGCTCTTTAGTGTGTGTTCCCTTTGCGCAATTCTACTTACACTATAGCTACTAGCCAGTCGAACTAATCCCCTACGCTTTCCTGCTATCGTACTTGGTGCTTGGCGAACTCCGCGGTGGCGAATCGGTGCATCACGGGCAGCCACACGAGCGATTGAGGCTCGGCCTTGAGCCACGCGAGGTACGGCGGAAGGGCGATCGTGGGCGAGAGACGAACCTGTGCGAGGGATGGGGTATCGTGAGATTATTTTCAATTCCACGCCTTTCCTCCTTCAGGTTCATTGCTTGATATCAGGTTAAATATGTAACTGTGAGATAGTCTTACCGTCTCGAACAGCGACCTCACCGACGGCTCAATGTTCGTACCGCCGAACGCCGCGCACTCTCCGACGAGCTTGGGCATCTGAAAGTAATAAAGTACTGATGCTTCCGAATTGATTTGCAGTGTTTCCTCATCAAACTACTCGTCAACGTTCCAGCACAACCCTTACTGCATGTACGAGACTGGCGTAGCGGGAAATCAGCAAGTTTCGTTCGGTTTTTTTTCGCACTCAAGATACACAAATTGCTGAATCTGCTTTTTCTCGCCCCATCTGCTGAAACACTAAATTATGCGAGATATTTGTCTCGGGAACCATGAAGGGACTGTTCGAAAGGGAGAGATGGGGGGGGGAGGAAATCGACAACTGACATGGACGAGGTCGTAGAAGAGCAGGGCCATGTGCTTCTGGTCCACATGATCAGTCTGAGCGACGAGCGAGAAGAGGTCTGAGAGAAAATGATATTCCAGCCGTTCCTAGCTCTGCACGAATATCTTCGTAAGATGTACTATCACACAACTTATTTTTCAAATACTCTCTCCGTTCGAATTATTATCCTATGCGCGCGCACCAGGAATTCATACGCAGTTTGAAACATAAGATTCTCTCTAATTGACATACGGAACATCACCAGCACCACTATCCTTATCTGACATTTTTTTACCCACATCTGTACTTCTCCTCCAGCGTGCCCGCACACAGCACCACTAGGGCCACCTTGAAGGATAGCGTGCGCAGCAGTCCGTCGCGACCACTGCAATGAATTATTGAAGGTAAAGGTAAAGGTGTATCCACAGTCAAGGCGATTTTCCAGTAGTCATGAGACAACCACGCTAGGTGAGACCCACTGGTATGGCCAACTGCGTGCACTGGTAGGTCCACTGCAGTAAATTATTGAAAAACGATATTTTATGCATCGACAATTAGATAGTTAAGTGCAAATAAGGTCTAAAGTCTCAATCGAAAGCCGCGGTCGCCGTTCGCCATGTAGACATTGCAAAAATTACATTCCCCGGTTTCTTTCATGTTTCACAGTCGATAGACATTCACAATTAGACCGAAAAAAACGATAATTCTGTCTCTTGTGAGGAGAATACAATTCAAATCAAATAGCAACTCACGGATCGTAGATGTTTAGCACGAGATTCACGACCAGGTCGATCGCGAGCGAGAGGGATCTGTAAAAGGAGTTCTTTCGCTCAATCCTCTCTTTCATTCAATCATTCCGTAATCATAGATACATCTGCCACGACAATTCGGGGACAATTAGGGCTGTCATGGTGAAGAATTCGTTTGTTCATTTTATTTATTATTCGTACTCTCCCACGGATCAGAATGACGTCGTCGACGAGAGAGAGCAAACAGAATGAAGAGGCGGATTCTTCACCATGACAATCGTCTAATGACAATAACCTGCAGTGCCCGGTCGAAAACTATGACCATAACTATAACACCTATAACACTATAACAAAAAAAACTAACACAAAACAACTAAACTATATAACTAAACTATTGGGGTGTCCCACATATTTGTGACATTTTTATTTATTTTTATTTTTTTGTTTATTCCTTCAACAACAACAAATGATCAGTAATCAATGTATGCTCCCTTAGTAGTCACGACCTGCCTCCATCGATCGGGCAGGGTCTCGATCCCTCTCTTCCAAAAGGCCTGGGGCTTAGAGTTGATCCATGCCTCGAACTCCTTCACAAGTGCGTCTCGGTTCTTGAACTTCTTTCCTCGACAGAAGTTAGAGAGGGAGCGGAAACAGTGGTAGTCGCAAGGGGACAGATCAGGGGAGTAAGGTGGGTGAGGGAGCCATTCCATCTCCAGCTCGTCCATTTTCTTCTGGGTGATTTTCGCATGATGAGGGCGCGCGTTGTCCATGAGCATGAGGATTTTGCCCTCGCTCAGGAGTTTGGGAGGGACCCTGACCGCCACCTCTTCCAGTTGGGTAGTGAAGAGGTCAGCCTTGATGGTGATGCCGGGAGGGAGGATCTCCCAGTAGATGGGACCGAGGACGGAGAAGAAGAAACAGAGGAGTTCCTTCTTTCCGTGAAGTTCCGCCTTTGGAGCCTGCTGGGGTTTCTCATCGACGTCCACCCACTGAAGTTTCCTCTCAGGATTATCGTAGGTGATCCACTTCTCATCCATGGCGACGATGTGGCTGACCCAATTGAAATTGGATCTACGGTGGAGTAATCCCTGACAAACGTCAACCCGCTTTTTCAGCTGAGCTGTCGTGAGGTCATGCGGAATCACTTGGGGGAGCTTAGGTGTCTTCCCAGCATCATGCAGGATTCGAGCAACTGTGGTCTTAGGAATATGGATGGTCTTCTCAATATCGCGCACACTAGATTTGGGATTGGCCTTCAGTTCCCTGAGAACACGACCCCGAACACGAGAAGAAGGGCGTCCAGGATGGGGTTGGTGTTCCAGATTGTAATCCCCTCGCTTGAATCGGGTGAACCAATTGAAGCAGGTGTGAAGGGAGGGGGCATTTTCGCCATGAGTCTGGACCAGCTTACGGTGGGATTCCGTCGCCGTTCGACCCAGGAGAAAATAATGAAGCAAAACGGAGCGGTAGTCTCGAGCAGTGTTCATGACTATAACTGATGAAACTAGTCAAAGACTGATGCAATCGAGAAGCGGCTAAGTGTAAACAATTGCACAACATGATGACGTAATATTGTATTGCATCAGAATGATTGTCGATCATGCAGTAATTATTGGCAAGCAAATTCCAAAAATATGTGGGACACCCTGATATATAACTATATAACTAAACTATAACACCCTACGATACCTGATCACGTGGGGTTGCTGTAGATGCAGCTGTTCATAGACGGGCACCAGACAGGTCACCATCGACTCCAATGAGATGGATTCTTCGGAGGAGAGGTCCAGACGGGAGAAGGCCTGCGAATAATATGTATGATATGGTAGAACGAGTTATGTTTCACTAGAATCATATTGTCTTGTTATTTATGTATTTTCCGATAAGATGTAGATGAACATTGCAGATTAGACAATATTCCAAATAGCCAATAGCCTCCCTATCTCACTCACGTGAGCTCTTCCAGCAAGAACAGCTCTTGGTAGAGCCCTTCCTTCTTCAGACAATGCTATCCATGTCTCACCTTATCCAGCGAGATGAGGAACATTCCATACTCGTACCGTATCCCAATCATCCTACAGTACCCCTCCACCGTACCTTGTCCAGCTCATCTAGCGATATCAGATCGAGGCACAATCGCTTCTGCAGTGCTCTCAGCTTCATCGCCGTGCGGTATGCGATGAACTTGACCCGATTGAACGTGGCCAGCTCCCGCGAAAGCTCCACCCACGCAGGGTGGTCCCATTGAGTACGTTCCGTCTTGTGACTGAAAATTAGGTTGTTGTTGTTGTTGTTATTATTATTGTTGTTGTTATTGTTATCGAATTTCAGGACCACCCAAGAAACTACCCATGCAGGGTGGTCCCACTGCGTGCGCTCCGTCTTGTCACTGCAAATGGAACCACTCAGGAAGATTTTTTGATCGCTCAGGAAGTTTTAGGACCCCCCCCCCCAGGAAGCTCAGATGTTTTTGTCAGAATGAGTTGTGTTTCAGGAAAGACTGAAATCCGAATACGACATCGGGAAATGATGATCGCCTGTGACATAAAAACCAAAAAAATACTAGAGACTAATAATACGAAAGCTGGAAAGATTTTTGCTTCATCCATGATCCAAATTCCCATTGTGTTCAAAGGTAATAATGATAGTTTTCCTCGTCGACTAGAACAAATAATTATTCAAGCTGCATAAAACATAAAATGCTATCTATCTAAAATCTATCGGCCACCCTGAATGCCTGGTTTCGTTGCACTCACTCGATGTAGTACGGTATACTCTATCGCTCTCCTACTTATCTATTGGACCACCCAGATCGCATTATTTCGTTTCATCAATATTTCGTTCCACTCACTCGATGTAGTACGGTAGTCGATTCGTTGCCGACACCGCCCGTTGCCAGGGCAGCTGCACGGACTGAGCGAGGAAGTGTTCAGATGACGGGCCGAGGTTCTTGAGCGCGTTCGAGATGGCTGCCACGCGGACTCGCGTTGAGGCACGCAGGGAATCGTATCTGCAAAACTTCTTTCTTAACAAAACTCTCTTCATTTCCCATGCTCTCTCGCCTCTCTGATCAATGAGAGAGTGCGTTACATGAAGTGACCATTTCTTGCCACGCAATCCCTAATCTGCAGTTGAACACTTTTTAAAAGTTTACTGGGAGATTATAACAAAATTCAAGTTGTCGCAGCATTCCGACTATGTAACACCCGTGAAACCTAGTAGTTTCCAGAACAGATGAGTTTGTTTGGTGTTTTTGCTATCTACATTATGTTGACTACATGCTCATTCGATAAGGTATCGATAGAGATTCGAATCAAATGCAAATCAACTACTAATACGCACCTCTTGTTCACTGCCTCCAACTGGTTGGTAGGATGAGCGTCGAGCGGCGCATCGGCTGCCGAGACGGCTGCGAGGAGATCAAAGATCAGATATTATTTCGAAAAAAGATCAATCAGGTAAAATGAAGAATTCAAAGCGAGCTGTGCAGAAGAGTTATGCAGACGCCTCTTCCTCCCTATCAACACAGTTAGGCTCTTAATACATACATCGTCAGTTTTGCCTATTTGTAGCGGCGCGCCTCTATGAGCAGTAATGCGAATAATGAATAAAAAAAATAACACCAATAACAACAATACATAACAACAACAACAACAATAATAATAACAATAACAATATTCCCACCGGCACTGGCCGCATTCGCCTCGTCCATCTGCCCGCGCAGCTCGTTCACGCGCTCAGTAAGAAGATCTGCATCCTGAAATTTTTTTTAATTTTTAATTTTTAAAAAAAAACATTTTTTAGGAATTAATCCTGAAATTATTTTGCGCAAATTATCATTCTCTATCTCTAATAATGGTGGACAACAGCGATTCCGAGAAGATCACAAATTCGATTCGCTGTTGTGTTTCAACCACCCTTCAAAAGCGGTCTTCACGAGGGTTTTTCAATAATCTCTCTTCAATAATCTCTTGTATTCAATAAAATGCCGCCTTCCAATCTCAAATTTCGCACCTCTTCATTTTCTCTCGTCCACCGTATGTGGCGACAGAATGCATTTGTCCCTCTGACAGCACTAGAGTTTGAAATACGGGTAATCGTCACTTTATTTCACACGCACTCTCTTGCTTCTCTGACCAGTGATAGAGTATGGAAAATGAAGAGACGCTTAACCGTATTTCGAACTCTAGACAGCACTGTTCCTCACCTTTCTCGCTGCTCCTAGCCGGCTTGGATCACAACCTTTTTAACGGGCCCTTTCTCATAAACTTATAAAAATGCCAGTCAGATCTACGGCGTCGCCTATATTACCCTCACCGTACTCGTTTGTTTTCCTAAAATGAGTAAGCGACCTACTTTTCTCGCTGCTCCTAGCTGCTCCAGTCGCAGGTCCTCCACGGGCTTGGACGACTCCAGTTCCGTCTCGAGACCGGTAAGCCCGAGCTGGCACTCGGCAAGGGCTCTGCAAAGATATGGCTTACATTTTTTGTTGCAAACTTTAAGATTTTTCTTCCCAATAGAAGGCTTGCTGCTACTCACACACAAAAAAAGCAAAGACTGGTTGTTGAAACCACATGCATACCTTTTCTACCCCAATATCTCCCGTCTGATCTACCGTATCCCTACCACCGTACACCTCCTATCATACCTCTCCAGGGACTGCAGCCGTGCTGCGCCGGCCGTCACGACCGCCGACCACTCGGTGTGCTGCTGCTGCAGGCGCGCCCAGCCGACCTGCAGGGCACAATTGATACCGCCGTCTCTTCATTTCACACACTCTCTCGACCGGTTGAGTGACGAGAGAGTGTGTGAAATGAAGAGACGGCGGTTTCGTGTTTCGAGCTCTACAAGGAATGCGTTCGTCTGTCTCTCTCATTCCGCAATACTTTCTGTGTTTCTCTGACTGACGAGAGATAAGCCGAAATGAAGAGACGAGCACATTCAACAATGTGTTTCACGAATATACCAAAGCGGGCAAGTAGCGAACGAGACCAAAATTAGCCAAAGATGCATTTAGGAAAAAAAGATCAGGTTGATGATAAAGCGGCCTGTTTATAATGAAAAAAATATTGCAAGCTAAAGCAAGTAAAACAAGCTGCAATCTAATTGCCCTAGCCGCTCTTATTTTATTCTCCTTTCTCTCCTTTCCCTTCTCAATAAACGACTTCCGTCATTTTTTCCGCCCATTCGGCCTTCTTTCCCCGTTATTTCTTTCCACTTTTGTGCCCCATACCTCTCTAACTGGCCAGATAGTGTGTGGAATGGAGAGACGGTGCACTCTATTTTTCTCACATTGATCTCGTTCAACTTTCCGTGGCACACATTACACCCGAGACGTACGCCTATTTGCGAAGGAACTGGTGACTTTGTCACCGTGCACCTTATCAATGGCTGTGAAACGAATTGGCAATGAAAGTTACCACCGCCCTTCGAGCTCATAGTTCATAGGCCAGATAGAATATTTCATACACGTTGCAATTGATCACGAGTAGAATAAATGTGGAAAAAAATGAATAAACCGGATAAATTTTGTCTTCAACGGCTGCACAGTTCTTGCGCTTCGTTTTCTAATCCACTCTCACCTTCAGTCGCTCCACGTCCGCAGCCAGCTGCAGCCCACACCGCTGCTCCTCCGCCGTGATCGGATCTACAAGGTGAACTTTGATCGTTAGTCTTTGATCTCCCAGTCAGACACTTGATCTTTGATCTCTAAGAGGCCCCACGGATAGTTTGCGAAGAAACGTAGCATTGATGTTTAATCTTTATGAATATATCGTACCCCTCTCCTCCATCTCGTCCTCTCCCTCCAACACGCCTCCACTGGCCATCTTCCTCCTCAAATCGTGCTGCATCAGGTACGCATTCGCCTCCTGGATCGCCACTTTCATCTGAAAAGCAAGTTTTTTTTATATTGATAGGTTCACCCGACAGCTTTGTATCGCATCTTTAGTACACCAATTGCCTGTTCTAGAGTTCAACAATACTTACTCCTTGGAATATTTTCATTCTTGGCCCTTGTACTGCCCGTGGAATCTCAATACCCGCAAGTAGACATTCTTGACAATATTTTGCTCATTTCTTGCAAATACAACTGATGCTAGTCAATATCGAGCAGCAGTATCCATTAATCAATATCATAAACTACCGAAACCACCTATCGATAATCCCTCAACTGCCGTTTACCTTGGGCGTGCGCTCCTCCAGCTGCTTGGCGAGGTTCTTGCTCGCGGTCACCTGAAGATGGGGCACGATAGGATTACGGTAGACATCGATACGGTTTTTTGGATACGGTACCTGGTGCAGGGCAGAGGAGAGGTTGCCGGCCATCGCAGAGTTGTTCACCAGCTGCAATTATATTTTCATTTTTGATTCTTCGAATGTCTTTCGAGAATCGCTCACATCTCTGCTCTGCTGATCGGTCCACGCGAGTAGCTCGGCCAGCTTGCGCCTCAGTCCCTCCCACTCCGACTCTGCACGTTCGACCTGCTGACTGCAATTAAAAAGTAAAGATAAAGCTCACTCCGTACTCTAGGCACACGAAGTCCTGCGGGAGCACACTGCTAGGCCAGTGACTATTTTTTTAAATTAGCGATTGACCAAATGAAGCGTTCGGTATCAAAGAAAGTTGCTGCTCTCATTTCGTAATATTTTCTTGGCTTATCTAACAAAATAAGGCAAAATGTAGAGACGAGAACATTGGTTGAGCACATCCAACGACTGTGTCATAAGGAATTTCGTAAGTATTATATAATCACACATCGACCATGATCATCCATTTTCCGAATACCAAATTACAATTACAATCCACTTTCCTACGGAAAGTCACACGCTGGGTTTCTGTGAGAAACCCTAAAAGGTGCTTGATTTGGGTCCCCCTTTTGATGGTTATGCGAAACTCAAAGTAACGGAATCTTTTTTTTGTTAAACTCAATAAAAGTAACTGAATCTGAAATATCCAAAATTAATAAAAGTGGTGGAATCTGAAATATCCAAAATAAATAAAAGTGGTGGAATCTGAAATATCTAAAATAAATAAAAGTGGTAGAATCTAACAAACTCGAAGCCCAAATTCGCGCTGTTATGTCTCGTCTCCATTTTCAAATCAAACGAGACAATGTGCAGAGAATCGAACGCCTAAATGTGTATAAGTTATATAAGTTGGTGAGCTTAGGCGCACTTTGAAACTTTGAGCTCCTCCCACCGCGCCAGGGGCAAAAATAAGGGAGAAAAATGTTGGGCTTAAACCCAAATTGCTGTGGCGCTTCGCGCCACAGCTAATTATTATTTTGCCAAGAAAAAAACTATAATCATACTGACAAACCTTTTTCAATGTCAACTTACATTGCCCATGAAACACAAACAAATATTTTCTGACTTGAGGTCGAAATACGAATATCTGTGTCTTTATTTCATATTTTCTCTGGTCATTCTGGCGAACACCCTATTCAGAACTCTAGTTTTTATTAAAGTCATTCCTCGATTCCTCCCTACCGTACCCCCGTCCCTCACTTACCGTATCGTTGTGCAGCGCGCTTTCGTCGCCTCCCATGCCTCCGTGAGCGAGGCCATTCGCTGCTGTAGGCCGTCGCGCTCCTGATGATTAATAATCGATAATGATACAGTAATTTGAGAATACCGTATCCCAGTGCATTACAAAATACATTTTTTCGGAGACAAATACGTACTTTTCAACGATTGAAATGAACTATTCATGTATAAGTTATCTATACCATGAAACTTCGAATCATTATGAAATGGGCTCGAATCAATTGCACCCCTACTGTTATCTTCTATTACCGTTTACCTACCGCAATCCTCTATACCGTACCTTGCCCCTCTCCAGCTGCTCGAGCACCTTCCCGCTCATTTCGGTCACGTCGTTGACGACGTCCGCGTGCGCCGCCACCTCGCGGTCCAATTCCTACAAATATTATGCAATTTATTGTTATTATCACGCGTGTCACCTAAGAATCGAATAAAATATAAAGGTAGGAATGAATGTTTGAACCAGAACAATTTGTTTGGTTACCACTCCGAAACTAGACTAATCTATCAGCTCTAAGGAAAGTAAAAAATGCAGAAAAAAACATGACTACAGTTCGTTAGAGCTCAGGAAATGATACTGCCGTCTCTTCATTTTGCACACTCGGTCGACGAAAGAGTGTGTGAAATGAGGAGACGGCGGGTTCGAGGCCTACAGTCCGTACCTCCAACTTCTCCCTTGCGTCCTTCCGTCTGCCCGAGTCCTTCAACAGGTGCGGATCGACAGCGGCAGCGGAGAGCTGTAGACAAATTTATGAAATATCAGAGTATCCTGATCACGACGATATAATCAATCGCTCCATATAGCGCCTGCACTTCTTCTCGGAATGCAATCGCATAATCCTATTCTTATTCTTATTCTTTATTCACCACATAGACAGTGTGCGTTAAGGGCGGTATGGAGGCAACAGGTGATATTCGGGCTCAGGCGAGCTTTGGGGGGGGGGGGGGGGGGGTTCTGTGGCAGTCCGTGTTTACAATTTAATTTGGATTCTATCATCTCCTTGAATATCGTATACCTGTTCAACCCTGGTCTGCGTCTTCTCCAGCCACTCCTCCACCTCGCCGAGGGCCGTGTGCAAGTCGCTACGAGAGCGAAGCGACGCCTCCAGGAGCGCACGACGGATGCGAATGCTGCAAGGAAATGTACAGACTAAATGGGAAATGGGGTTTTCTTAAAAACACGAGGACACACCACCAATGATGAACATATTCCACATAACACCACGTCGGTAGACATATGTGCCTCTCCTAGGAGAGCACTAACGCGCTATCTAAAATGCTAATAAAATCGCTGTGTCCTAAAATCATCTATGGGATAGATATATCGGGGCATACGAATCTTGCAGGAAATAGCATCAAACACTCCAAATGCTACAATTATTTCGACAATATTTTTTTCATCTAGCACTTATTCCTGAAGATCACTATTTCGCGGAGAAGATCCTGCATTAGACCACGCCGTGAAACGCACTTTTTCAGAGTGGCACTAGATTGTTTTCCCTCCCAAACCTTCCTATCAGCTGGCAATAAAATGCGGTAGAGAGATGGAGGGAATCAGATGATAGGAGAGGGCAATGCGATTGGATGATAGAGAGAGGGGTCACTTCACTACGGTCACTGACTATCATTCCCCCCCCCCTCTCTTTCTCTCCGACGGTCTCTCCATTTCCCGTGCTCTCTAGCTCTATCTGGCGGCCGAGAGATAATAGGCAATGAGGAGTGTCTACTCCCTCTGCCCCTCTGCTCCTACTACCCCCTATAACCGACTCCTTCTCTCTCTCTTCCTCCCGGAGACAAACTCCTTCCGGTAATCCGATTGTCCGTTATGCTCATTTGCGAGACGGGCGAAAGATAGTGCAAAGTCGGACAGAGGAAGTGGAATCGCGGTTAGACGAAATCAAACAAATTAATGAGAGAAAAACGTTGGCGTTGGAACGTGTTGAGAAACTGGTTGTAATAGTCAAAATTCAGAGGTCAGACTGGCATAATAATGAAGAGTGTTTTCCAAGGCAGGCGCTTCCTGGTTCTACTACTATTTGATAGCCAGGGCATCCGTGCGAGCAGCGATTCTCTGCACTTCGATAAGGAAGAATCAGAAAATTGGTCGCTTCAGATGTAATCTAGAGTGCAAACGGAAATCGACCGAGCTAGGAGCATTGCTCGTTCACCTTTTCTATCCAAGCAAGGGAATCAGCGTAACATCAGTGAGAGCAAGTAAACATATTTAAAGCAGAGCTGAGCTCCTATAATCATACAATCGCATCCAAAAATTAACGATGCATTAGATACTGTCATTGAACGTGCTTCATCTTTGGCATACTATATTAGCATACACCCACTAGATGCATATCTAGATGCATACACCTACACTGGGGATCAGAGATTAAAGATCATAGACTAACGACCTAAATTCAAAGATCAAAGATCAACCACTCACTTGTCATTGAACGTGCTCCAGTGTCCGTTCATCTTGGATAGTTGGTGTGAGAGCGCGTGCAGGTCCTCCCGCTCGTATGTGTCCATCTAAATACGATTATTTAATTAATTAATGTTAATTATTTTACAATAAATTAATGTGCATTTGTTTTTGAGGCGCAGACGGACACGTAACGAACTGATTATTCGCTAAAAATCTCTCAGGATCCGCGCCTTCCCAAGGACCATCCAGACATATAAAATCACCATGTAGTTTTCGGCCCGTTCCACTATTCTAGCGCATTTTTTAAAAACCGTTTCGCAATCCGATTCATCCCATCCAACCAACTGAATGATTAAATCTCACCAGATGGTCCGCTCTCCCATTGAGCTCCCTCATCTTCTCCCTTTTTTCTTCCAATTGAGAGATGATCGCTTCCACTCCATTCAGCTCCGCTCTGAGATCGTCCCGATCAGCGCCGTGGATTGGACGACCTGAGATTACGGTAATTAATTAATTAAATAAAAAAAATAAACTGCAATAAATATCACTCTCTTCGACAAAGTACAACTTATATATTTCATGATTGCTCTAGAGGACCGCCATAGAAAACAGTGATAGTGATATCGACGATCCCCCCCCCTCCCCTACGTCTACAAATATATCAATATCGTACCAAGAACATTCTCTCCATCAGTGACCCACACTTTTCCTTCGCTTAACGCACCCCATACCACGCACACAACACTCCCCCCCCCATCTTCTAATTCATCTTCTCTTCAACAATCCCCCCCCCTCATCTTCCAATTCATCTTCTCTTCAACACTCCCCCCTACTCTTCAATACATTTTAATGGGCCAACCGTACCAAAAAAACAATGCTAACGTACCCAACACATCTTCCCCATCCGTCAGCCACAGCTCCATCGCCGCTCGTGCCTGCTCGAATGCTCTCGACTCCTCGCTTAGATCGTTCAGTCGCAGTCTTCTCCTCTCAGCTCTTCTAAGGAGGTCCTCCATCTCGTCGAGCAGGGAGTGGGCGCTGAAGAGTGCATATTTTAAATATTTAACTGATAAAAATTGGAAAATTTCGAAATAAGGAGTATAAGGAAAAAATAAGAACATATTGGCGCCGCCTATCATACTATTGTATGCATCCAACCAATCAACCAGTCAATGACCCTCTCACCGTTGCTTCACCGTCGGTTCGGCGTGCGCGTCGGAGACGCCGATGACCTCCCGTTCTCGCTCACGCAGTTGTTCGATGATTGTCTGTAATCAATATTGTTATTATATTATTATTATATTATATTATATATTATTATATTATTATAGAGCAATTGTAAATGATCCCCCCGTTATACAATAATAAATATTATACTTCAACAAACTGTGTTTGTCTAGCATAATATACAATTGAATGCACAGCAGTGGATATGTTGAATTTCAATGCAAACTTCGTAAAAACATCGAAAATTTATTATTTTCGCGAAAGCAACTCTTCACTAGCTCATCACTGTAAGAATGATTACCGTTTTTCATTATCATTTGTTGCAAAGACCAAAGTCCAAACATCAACTTTTTTTAGAATTGCAACAAATTCTCCGCATTATCAACTGCACCACTCACCAGTCCATTGTTCACTACATTTTCTCGAAAAACTTTACTCACCAGAATGGCCGCACTCCTTGCCTTCACTTCCTTCGTATCCGCTACATCCACCGTAATGGACGCGTCCCTTGCCGCTTCGGTCAGCCAGTGGGAGGCGAGGGTGAGGGTCTGAATGAATTAAATTCTCAAAATAGACAATGATGATTTAATATTTGTTTTGAGAAAAAAGACGCCTTCACTAATCGAGCTTTCCTCGATAGCGTCCATATCTGCAGCTCGTGAAACACACTGAGATTTCAAAAAAATTGAAAATTTTCGGAATTTTCGGCAAGTAAAAATATATTTCCCTCAATGATGTTCAAGCATCTCTTGCGAGACGCAGATGAAAACACATGGCACAGTGTAAACAAATGGGCCTACACACTGCATGAAATAGAAGCCATGGTCAAAAAGGGAGAAGCGTCATAAATATTTAAATGAATGAATAAAAGCATTCCGACCTGCATCGCCTGCTGGTCCCTGTCCGACAGCTTCTTCTCCTTGACGGAGGGGATCGAGTCGGAGGGAGGCGCGGCACCTGCGGAGATCAAAGATCCAAGATGATAATGGTTTTTTTAGTCTCATGCTCAGTCACTAGAAACTCAAAAAAAGAGCAGCTTCTCAATACCACAAGCGGAAGAAAACGAATGATTTTGGTTCGAGTAGGTGCTCATCCGAATGTTGTCATTCGGCCTAGTGTGAACTCACCGAGCGACTTGTGGCATCATTACTCTGCCATCTCTGCCACACAGACAGCTACCGTACTCCAGCAGAATGTGACTGTATCCAAACCAAAATACCATAAACCAGTTCCCTGGTCCAAACCAAAATACCATAAACCAGTTCCCTGGTCCAAACCAAAATACAATAAACCCCAGTTCCCTGGTCCAAACCAAAATACCATAAACCCCAGTTCCCTAGCATCGACTACTCACCGAGCGACGACGTGTGTAGGGACGATGCCATGACGAGATGGTCGTGTGGCCCGTACTCGTCCTGAAACAACAGTTACAGTTGCTTCCACAATCAAGTAGCGCGCCGTCTCCTCATTTCACATGCTCTCTCGCAACTCGACCGGCCAAGGGAGTGTGTGAAATCAAGAGACGGCGACCCGAATTGCTTTTTTTTGTTGTTGTAAGGAATGCAGCGAAACTTCCGTAAATCAACTCTCATGTCATTTCTGTATTTTGACACACCCTTTCTACGCCTCATAATATCGTGTCACTGTCTGTGAACCCTTCTCCCATCCAAATCGATAACCCGCCCTAACGCAGTCCTACGGCATTTCCAAACCTACCGTACCTCCTCATCTTCCGCTACTTGATCATGCTCTTCCTCCTCCATCTCCCTCCTTTCCTCCCTCCTCTCGACACTGGGCTGACGAGTGAACGAGGCAGCAGTGGACACATCAGACGTCGACTCGACCATCAGGGAGGGCTGCAATAGATGTTATCGTATTTGCGCGACTAACACCATTTCATAAAATGTGATCCATAGTGCTGATTTTTTTCACGGAATCCGCTCGTACTGTATTCACTTACAAAAAATATCTTTACCCTACCGTGATCCACCTTACTCACCGTGGGCATGTGGGTGCTCATTTTTGTTTCATTTGGGAGCTTTTGGGCGCTTTAATCCACCGTACTTTGATTTACCGTAACCTAATGTACCCCAAAAACTAACCGTGGGCATTCGGGTGGCCGCTCGCTGCGCGTGCGCACACGCCTCCAGCACGTCGTCCACGCGCTGAAGAGATGTAGATAGATTGTTGATAAAAGGTAAAGGTGAAGATGTATCCACGTGTAGGGTTGGCTTGTCAAGATAAAAACTGCTTTTCAAGATTGGATGGCGAAGAATGATCTTGTCAAGAAATGGAAATTACAAAGTTGTTTTTCAAGATCTTGAAAAACAACCAAGAAATTTCAAGAATACGAGTAATCAGCAAATTTCGTTTTCCTTTTCAAAAGGATGAAACGTATGATAAAATGAGGTGAATTGCGAGAGAGTCGACCAATTTCAAGAAATATCAATAAACAAGATCTTGAAAAACAGCTAGTTGTTCTTGACAAGAAGGGATAATTGAATTATTTCTTTTCAAGATCTTGCAATCTTGATTGCGAAGCCAACCCTATCCACGTGTCAAACGACAGTTGTAAGCCAACGCTATGTGGGACACACTGGTAATGCCAGCTGTAAGCTGCCAGCTGAACAGATTGTTGATTACTGACTAATTGACAATTATTGATTTTCTGTGGTTTGTTGTTGCATGCTTTCTATTCGTCCCCAGTAAGCTGATTTTCCTCCACCCAAGGACCTTCCGCTAACCAACCTCCCACGATGCAACAACAATCAACAACGGACCACCCGCATCGCTTCCTCCAGCGGCGCCTCCTCGTGCATTGCTCCCGCCATTCGCTCTTCCATCTCGCTCGCGCGCCTTTTCAGCTCAGCGGCACCCGCGCGAACCTCGTCCATCTGTAAATATATAAGATAACAAATTAATTAATTATAAATTAATTAAAATTAATTATAAAACATTCAGTGGTCTACTTCTCCCACACCTGTGCCCAATTATAGCGCCTCCTCCTCGCGTCACGCCTACCCTTTCCTTACTATTCTAGGAACTCCACCGAAGCTGAAGACTAGATACCTACGAGACTACCGTCTCTCAAAATTTCCCTACCGCTTCATCGTTCCCCCTACCGTACCTTGGCCGGACTGGGCGTGTACACGGTAGCCGCGCACACAGCCTCCGCGTCTCGCGTCGTCTCCGCCGCCAGCCGGGCCGTGTCATCGACCATCTACAATTTTTTTTCTGATTCTTTTCCACATAAAACTGTTTTCGTCCTTTCATCAAGTGCAACTGGCAGACCAGCAGATTACAGACTGAACAATCAGAGATCAAAGACCGAAGATCGAAGATCAAACCTTCCAGAATTCGTCGGCGCCCTCGGCCGCCGCTTCTAGATCAGCGCGACGCTCGGCAAGCGCCAAACGAAGCTGCAATGGGTGTTTTTTTAGTTAAGAAGAGGTATTGAAATGAGCAACCGTCACACGACAGTTGCACTAATAACTGGACCGCGAAACACAAGAGCATTCTTGATAATTCGTGAAATGACGATATACAAATAACAAGAATGAGAATGTTGCCTCATCAGTATCAATACATTTCCCCACTGAATTTAGTAATTTCCTAACCGTTAACTATAGTACCAACCATCCCCTACAGAATGGGCCCTCCTGTACTCACATCTCGCTCTCTCAGTGACACCTGATGCCTATCTGCCTACCGGATCGCCTATACTAGAATACCATGTCTACCATACTTTCTTTTACAGTCGATTTTACAGTCGTACGACAACGCTAGGTGGGACCCACTGGTAAGGCCAGCTGTTTAGATCCTACCGTACTCACATCGCTCATCTGCTTCGCCGTCTCGCTCACTCCTCTCCTTATTGCATGTTTCGTCTTCGTATCTCCTCTGTCTAGTGAGACGAGCCGATCGCGATCCGACTCCAGGCGGCCGAGAGTGGCCTGGAAATAGGGTAACGTAACCGCCTCCTACCGTATCCCGGCCTCAGTGAACCATTTCAATTCCGTATTGTACGGTTGTCTTCTCAATAAGGCGTAGGACATAACATTATAGACACCGTAAGCTATCATAACCTCTGCCTACTGTAAACTTCGTCTACCGTGGCAGTGAAGTTTCTATAAAAATGTTGTTTTTTTCAAGATGCAGTCGACGCCAGATCAACTATCCCACATCAGCAACACTAATCATTCGCCAGTGAAACTAAACTTTCAACGGTGGTCTATGCTACTCGCATCAGCCTCATCCATGGTTAATTTCAGATCTATTTATAATTCCAAGCTTCTACGACTGATTTCCATACAACCAATTTCTATCTCGTCATATCACTATTGTGCCTTTGCCTATCGTAAAATCCACCACAAAGCTCTTGAATTGCTCACCTTCTTCGCCTGCATCTGCGATATCCTCGCCAGGACGGCCTGCAGCCGTGCCTTGGCTGCAGCTGCATCGAGGGAATTCGCTGGGGTGGGAGGAGGTGCAGCGTCGGCTGCGGCGTCCGAGCACCTGAGCAAGATCTATTAGGCACGAGAATGGAGAATGAACTTGACTAATGTGTAATGATACGAGAATCTAGCATTATTCGGGCAACGGGAAATATTCACTGATTTCTTGCCCCAACTCATCAACCTTTCCCCCTACCGTATTTACAGTTTCCAATTCATATCACCTTACCCATCCATTTTATCAACAGCTAAATTCCCCCATCTTTTCACCATCTGCTCAGCTCCTCGAGTGCCTTGCACACGGCGGCCTCATCCACGTCCTGGGCGGCCCGCTTGGCGCGTGTCTCGCGGAGAGCGTACCCGACCGCACGGAAGCGATCCTCGAGGGAGGCCGTCTGCAATACATATCATAAAAAGTAAAGTAAAAGTAAGTACTGAGTACTGTACTGAGTCTAAGTACTGAGTCGGTTACTAACGCGTAACGCGTCGTCGACTACCCCATGTCTGAACTGCAACATAATTAATCATATTTATCCCATGTCTCCCCACGCATGCGGCGACTCAATTTTACACATCAGAACCCTTTGGCAAGTTAGATCGAATTGCCAGAAACGATACCATCTTATTGCAATACAGTTTTTTCATCTTTTTCATCATCATCATCAACATCAAACGCATTCAAATTCTCTGACCTCCTTTCTCAATCCCTCCGATCTCTTGCCTCCCTCGACCATTCTCGGGAGCACTCCTGCCAGCTGCCTCACCGTCTCGCACACGGACCTCTCCGTCTGAAAAAGATATTTTTTTATATTTTAAACTCTTTAAAAAAATATTTCCTGCGAAATCAGACTGTCGTATCGGTATGCACATGCAGTCTGAATGAATTTAGTCTAGTTTAATATTAAATTATTAAAAAATCATAAAAGCTCACTATGTATTCTTTCAGCAGGTATTTAGAGGAAATAGTTGTTTTCGAAAACGTGTCACCGTAACATTACAATCACTTCGAAAATGAATATTTTGAGGGAACTGTGAAACGCAGTTGAACTATTTCAACAAAAACCAATCCCGCGCTATTTTTCAAGAGCTTAAAAAACAAACGCATCAGCCCACCTTGGCAAATGCCTCCTCGCTCGCTCCCTCCTCGTTCTTCTTCTGCTCCTCTTCGAGGGCCGCGACGTCCGAGGAGGCTTCAGCGAGGATCTGCAATGAGCTCATTGGAGTAATGACTCTGGTGAATCTCGGTGTCATGGATGCATCGAGTTCGTAGAAATAACTAAACATGCAATGATTTGCGCTACATTCCTAATCGAATTGTGCATACTGACGCTGTTTAGGTATCAGCAAAGGCAAATGTCCATGGAATGATTATCAAAACTGATTTTTTTGGAAACTGATAAAATAAAAACACCAAGCGTATTTTCACATTTTTCCTTTCATCCACATGAGATGATCCACAATGAAATAGATTAAAAATTATATCATAAATAAATAAAGCAACCTTCTGGAATGCCTCCCACTCCGGGCGATGATCAATGGCGCGCTGTCGCCGATGGGCAATGTCCGATTTCAGCTGGAATGAGAACAATAAAACAATAACATAATCGAAAAAAGGGACAATTTCACTATACATTTGACATTACAAACACCCCATTCAGGCCAATTGGACTGAATTCAATCACCAATGATGAATCAAAGATCAGCAATATTTGTTTGTGAAAAGCAAGCGATCAAAGATCACGCCACTCAGAGATTAGAGATCAGAGATCAAAGATCAAAGATCACGCACCTGTTCGATCCTCTCTCCCGCTTGTTCGCTCTCGTTCATCTCCATGGTCATGGCGTGCGCGTGCACGATGGCGGCGGCGGACGCGAGGTCGGCGTCCATTTTCTGAATATATTATCTACATATTTATTGTAAATCAAATATGTTTCAATTAGCTGAACGTATTCGTCCAACGGCACAGAGTCGTATGATCGATCCGTGAACCCTTTCCAGAGCCCATGAAATGGTCATGTTCCTCGTGAATGTTCAATGTGTTATTTCTCGAACTGATGTGGCTAAAAATATTAAAGATCAAAGATCAAAGACCACCCTACATCGAATCTCTCCTTGGCCGTTTCCAGACTCTCCAGCGGGAACTCCTCGTCGAAAGCAATATCGTCCTCGAGCGAGTCCAGGGTGACGTACAACTGTTAATTAATTAAAAATTAAAAAAATAATTAAAGATATAATAAAATATGCTTGAACCAGAGACAAGGGAAACCTGAGGTAGCGAAAAGAGAAAAAATGGTAGTAATAATCAGAAAGGCGGTGAAGATGAAAGGGAACGGAGGAGTGTGAGAATGTGAGGGTGTTGGGAGCTAATAAAAGTCTGGAAACGATGTGTTTTCCTAAAAAAACGTTCCCCATCAGTCTGGTGCTTCTTCTAGTTTATAAAAGGCCAAAGTTTACTTCGGCTGAACACAAGTAGCGCCCCAGCGTGAATCAAACCCGCTTGCATTTTGCATTTCAGTTTTTTCACACTTCCTACGAACTCTTGTTTCGACTCAGTGCTTCTCTTACTACGTTTTTTAATTAGTCCGGACATAACGAAATTCCGCGTACTCAAACCGTTTAGGTTAGATTTCTATGCATATTAGTCAATACTTTTCATTGTTTTTAATTGTAATCGGCTAAAAACAACTATGAGGAAGTATTAAATTCCATTTTGGAGCCAGAGAAATCTATTTGAACGTATTTATAAGCATTTGGTGTGGTCGGGCGCCTTTTCCGACAATCGTAAATTTCCCCATACGCGCGTACAATTTATTTGTCAAGTTTTGTAAAAAACGTAATATCTCTTGCTTCACAATTTCCCAATTCCTTGGCGCTTCTAACTCAACAAAAAATAATAAAAATCCGAACCTGGGCTACATCATCGATGCCTCTCTTCTCCTGGCCCTTCTCCTCCTTCTCTTCCTCTCCCTTCTCCTGCTGCAGTTGCTGCAGCTGCAGCTGCAGTTCCTCGCGCTTTGGCGTCTCCTCGACGCGAGGCTGCAAAGACCAAGGATCACCAATGCCTGGCCACCGAAATCCAACGATCAAAAATCAAAATTGTGCTCGCAACGTCCAAGGTGTTCCAAAGACGTAAGACCAAGGACCAAAGATCGAAGGTCAAACCTCCGGCTGACTCCTATTCCTACCGCAATTCTTATAGGTCAAAGACCAAAGATCAAAGATCACTCACCTCTGGCTGTCCGCTAATCTTCCTCACAACAATCCCTCCCTCGCTGCCCTGTCTGCTGATCGTGCGGGCGCGAGGAGGAGTGTCCATCGCCATCACGTCGGTCTGCGAAATTTGATTATAAAAAAACTTTTCCGATTTATAAATTCTAGAAGTGTAGCGAGTTTCGCTCCGAATCATCGTTAGGATTACACGCTGAACGCAAGAGCACTCGAAATTTTCTACTACTGATTAGCGATACTCAACCAATTCCAATACCCAATTAATTGATTTTGCGGCTGCTCAGTCCATCGAAAAATGAGGAATAAAAGTCAAGTAATTGGTCAACTCAATACCAATTATCCAACTAATTGGTATTGTCTCCAAGTATTGGGTATTGAATTGAAATCACTACTACTGATCAATCATCGGCCGACGAGGGAAACAAACAAAAAAACTAATCCCACTAAAGCGCGGATAAGTGTCACCAACATTCAATGCTACCCGCTTACCGTATCCCTTTTCCTACCGTACTCATACCGTCTCTTCATCTTCCACATCAATACCGCAATCTACCGTCTCCCTCTCCTCCTACCTTCTCTTCATCATCAATCAATACCCTTACTCTACCGTAACCATCTCCCGTACCGTACCTTCTTCCTCTTCATCTCCAGCTCGTCTTCCGTTGTCTTTCCCGTGTCCTCCACTTCCATGGCTGTAAATAAGTTACTCATCGATTGGCATGGGCTACCGTAATCGTATCAAACTCAATGAAGGCTCATAGCTAAAGAAGATGCGAAAAATGTAGGCTCTGAACTTTCATTCCCCTTTCCTCAACTAGAACAAGCTTGAGTTTAATATCCTCTATCGATCGAAGCTTCACCAACGGTTCTGCCAATTGCATATCATTTTCCAACCAAAAAATTCAGTTCTCAATCCCCTCTCACCCTCCCCCAACCGTACTCACCCAAACTGGGTGATCGACTGCGCAGTGGCTGCATGATATCTCTCTTCTTGCTTGGCGAAGCGGAGTGCTTGCGCTCCGCTGGATCTTGATCTTTGATCTCTTCCTTATGATCTTTGATCTCTTGCTCCTTCACCTCTGGTAACCTGACCGTCTGCTCCACGGGCTTGGGCACGAACGTGAACTCGACCTCGGGTTCCGGCGAGTCGTGATCTTTGATCTCTTGAGGTTGTTCTTTGATCTCTTCCTCCTGATCTTTGGCCTTCTCCTCCCGCATCACTTCATCCACACTCTCGTGCATTGCCTGGTCGATAATCGCTCCACTGAGCTCGCCCATTTTCTCGAGCAATTTCGGGCTGGCCGGTTGATCTTTGATCTCTGTCATTTCCTGATCTTTGATCTCCTCTTCAGGCATCTGCTCCACGGTGAGCACACGTATCTGCTGGGGCTCTTCCTTCGATTGATATTTGATCTTTTCAGATTGATCTTTGATCTCTTGCTCGTCCTCCTCCTCCTGACCGACCCTGCTCAGCTCCTCGTCTAGTTGGTTGAGTAGCTGATTGAGTGGGTCGAGCAGCGTGGAGCGAAGGGCGGACGAGCGACCGGGAAGGGCGCAGTGCAGTTCTGTAATGGGTTTAATTGTATTAGAGTATTTCGGTTTAATTGTATTAGAGTAGCATCAATCATGAGAAAGCGTAATTAGTATATGGGTTGTGCGTTTACTTATTCTTCCAAACAGAATCTCTGACAGTAAAAGGTAATAGAATCTCTTGAATACCTTCTCTACAGTGCATCCGTAACAGTGAAACATTGAGGACCAAGGATGAAAGACCAAAGACCAGATCAAAAATCGAACTGACCACTTGCCCTCCGTGAGACATCGGCCAGCGCGGACTCCTTGTCCAATAGAGCGCGACGAGTGGACTGAACAGTTTTTTTATAATGATCAAAAGAGAACAATTTTTTTTACAAAAATGCAGCTGATTTAGTCATTCATTTTCATTCGATATCAATGTGAAAACAATTAGTTAAAATCATATTTGTCAGTTACTATTTTTCCTATACAACGGAACTGAAATTACGCGAATTCGTTTGCGCAATCTGATAACGATTCCGTGAAGCATCACTGAACCACATTTTCTTCCTTTCGATCTTAATTCCATGAATCCCAAAAAATGTTAATTCGCTTATGAATCCAATCACCTTGACAACCTCCGGATCTCTCAGATTCCTGCCCAGCAGCTCCCTGAGTGATCCCTCCATCATGGCCAGATCCTCCCTGAGTCGCTCCTCTTCCTCCTCGAGTCCAGAGAGGGCGTCCCGGGCGGACTCGCAGTCCTCTTCCAGCTAGACAGAGGGATTATTATTATTGATTATTATTAATATTATTATTATTTTTGATAATTGTTCATCTCTCGGGAAGAAAGCTTCCAGCTGGAAAAGAGGGAACATTATTATAGAATATTTATTTACGATTAGTTCATCAGAACTGAAAACACATCCAAGACCACCATCTCACGTGTTTTGTATTAAAATTTTTAAAATAACGCCGTAGAATCCACAGCCAAACGCGGAAAAAATAATCAATGACGACCATTATGGTTTTCGACTCATCCTTTTCTCCGCGATCCTAGTGTTCCTCTACTTGTTCATTAAGCCCGCTATTGCAGTGCCGACGAAGAACGCAAACTATAATAATCGCTCACTTTCTGAGTGTCCTCCACGATCTTATCCAGTTCCTCGATCGCCTGATGAGTACTCAGCTCGGCCGAGCCCTCGTTCGCAAGGCGTCTGCAATTAATTATTTGTAAATGTTTTAAATTTAATAATTTAAATTGATTTAAAAATGACGAATCGTTGAACGGATCGCTATAGAACCGATTGATCTTTTCATAGAAAGGTGCTCTGCATCTAATTATCAAACCTCTTCGCTTGCTGATTTGATCAATTTGTGAAACTCAACACAGCCCCTCAAAACGACAAACCGCATATTGCGCCTAACTGTATCTGCCAATTTTCAAAGACTTGAGTATACATAAAAAATGAAAATCGTGTTGAAATCAGTGACCCCGCCCACCTTCCCTCCATAATCGCCTCCTCCACAGCGGGCCGGACGGACGACAGCCACGATTCGACCTGAGAATTATTTTATTAATTAAGTAATTAATATTTATTTATTGTTTATTCGGCCGTACTCTCTCCTATCGAAAAAGCTTGAAATTTTTCGAAATTATGAACCAATCTACCGTAGCTCCGTAATACCGTAACCCTACCGTACCTCTCCCACTCGCTTCGCCCAGTCCGCGATCGACGCTACGGGATATCGATCGAGGTCGAAGTGGTCGCGCGCCTTTGCGAGACGCTCTCGTAGGGACGAAATCTGGAATGTTCTTATTAAAAAATGGTTTCAAATGTGTGAAAAACTGTGCAAAATCACGAAAATGAAGAACATTGAATCGTCGGGATACCATACCAAAACCTCAGCGACTAAGAAACCCCTGCGAAACGCCCAATCACCTCCTTCTTGATCCCTCTCTCATTCCCGCAGCCGAATCGCACATATCAAAGGCCCGATTTTCTCTCTTTGACTCTCTCCAAATCACACGCTATCTCGCTCTTTCTGACCATAGACTCGACCATAGACACACCATAGACCCATAGATCTCGTCGGTCAGAGAAAGGAGAGAGATCAGGGGAAATCGAGAGAGTCAGATCATCCGATCTCGCTCGACCACATGTGTCCCCTCTCCCCTATGCGAGTCTCATCTTTCGCCTTGCTGCTGCCTCTTTTTCATCCACTCCTTTCCCCTCTTCTTTCTCTCGTGGACAAAACACATGACTGAATTGAGGGGATTGAACGGAAAAGGTTAGGGATTCGTATGGAGAGCATTCATGTAAAATGGGTGGATATTAATGGATTCCATTAAGGGATTCGACCGAAATTGATGACTGATCAGATGAATTGGAACGGAAAAGGTCAGCGGTCTTCAGCGCCGGTTAGCGTAAATTGGACGGAAATACGAACTTGACCAGGAACACAATACAGAGGCAATTACACCGATATCTATGACTGTAACAGGTCACATTGGAACTGCAGCGCGAAAACCCCCGGTTATTGCGCATTGAGCAGAAGATGGATGTACCGAATCAAGATAGGCAATATTCCAGGAAAAGTGAATGGAAAGAAGATACGACAACACTGAAAATCATGATTGAAGGGGGGGGGGACAAATTGGAAAATGTAAGACAGCAGTTCGGTCTAATTAGATTGCGCTGTTCGCAGGCGTATAACTTCTATGTAAGAGCAAGATAGGGGTCGAAAGAAGAAAAAAACGGATCAAAAGGAAATTTCAATTGGGGAATGAACACGAATAGGATCCAAAAGGTCAGTGATCCGTATTCGCGAAGAATAGTGCGTAGTTTGCATTCATTCGAAATGATGGATATCATAGGCGATCGAGATGGGAACCCGAGCATTTCGCTACTAAAAATTCCTCCTCACTGCATATAAAATCAGCGATGGGAAATATAATGAGAACGGGACAATAAACTTTCTGTGAAGCAATAAGCACGGATCTAAAATTCGACTATTCGATCGGAGAATTAAGCTGCAACTATAAATACGCCACAAAAAAACGAGGAAAATTTGCAGAAAGATCAGCGCCGCTGGTCAGAGAGCCGAGGGCAGAGATAAGTAGAGAGACAGAGAGGGAGATGGATAGAGACACAGGGCAAGTTCTTATTATCTCCCAGTTCGCATCGCTCTCTCTCGTCTGTCATCCAGAGCGAGATAGATAGTGTGTGATATTGAGAGAGAGAGAGAATCCTGGCATAGCAGTGCAGCAACAGTTGCTCTCATTCGACGACGTAGTTGGGCCGGAGGGAGGAGGAGGAGAGAGAGAGAGAAAGGAGGGATGGGAGAGAGGAGATGGGGGAGAGCGACCGATCACAGGGAAAGAAGGTGCTAGAGGGCTGATTGGTGACGGGATCGAGTGGAAGTGCTGAGAGAGATAGGTGATAGTTTCTAAAAGATGATCGCGCGTCAGACAAATCGAACCTGTCTCTGCTCCCATTTCTAAAACACCGTATGGAACTTCAGATCAAATGGCTTCTTTGCCATGTTTGTTTTGTTCATTGAGCTATTTACGAACGGAGAAAACTATTCGAACCCATAGTTCGCATTCCTTGAGATTTTAGCAAGGAGTATTATTATTATGAGAAGTGAAACGGGAAACGGATCAAACCTTATCGTCTTCCAAGTCCTCTAATCACCTAACGCAACTTCCACGAGTAATGTTATGGCTATCTCCAATCACAGTACTCTTTCGCCAGTCAGACAGGGCAAGAGAGCATTGTGAATTGAGAGAGTGGGACTGATTGCTCACTTCCACCGGAAATCTTCTCACGAGTGTCTAAAACACGGGAATCTCCCTGCTCATTCATTAATCTTCCCAACCATCTCCCTCTTTCTCCGCACTCTCCTGATTTCTCATGCTCTTTCGACGGTCAGACAGAGCGAGAGATCAAGTGTAATCGAGAGAGTCTTCCCTCTGCCCTCTCCACCTCTAACACTCTCTCGACGGTCAGACAGGCCGAGAGAGTGTGCTCGAATGAGTCTCTCTCCCGCCCTCCTTCTGCTCTCTCGCAGAGTGGGTTTACACACACCTAGCCTCTCCTGGATTTCTTCCTCACTCTTGTCTTTCCTCTCCACTCTCCCTCTCTCTCCTCACGGAAATAACGAAGAACGATCAGTGCCTTCCTGCAAGCCTACAAGTGTTGGCACGCGCTGACATTCGACATGATCACGAGTCGAATAATCAGCAGCCAAACATTTCCTCTGGCTAAAAAACATATAGTAAATGCACCTTCTAGCCCTTGCATCTGCGTTGTAGGGTCGCTCGTTCGGTTTCGGTTTCCTAATATTCGAATGCAAACCGTACTCTAATCCATCCATAACTACCGTACCTGCTCCACCAGCCCCTTCCTCTCCTTCTTCTTCTCCGGTTCGCCCTCTCCCTCTTCCTCCTGTTCCTCCTCCTTCTCCCTCGCTGCGTCCTCGAGAAGGGGACCCGGACGGGCGTCTGGATTACACAGTACCATTACCATTGCATACCATGTCGAATTTGCTTCGCCTGATCTCGCCAAGCTCTACTGCTGGTAAAACACTACTAAATGTCAAAACTTATATTTTTTTTGCGGTACACTATTTCTTCAATACAACAGCCCACTCTTCAATACTCTGTGCAACAAAACAGTGGAATGAAAATCCCTAATCATGTCTGTCTCTTGCTCAAGATTCATACAAGTACTACGAGTATTTTTTGAATACTAATGAATTCAAAATAAACGAAACCTAATTAACCCACCTCCATGCGTCTCCAGTCGCTCCTCGAGCCGTTTGAACTTGGCGTTGACGTCGCCGACGAGATCGTTCAGGGACAGACGAGGTCTGGAAATGTTAGAATACAGTAACATACAGCCCTTCCTTCAATCGAAGCTCGAGATCGCCTTGAATCTGATATTCCGTGTAATAGTAAACGTTATTTCTAAGAATATGACCACACAATCTAAATCATGCACTCCTCAAAGATCAAAGATCAAACGACGGTGAAGATCAAAGATCAAATATACTCACTTGGCGGTGCACAGTCTGCGCGCCCTCGCGGACAGACGGTCACGCGCGCCCCTCAGGAAGGACAGTGTCGTGGAAAGCTGTAAATTTATTTTTTTTTAAATTTTACAAATTGATAATTCATTTTCGGCGGAGCGCCCGGTACATCAATTTGCCCACAAACTATCACGCTTTCATTGAACGGTGAAACACAAATGATCGCGGCGAATTCGACAGTCTGCCTGATTCGTTTTGTAAGCAAAATCGAAAGATAGTGGTTTCGCAGATCGCTCAAAAAACCAGGAGAGTGCAGACACGCCGATTGATCTACCCTCTTACATCTCCTTCTACATTACTACTAGTCCACCCAAAATAAGAATCAGACGCGTTGCGGTCGCGTCGCGTTCCTTCCCCAACCTGACCTGTTTGCCCTCCTCCTTCTCGGCCTCTTCCAGTCTCCTCTCCAGATCATCGTGCATCTCCTCCACTTGCAGCATGAGGGTATCCGAGTCGTCTTCCATTGCCTGAAAGAGATCAAAGATCAAAGGTTAGGGAGAAAGATCAAATGCCAACAACATCCACCGTCAGAAAGGGTAGTTTTAATATCGAAATCCTTTTGTCAACTTCGCCATTGTCAATTCAACGATAGTTCAGGTTCGTTCACTTCTTGGGCAACGTTTGCAGCGTAATTGCATGGCAGACAAATCAGCAAAACTCTTTCATTCGCAAAAAAATTTTAATCAACTGAAGAATGAACCAGTACGATTCTGGTTCTACCAAATTTCTATAACACTTTTCAGCCAAGCCTTGCTTTGCACTACCATAAATTACTCAATCCCTCACGCGTCATCAAAAATTTCAAAGTTTATTAACCAAAGATAAAAGACCAAAGATCACGCACCTGCAGTGTCCTCTGCCATCCGTCCAGCACTTCTTTCAGTGTGTCGGCGCGCGTCCGCCGAGAGAGGAACAGCTGCTCCGAGCCTGGAATTAACAAATTTCTTATTTATCAATAATTAATATTATTCTAACATAATAATATCAACGCTTGTGTAGATATTTTACATATAAAGAAGGAAAATTTATAATTGAATTGAATTTACGCTTAGAATTCTTCCCAATATTTTTTATGTTTCAAGAGGATCATAATACGTAACGATCTCGGCGGAAAGTAGTATATCCATCTGCAGTTCTGAATAATAAAAAGAAAAAATCAAGCTCGTCAATTGTGAAAAATTGTTTTTTGGGCAGCGAACGACTTTTTTTGCTATTTCGATGCGAGGTGTCGTCGCCAGGTGCAATTGGCTTTCTTCCCAGGAGAAACTCCCCCCCCCCCCTTTTCGAATATCTATTCTGTAATATTGATTGGTCAACGCTAGAGATCTGTTTCGCTAGAGATCTAGAGATCGCTAGAGATCCTCATAAAACGGAAAACCCCTCACCCCTCGCGCCCTTCTCCCGAACGATCCGCTCGTACTGCTCGAGTTCCTGTAATTATAATTAAGTAATTAAATTAATTATATTAATCGAAGATCTAATTTGCAATTAATATCCTTGTCCAGAAAAGAATAGGCATTCATTAAGTAAGAGTGTGAGAAAACGGAGGTAATCACCACAGAATCATTGACGAAAGATCAAAGATTAAAGATCAAAGACTAGAGATCATCTCACCTTGAGCCCTCCCTCATTCCTATTCCACTCCACGAGCAGCTCCTGCACGGCACCGTCGTCTTCCGGAGCACCGTCGCTTCTAAATAATTAATATTTATTATTTTAAATAACTTAGTATCTCCAGTATGATTGTTTTATACGATCTCAACCTCTCTTCAGAAATTAATCATGATTAGGGTTAACCGTTCGGAAAGGCCGAAACTGAACTGGCAAAATCACTCTCATTCCGGAATAAACAATGAACAATGGAGTTTCGGACTAAGGAATAGTTTCGGAATAGTTTCGGAAAGTACATTGTTCGACTCTCATTCTGGAAGAGAGTGACTTTGCCAGCTGAGTTTCGGCCTTTCCGATTTCCGAACGGTTAACCCGAATCATTATCACGGACTGGTACTTATCAGAATTCAGTGAAACACAAACAATATCAAGCCAAATCTGTCTTTCGCCTTCTCACTGACTGTTCATTCTCTTTCGCAAAAAGATGAAATTTAAAATAAACGAACCTCGCAAACTCGCCAATACGCTTCTCGATGCTGTCGAGCACTCCGTCGATTCGGGCGCCCTGACACATTTTATTAATTCAATATTATTATTGATTTTTTACAGCAATGTGATGGAGGAATCGATATGAAATGATCGACGCACAATGTGTGAAAAAAATTCACATCCCAATCGCCCCCTACCATCATCTACCCACCGTATCTTCTGGAATGCGGAAAACCGTCTCTTCATTTCACGGTGCTCTCTCACAAGGTCAGAGATGCGAGAGAGTGTGCGTGAAATGAAGAGACGGCGCGACCCGCACTCTATGCAGTATCTATACCTCATCGTTCATCTTGCCCACGAATATCAGACAGTCGTCCAGACGATCGATCGTGCTCTCCGCACGCACGAGCAGCTCCTGATCGGAACATGTACGGTTACGGTAGATCGATAATCGGGGAGAAACTCTCAGTTTTTCTTCGTCACAGTGCCGCTCGCTACACAGGAAACTACTAGGAAACGCACAGTAGATACACCAATGCACCTCGAGTTTTCTTATGCGTACAATAATTAAGCAGCTTCAGCACGGAAAGTATGGGTTACGGTTGATCGATAATCAATAATGAGGGAGAAACTCAATTTTCCGCCAGCGATAGAGCAAACGATTGCCTATGAATGGAGAAAGCCTACATAGCACATTATTTACGAATTGCGATCCACACGTCACAACCCCCTGCTTCATCACTATTTGAACAGTAAGCAGTGACCAGGATAGAGCGGCATCTCCGAAAAACAATAACAACAATAACAACAACAACAACAACAACAACAACACCTTTCGCTTCTGCTTGCTCCTCTTCACCGTCTGCTCCACTCGTTCGCCCTCTGGAGGGGAGAGAATCTTCTCGGCTAGTAGTCGCTCGCGACCCTCGTCAAAGGAAGATAGCTCCTGGAATGGAGAGAGATCAAAGATCAATATATCTAGTTCCCCCATCCTTTTCACCGATTCTCGAATAGCCCCAGAGAGTAGGGATGACATGTAAAGAAGTGTGAGAAAACCAGAAAATGAAGACAATTTTTTAGCATCGGTAATTAAAGATTACTGTAACAAAATATTACTGTAGCTATCTGTTACGGTACCTCTCCCATCCGATCGATCGCGCCGCCCAACTCTCGCGCCTCTTGTAGCGCATCCCGACAGGCATTGATCTATAATTATTATTTCATTAAATATCTTTTTTTTTAATATATAAAAAATCAGAGCTGTTGAATTTTTGACAGGAAACGAATTTATGAATGAATTATTTCAAAAGAAATAAAATAAATACCTCGAGCCCGACCATCTCGTCCAGTCGGTTCTCCCACTCGCACAGCCGCTGCCATGCCTTTTGCACCTGCAGAGCAGAGTTAGAAGATCAAAGATCGGACTCATTCACATTCAGCGAATGCAGTTCATCCGAATCATTCTTTCTTGGTTTACAGCAGGGCCAAAGTAACAAACTCAGTCGGCAAAGCAATCGATGCGGTGGTGCTGTAGAACAACGTATAGAAAATGAAAAACTCTACCCATGCTAAAGATTGAAATAGATAAAAGTTCTAAGATCAAAGACCAAAGACCAAAGATCGAAGTTCAAAGACCAAAGATCACCCATCGCCCACCTTGGTCGTGTAGCTGGCCGGATGGCGGAACGACGCCAGCTGCTCCTTGAGTTCGGCCATCGTTTTCTGCAGAAACATCAGAATTTCTCACTTTTCAAAAAAAAGGAAAAAATGTAAGTTTCACCTACTGAATTTCACTCAAGGTTAACCCCATAGCCAATGATCCCCGCACCCGTTGCAAATATATATATTGTATCTCGAACAGCAGCGAATAGCAGGTTAGTGTTATTCTTTATTATTATATTTTATAATGAAACGGCATCTTGATCCTTTCCCGAATCCCGTCGCTTCTAGTTCTTCTCAAACACACTGCTCATGTTCCCCTCTTTTGCGTAGTTCACATTTTACCATCTTGACCTTCCTCCTCATATCGTCCAGCTCGCGCCCTCCCACCATAAATGTTTCCGCACCTTTGCATGCTCCATCTGTGCCTGTGTGCGCTCGTTGGGCGCACTGTCCGCTAGCCGCTCCATTTCCTCCAACAGCGCGTCGCGGTCCTCGAACTCTCGCGCCATTTTCTGGAAATTGTTCGAAATCAGAGATCAAAGATCAAACTACAAACTACAAAACAACAAACTCAAGTTAGCTCATTTCGCATGCCTGATTGGTAGGAGGAGGTCAAAATTCACGCAACCATGATTAAACTCAAGTTATTCGCATTGTCTTGTATTTCAGAGACCTGAGATCTACTTACAAAAAATTGGATTTAAAAATGAAGTTAATCACATTTAGGACATGCTTTAAGTCACAAGCAATTATGAGATCAAAGATCATGCACTCAATAAATTCACATACCTCAGCGAGGTCGCACGGAGTCGCAACGTTCTGTAATGAAAGCGAGGGTGTCGGATTAAGCACGGGAAAGAATTTGGATGTGATTGGGCTTAGCATTGTGGGGGGAAAGTAAACATGTAGCAATTGAAATTTTCCCGAAACCAGCCCACGAGATTTAGCAGAGAAAGGACAATGTGATAGCAATAGTGAGCAGTGTACTGCGAAACAGCATCCAGATGTCTCTGTCTTTGGAAAATGTCAGTACATCCCACTGTCCAGTGATATCGATTCGGAATCATCAACGATGAATAAATTGGCAAAGGCAAGGGACGGACAGTGTAAGTACCCAGCAATTGCCCAGGAGGGGATAAAGCGGACAACTTTGATGATGACGAATAACCACCCCGATGTTCGACGCTTCTGCCCTCACCGCTCCACATCTTTGGGCGTTCTTCCCTATTCTGGTTTTGCACCACCATTCGATCACACACCAAATGGCGCCACTTCGCACGCTACTTGAAATGCCATTCGCGCAGAATGCAGGAAACCAGGCTCCGTTCCGTTTCTGCAATTTCCTAAAGGCTAAAGCGTCTCGCCGCGCTGGAGAAGATACGCGAAGGGAAAGAACAGCGAATGTTTCACTCTGCCGTCCTGCACCACATCCCTTTCACACTCCAAACTCTCCCACGGCACTACTTGAAACGCACCATGAACCAAACCTCCGCACTCATCATCCGCCTCTCAGTTGCATCTACGTGGTATCCCTGAGCGCTGGCGAGCATCAAAAATAGAATAAAACTTTTGAATTTTCTGATCTCTCCGTTCAGACGAGCCGTGATAACCCTCAAGAATCTCATCAAGAGAGACACGAAAAACCAGCTTCCTGTTATCTTCCGAATCTCGTGACATTCTTGAAGCGATCAGTGAGTCAACCGATAACAGACGGTAGGAGAGCAGAAAGAGCGAGATAGCACGGGAATAGGATAGAGCAAGGATCAGACAGCGCTAGAGAACACGGGAGAGTGTCAGGCAACGTGCGGATAGATACAAGGCGATGTGGCGAGCCAAGCAAAGGCAAATATCTCCACCTACAGTAGCAACTGCTTCGATTTTAGCCCTGCCAAAAATAAATGATCTGAAAACAATGAGTAGGGTTGATTTCAGCGCGAAAATGGGATCGATCGCACCGGGATGGGAAGACAGCGGATAAGAAGAAGAAGTAGAGAAGAGACAAGAGGGGAAGGTGGGATAACACAAACATCTCGCCCCACCCCCCCCCCCCTTCTCTTACAAGCACTCTCCCACCAGAGTGTCTCAGTTCGCAAGTGGGGAGGGGGGGGGGTGGGGGTTCTATCACCTCTATTCCCCTTCACTCTTCCCGAACATGAGAGCCTCTGACTAGCCATGGCATTTTTAAAAATATTTTTTTCCTATCATTGCAAAAACGATAAGCCGAACAGATGAATTGAGAAACACAGTCTATGCTCCGAAAAGAAACAGTATTTATTCAGACAGCTAACCCGCGTATACTGCAAATCGTGTTTTACATGGAATACATCCCGCTGCTGAAACCGGGGAACGCCATGTGATCTTGATTGCACCTAATTTCACGATTCTACATAGATGCGGTGGAAAAATAACCGACGGAGAGATGTGATATTGTTATTCTCTATAACCAACTCGATTAATTGCAGTCGCTCAATTTCGGAAAAATTATCCTAGCATTGAAACACAAGAGGAATTGGCATAGTTTGAATATAAAAATAGCACTACACTACAGTATGCTGCCTAGTTTCAAGGTAATCTCTCAGCCACGCACATCCTACAGCCGCAAACATACCGTGCCGATAGCTACCGTCCGTACCTTGTATTCCGCAGGCACATCCAGGGCGGAGATATCCGCGTGCTTGCGCAGGGACAAAATGGCGGCGATGTGGCCCGCCCACGTGCCCAGCTCAACGGCCGATTTCTCGAATCTGCAAGATTACGGTATCGATCGATTGCTTGGATTATTTTCAAAAGGTTGAATCCAAGACAGGACTCACGATCCTACCCTACTGTCTAGAGCTCGAAATACGAGTAGTAGTCTTTTCATTTCTCATACTCTCTAAGCGGTCAGAGAGGCGAGAGAGAGTGGGTCAAATGAAGAGACGATAGCCCGCATTTCGAACTTTCATTGAACCCACTTCTCCGCATCGGCCGCTTTCCCAGCCAGTTCCTCGATTCGCTTTTCGGCCTTCTCAGTCGCTCGATCGATGCTCTCGTTCAGCTTCGAGTAGTTGTCGCGGACCAGTGATTCGTCCATGCCTAAGTGAGAGAGATATTACTTCATTCGTGCTGCCATTCGAATTTCATTTTTGATGAACTATTTTAAACCGCCAGAGAGCCACTTTATGCTGCGAAGTCTCGCTTCTACGATGAAAAAAAAACTGCGCGTGTAAAAAATAACATTTATTTAGGGCACAACCGTTGATTTGCAAAAATGTACATAATAATAAAATAATAATTAATTTTAATGCTAATAATATTTCCTCACCCTGCACGAGATCCGCGAGCGAGTCGGCCTTCGTCTGCTTCACTTTGTCCAGGAGATTCTCCAGATTCTGAAATTAATTCATTAAATAACTCATTCAAATGGCCCCTCTTTCCTACAGAGACAACCATCAAATAGTATTCGATGCCAGAGCTCGCATGATGAATGCACAAAAACTTCATTTTTTTTTCTTGATTTTTTTTCTTGATGAGTCCTCACTAAAGCCCTTCCTTTTGGCAATCAGCTGCAGATATTCGAGGGAGGTGAAATTAAATAAAGAAATAATAAATATAAACGGACATCCAGATGCTCGCTGTACTCCTCCGCGTCAGTCGCCTTCTCGCTCTCCTGCAAAAATATATTTTTAAATCATATTTTTTAATCTCTTCATTCCCTGTGCTCTCACGTATGTCAATGAAATGTGAGCGAAGAGGATCGCATGCTGTGTCTTTCAATGGAAAAATAATTTTCAAAAAACATTTACTTTAAATTCGTAAAAATCCTACCTCCAATTCCTTCTCGAGCTCATCGACGGTGCGCTGCCGCTCGCCCATCTTCTCTGAAAGATCAAAGATCAATTTTGGAAAAAAATCTTCTCTGAAAGATCAAAGATCAATTTTTCATTTTTATGATTTGCCGTTGTCAATACGGAGCTCTCGCTTTATTTCCAAACCTCAATGCACACTCACTATTGGCGGTCTTCTTGGCCTCTTTCTCCGCCAGGATGAGACTCTCATCCAGTCGCTCGTTCAGCCCCTTCCATCCCTCCTGCAGGGCCCTCACACGGGCACGCGTCCGATCGACCACCTGCAATGGAAGTTACGATAAGGAGTACGGTAGGTATTTTACTACAAAATATTCCTCTCCGATGATAAATCGATCTGTAATCTATCATTTTCCCTTTTGCTCTTCTAGCCTCATTAAGAAGACTACGGATATTCCTGTCACCTCCTTTGGCACTCCATCATCCACCGCGAGCATCTTCTCCGCTGCGCGCTCGGCTTCCTAAAATATTATTTTAGTAATCATTTATTGAATCAGTAATCACCACCTCATCACTGAATTCCTCCTTTCAGTGTGTGAACTCAAATCGATTTCAATTTTTTTTTTCAAATTTTTCAAATTAAATCGATTTCAAAATTTCAAACTCAAATTTTTTTCATTGTGAAAGTGCCCTACCTTTCTCATCTTCTCATTCTCGTCCATTTCCTTCCTTAGCTCCTTCAGTTTCTTCCATCCCTCCGCCACGCCCACTCCCGCGTCGTTGGAAGTTGCTAGGGCAGTGCTCAGTCTGCGATTGCGATTTTCGATATTAATACAGTAACCTAAAGTATCTCATCTTCTTCTCGCCGTGCCCTTCATCTACCGTATCCCATAAACTACCGAACACCAGTCGAAATCCAACTCACTCTTTGATTTTCTTTTCCGCGACTCCGAGTGCATGCTCCGCAGTGCTGGTCACCCTCTTCCTCTCCTCCATCTCAGCCCTTCTGGTCTCCGCCCGCTCCACGAGGTCGGCTGGCATCTCAGCCTGGGAGGAGAATCGGGATTGCTATTATTTATTCCACCAAGGTGTGCATTTTTTTTGCTAGGAATCTTAATTATCGCAACATGGAAAATGACGATGAAGGAACGTACGATGAAGTGACAGTCTGGATGATGTCTGGACGATACCAAGCTGGTTCCGCTGTATGCAATATCCAAAATCTACTCAAAGAATGCCAACTGATCTTCTCGATACTTATTTTTGAAATTTTTCATAAGCTGATCAAATATTTCTTTTAAGTTAACTTCATTATTTCAAAAAAATTGCTAACCTTCCTGGCCATTTCCACCAGTTTCTCGCTCCTCACGACATCTTCCTCTAGTTGCTTCTCGTCCCCGACCGAGCTCCATTCCCCATCGACCTGAATTATTTTTTATTTTATTTTTTTTTTACAAACATATTTTCACACTCATATCAACAGTACGTGCTTTGTCGCATTATCCGTACCACGAGCGAGTATACATAATCGAGAGGATCAGGCTCTCTCGCACGCAAAAAACAAGAGCTCTGCTCGTTCTCCATTTATTCTCACGTTCTTTAGCCCGCGAGAGATCACGCAAAATCGCGAGTGTCAGACGTAAACTACACTAACCTCCTTGATCAGTCGCTCCTCCGCGGGCGCCTCGCCGAGTGCGTCCATTTTCCTGCAATTATTAATTAGGGTAATTATATTTAAAAACAAGTTAATTGATTTTACAATTAAAAAAAAAGTTAATACGTGAATCAAGGCGTCCTAGGCTAGTGATTGTTGTGTGAAACATCACAATTTAAATAATAATTTAAAATAACAAAAGTACCTCGACAGAATATCCAACCCCTTGCCGAGTATGGCCTTGCGTGCTGCGTCTCTGCAGAGATCGGTGATTAGAATTTTAAGCCGTGAACGTTGATGTTATCGTCAACAGAACATCCCATGGCCTATTGAGCGGCCTGTGAAACTTATATTTTGGTGGGGGGGGGGGGGAAGTTGACCAATTTGAATGCGAATCTCTCTGATCGATGAAAGAGAGCATGTGAAATGAAGAGACTACTCGTATTCAGAACTCTTGTGCGAAGCGATCAACTGGCCAGCTTAAGCAGCAAGTTCGCTTGCGATTTTAGCAAAGCCTTCCAAACGACTAAAGCTTGCGAGTTTCACGCTTCTGCGGCGCTCAAAAAGGGAGCGCAGATAAGAAAGAGAAGAAAGAATGAAGAGATAAGGAGGGTGGTCCCTCTCTCTTTTCGGCGAGAGATAGTGCACAATGGAGAGACGAGAACATTGCTTTCCTCCAGCTTATCACTCTTTCTATCCACTGCGTCACCTCTCTTCCGCTCTGATTTACTTTGTTCAAATACGTCATTTTACTAGGTTGCTCAGAGTCGTTTTTTTTGCAGCAAGTGAAACAATCGGGTATTTCTTCAACTAATATCCCTTGTTGCTCATAATTCCTTATGTGCTTCCAACAAGAATTCAAGCCACGTACATCTGTGCGTCATAAATTCCTTGAAAGAAGCCTGTACCATGAAACACAATGCGTAGTGCAGACCTACGTCATTAAAACCGCATATTCTGCCACTGTGAGCCCGAAGAAAGGGGCGGAGTCAAGGGGGGGGGCGGAGCCTATCCAATCCGTAACCACTCACCTCTGTATCATCGCGAGGTTCTCCCGCTGCGTCGTCAACTGGGCGCGTAGTTTCTCAACGCGTGCCGCGCGCTCTTCGTGGTTCGCGATCTGCAAAAAACGCCCAAACTCAATTTGTTTCTCCAGAGTTATGTTTCAGCACCTTGCTTCACTCTGACTTAGCAATTCAGATCCAATGAATACTAAATTGTCAAAAAAACCAACATAGTGATGAGCCCTTTCTATATTCGCGATGCGTATCATTTTGCATTCAATATTTCCATATTTCTATCATATCCATGCACCACTCAGCCTCTCTTGTGCTAGACAAAGAACAATTTAAATCCTCAACCATCAGTGGACGAATGTTCCTCAAGAGAAACTATTGCAATAATAATAACGCTAACGCAAAACCAGAAAAATAATTATCAAAGATTAAAGATTAAAGACCAAAGTTCAAAGATCAAAGTCCAAAGATCAAACCTTGGCGACGTCTCCGAGCACGCGCTGCGTCGCCTCCATCCACTCCTCGATGCCGTGCGCGACCTGCGAGTGATTTCATGAATTAAATTAATTTATTTTTATTATTTATTATTATCATTCTGTCATGACCGTGCTTGATAATAACTACAATTAAAAAATAGACGGCGAGAATTAATTGTCAGGAAAGATACTTCCCAAGTACGAAAGATTGAGTGGACGCCGGAATATCCAGCAGCATCTGCTTGTAATCCCAGATCTTAGGTTAATGATTAAGAATGATCCAAAGATCAACTCACCTCCGCTTCCTCGCCCACTTCTGCCTGTCCTGAGAGAACGTTGAGCGCCTCCGAGATCTTCGTCACCACTTTCGCCCAGCTCTGATGTGAGAATTTACAATAAGCGTTATCAAATCGATCATAATTTAAACGTGACTTCGTATGTTCGTGAAAACATATAAGTGAAGTGTATTTCAAAGAAAAATATTTCATAACTTAAACCACCGATTTCCGACTGCCTTTAGCAAGAACATCCCGGTTGTTGAGAGTCAACCGTGGGTTAAGATTATCTGTATGGTATCTAGATCAGTTTACTGAGTGCATCGCTCAAACATTCTTCATCACATTTCTATTACTTTGACACGATCAGACAGTATATTATGAAAATCGCCTTATTGAATCGCTGGGCCGCCTTCATTACATCACATTTCCCGTACTTTGAACCGAGAATGTATTATTATTTTAGGAATCACCTTATTGAACCGATGGAACGCGTCGTTCGCAGTCTTCAGGTCCCTCGCACTCATGCGCGGCGCCATGTGCAGGTGCTCCAGTTCGAGTTGAAGTCTGACGGGGGTAGAGATCAAAGATCAAAGATTAGGTTTGACTAGAAAATAAGAAGATAAAAGTGCTCCAGTTCGAGTTGTAGTCTGGATGAGAGAGAGATCAAAGATCAGATTTTACGAGATTGTTTTTTTGTTATCCAAGCAGAAACGACGTACGATCAAATCATTCCGAACTCGAAGCCCTCTAGTATCTATCGTGAAACATAGATGTTCGCTCAAAACTTTTCTCAAAAAGATACAGGAAGGAGATCAAAAGGCCTATTGGCAGGCTCATGATCGTGAACAACAGAGCATAAATCAAACCGCGCTAAAGATCAAAGATCAAAGATCACTCACCTCGCAACACCCGCCTCTTTCTCCTTGATCTCGACGAGCTTCTCCTGGCAGACAGAGATCATTCGACGGACCTGGGTATTTTTTATTCTCACTTCATCAGTCTCAAATTGCCTTCCATAATAATCTTCCAGGCTTTTCTGTCTCTATAAAACAATAAATCTTTCTGATCATCACGTTAGAGTTTGAGCAAATCGTGAAAGTGATTTCTTTGTTCCAAGAATGTGGCAATATTGCATGTGCATGTGAAAAATACAATCACCTTGTGTTCAGTATCCTCACAATCTATTGGCAGGCTTATGATCGTGAACAACAGAGCATAAATCAAACCGCGCTAAAGATCAAAGATCAAAGACCCTATCTACCGTACCTGTTCCGGTTTCTTGCTGACAGTAAACGTGTTCGTCCACTCCCTTAGCGGGCCCAACTCCGCCTCCATCTCAGTGACGTGTTGCACGAACCGATCGACCACCTGGTATTAAATTAACTAATTAAGTAATTTAATTTAATTATCTTTTAGCTCCTGGGTGCTTATCACCAAGGTGCCATGCGCCAAAGTGTATTTTGCCTCATAACATGTCTCCCAGTTATGCTTTACGGAATGATCGAAATTTGAAGAATCCTATCTGAATTGATAATATGAACTGTTTGGTTGGCGAACAATCCGAATTCACATCAGCGACCATTATTGTGTTTGACGGCAGTCAACTAGAGTTCGAAAAAAGAGTAATCGTCTCTTCATTTCACACACTCTCTCGCAACTCTGACCGGTGAGAGAGCGCGTAAAATGAAGAGACGGCGACCCGTATTCCTCTACAGTCAACTGACATCCGTATTGTATGCGCAGGCAATCGTACCCCTACAGTAACTTCGTGATCAACTACTCCACTACTATCCGTATCGTGCGTTTCAAATGCTCAGCAAACTCAATGTGCTGGTTAGCGTATTGATTGTCTGGGAGAAAGAGGAAGGGAAGAGGTAGGGCGGAGGAGAGCAGGTAGATCACTAGCCTCTTCCTGGCCTCTTCCTAGCTCCGCCCATCGAACGGTAATCAAAGGTCAACTACGAGTGGAACGGAAAATAATTTCACGATACCTTCGTGATCGCCCTTCCCTCCTGATCACTGGCGCTTTCGCTCCTTCTTCTCCGGCTCGCATCCTCACCGTATACTGCGGCTTTATCGGCCTTGCCCGCTTGCACGAGCTGTAACGATGCCGTTTCGGAGGTATGGTTTGAATCTAATTCATTTGGAATGGAATTAGTCCCCTCGTGTTCGGATAAAACGAAAAACATGCAAACAATAATCGTATGCATGCTCACCATCCGACTCTGCTCCTCCACTCTCGTCACAAATTCATTATTTTCTATTATTATATGCACATCCTTACACTCTTACTGTCATTTGGCGTTATCAAGTAGTAATAAGATCAAAAACATAGAATAAATAATTGAATAAAAAGCCAACCATCCTACTCTGCTCCTCCACCCTCGTCACGAGGTTCTCCCATCGCTGATTGATCGCGTCCAGACGACGACGGACCTGTGATTAATTTGACTTAACTATTTAATTAATTAAATAAATAATTTTCTGAAAAAAAAACTAGTTCTTCAGCTATTTCAGCTTGAGGAGATTGATTTTGTGGTTCACATGGTTCACATAAGAACCGTGCCAAGCAATACCAGCCATGGGCATCCTACTGAAGTTGGAAAGCTAACCTTATTCGCTCCCTCTCCATTCTCCGTTTCCAGTCGCTGCACGCTCTCATTGGCCAGTCTCGACACGGCGACGATCTGATTGTGCTCCCTCTCGAGGTAGTCACGAGTGGTGCGGAGCGCGACAATCTGAGATTGGATAGTGTTGTTGATTTCGATGAGAGGTTTCGAAATGAAGAATTCATCTCTTCATCACTCCGTACTGAATTCCCCGTACTGTGAATTCCCCACACAAAAACAAACGCTTGACCAGTCATAATCTTGACAGTCATCGGCACTCGTCTACCATGACCTACCCTTCTCCTTTTAGTGTTCCTGATTCCGCCATCGCAAATCGATTACCATCTACCGTGACCCCCCCCCCCCCACCTGAGTCTACCTTGCACTTTACGATAATCACCCTCCACTGTACCCTACCATACCCAATCCCAATCGATACCCATCTACACAACATCCTCCCCCTATCATACCTGATTCTGCACCTCCTCCTCTGTCTCCAGATGGTGCACGGACCGCAGGCCGAGCAGGTCCTGTAATTGATTTAATTTATTTTAATTATAATTATTATTTTTCTTTCCGATCCGCATGTCTCAAAATGTAACTATGCACCAACAACGTTCATTACAGCTTTGAGAGAATTATGAATCATGGATTTTATTGCATCATATGAGCGAAATTTAGTTTATATTATCAGTTTGGAGAATGTTGCGAAAATCCAACTTCTTCAATACTGTACCCTCTATCGTACCTGCTCTCTCGTCTTCAACCACTCCTCGAGCGTCGCGTAGGCCAACTCCGTCCGCTGGCACAACTCAACCAGTCCGTCCAGACCACCGGCCCGTCGCTCGCTCCACTCGCACAGCGCTGCCCACCGGGAACCTTAATTAGCGAAAATATCGTAACGTTCAAGTGCTCAGCGGAGACGCTACGGTGTTTAGCGCATAATACGGAACATTTTATTTGCTAGCGCGTTATTGATTAATGCTAAAATTCTCATTTTTTTTCAGTAAGTGCTCTAGTGCCGCTAGGAAATGATTAGGAACAAGAGCTAGGGCTTGAGACTCTCCAATCAAAAGTCGAAATGAACGATAGGAATCGGAATACGCGGAACGGTTTATTATTTTGCGATAGGAATTAGAAGACCGCTGCATGTTACTTTGCACAGGCTATTTTCCACTGACTACTATTTCTTTTGAAAAATTATATGAATGCAAGAGGAATTGCGTTGATCGACCCCATTGCTTTTGCAGTTAGTATGCCACAGTCTTGAAAATCTTTGTTCAAGGATCAACGATTAAGATCAAAGATCAACTTTCCCACTCACCGATGCTCGCCAGCCGCTGCTCGAGAGCCGCGAGACTCGCGTCGCCTTCTTCGTCCTCTTCGATCTGAACATTTATTAATATTTATTTAAATAAGTAAGTAAGCGTTTAGTAAGCATCGCCTTTGCCCTCACCACGGCGACGAAGCTGCCCAACTGGTCGATCGTCGATTGGTACTCGTCGATGTGCTGCTGCAGCTGCGCGTGCGCTGCGATCTGGAAACGCTTCTTTATTATTTTCAAAATATAATTTACATTATTTTATTATTCATTATCACAATAATTGTATTATTGTTCTTTTTTACCGAACATGTCGAGCGTGTATCAATTCTCGAGAAATTCAATCCGTTTTGTCACTGCGATGAAATGTACAATTTCAGGTTATTGGCTCGACCACATATCTAATCCAACCTTCGTCGATTTTTATGTTCGTCGTCTTTTTTTGTGTCTTACATTGCCCATCCAGTCGTACTCCATCCAATATCACCTTATAGTATTCTACCGTAACTATCCCACGCTACCTGCTGAACAGCCCCTTCCGCCGTGTCCGCCAGTGGCTCGGCCCGCTCCACTTGCTTTTTTCCTACAGTACCCTGCTCCCACTATCCAACCGTATACTCCTACACTGTCCTATCCTTCAGTAACCTTCGCTGCCTATCACCACATCCGATTCCTATCACCAATTCATATGACATCGCATTCCTATGACCCCTACCGTACCTGCTGTACCGCTCCTTCCGCCGTATCAGCCAGCGGCTCGGCCCGCTCCACTTGCTTCTCCATCTCAGTCAGCCACGCGGCGATCTCCGAGATGCGCGACGTCTGCAGGGCGTTCAGACGGGACTGAAATTATTATTTTTTGCCTCTTCTTTTTTTCTTTTTTACTCACGCACCTATGTTTCATCGTACCAATATGATTTTTCAACTACAGTTGATTTGTAATCGCTGCTTTGCCGCCAAATGATACTTGCGCTCTACCACTTCTGAATTGAATCTCTTGTGTGCCGTAACTATCCCCCTCCACAATATCGAAATTGATGTTAGCGTAAGTTTAGATCCTCAGTCACTGTCTTCCTCGCATACCGTTACCGACCCATTCTACAGTAATCTACCCTGATTCTATCGTACCCCTACCATACCTGCAGGCTCGCCTGCCTTGCCATGGCGAGCTCCCGCAGCTGCTCCCACCGAGTGTTCACGAGCACCAGTTGCTGCTGGACCTGAAATACAAAACAACTAAATACATGGAACCAAGTAAAGATCCCCTTGTTGAATTTCTAATTATCGCAGTGCTGTTTCTTTCACATATTGGGAAGGTTGATTCGAATATCCTCAATTGGCCATAACATTCTATGTTTGACTCCCGATACATGGAAATATTCATTCGGCAATTGAATGTATCCTTTTGAGTTCAATAAGGAAATACTTTGATAAAGTAAAGATGATAATTCAATTCAAATAATTTCCCCGACCTGCTCCTTCTCCTGCGGGTCGTCCACGCGCTGCATCAGCACCTGTGATTTAATTTTTTTCAAATTTTTTGAGCTCTTTCCGATTTTTTTGAAGAGCTGTACAGAACAAAAAAAAATAAATAAAAATAAATTATACACTCTGACTCTCTCAATCTCGCCAATTATATCTCGCTCTATCGGCCGTGTTCATAAGTGAATGGACAGCTCCAATACAGTATTCGAACTACCGTACTCAATCGTAGTACCTTACCTGTCCCCTGTGCAGTACTCTTCCAACCGTCTCCTGACTCTCCGTCAGACTCGCCATCAGCAGCTCGTACTCCTTGAACTGTCGCTTCACCGTCACCACGTCCCTGTAAATTGAAGTATTTGCGCTTTTTTTTCAGATTTAACCAAGAAACATCGTCAAACCAAAATACTATTGCCCTCAGATAAATTCCTCAAACTGCGCAGAATCCATGCTAACTAGCTGTGAACGAGCCCACCAATGAACGAACTCACACGAGTTAAAAATAGGGTAATCGTCTCTTCATTTCTCGTACACTCTCGCAAATCAGAGAGGCGAGAGAGAATGTGCCGATTGAAGAGACAATTCCCAGCATTTCGAACTCTAACCCTCACCTCGATTCAACATCGCTCAACGACTCCACCTCCTCCTCCGCCTCCAGCAGCCACGCGAGCACCTGCGAATTTTTTTTTCTCTAATGATAGGCAAAGAATAAGACGTCAATGGAAAGCAGATAAAAGCCCCCCTGAGATCAAGTGAAAAAAGAGAGAAAATAACTATTTGATGTAGTGATGACTTCGCAAGAAACGACTCTCCTCATTTCGCATTCTCTCTCGCCGTGAGAGAGTGAGCAAAATGAAGACACCTTTTCTTGCCAAGCCATCCATAATCTGATGACTCACATGCTCCAAATTCCCTCGCCAGCTCCTCCTTCTCCGTTTTCCTCATTACCGTTTTCGCCGCACAGGACTACGGTATCCCCAACTACAGTAATTTATACGAAATACTTCCTCTGATACCGTACTCACATGCTCCAGACGCCGCGCCTCGTTCTTATACCCTACTAGAGCTTTTTTTTTTTGGTCTGTGAAACTCCCGTGCTATTCTACAGCACACCGAAACCTACCCTATACTGTGCAATGTACTCACATGCTCGAGACACGCCTCGAACTCCCTCGCCAGCCCCTCCTTCCGCGCCTTTCTGCTCCTGGACGATCGTTGCGAGGACGAGGATGACTTACGCGAGCGAAGGGACGTCGATGTCTCCTGGAGGGAGGTCACGCGGTAAAGGATAAGGTAAAGGCCATCCCCCGTTAATCTAGGCACTTGCGTCCTGCGAAAAATCACTGCTATATGTGGTAGGATATGGTAGGTAAACAATATTGATTTGTGCATACAAGAGCGAGTGTTCGCACAAGGGCCAAGAAAGCATATGGAAAAAGGGTAAAAAAATTTCGAGGCGTAATGTTTTTCACTCATACAAGATATCCGGAATCAATCTCTTGCTTCGATTACTGGCTGTATTTGGGCTGTATAAAAAATATTAATGTTCCCCTGATTTTCATATCGCTACGAAATCGAGGTGTCTCTTTACTTCGCGTGCTCTCTCGTCACTCTGACCGGCCAGATAGTGTGCGAATTGAAGAGACCATGTCTTTCACAGGCATTCCTTCCGTATGCCAAGTCAGCTCAGTAATCATCGACTTAGAAATAGAATATATTGAGAGCGGCACGCTGTCCTAAGCAAGACGCCTGGTGTATAGAGGCGGAGTCAAAGTGGGCGGAGCTTGATTTAAAAAAAAAATATTCCCTACTAACCTCTGTGCCCTGATCGACGCTCCTCATCTGATGCGCCTGCTGCATGCGGCTCAGGCGCTCCTGCGGTGCTGCAGCTGCTGCAGCTGCTGCAGCTGCAGTGCCTGTAAAAGGTGAAGATCCAAGGTGTATCCACGTCATGCGATTTTACAGTCGTAAAACAACGCTTTGTGGGGCCCACAAGGACAGCGGTTAGTAGTGGCTGTAGAGCAGAACAACTACGTCGAGAACTATGTGCAAGTTTGCAGAGTTGTGCACAGTCCCCTGCTAAAGCACTGCGTTCTTACAGGGCGAGTTCTTAAAAAAATAACAATTCAGTTTTCGAGGTAGCAAACCGCACTGAACTCTAAGGCTTCTGTGGATTACGCTCACCGGTCAAATACTCATCCCCTCTGCCCTGCCAAATCCAAGTATGCCGCCGTACCTGCAGCAGCTGCGGTAGCGACTGCTGCTGCAGCCGCAGCCATCTGCTGCGCCTCGTACGCTGCGGTCTCTGCAGCAGCTACAGCAGACACGGGCAGCTGCTCCAGCACCGTTGTCACGCCTTCGCTGCCTGCAATTGTGGATGATTTAAGCATCCGTTGCATCTCGGTTTCACGCCGTCGTTACTATCACCACTGCTCTTCGCGAATGAGGGCTATTGATGTGTGCGTGCTAAACTACGAATCGCTACAGTAATTCTTCACGAGACGTACATCGAAAAAGCGTACATCGAAAAAGCGTACATCGAAATACCGGATCCAATAAATACTACAGTAACCCACCATCGGACGACAGTACGAGGGCCCCAGTTTTTTATGGGGATCAAACTAGCCATGATACAGTAACCCAATTCAATATCCAATCAATACCGTAATCCTACCATGACCCACCATCCGACGACAGTACAAGGGGCGATCGACTCGACGGCGCTGAGAGGGAGGACGATGTGAGGAAGGAGGACGAGGAAGAGGCGGCGGACTGGAAATATCATGATTAATAAGACAGTGATTAATCATGTTCAGTCATTCCTTAGAGTATGCACCCAATTTTTCTCCAAATTCGGTTCAGCCATGTTTCACAGTCCTCGTAAGTGCTCTGGCTCTTGTCAATTTCGAGTTGAAATTCATTTTCAAAAAATGTCTAACAATCGATAACTGGTATTTGTAACGACATTTTCAGAGTCCATTTGATAATCTTCATCAATAAGACTTGGCGACTACAAAAAATTCAGTAATTATCCTACCTGCTGCAATACCTTGCCCACATTGCTCCTCCCAAGCAGCGACAGGTACAGGGACATCAGATAGGTCACGGTCGCACGCGGATCCAGGTGTTCGGACGAGAGATCTGCCGATTTCAACTATTATTTTTCAACTTCACAGTTGTTGCACAACCATGACCGGGAATGCTGAAGTTGATAAGAAATGTAAAACTCTGATCATTGACGTTTTGCCTAGCTTTCACAATAACAAAAAAGAATGCCTTCCTCAACATCATCCTTCTGTATCCTCCTCCTCCAACCGAGACCCTACCGTATCTTCTATCTCTCCAACCCACCCTACCGTGTACCTCTGATCGTGAGCAGTCGGGGTACTCCGTATTTCTCTTCAGCTAGGGCGAACGCTCCCTCGAGCCGCTCATGTGCGCTCATCGCAGAAACGGCGTCCATCGAAATGGACTTGGGACTGGAAATTACGAAAAATGTGAATAAATATTCTTATTTTATTAAGAATTAAGAATATTAAGAATAAGAATAAGAATAAGAATATGGTTCTAGTAGGTTCTAGTAGATTCCAAACAAACATAATATTTTTGCAGATGTGTTCCTTTCAACGAACATATATTTCAGGGAGATAGACGAGAGCATTCCCGAACAAAGATCCATCTACTTTTTTCGCGACACAAACTAGAAACAAAAACGCACTCGAAGCTGTGCAAGAGCACATTGAACGCGAATCCGTCCCTCCAGCTGGACGTGAAGTCGACGATCGCCGTCTCCTCGTACCTGAGAGAGCAACTCGTTGCTAACCAGCACAAGTCCGGCCGTACCGTACGAACCGTAACGTCCGGAACGACTTATTCCCCTCTAACTCTCTCTCGTTGTCCCATGCTCTCTCGCCCTATCTGGCCCGCTAGAGAGTGTGGGAAAATGAGAGAGTGCATACCTCCTCGCTGCCTCGACGCACCACTTGCGAATCGCCTCGGACACCTGGGGAAAATAATTAAATCGAAATCGGTAATTGTAAAGACCTCGGAATAACTCACGCATCGAAATTTGTGCATTCCCTTTACACTTAACAGCTTATCGCAACACAAATATGCATAGAGCTTGTCATTGTGCCTTCAGAAGCACTTTGTGCGGAGAATATTTTTAAAGTTTTAGTATCCCTAAAAGAATCTGGCCAGCAAGGAATCAATCACATAGGCTTCGTCATGATAAACATACGTCGTATACTCTCGATTAGCCCCCCTTTCCACCGTACCCTCAATGTGAAAGCTACCGTACCTTCTCCTCATTGATCGGGGGCGGGCCGAAGCGCTTCCAGAACAGTTGCACGAGTGCCCACCACGTGTTGAGCACCGCCTGGAGAATCGATAGTCAGCGAATTATTTGTTTTCATCGACGACTGATTTTTTTATGGAATGAAACACCGAATTATCTTGCTCAATCAGTGCTTACTTTCCTAGCGAATTCGAACATCATGACTACAATTGCATCTGCGGAATTCACCAACTCATGTTTAAATTCTTTATTTATTCGATTCCCCGAAGAAAGAAAAATCTGTTGTTTCCAATAGGGTTGGCTTCGCAATCAAGATTGCAAGATCTTGAAAAGAAATAATTCAATTATCCCTTCTTGTCAAGAACAACTAGTTATTTTTCAAGATCTTGTTTATTGATATTTCTTGAAATTGGTCGACTCTCTCGCAATTCACCTCATTTTGTCATACGTTTCATTTGAAAAGTAAAACGAAATTTGCTGATTACTCGTATTCTTGAAATTTCTTGGTTGTTTTTCAAGATCTTGAAAAACAACTTTGTAATTTCCATTTCTTGACAAGATCATTCTTCGCCATCCAATCTTGAAAAGCAGTTTTTATCTTGACAAGCCAACCCTAGTTTCCAAACAAAAGATCGTAGATCTTCCGCCTTCGTTAGCTTCATTGGCTTCACCCCTCGTTCCCCTCTTGGCTCTCATCTACTATCCCCCCATCTATTCACTACTACTCATCGCACACTGTCACTGATGGACTGACTCTCTCCCTCTTACTTGTTCTCTCCTCGGTCAGAGAGAGCGAGAGAGCATGGGAAATCGAGAGAGTCATAGAACACGACTCATTTCACTACTCACTCGCAATGCGACAACAACACGGGTCGTTGTGATCAACGGAGGGGAGAGTTGACAAGTTGTTGAAGGATCACTCCCTCAGTCTTACTCACTTGGAGCAGACCGGGATCTATTTTAAAACATGATCAATGTCCCATTGTAACAGATGGTGCAAAAATGAAATCAAAACTTCGAGATCTCACACCCTTCGACGTTTTCGTTTCACAGCGTGATTCTTCAACTGCCAAAACTGATCATGCTGAACTGGTATCAATTTCCCATAGCGGTGGTACATTTATGCATTTTTTTAATAAAAAAGCCGAACTATTTGTTCCATTCTTTTTCCGGAATTTCCAATTTAACTCTCCATAATGCATTATCGTCTTCTCTTTTACCGCTCTACTTCGACTTGATTCATTCCCTATAAAAATTGCGTACTTCCCCATCCCTCCAATTCACATTGCCTCACATTCAGAAGTAGCCGGAACTTGATCGAGGGCGAGGAAGCACTAAGGGGTGAGAGGGCGCTGAGCGTTAGAGAACATGCTAGAGAGCGCGTAAGGATCAAGAGAGTGCAGAGAGTCAGAGAAACGTAGACTGCAAGAGAGAGTGTACTGAATCGAGAGAGAGCGGTGATTTCTGGGACAACTGCGCGTTGATGGGCGCTGCTTTAGCCCGTCATCAAGAGAAATAAGAGGAAGGTGAGGGGGAGAGAGGCTAGAGAAAGAAAGAATGAGAGATGAATGAGGAAATTATGAGAGGCTTATGAAGAAACAAATAGTTTTTTTCTAAGGAGACAGTGGATTATAAACGATCACTGGGATCAATTCAATGTTATACCAGGCAATGACATTAAGAGAAATCCAGATTCATTTCGGCTTCTTCACCGTCTCCCCTAATACTTCTGCATCAAGCCATTCCAATATTTGGTAGTTGACCTGAACAAAAAAAAAGAACTGTAGCCCCGCCCCTTTCTTCCTAAACCCCCACGCTTGGGGTGTTGGCTAAGCGATTACGGGATAACGGGCCCGATTGTAGATTCTAAGCGGTCCCCGTAGTGTCCGTATTGTTAAATTTATTGAAATCCCCGCCCACCTTCTGCTGTCCCTCGACAAATTCGGCGGGCGTCGCTTTGACCTCGCCCACCGCGAGGAAGACCGCGGACACGTCCTCGAGACGACTGCCGGAGAGCGTCTGGAAAGGGATGATCTTTGATCCTTGATCTTTGGTATTTGATCTTTGATCTCTGCATATTCTTCCTAATACATGTGCTCTTGCAATCAGTAATTCTTTTGGTGCAATTCCACCATTCAGACAGTTGAACAAACACTATGGTCCCTTCAAAATCCTTCAAAATATGAGCAACGGAGAAATTGATCCATGTAATTTGTTGCACCGATATCTGCTCAAGCCACAACCAACTTCCGGTTTCGAATTTCATTCATCATCTCTCAATCGCAATCTCATTTCTCGCCCCACCCCCCCCCCCCCCCCCCCCCCCGCAAGCATGCGTTTCTCCCTATGATTGATGGGTACGAATCAATCATATTTTCCTGTCAGGAAAACGTTCTCGGCTCTCTGTAATCACAGTGCAATTTCGTCCGGTAGCGCGCACTAGATAGCATGGGAAAGTGGGAGACACACACTATTCCTCACCTTCTGTGGCTCCGTCCAAAAATGACTGGATCCCGATCCTTCATTTTCTCCTGTAGCAACCATACGGGCGTGCCCCTGACTCTGCGGGTAAATTACAGGGTTGTTGCTCTTTTTCCATTGACATGGTGATCAGGCAGGCGGGATGAATGGAGAGGGTAGAGAGCAGCTAGAGATCAGGAAAATACGAGAGAGCGCAGGCACAATACGCCTGCAGAGAAAGACGAGAGACAGGGGAAAGAGGAGAGACGGCAGACGGGAAGGGGGCGAGAGAGTGGACAAATATGAGAGAGAAAAGGAGATCAAGTGGAGCATGGCCTATTGGCCAGGGAGGGATCCACCTTGAATCGGCTTTGTTGTGCTAAGGATATGGCAACAAGACGACCATACATTGGCTTTTGAACAACAATGAAATGTTTCATTTTTAATTGTGTTTCAGTGCGTTCACAAAGTCGATTGAATTGCTCTCTAATCACAATTCCGCCTTGTCAAAAAATTTATTTCACCACAATCTATAATTCACTAAAGTCTCCTGCAAATTCCCTTGCCTATCGCACGGAATAAGCAACAACGATCGCAAATCGATAATCTGATCAAACCGTAACCCGCCAATAAATCATACCCTTGCACTCTCGATAATCTGCCAAATTCCACGGGGGGCACTAACAATCACATCCATGGCTCAAACTAGTGGTTTGTCATACCGTATCCCAGGAGGCAATGATACAGTAACTCACGATATTCTGCCCTACGCGTGCATTGTTGCATCGATCAATACTCTAGACCTACTGTGGTAAGGCTACCCGAGAAAGGCATTGGACAGCCGGGTATGTAGTACGTCTAAGCAGCTGGCCTTACCAGTGGGTCCCCCACCTAGCGTTGTCGTATGACGTATGTAAAATCGCTTGACGTGGATACACCTTTACACCTTTACCTTTTTACCGTGGCCCAGGAAATCAAAATCATACAGAGTAATTGTTGAACTCACGATATTCTGCCCTGTCACGAGCTGCGCGACAGCAGCCAGATGCCGCACGTCGTACAGATCCTGCAAAGGATTTTTTAACTTCATTAAACCACCTATTTTTTTATTTCTTCATCATTGTTCCAAAAAGTTCATCATAATTGAGACATTTTTAAAGTACCATGATCCCATAACTCATGGAAAACCCCCCTTAGGTCCCCTTCAAACCCTCTTATCAGTCCGACCTCTTCCTTGATAAGTGCTCGCACACGGCACAGCGGCGAGAGTTTACACAGAGTTCTCGCCAAACACACACATACTCGAGTACCCGTGAGGTTGACAACTGTCAGATAGCAACTGTGATCGACCACTTGGCGATCCGAGTTGCGTTCCTTTTTCAAAAAAGTCTCCAATATAACATTCATACTGTGAATTGAAGATTCCCTTGATCTCATTCAGCACTGCACGATATTTACGGTGACCGGCCCACTAGCGATGCTCGTGTGTTTCACACAATGTGATTTTTGGCAAATGATCCCTCGATACAACTTCCCATCACGGAAGATTATGGAGTCAGAGCTATTAGACACCTATTATGTTCAAGCGTTGACAATCCTTGCTTGATTCTGGAGGAATATCAAAATCTCTGATATCATTTTTATCTGTGATTAGTTTGCCGATGACCCCTAGCACAGAAAACACTTGACCACACAGGCAAACACACACACACACACTCGAGTGCCCACGCGGGAGGGATGTTGTTTCAGAACAGTTACGAATCACAGTGGCACTCACCGATATTCAAACTCACAATACCCACTCTAGGTTCGCCTATGTTTCAGGTTTTCTTTGTAGGTGATCTGATCAACCCTCGCACAATTAACTCTATCTTCGTCTGTCAAGTAGAACCAATTTCAACACAACTTTCACACAGAACCACCATCTTTCTTCGAAATAGCCATAAAATGAAATAATTTTTTTAAAAATCACCTTGTAATCTCTGATGTCGTCCTCGACGATGGAGGCGAGCCAGCGCAGGAATACCGCCTCTTGCACCTCTAGTTTCTCATCTGGAAAATCGATTCAATTCAATTCAATTTTTATTCCGTTGCACGTATGGTATCACGATAGATTTTGACATAGTAATAGGTGATCGCAGAAACGGAGGTCCGTCGATGTAGTCGAATCGGTTGGGGGGGGGGTCGATAATAGATAATAGTGCTGTTCTGTCAGTATGTCGAATTGATATTGTTTTCAAATCAATGACACTAAATTATAGACAGTCTTGATAGCATACAGACCAAGGCAATCCTACTGCTTTCAACCTCTCGCTTTCAGGCTGCACTAGTCTAACATAATAGAGTGAATACAGATCATCATTGATATCTGTCCCATGCTCAATATCTATCATTCACCTCCACTCTTCATTAACTGCTAATTATTCAGGATGACCGCTAATTAGTCTGGACTCTCTCCAACTCGCGCACTCTCTCTCGCCCGTCAGACAGGGCGAGATAGCGTGTAAATCGAGGAGAGCGGGCATACCTCTATCGCTCTTCTTCTCCTTCTTGACCTCCCGCTTGGAGGGAATGGCGGTGGAGCCGGAGAACAGCATCTTCCGGCTCGATTCCCGGCTCTGCAAAACCAAAGATCTTTGAGCATTGATTTTGATCTACCCACACTCCATCGTCTTCCCGTGTTCAAATTCATGAACTAATTCTGCCTCACCCATGTGAATCTCGCAAAGTCAGCCTAACTTCTTACCGCTGCCTCCATCATCTATTGTTCTACTGCTATTTCAGACAAACCACAGACAGCCTAGGTAATCTACCCGCTGATTTCAAGATATCTCTGTAACAAAACACGTGAACTTGAACAAATGCAATTCTACGGGACCCACCTATTCGCGGTTCAGGCCCTGCTACAATCCGGCCTTGCGTCTGCCCGGCTCCCGGCTCTCTGGACTCGATTGTGCGGTGAAGAGGCGAGGGGGGACGACAAGGCACGCAGGTTGGACAGCTGCCCTGCCTCTCGCCTCTCGATCTGAAGGTGTCTCTCCATTTCCCATGCTCTCGCGCTGTATCTGACCTACGAGAGATCAGGGGCAATGAGGAGGCTCTCAATCTGAGCGATCAAAGGGTCAACACACTCGCCGAGAGGCGCCCATTCAACACAATTGTTACGCAGTGAAAGGGGGATGCCTGACCGAAGATGATTCGGGCATCGATGTCTAGATCGAAACAAACACGAAAACCACGATTCGGGCACGAATTTCAGAAAAAATCGAAGAACTAGGTTCAAAACCGCTGATTCACGGTGAATTCAAGCAATTTGGCAAGCTGTAAATGTGGTTTTTTTTCAAGATACAGTCGCCATTCGAAAACGATGAGCGTAGCCGCAGGGTGCGAATCATTCAGAAGCAATTTGGCTGAAACGACTTTGATAACCGTCTCAATGCGAATGATTTGGCACAAACTCGCATTCAAAACGGGAGCTGCTGCTACAAGGGGAAAAGACTATGCACGAATTGGTGTCTTGCCTTAAAAGGAATTTATTTTTACCGCATTTCGGGCCGAATACCTCAAATGAAGTGTGATTTGGGGTGCACTTCTTGCAAGGCGGGAGCCAATTGCTATAGGGACTGTGCGTGAGAGATTAGTCAGCGAGCAAAGCGGGGCAATTCAAGGTGAAAGGGGTCGAAAGGGGGATAAGAAGCTGTGCAAAGAAGGCGGGCGAGGCGAGACAGAGCGAGAGCCGGGCTGATCAGAGCCGGGCAAAGGGATGGTGCGAGAGGGAAAGGGCGCGGAAGCGATCGGCGCGATCGGAACGATTTAATCGCTTGCCGTACATGGACAATAATTGAGTAGTCAAGCCTTTATGGTGTGGGGAAAATTGATTGTGAGTCCCAGATGCAAAGAGAAATAAACGGCAAAATACCCGAATTATCCGCGTTGTGATTGTCAGACGATTGAGCGGTTATAATGTTCTTGAAACTGCAGTCCTGCAGTTTCTAATAAATATACAAATTAATACTCAATAAAGAGCAATGAACATTTCTTTCAATCAAACTTCTTAAATATCTCACACCTCTCAAACAACTATCTGTCTACGTAGGAGATGGCACGATATCAACTTAATTAAAAAGAAACTTGGTTTACAATTGAAGAGGAATAGAAAAACTGCTAATTGACATAAAGAAATGAGAAAGACTTCCTAGAGTAATGCGGCTGGAAAAAAAAAACGTAGGAAATCCACCTGTCACTAATCGTAAGACAAGGTAGTATTGGAAATAGGAGAGAAAGAGACTTGCTTCTCAAGAGTATCAGCACGACATCCAGACCTGCCACTATGGTTGCTCCTTTACCATTAACGATTCCTCTTTTTATCTTTTCCATTATTGGATTGTTTGGAAACATCAAGTTCATAGTCATCAATCGGAAAGATGATAATTTGCATAGTAAGTCTATCCATTTTCTCGAATCTTTAAAAAATATTTTTCAGAGCGTCTTTTGCTATTTTTGGTTGCGCTGCAGACTCCGCTCTGCCTTTGCATATTTGTCGATGTGTTAAGGTAAATTATCTCTACCTCCGCTAATAAATATAACGAAGATCACCGATGCTACCTTTATTCCCTTTTCATCTGGAGGATAAATAATTGAATTCAATTAAACTATAAAATACATTCTCAGAGATTACTGCGGGATTCCGCTCACTCGACAGTCGTGCCTTCGATTTGTTGGCGCGATTTACGCAACATTCGTTGTCGCTATGGCCGTCCTTTACTGTTGCATAAGCGTGGAAATGATCGTGCTGGTGGCGAAGCCGTTGCTGTAAGCCAATTTATGTATTTAATAAGCACTCCTTGGCTACTATTTTGAAATTGAGCAACGATTATCAATATTTCGACTTCACAAACTGACTCCAGTTGACTGTCCTAGACAATTTGAGCAGTTGCTTTCTTGCAATGCAACGACACTGAAAATAACGATACTTTATTTTGTTAATTTACATTCTTCTAGGTTTTCTCGACTAAAAGTATGGTGGTTCCACCTTCCCGTTTACATTGTCACTCTGGCTCATTTCTATCCAATTTATAAGTCTTGGATATCAACAGAAAATCATTCTGTCACTATCTCTCCCATGGCTATCGATCCTAATGAGCGATTGTTCGGGAAATGGGTATTTGTTTTACCGATTTTTTTTCACTCAATTGATCGACATTTTTCAGTTGCTGATGGCTAGCAGCATAATAATGTTCATTGAAGATTTGATATTTCTAGTCATTCTTCTTGTGAAAAGTATGTAATTTGTTTTTTATTTGAAATTAGCTATTAAATTTCTAGAATCGATACTCCAGGACAGCTTTAAGTTGCGACTACGCATACCATCTTTCATCATTGTGAATGTTCATCTCTTTTTTTGGTAGGATCTGGTAGGGAAGGAATATACCTGAGCAAATTACTCAGGCTAATCAGCACCCTATTCAACATGTATTCGGTCGAGATAAGTGCGCTGACTGGAGTATCTCTGATGAATTTGATGAATTCTACGGTAGCATAAGAGACTGAAATCAGAGACGATGGGGTTGCAAGTTGGAAAGCGGTTATTTTTTCGTCGATGCTGCACATAATGTTGAAAGAACCGATCGAATTTCGAAAGTGATCCAGAAATCGCACTCTTTTTCAGGAGCTATCGCAATGTTAGAATTCATTGATAATTGTTATAATTCATTGATATTGATAGTTGAGAATTTTTTCCATTAATTTATGAACACAAATAAACCAGCTGTTGATAATTGCACGAGATTGCAACTGCATCAGAGATCTCTCTTTATTTTTATCACTTAGATCAGGCGGAGTGCGGAGGTCGTGAGTACGGTCTGGAACGCATCCAGAACATTCTTCTGGTATTCCTCCCTGTCAGCGTACGAGAAGTGGAATGCACACAGGGATGCGCATATTTTGTCGGATCCATCGCGCTTGGACAAGAGTAGAGTACACCTTAGAATGGAATCATTTATAGGATTCTTGATAAATGTTGACTCACTCATCCACACATTGCTTCTCTTCTTTCCACACCGCATACGTTTCAGTCTTTGGACGTAGCTGCAAATGTATAGTTGCGATGTATCATTTCTATCATAATTACTTCGCTTAGGCAATCGAATTGTAAACTCCCAAACTCACATTTTCGCGAGTGTATCTCCAGGCGAATTTGACACACTGGTCCCTGCAGACGCACTTTCTGTATAGGTCGTCAATGCACGAGTTGGGGTCGTCGAAATAGCAGTACAGCAAGTAGCATCTGAACTGACACAGGTACCACTCTTGTTTCTTCCAAATCACTGTGAAACCACACAAACGTACAGTTCCAAATGAGGGTAATTGTCTCTTGATTTCACTTACTCTCTCGTCTCTCTGATCGGTGAGAGAGCACGTGAAATGATTTTTAAAAAAATCGTTTTTTTTAAATCGAGTTGAAATAAATTACCGTAAACAGCCATCTTTTTTTTTTGTATAGGTACTACGTGCACTACTGCCATTTCGACGACCCAAACGCATGTATCAACGTTCGGAAGAGTGATTGCGATTGCAGGTTAACGTTGAACTTTTTTAAAAATATACACAAGTGATAAGATGATTAAATATTGTGAATTCAGAGAGCAGTGCAATAAGTTCTCGAAAATATACACCCGTGATAAGGTAAGCACTGTTTGTCAACGAATTTTCTAGCGTTTCTAGCAAACATTCGATAATGGCGCTTTTAATGCAATTATCTAGTGTCTAACCATAAGATCCAGAGTTTCAATTCCGTCAGTCCTAAATCACGTTTGTTTATAACTAATTGCAGCTGCGCCCGAAGACCGGATCCGGAGCCTATTTGGTATGGAAGGAAGAGAAGGAGTGTGTAGACGAGTTAGTTTTGGAATTTTCCTTATTTTGAACATTCTTGACATTCTCTCATCAAAAAATTCAAATAAAAGACGCATATCTTTCAAGATGCGCTCTTCTATTGTCGAAACGCGATGGATCCGACAAAATCTGCACTTCCCTCTGCAAATTTCACTTCTCCTACTCGGACAGAGAGGAATACCAGATGAATGTCATGGATGCATTCCGCGTTTTCTTGAAAGGCTCTCAACTCCGCTTGCTCATGTGAAGCAGCTCCGGATAAAGCACATTTTAATTGAAGCTTTTGTTTTGAATCTCGCGTTTTGGCTTCATAACTAAATTCAATTTTTGTTAATTTGAAATCTAGTGCAATTTGTAAGAAAAAAAAGTGATATTAGCTGAACTGACGAGACGGGTAAAGCTTTCAATATGAAGAATGACATGTCTTCATTTAATTTGTCCTTTCGTCATTCTAAATAGAGTGAATTAGATGAATATAGTCGATGTTCCAGGTCAAATCTGTGATGTTCCAGCATGCGCATCCTTCCCTTACCTAATCCCTATTCATGACTCTCTTGTACGTAATTAGAAGCTGCCTGAGATCAATGACTGGCAACAAAAGTTTCAAAAGCATGTTAGCAATGCTGAATGCTTTTCGTAGTTTATTATTCGAGCAAAACGTTGATATCATTACATCCAAACTACAGACGCGATTATTGGAAGCATAATTGATTTTTGGATAGCCGCCTGAGTAGCGGTTTCCATCGGCGGAGGCGTGACGGCTCTCTGAATGGGATTTATCAGTGAGAAAGTTGTTTTCTTTTAAATTGAGAATTCCGTCTCGCCAAGAACCGTCACGCTAAAACACATCTAAAAACTACTACAGACTTGAATTTCGAACTAAATATATAGATCAGAGCTCACATTCTGGTTGGGCATTTGATTCAACCTTGCCAAATTCCCATCTTCATTGCAGAATTTTTTATCGCACAAGTAGGCATCAAGATAATTGAAATACTGATAGTGGCCGACCTGAAATTGATAAATGAATTTTTTCCGAAAGATCTCCTAGTGATTAGCCAATTATTTGACTGGAATCGTACGCTTTGGCATGTTTTCTAATAGCTCTTAATTTGATATAATCAAACTCTTCTTACCGTTAGCTTTCTCTCAGCAAGCGAACCATCAACCGTGTAGCAACCTCGCTGTATCGCTTGCGTTTCGTTGATCCAGTAGCAGAAATCACCCTTGCAAGTTAGGTTGTTTTTTTCTTCCTGAATTTGCATTTTGTTTAAATTAAAAGTCATGATCGCTTACCAATGAGTATGAATGACAATCCACTTGTGTCCGGTTGCTTGAGATACCGCTTTTCCTCAGTAGTTTGGCACGATCGATGCACTCCTACAATTCTTCTAGATAAATACGAATCTAGCTCAAAAGTGATTTAATTACCTGGCTAATGCAGTTTGCATGAAATTCCGATCCGAGATAGTATTCCAAGTTTCTTTCTGCCAAATTTACTTTAGTAGTTTGATCAATTGCGATTATATTTGTTTGTAACCTCAAAGATATATATTATTTTATGGATACAAATACGTTACTTACTGGAGAAATCTAAGCTGTGTAGTGGCCTCATTACAACTTTGTGTATTTCTGCGAAAAAAATATTCATTGAAGAATACGATTTTTGACGCTTACTTATTCTCGATCTTTGCAACGCTACAGCTTAATCCATGACACTTTGAGGTGGTCTGAAACAAAACTATCACTACAGTTGGTAAAAATTCTAACATTAGCGAAACAAGTTGTCTTGGGTTGTGTTGATAGGACAATCTCCACATCAATGTTTAAGTTATTGCACCTTTCGGTTCTGAAATAAGACAATCGTATTCCACAATCGTATATATATTTATTTATTTATAAATAGCATAACGATGTATAAATGATAAATATGATCTTACTGGCATGAGCAGACAATATCGGCATTTTCCCCGTTTCTCACACCCTCAATACATCCGCTTCGATTCGAGAAGATTATATTATTTGCACACCCCTTGAAATTGAAAAATATCTTAACTAAAATTATGGAAAGGAACCATACCATGGTTCGAACGAAGCCTCCGTAAACATACGTTATGCAAGCATCGCCCGTGCATGTGGAGCTGAAATTGAATACAAATGCTACAACTGGTGTTCATAAGCACTAGAGATCGAGCCACGGGTAATCGTTCCCTGCATTCCTCGCACTATCTCACAGAGAGGCGAGATGCGAAATAAAGAACCTAGTACTCGTATTTCGAACTCTAATAAGCAATTCACACATTTGAAGCCACTCACTATTCCTGATCCGACAGTTCCCATGTATTGCAGGTAATTGAGCAAGAGGTTGTGATAATTGAAAACCAGCAAGCACAGATCAGCAAACGAACCATTTTTTTGCTTAGCTCCGTCTATCTTCGAGCTCAACTCTGTGGCTTAAGAGTTGAGCTCGAAGATAGGGGGCTTAAGCTCGTTACGCGCGCAATCCAATTACCGGGTTCAAGCGAGCAAATTAGCGCTTTTGAGAGTGCAAAATATTGGCTTAGAGGAGCCCGCTGACAAATCAAATTTCGGGGATAGAAAATCGTCTCCTCACTGGCCGTGTTCTCTCGCCTATGATACCTGTGATCTGATAGACTTCTTGTCACATTGGAAAAGGCGATTGGGCATTCATTCAACCATCTAAGTATTTATAGCTGCACAATTGATCGGAATCTCAACCAGCAACGGTGGGAAATTCCAATTACTCGATAGCACTTACTAATAATGAGCACTTCGTTCAGATTCACGGAAATTCTGATCTCCGCTAGACCCAATCATTTACACATGTATTTTGATTGCGAAGCTTCATTTTTCGATCTTGATTTTCTTAAAAATTCTTTAAAAAAAAGTAATTGAAACTATAAGGAATAGAAAAAGAGAAATCATCTCAGGAGCGTCTTCGAAGCCGTAAGAAGGGCCAATGGAATTTTCAAACAACACGAAACGTCGCCATAGCAGAAGTGGAAGCGGTGCTGGATACGACTTTGAAGGTTGTTGAAATCAATTCGTCTGAAGAGTTGTGACGAAGCAGCGAAAAAGGGATTGTGAAATAATGCAAAACATTAAAAATAATTTCAGTATCGACCGGACACATGTCACAGTGTGCTCATGAAAACAGAATTGACGATAGAGGGTCAGCGCAGACAGTGGTGGCTCAGCACTATGTTTCAATCATTCTTTTCCTGATTTTTTGCGAACTCACTTTTCCAAATTTTTGCTTTGTTCTTCAATTTCGTGAATAAACGCTGACGACACAAGCATTGTTTCACAAGCATTGTGTGGTAATCGATTCGCCTTGGGAAAAATTCTATGCAAAAATGCAGAAATTTTGATCGCAAAGGCCGATCGAAACAGCGAAATATTTTTCGAAGACGACCTTTAATTAAAAACTAAATTGTTAGATCCTTTATTTTTCGAAATATTCCGTTAGTTGTCTCAGCAAGCAACCGTGTGAAAATTCGAATAACTTCATATTCGCACAAATTTCTTCGACAAGTGATGTTGTGGCTTGGGGTTCCCTGAGTTGGACCATTCCAGTGCAGCAGTCTCAAAATTGCTCTCTTGAACACGATAAACACCAGTTACTATTGTGTTTCGGCAACCGAGATGTTGCTAATATCCCCTTCACTAACAAGTTTTCACGCACTGCCGTGGAAGTGATTCTTGCTCGAGTGACCATTCACACTCAAAAACTCAAAGAATCAACAATGTTGAGAAAGATTTAATGGGGAAATGTTAATTGGTGATATTATGAGTAAGAGAAGGGTGAAGAAATGTAAGGAGGGAAGGGAAAAGATAAGAGTGGAAAGAGAGAAAAGAGTTAGGTCTATCTTCCCATTACAACCATACATGATTTCTCTCTCTCTTCTTCCTCATTAGATGTTCTATTTCCCATTCAATACAAGAACAGACAAGTTCACGCTTCAATCTGCATTCCCCTTATGGATTGAGATAACTCATCATCATCATTTCATTTATCACATAATTTATCTACATATGTACATGCTCGTATGAGAATAATTTCAATATTTAGCTACAAATTATATCTATAGGAGAGATATTGATGGATCATCGAGAGTAATCGTACCAAGTGGAAGAGGAAAAGAAAGAGAAAGAGATGGATTATCGATTAATCGATACCATGGAGAACAGAGATTACATGAACAATTTGAAGGATACGGTACATCTGGAAAGATATTTATTGATTTTCTTCCATATATGATTCACTTACTCCTTCGATATTGAATATGATTAACGATGACTTGTCCCATTGATTGACTAGACATCAATCCATTATGTTCCCACAACGTTATCACTAACATTCTCAATTCACTATCTATTATCAATATTCTCCCGAATTTATTTGCTTACTGAATGAAGATGGAGATCATTTAAATTGATATTAGGGAAAATGAGAGTGTGATCTGCACAAGTTTCCTTTCCTGTATAAGATCATTTATCCATAAGGCTAAATGTCTAAAGGTATACCTGGATTCGGATTAGGAATTCTCATTCTTCCGCTCTGTTCTCTGGCTATTCGTCGTCCTCCCATGAATAATTTTCTGAGTGTGGAAGGGTAAAAGTCGTCTTCGTGACTGCACTTAATGAACTTACCCGCACACAACGATGGGTCCGATTCTCGTGTCTGACGAATGGAATGTTATCGACTGAACACGAACTCGCACTATTCCAATCTTCCTACAATCAATTAATTCATTCTCTCTCTCTCTCTCTCTCTCTATCTTCCTTTCTTCTACCGTTCTCTATCCACAATTTGGAATGAAGTTGTTATTCGAATATAACGAAGAGAAGAAGGGGCGGGGTCGGGAGGAGTGTCGTGACATTTCATTTATTACGCCAAAAACAAAACGTATGTTACACCCCCATTGAATATTTCAGATGTGTTCGTGAATATTAATGGTGACTTATCATATCTTGATGGAAGAGAAAAGATCACATACCGATTTGCTTTCAAGAGGGAAAGAACTTTTGTCTTGATGCCATGGATAATTATTAAGAGGAAGATGAACTTCACCAATTACACGCGAATTCTAAGAGAATTGTGATGAATGAAAGTGAGATTATACAATACTTGGAGTAAATCTCGATGGCATACTGAGAGATGAAGAATATGCTCTTCTAGCTCTGATTTTGTTACATTTGGCAACTGAAATTAAACTTAATGGATTAGTAGATCTATAGTAGTGTCTAACTTGAATTTGATAGTTGAATTGTGGATGATTCGTTGCTCGTTTACTTCTCGTTTTGTGCTTTATTCGAGGTTCGATCGATCCCTTTCTCACGAGAAGAAGCTGAAGAGAAGAAGGATAGAGGGGAGAGAAGGGGGGGGGGGGTGGGAGAGGGGAAGGGGGAGATATCCCTTCACACTTACCTTCACGTAAGGATTCGGTTTTATTCCTCCTTCTATATTCGGAAGACGAGAGCAAGAAAGAATCTCTATTAAAAGAGAAGCAGATTGTACTCTATATTTTAGATGAAGAGTGATCTCCCCATTCAGAAATTGAGAAGAAATAGTTGATAAAGACTGATTGTATTACATTGTAAAATTGATTAATAGATTCCACTTACTCTTATGCTCATTCCTCCCTCCATTGAGCTCAATGAGATTGAATCATCATGTTGAGAAATCGAAGAGAGTGTCCGACAATCCTTGTTAGTTATATTATGTGGTGTTAGTTTTTCGGAAAAAAAGACTTGGAAAAAGCTCCAGATTTGAATTCCCGCATTTTCCGTTTTTGCGTAATATCTCGCTTTCTGATGAATCAATCGATGCAAAAACTTGTCTCCGCATGCGTTACCCATCTGGGAATCTAAATTTCAATTTTTGTGAGGATTGCTTAGTTGGTAGCCGAGGTATTGATCAAAAACGGAAAATGCGGGAATTCAAATCCGGTGCTTTTTCCAAGTCTTTTTCCGAAAAACTAATGCCCTGTTAGTTTTTCGGAAAAAGGCTTGGAAAAAGAGAAAAAAGTGTTAGTTTTTTTTTTCTTTTTTTTGGAAAAATGTTCAAATTTGAATTCCCGCATTTTTTGTTTATGCACAATATCTCAATTTCCCGTGACCCAGTCTTCACAAAAAATTAAATTTAGATTACTGATTGGGTAATCTATCTGCTGCCAAATTTTTGAGTCGATTGATTCATGGGGAGCCGAGATATCGCCAAAAATCGAAAAATGCGGGAATTCAAATTTGAACAATTTTCCAGAAAAAAGGTTGGAAAAAACGTCGGATAAAACTAACACTTTTTTCTCTTTTTCCAAGTCTTTTTCCGAAAAACTAACAGGGCATTACACAGCATTATTCTTTATTTCTTCCTTTGAATACTCACTTTTGAAATGGACCGATCAGAAGATGACATTGAGTATGAAGGTTCTCCTATAGAGAAAGAAAAAAATAGATAATGAAACAATGAATAAACCTACCTCGAGACAATAGTTTCATCCTCATTTTAACCTCTTCATCTGCAATAGAAATACCGCATATTTCTTAATTGGATGGATAATCTCACCTTTACTATCAGTTGATACGTTTGCTGCTCCATCCATTCTAAATTGACTTTCTCTTTTTAATTATCAATTGAAATGAAGCAAAAGCAAAGCAAAGCATAACAAAACAAAAGCAAGCAAAGCAAAGCAAATCAGAAGCAACTTTATCAATGGGGGAGAGATTGGAGAGGTTGAGATCTCTTATTTTGATTCACAGTCGAATGGAGGGAATTTCACTCTGTCTCCTCTTCTCATACCGATTCTTCTTCGTATGAGTAGTCCATGATAATCTTCTTTCTTTTGTGTGATCAAAAGAAGGAAATGCTCCCATTTCATCCTCTTCCATATCTCCCATATCTGAATAGACTGAGATTGTAGTGAAGAGAGTCATTTATAGGGTGTCAAGAGGTCTCCATCACATCATTTTGAAGAGAGAGAGGGAAAGGAAAGAGACAAATACGAAGCCTATTTTGAGAGGATGAAGGGTACCATGGAAACATGTTTATAGATCTTGTTAATACCGTATCCCATCTATCTCCATTACATCATTAATCACATCACTCTTCACTTCATTCTCACAGTCCCATTTATACATATTAGCTCCCACGTCAATTCTTAATGATACTGTCGGGAAAGTTAATATGTAAGTGAAGTACGTAAAGTAATAACTTACGTTGAGGGATGAAGTTGTGAGGTTGACTATTTGGAGTAAGAGGACGAGGGGAAGGACTTCCAATGGATTCTCTTCTATGGGGTATTCCCAATTGATAAGGAGAGAATGGTGAACGAGGTGATGGAGATCCCTTCCAGAATTTATCGCCAACTATAACAAATATATTAAATAAAATCTAAATAATATAATACCTTCACTGTGAGGTCTTTGTTCTGTGGGTAAACCAAGTAGATTCGATCCACTAATTGGAGGAAGAGACATATTCCGAGTTCGAAATTGTTCTGGTGATCTAGCTGAAATGAAACCAATTAACCTACCGTAATTATTCTCAAAAACCTCGATGTTCACTTTCTCTTCTCATTTTCGTAAGAATTGTTGCAGATATGGATTGATCCTCCTCAATTCCCATCCATTCTCCACTTGCAGCCAATACTTCTCTGAATGGAGTATTAGTCTCATTCTCAATCCAATATTCATTCTACCGTAACCATTTCTTTACCTGTGTCGATAACATTTCTTACAGTACACAGATCCATTCTTCTCAGTGTCAGGGAGAACTCTGCACAACTCACAGAGAATTGAATGACATCGAATACATTTGACTCCTGAATGGAAGGAAGGAGGAGTACGGTAGATGAGAGATCATCCACTAACCCGAATTGAAAAGGATTCCAAGTTTAGCATTGCAGTCATTGCAGTTTCGTGCCCCGAGAGGAGAGATGGGACTAAAGAGAAAAGAGAGATCAAAGATCAATTATAAGACTGACGATATAGCAGAAGAACCAAGAGAAGCTTGAGATCCAAATGATTCTCCACTGCTGATTCCTAAATGAGAATTGATTAGAATAAAGTGAGTATTCCTTACCACTGGAAGCACTTCCTCTATGAGTGGGAACTGTCAATCCAAGGGAATTCACTTCTTTCCATACACTTTCCTTCCTCTCTACAGGTACGTCTGCTTTTATCGATCTAAGCATGGTGTTGAATAAGCGAGAAGGGAATGACTTACTGTATTCGTTCTTTCTCTCTTCTTTGAAATTCTAAATCTCTTTCGAGAACAGGACGAATAATTGATTGTTCCTCTGGAGAAAGAGCAGCAAGTAGAGATGATAGATCATCCATCTAATGAAGATGAGATTATTAAGAAGGAAGGGGAGAGATATGAGATATACATGGATGGAATCGATAGATATGAAGATTCAGAGTTATCCATGATAGAAGAGAAAAGAGGAGAAAGAGAGAGAGGAAATGACTGAGAATGAAAGGACGTATTAAAGATTCAGTCAACGATTGTCAAATGGGAAGAATAGACAATGGGAGAGAGATATGGGAATGGGGAGGAGGGAGGAAAGGGGGGGATAGGTCAAGGGAGAAAAGAGGTGGAGATTCAGAATATGGATATATTGACGTCCTGAGGACAAAATGAGGAGACGTGTGAAAGGAGTGGATTAGATGGAAGGAGAGAGAAGTGAAGAGGGGAAGAGAGGGGGAGAAGGGGAGTGAGAGTGAGAGGGAGATACACGAATGGAAATGGGAAGAGATACAAGGTATTGATGAGGTGTATTCATATGAGAAGATTGAGAAGTGTGAGAGAGGATGAAGGGAAGGAATCTCCATCTGTGTACACTATTCAGTATCCATGTATTGCAAGAGAGAGAGAGAGGGAAATACTGCCTCGATTAACCACATTTCCGACCACTTCATTTCCTGTTTTTTTTATTAGTTTTTAACAATTTATTTCAATCCAAAAATACCGGCTGCTCAACATAGCATTCTACTGCTGTTCTCCTAAAACCACCAGTTTTCCTTAGCTTCTGCGCCTTTTCGACACACGTCTGAAAAGGTCAATCTATGTTATAAATGATGTGAAAATTCACCGAATCCGTGCAATTCGCTTGGAAGTCGGCAGCAAGGCGAGGTATACCTCGCGAATTGAACTTGATAGTTTGCGCCATAGCGATAAGATTGGTGTGCGATCTATTTTTCTATTATTTTTTTCAAACTAATCTGAAGCTTACTGAACAAATTCCAACGAAACATCGATGCATTCATTGAAGGTCCTGCAAAAGTTTGAAAATTCTGGGAAAAAAATTGGCAACCTCTCGTCTACTCTGCATGATAGGCCCTCGCATCTGGATTGGCTCTGAAAATGAAATGAGTAAATATAATTGTATACATTCAACATACTCTCCCCCCCCCCCTCCTGAAGGAATGAATAATTCAATCTTACTGAAGCGAAGCAAGTTGTTTGAGGCTGATGCGTGAGCACCAGTTCCTCGTTCGGATCATAGTTGTTGCACATTTCTGACCTAAAATTAAAAATTTAGGTGAACTAAACGGGCAAAAACTACTGGCACGAACAAATCACAGCACCACACTCTTCCCCAATGCCATAGCCCTGTTCATATAATTAAAAAAAATACAAAATAAAGTGACCTTTATTACCTTTATTCGCACAGTTCGATAGTATAGGAAGGAAAGGCAAGCGTCACCAGTGCAGTTTTCGCTGAATTTTAAATCGAAATATTTTCAATGTTAAACTCACTATGCGTTACTGATTATATCCCACTTGTTGCAGGTTAGCGATAAAGAAACGAAAATTATTGATGAAATTGCTGCAAGAAGTTGAAACATCACTCGAGCAAGAATCACTTCCACGGCAGTGCGTGAAAACTTGTTAATGAAGGGGATATTAGCAACATCTCGGTTGCCGAAACACAATAGTAACTGGTGTTTATCGTGTTCAAGAGAGCAATTTTGAGACTGCTGCACAATAAAATTGGACAATAAATTCATGAAATCGTAATATCGTAATAAAAACATTATGGAATATATTTATTTGAACCACATTTGTATCACAAGGAGGGTAAAAAATGAGCAGCCTGCAAATTTTGCACCCTTCGTAGTTGATTCCATTGGGGAAGGCGTTGTTTCTTTCTAAACATATATTTATGGGATTGATTGAAAAAGTACATGCCTCTGCTGCTGGCGAACGATTCATTTTCGCTGACATTATATCATCATTGCAATAATCTTGATCACACAGATATACAACGAGATGGAAATATTCGTAGAATCCCACCTAGAATTAATTTATGTTTAGGTACCAGATTCCGATCGACTTGCAGTTAGCTTTCTTGTAGCAATTGAATCGTCCACTGTATAGCAGCCTCTGGTCACAGCCCCACTTGCGCTTTCATAGTAGCAAAAGTCGCCCACGCAAGATAATTTCGCCTTTAGTTCCTCACCCTGCGTCTAATTTTCAACTCAAAAAAAGTTATAACAGACCTTTCGAAACGTATGACACACAACCTGGCGCTTTGTGCTATTGAATCTATGTTTTCTCAGAATTTGCGCTTTTCCAACACAAGCCTGCAATCACATAAAAAATAGTTAAATGTAGTTCATTTTTACATCGTCTACGCAGTTTGCGTAAAAGTCCTCTGTTAACTTAGGAACTAGATTTCGTTCATCATCCAACACGTATTTCGACGTTTGCGCGAGCAAAATTAAATTAACGTGCAATCTGCAATCTCTTGATTATTATATTAATAATATTCTTATCTCTGTAATCTCTCTTATCTGGAAGTATAATCAACTATAGCGAATATTCAAAAATCTTCATGCCATCACAATGGATGAGTCCATCGGTGGGCAAATGAGAATTAATCAGAATATTTGAGACTCCTAATTCATAGTCTCAACTTACTCGTGAAAATCTAGTGCACTTCCAACATACGCGCATTCGTTTTTGTCCCTGTAAAAACTCTTCACGTTAAGACTGGGAGAGTTTTCTCACTCTTCATCTATTTTGGATACAACACAAGACAGAGGTGCATCGCACTGTGAGTGAGTCTAAAACATTATTTGCCTATAAATGGACCGTTTATCGCTCAGAAAACCGTAGGAAAACATGCTATTTCCGGTCGGAGAATAATCGTCAATTCGTTCATTGTCTCAAGAGTATTGCACATTTCTGTCCTGAATACAAGCAAATGCAACCAATCAGCTATATTTTACATACTGGCAAGAGCACACAACACTGCCACCGGCTTTTCCATAGCATCCGAATAAATTCGATAAAATGGTATTAGTTGCGCAACTCTGTGAATTTGTGATGTAAAATCGGCAAGTGGCTCTCTTCCGATCGCTATCGCTCTCGCCTGTTTACATCCAATTGTATCCAATCCAAAAAATATTTTGGTTCCACACCGCTAAACATCCAAATAAACTCACCATACTTTTCAACCAACCGTCATAAATGTATGCAACGCAAGCGTCGCCAGTACAATTTGAGCTAGAAATTGGGAATTTTCGCAAATGATTATATTGAAATTTACGAATTCCTTCCCGGCCTGGTCCAACTGCTGCAATTGATTGCATAGCTCATCCTGGGGATCGAAGCAATGATGAAAACGAGTAGTGGTGGAAACATTTTCGTAAGCTTGCTCAATTTGGAGTTACTCGGGCAGTAACTGCTTTTTCGCGTAAGATGTAATTACAGGGTGCGCCAAAATTACCCGCACTCAGTTTTTCGATCACATCTCATTCGGGAAACGTGCCACTGTCCTGGTGCGGTAATTACTACTAGCCCTAGTCCATGTCTCCCTAAAACTCACAAAAGTTACGATCTCCATTCAATACCTAATTTGTAGTAGCGAGTCAAAGTTGACTGGTGACTGTGCGCAATTCCCGCGAGTGCAACACAACTTCTAATAAATGCCACTCCTTCGCCAGCATAGCGTGGGCTTTCAAACTCAGAACATTTAGAGTATATCCTTAGACCAACTCGAAATTTATATCAGAATTGCACTGGGTATCCTCAATGTGCAATGCTAGCTGAATTCCTCAAGCATATAAAATCACTAAAATCACCCGAATTCTGACTTTTGGTTATGTTTTTCGCCCTACTTCTTACCTGTAAGGTTCAATTCATATTTTTATATTTCATGAGTAATGGTGAATCATGTACTTCTGCTTTTTGCTAACTAGAGGCATGCATGGTGTGTAGCTTTCAAGCGGACGTTGAAAGTGTTCACTTCGGGCAGTCAGATACATTTTGAGGCCTACCGTATTTAGGTGAAGGGCTATTGCTTGTCTAAAGTGTAGGTAGTTGCACAATCTATTGAGGTAACTATCAAGACCATAAAATTAGATCTAGGAGCTCTTTCCTTGAGACTACGATTTTTTGAGCGACAACATATCGAACTCGCGGCCCTGGCGTACCATAGTCAGTCAACTTTGGCTCGCAACAAGAAATCAGGTAGTGAATGGAGATCGGAACTTTTGTGAGTTTTAGGGAGATATGGACTAGGGCTAGTAGTAATTACCGCACCAGGACAGTGGCACGTTTTCCGAAAGAGATATGATCGAAAAACTGAGTGCGGGTAATTTTGGCGCACCCTGTAGGACGTTCTCATGGACTTACCAAAAGATCAAAACGCCGTGAAAACATTTTTATCGGTGTATTTGTTAGCTTATTTCAAACAATCACGCAAGAAAAATAGATAACAACTACATTAGTATCGTGCGTTTCAAATGCTCAGCAAGCTCAATATGCTGGTTAGCGAGCCCATGAAATGCCGAATTGTTTGTCCCCTAATCGATGGTCGTTGTGCTACGTTTGCAGGAGCCGAACGGCCGATGAGGCCGCCCTTGCTGCAGCTGCAAAGGCGCTGCAGCTGGCGACCGCTTCCTTCAAGGCCGCGGCGGCTGCGGTAAGCTAGTTATTTGTACAGTATTTGCCTGATACTGAGAGTCTCATTACTCCCATCCGATACAGCAATTGCTTATTCATTTGATGTTCATTGGAATCAAAAGTTGCGAAAAGCCCTTCCACCGTACTCTTACAGGCCAAGGCGGCACGCATCACGCGCGCCAAGCTGCCTACTGCCCCTCTGGCCTCGACCGTTCTCCCGCCCATCGCAAGTCTTATTCTTATTCTTATTCTTTATAGTCCCGATACGATCCTAAGTGTCAAGGTACGGCAATTGAATACTCCACGTCGTCGATATCACAATGTCATCTTTTGTAACCAATAAGAATGGGCCTGACGCGTCAGCCTACTCCACATTCGTCAATTCAGGCGCCGATCACGCGTCTCGGCACGCGCGCGCCTCGCGCCCGCTCCGTGCGAGTGAGCGACAAGGTAGCATTTATTATTTGTTAATGGCATCACGAAAGTCATCTAATTGGCCAGTATCATACATTAGAACTGTTAGAACTGGTAACAATTCTATATGCGACTAGAGTGATACACAGAGAACTGCTCAAAACTTCTTCTGCTATTACTATTACGACTACTAAAACTATTACGAGACAGACCGTTGTTGAAAAAGAGAAGCAAATACTTGCTCGCAGACTGTAGAAAAACAACAATTTTAATTGAGATGGAGAAGCTGAGTGTCAAATCACCGGCTCGCACGGTGTCTCGATGTCAACAAGGCCCTCTACGAGCCTGATTAAAGCACCCGTCCCGTCTCCCCATTCCACATCGTTGGTTGAATAAAGTAGTCAATGAAGTCAATGAAGGATACGTGTTCAGTTTCTGGAACAACGATTGGAGAAACGAGGCCTTCTACGTGCCGTATTAGCCCTGCTCCCCCCTCTCGCGTTGGTTGAATATAGTATTCCTGGCTAGCAGTAAACAGTCCGTAAACATCTGGGTGGGCTTCTTAGTAATGCCGGAGAAGGGACAAGAAAGGGAAGATAGATGAAAGATCTTTTATCATCGGTTGAGACGTTTCGGGCAGCAGCCCATCATCAGTCGGAATAACACCTCAAACTTGGGTAATTAAACCATCTCGGTTAAACATCTCGTAAACATCTCGGTTCACTGGACATGACTTTGAATGCACACTGATGTGATGCACATATATTGGTCAAGATTTATACAAAGCCAGCTCGATTGGTAATTATTTGAAAGAATTACAGTGATTTCCTTGTGTAATTTCGAATATTGCCATAGTTTGTTATCCTCTAGCACACAGTGGCCGTTTAAGGGGCATTCCTGAAACCTGATCGTATTATTGCTATGATCTGTAACCATGAGCTACACCGAGAGTTGCGAATACAGGTAATCGTACCATTATTTCGTGTACGATCCCATACATTGTACAGTCCGTTGTGCACGAGTCGATTAATAGCATAAACGAATAAGGCAATATTTCCAGCATACCTCCATACACGAGGAACCCGCCGACTAAACCGACGCACATGCAGACCAAAGTGATTACTGACCAACGATAACGAGGCCCCTCTCCTGAAATCAGTATTTCAGTTCCCAAACCTGTGAATATGGTGAAAATAATTCTAGCACATCTCACCTCTTATTGGTGGAGACGATCCCTCTCGCAATTGATTATATTTGAGCATTGGTGTGAATCTAAATTTATGTAAAAATATGCACATGAGAGGAGACATACAGGAGAGAGCCACAGGGAAATTAAATCTGGAACGATTGCACAACATTGATAAAAATGGTTGAGAGGGGTCCTCTGTCTACTCTACTAAGGACTGCCTTATCGATGTTGTCTCGAAGCGGCTATTTGCCCGTATGAGAGCATGTGATGTGAGGATGGCGGTACTTTACGAGAGAAATAATGTCGAGAGGTTTTGAGCTCTTGCGGGTTTGAGCTCATGATAGCGAGAGTCACTGACTCAAATGAGCAAAATAGTGGAGGTCTCAGCGATCGACTTTCTAGCGGGGAATATGTCCTTACCTAAACGAAACGATTAGTTGTTAAAACTCAAGCAAACATCAATGGATTACATCGAAATATTCTAGCACTGACTATTCGAAGATTGTTCTTGATAAATATCTCGAATATTTATTATTCGTGATGAAGCTACCTGTTTTGTACGAAGCAAAGCAGGTTAAGAAATAGTAATGATTTATCTTTCGAAAATATTGAACTTGCATCGGGTAAATATTGTTTTACTTACAACGTCTACTCTACTACGGACTGCCTCAATCGTTCATCCTATGGACAGGGAATTTGAAGCGGATCGATAATTACCAATCCACCGTAATCACGAGTCAACAGACGAGATGCGGTAGGCAAGGGGGGTGCACGGTGCGTCACAAAATACGAAATAATAATATGAGACAGGCTACAAAATAGCAATGATTGTGGAAAATAATGGATGATGATACACAAATAATCCTGACATGAGGGTACCGTATTTGTGGGGTAGGGTGAGGGGGGTGAAGTATCTGGCATTTAGGACCGGAAGGTGGAGGGGGGGGGGAGGGGAAGAGCCGGGATTGGGTGGGACCGGGAAGCGTGATTTCCGGGGCCGGAATATGCGCTGCCGGCTTTTAGCAGGCTCCTTCAAAGTCGTCGGATTCTGTCGAGTATTCAGCAACGATTGCCATCAGGTTAGCCTGCGGGTTCTGAAATGAGCGCATTTTTATTTTTAATATTCGTACACAAATAAAATGGCAAAATGCACCACTATAATGACAGTGAATAATTTCGAAAATAAAAAAAAAGAAAAACGAAGAAAAAAGGAACCGAGTGCGTGCGCCTGTGCCCCTTCATGCTGTTCTTGATCGCCCTCACATTCATTTCTTGATCAGAGAGACCGTCCGAGTGCATTGCGCCTGAATTAATCATATTTTTTATATTTTTTTATTCTTATTTTTTTTATTTTTTTATTAGGTTTTTACACACTTCAACTATGTTTCACAACTCTTACAAAGCATTTGATTCAATTCGATGCAATGCGGGTTCATTTGTAAACGAATTTCGAAAAACAAAAAAAAATAAAACTCACTGATCTCGAGCGATCGCTCCAGTGAATTAGCGATCGTGGACGCCATTGAGCTAGTGAGCGGGTCGTGATGGCGGGAGCGGATCTATATATAGTAAGTAATTAATTAATATTTGAAATAATTCAACAATATTATGTACCTTCTCCAGGTCCTTGGCGGTCGCTTCGAATGCCGCGGGGCCTGAGGTGGAATCGAGCGATGAGTCGAGGAGGTTACTGTAAGATCAGGCTATCATGAACTGGCAGTAATTTAAAAAAAAACTAAGATGAACAAAGAAGAACGAAATTATAGAAAAAACGTCAGTCGTCGATAGAGCGATACCGTACCCATTGTCCTCCTCTTTCTCATCTTCATCGTCACTGGAGCACTCGGCCGAGGCATCGGAAGCGCGACGATCGCCCAGCTACAAAGAATTTCTATATTCTTCCGAAGATTGAATAATTCTTCGGTCCCAATAATCACGAGAATTTGATCAATTTTGCAATACACCGCTTAGTAGTGGTGTTTCTGACGGATTGAAGTCTTTTAGATAAAAAAAGTGTTCAATCTCACCGTCTGCGGATTATTCGAGTCAATGGACGAGAAGAGATCGACGTTCGGGTCCATCACGCCGAGTAGGCGAGGCTCCGGCTGAGCTGCCTGGAATTGAAATTGTATTCTTATTGGGGTGTCCCACATATTTGTGACATTTTTATTTATTTTTATTTTTTTGTTTATTCCTTCAACAACAACAAATGATCAGTAATCAATGTATGCTCCCTTAGTAGTCACGACCTGCCTCCATCGATCGGGCAGGGTCTCGATCCCTCTCTTCCAAAAGGCCTGGGGCTTAGAGTTGATCCATGCCTCGAACTCCTTCACAAGTGCGTCTCGGTTCTTGAACTTCTTTCCTCGACAGAAGTTAGAGAGGGAGCGGAAACAGTGGTAGTCGCAAGGGGACAGATCAGGGGAGTAAGGTGGGTGAGGGAGCCATTCCATCTCCAGCTCGTCCATTTTCTTCTGGGTGATTTTCGCATGATGAGTTCCTTCTTTCCGTGAAGTTCCGCCTTTGGAGCCTGCTGGGGTTTCTCATCGACGTCCACCCACTGAAGTTTCCTCTCAGGATTATCGTAGGTGATCCACTTCTCATCCATGGCGACGATGTGGCTGACCCAATTGAAATTGGATCTACGGTGGAGTAATCCCTGACAAACGTCAACCCGCTTTTTCAGCTGAGCTGTCGTGAGGTCATGCGGAATCACTTGGGGGAGCTTAGGTGTCTTCCCAGCATCATGCAGGATTCGAGCAACTGTGGTCTTAGGAATATGGATGGTCTTCTCAATATCGCGCACACTAGATTTGGGATTGGCCTTCAGTTCCCTGAGAACACGACCCCGAACACGAGAAGAAGGGCGTCCAGGATGGGGTTGGTGTTCCAGATTGTAATCCCCTCGCTTGAATCGGGTGAACCAATTGAAGCAGGTGTGAAGGGAGGGGGCATTTTCGCCATGAGTCTGGACCAGCTTACGGTGGGATTCCGTCGCCGTTCGACCCAGGAGAAAATAATGAAGCAAAACGGAGCGGTAGTCTCGAGCAGTGTTCATGACTATAACTGATGAAACTAGTCAAAGACTGATGCAATCGAGAAGCGGCTAAGTGTAAACAATTGCACAACATGATGACGTAATATTGTATTGCATCAGAATGATTGTCGATCATGCAGTAATTATTGGCAAGCAAATTCCAAAAATATGTGGGACACCCTGATAGTTTCTTTTCTGGTCTCATATTGCATGACACATGAATGAATTTGTGAAAAGTAATGCAGAGTACTGCTGATTTTAATTACACTCCACCCGCCCCTGTTCTTACCTGCACGGGCGATCCAGGGGGCGTAGTGCCTCCAATCATCGGGTTGACGTGCGTCGTGATCGGCGAGTTGTAGATCGGGTTGGAATACCTGCAAATTATTCGCATATTTTTCATTAGCTTCAAAACTCTAAAAACAACGACTTTATTGATAAAATCTGAGCAGAACAGTTTGGATTAGCATATTTTGAAGCTGTGAATCAAAACAGAATATAAAAAAAAGTAACTCACTCAATCGTGGGCACCTCCCTCTCGTAGCTGCTGCCGTCCCTCTCATCGTTGTGGTGCGAATCGCAAACTGATCGAAGGGCCTCCTCGTACGATGACGAACACGGCAACTGCAGAGTGGGTCACGGTAGGTATACATACATACACACATTTATCCTGATTCAAGGCATAGTGCCTGCAGGGGGAAACATCATTATGGAGAGGATTGGGTTCTTCGTACTTAGTGACAACGGTACGGTAGGTATACGGTAGTATATTGTAATTTTTGGTGCGATATTTATATTCCCAAGCATCCCGTGGAGAAGATGGAATTCAGGACGCACCTTGCCGGGGTTCAGCTCCACTAGCTGGACGGGTATACGCTCCTTCTGGGGAGAGAACACGGAGTGACCGGGCGAAGACTGGTGCACGACCAGACTGCGGGCACTAAATTGAATAAAAATGAAATGATTGTTATATTTTAAGATTATCAAAATGCAGTGAAAAAGTTGGCATTACGTGCTAAACTACAATTTAAGGTGGACATTGGGGTTGTTGAGGACGCAAAGGCGCGCATACCGTTGCTGCCTGCAGCATCGCTCGCTACCGCAGTCGCAGCCGCTGCCGGTGACTGATCCAGCTGCAGCAGCAGCTGCTGCAGCATTGTCCAGCGTGTCGTAGTGCGACGCGGGCCGCGTCCTTCTGAAGCGATTTTATGAAGCTTAGCCCCAGACAGACAATCAATTGAGTCCGACATTGTTGTAAGGAAACATTCTGAATTATTCTAATCATTACCCATAATGATTAGAATAATTCTTGTCGCCATTTCTCGTAACCCTGAAAACGCAGAAAATGAGGTTTGTTATATTACCTGGCCGGCGACAGACTTGCGCCTCCATCGATCGGGCAGCTTGCCCGCTTGTCTCTGCTGCGGGAGTGTGGCGTGCGCGCAGGCGAGTCTCTGAAGAGTAAATATTTTTGAAACTCTATTGCACCATTCTCGCATTTTCCCGTATAATGATAGAAATGACGCGCAGACATTGAATAAAACGTGAAGTGCCGCGGACCAATTTAGTCCATACACCCTAGTCTCTACGTTGCGGATCTGTTCTACCGAATGATATTGGATGGAAATACATAATTACCTGATGAACGACGCTCTCGACGCTCTTGCAGCCGCCGCCCGCTGCTTTCTCTGCGCGACCAGTCGACCGTCCGACCAGCGACCCTCAGCGTTGCGGTAGATTGAGGACTGAAAATATAAAATTTGGTTATTTGTTCGACCGATTTCTCCGGTTACAGCAATTCATCACACACTATCACATTTTTAAAATGATACGATAGTAATTACACACCTATTAAACTCCGCGCGCCAAACGCGTTAGCTCCGCCCACTTTCACTTTGTTTTGCGCGTTTTCCACCTATTTTCACTATTATTTCTTAGTTTTTAATTATGAAACTCGATTTCTGGGATGTTTTCGCGTCCATTAAGGACCAATTACATAATTAATGCTTTATTTGAAACGCGACTTAGTTTAATAGCAATTTCGTTACGCGCGGAAGAAGAAACATCTTTGCGTCAAAATGTGATACTTGACTCTTGAAAGCAAGTTGAAACATATTTGCATTGTATTATTTTTGTTTGGAGTTCTTCTAATTGAAAAACAAAGGGACAAAAACCGCTCACATTCTGTACATCATCGCCGGTCGAGTGGCGGGCGGGCGAGCCTCTCGTGAAGTCACCGTGCAGATGCGATGATGCCGAGTGGCGAAGGGACTGCTCGCGAGAGAAGTCTGCAATAATTTGCTGCTCACGATGTGTTTTGGCACGCAGTTTTTGGAACAATATCGGCGTATCCTTTTGAAAAAAATCGCAAATTATTCAAAGAACAATGTAAAATCATTTACTTCTCGGCCTGACCGGTGTGGCCATCGGGTTGTGGAACCCGGAGGATCTCGTGGAGTTCTGTCGGGAGAAGTTGACCGAGGCCGAGGACGGCACGTAGCCGGAGGAGCTGGAAGAATATTTCTATTAAGTTAAGAACCGAATCGACAACGTCGACGGACATCCGTCTCTGGTCAACTCTCTCGCACCTCTATGTACATTACTCTGACGGAATAAATAATGAATGAATGAATGAATGAATGAATAAGTTTGGAACGATTAAAAAATGCGTTTCTAAGTAATTCATACCTGGACGCTTGGCTGCATCTGTAGGGCGAGCCGCGCGTGTATTGAGAAGCGGCTGAGCCGACGATCTGGAATCTCTCTTTTTTTTTAAATTTACCCTAGTAACCCTTCATTTTCATAGTCTCAAAAAACCTATCAAGGATCGAAATGAAACCCTTTTTTTTCAAACCCTAACCTCATCGTCGCTGCTCGAGTAGTTCCATTGGCCCTGTCCTCCGGGTCCATAGCATTGCGCGCTCGCGATTGATGAGCAGAAAACGCTGAAAAAAGTACTCGATAAGACTCATTTTTGCGTGCAAATCTGCATCCATGTAACCTTAGCATTTTCGTATTCGTAAAAGAATAGGGTAAATTAAATAAAGCGTACTCTTGCTCGCCTCCTCGAATCGTCTTCGGTCCCGCACGAACGACCACGGGGCGTTGTTGCTGCAATCGCGGTAATTAGCCTAAGGTCTTCAACGTTTAAAAAAAAATAATTTTTGCTCAACATGCCGAGGAATTATCGACATTCACGTAATGCACAGCATTCATTCTCACCTTGAAACCTATTCCAAAATGATGATCGCATTTAGAAGAATAGAACTTGAGAGAGTGAGAGCGTCCGATTCACGCGCAATGCGAAAAAAAAATTTAGTGATCGAACCTGGATAGCGGTGAAGGATCCGCCGATTCTCGGACGTGGCAGACCGGCGACAGAGCAGCGCTCGTCGAGCAAACGTTCGCGATGAGCGAGGTCCTGATATGAATTTGGGTTACTGTAGCGCCAATTTATCAACATTATTTGTGTATACACAACGATAGTGCATTTTATTTGATAGCGACGAATGAATTGTGCACGGGGAGCATATTCCATTAAGTTTAGATGGGAAGTAATTGACAAGTATCTATACCTCCTCCCGTTCGTCCATTTCCTCCAGACAATGCGTCAACTGTGCATACATCTTGTTCACTCGCTGCAGCTTGAGCTCGAACATCTCTCTGGAATAAAATTATTTTTATTCGGAATATAATAATTCAAATTTACCTGATATCCATAGCATGTCGGAGTTCCTCTTCGCGCTTCTTGCGGAGGGCCTCTTGCTCTGCAAATTATTGGTGCAATATGATAGATTGCGCATTTTAGGCACAGTGAACAGCAAATCGATGCAATTTCTTCAACGTAGAAGAATAGGTAGTGCAGATGAAGCATATCCAACTTACGGTGTTGTTGCTGTATCAGCTCTGCTCCGTGCTTCTTCAGCGAGTTCGGATACTCAATATTCTTGGCGCCCTCGCGCCAGATCTCGCAACGACGCAGCCACTCCTGTACAAAATGTCCATATTATCAGAAATACGTGCACGGCAACGCGCTGCCGCGCACTTTTCTCGAAACTTTCGATGGGTTCCTGTACAAACCTCCTGGCCGAGCTCCTCCAGCTCCTTCTTCAGGATCTGCAAGTGCTGCAGAATGTTGACGAAGGAGGGACGATTGCGCGGTTTGAGCGACCTGGAGTTACGGTGGTTAGCAGGAGGATTAGGAAGTTCATGATCAAGATTTCGTAAATAAAAATGGCAAAGCGGTTTGCGGATGACGAAACGGCGATCTGTTATTGTCATCTCAAGTTACTCACCAGCACTGCCGCATCAGCAGCTTGAGTCCCTCGGGCGCAGTGGGCGGTATGGGCAGGGAGAGTTGGCTGGAATGATCACGCAGTTTGGATATGTTTCACGTACTCTACCTGCGAGCATCTACATGCAAAAAAAAACCACTTTCTCCAAGACAACTCTCTTCGTTTATTGTTAAGGACCTTTGTGTTTGCAATATAAAAAATACTCACTTCGATCCCACTCCCCAAATGATGGCCATCGAGTCGATGTTCTTGTACGGTTGCTCCCTAGTGAGCATCTCCCACAGCACCACGCCGAACGACCACACGTCCACCTAAAACGTAATTGTTTACACAAAGAAATAAATTTAAAATTTTATCAACACTGTTCCAATCAGAAAAGTGCATCGTGTGATGCCGGTGAAATCGAGTTCAAGAATGAAAGATGAACGAACCTTCTCATTACAAGGCTCCTTTTTGATCATTTCTGGCGCGATCCATGACACGGTACCTTGAATTAAATTCAATAAAAACGTTCAACTTTTTTCGATATTGAAATCCTAATGCCGTTATCAATCAATCAATCTCCAAGAAACCAGTGAATGCGTGTTTTTTTCATGATTTTTTCCAAAATAAATTTCAAGCACTTCACAAAACGCTTTGCGGCGGACTTTACCGATATTCTCCCGGTCTCTTTTCTAAAAAAACACACTCACCACAGAAGCTCATCTGGGTGCTGTTCATCTTGTTGAGTTGATGGGAAGTGCCGAAATCGCAGATGCGAAGCTGCCCGTCTTCCGTCATTAGGATACTGTAATGGTGGAATTATTCAGAGAACAATCGTTATAATCGTATGTTTAAAACTTTTCAAACACTGAAATCACGGTAAAACTATTAGCATACCATGTTTTCATGAAAACGTTTTTTTAAAATTACAACTCACTTGGGCGACTTTAGATCCCTGTGGATGACCTTGTTCTTGTGCAGATAATCCATTCCGTCAGCGATTTGCTTCGCCCAGTCCACCCACTCCAGCGAGTCTGCAATGGTAAATAGAGTTCGAAATACGGGTCTCCGTCTCTTCATTTCGCACACTCTCTCGCCGGTCAGAGAGGCTAGAGAGTGTGGGAAATGAAGAGACGGCGACCCGTATTTCGAACTCTAATGGTCAATGATATCGACCCAGTCTTATTTTGACAACAATCTAGAGGTCCATCTAGAGGACACTATCATATTTGAATCTTTCACCCACTCCAACGAGATTTCCGCGAAAATCATCGATTAGCTTGGTGAGGGCAAGTTACAAAACCATACATGTACAAAATGGCCGAAATCATGATGAAACATGAATAATACTCACCGACAGAGTGCTCCTTCTTGAGCACCTCGCACAGCTGTCCCCTCGTGCAGTACTCCATGACGACGGCGAAGACGGGCGCTTGACGGCAGACGCCCCTGAAATATGATCTTTCATTCATTCGTTAGTTACAGTGCATAAAATTTGCATGGTTAGTAATCGTAGAAATCCAGTTCCGTCGATGAAATCGAATTCATGATGTTAATCGCTACAAATGGAAAAAGGAAAAAATGGGTACGATCTAGAAGGTTCGAATAATAATTGTTTATTTTAATCCAAAGTCAAAGGCATTCCCACATCATTGCGCTGAATCATCAGTGATTTACATGGATACTTTGAAACATAATTCGTTGAAATTGATTTTTTTTTATTGAAAGAATAAAAGTACTCACAAAAACTTGATAATATTCGGGTGCTCGAGGTGCTTGAGATGCCCGATCTCGGCCTCTTTGATGTCTTTGACCTGAAATTAATAAATTTTAATTAAAATAATTTTCAAAATATCTAATGAAAAATAGTTAAATGAAAATAATTTGCCTTCTTGACGGCCACCGGTCGGCCATTCCAGCTACCGGAGAAGACCGCTCCCTGGAATTATCAATTATTTCATATTTTCAATACTGCAGCGGTGTGTTGTATGTTTCACGCAACTATCAAGTTATGGGGGGGGGAAGGTTGCGAGGTATTGATTGTGAGACTTTGTTTACAAAAAAAACCAACCTGCGAGCCCGACCCGAGCCACTCCAGGTCCTTGATCGTTCCGAAGTCGATCTCCCAGTCATCCACCTCGTTGTGAATGGACTTGGCGCTGCGAGAAGCCAATTAGCAATCAGATACCGTAACCCTACCGTAACCCACATGATATCGCACCTACAGGTGCTCTAAACCTCCCACATTTTCAATCCATATACGGCACCGACCAAGAACTGCACCCTACCGTAGTCTAAGGTATGCTACCGTAAAACCAAAACTTACAGATTGTCCTGGCTCTTGGCAAAGTAGCTGATCACCGGGCGGAAGCAGGCGAAGAAGCCCTCGTAGAGAGAAAACGGCGTGCGATAGTACGGCTTCTGACCCGCCTGAACACATTCGATTGAACGATTGTAAAATCACTGAGGATGCTTACATGTTTTTTCATCACTGTTAAAAATTCTAATACTAAATAGTTCAGAATGTTGCGAATAATTATTCAGGAAAAATCTGCAAACCTTGACAGCTCTATAAGCTGCAGCTCCTGCTGCCGCAGCCGACGAGTCTGAGGACGTGCTCACTGAAAAAAATACATTGTTTTGAGACTTTACAACTATTGCGTTTTTTTTCCTGACAGACATAAATGGTTGAGGAATAAAGAGCAGACCATTGCTCGAAAGGGACGCGTATCGACAACGGCAGAGGAGCATTTGTGATTTTCCCGAAGCGGAATCTCCGACTATTATAGGAAATAATGCTCTCAGATGACTAAGACGTGTTTTCGCTGCATGAATGTTGACTTTATTACATCACCCTAGTTGGTTGCAAACGCTCCGAGTGTGGGATCCACGTAACTCTTGGTGCGGTTTTGGAATTATTCACGACAAAACCATTCATGATGTCCCATATAATGTATACTTAGGTTAGACGGCTGGTCTCACCTGCTGCAACTTCATGCGCGCCTGCAGCCGCTGCAGCACCCGCAGCCAGCTCGCCCTTCCTTGCAGCCAGTGGCGTCGTGGGAGCGGACTGCGACTCCTGCGGCCGGAAGAAGCGCGCGGAGGTTGCTGCAACATTGATAATCGCTAATTTTCTCATCAATCTTGCCTACGAGTACGTTATGCTAGAAGCGCTAAGATTACTGATGTCAAATGTGTCAATGGGTTTCCGTGCTGGAGGTTCAGTTTGCTGAATACGTGTCACCGTCTCTTCATTTCACACACTATCTCGCTCCAAATAACGCGAAAGTGCGCAAAATGAAGAGAAGTGAGGAGCTCTATTGGACGGACACTCGTCAAACTCACTGGTGTAGACTAGCGTCATCTTAATGAATTCTATCGCGTAGCAACGCCTCGTTTCTGAATCTCCGTCTCTTTGTTCCAATTCAATGGTTTTCAGTACTTGCATCTCACAAAATCAAGAGGCGCAAACTCACTGGTCGAGTTCAGATCCACTTCGCTCATCATGTCCGAGTCAATGCCGGAGCTCTGCGCGGTGGCGGGTGGTGGTGGAGGCGCGGTGCCTGCTGTTGCCGGCGCCCCCAAGGCGTCTCCCGCCGGTCCTGCCAGCGCTGCAACAAAACTTGTGGTTCCGGTAGATTGCGAGACGGGGTACAATAGAATAATAAGGTAAGAACATGGTAGAGTGCGCATGTGATTTTCACAAATCACGGGAGGAAGGACAAAATAAGTTGCGAATGTGTTTCAGAATCTATTTATCCGCATTGAATGATGACTCTATTCACTATCACATCGAATTCGAGTTGGAATAAAATAATACTATCGACATTACTTGTTCAACGCTTTCACGCATAGATTGAACCCAGAACAGTCCCTAGCGAAAATATGAGGTCATTTTTCAACCCTCCAAATCATCACTCCCCCTTCAATCGATAGGCCTTGGAAAGGGGGGACGAGAGCGCGTATGTGTGCGTACAAGAGCAGATAAAACAGTTGATAACACGACGAGTCAGGCGATGAGGCGCTCTCTCGATTCCGCATGCTCTCTCGCCGGTCAGACAGTGCGAGAGATCGGGTGATATGGAGAGAGTCAGATTAGCAACGGGGTGGATGACTAACAAATTCTGCCCATAGTTCCACTTGCAAGGAATGATCTAACTCTCACAGTTTCGCATGCTATTTCGCTGTTCTAGCATTATTGCGATTGATCACGCACATTGTGCAATGCTTATCTCAGTCAGATGTGCATGCTCTCTAGCAGTAACGACGGTCGCGATAACATTAATAATAGGAAAAGAGGGGCTCCGATGGTACAAGGGAGTGTCATGCAGGTGACAGATACTTAATGCGACTATCGGAATAGGATCGGAATGCGGGGGGATTAACAAACACCCAGTGAGAATTGAGTGGTTACAAAAAGATAAAGGACATTCAAAGAATGATGAGTAATAGCATACTTATTCGCGATCGATTCGCAACGAGTTTCGAGTGGATAGTAACTGGAAGCGGTGACCCCACAGTCAATGAAAGTTTGATCCAAAAAATCTCTGAATCTAGATAGCGTGCTTAGTGGTTGCCTAGGAAGGTTCAGAAGGCTAATGAAGATGACCACTGGTCATAGCTTCCTCCTCACTCCCCCATCCATCTCTCACAACATTCCACCCTCGCCTCTACTCTCAGTGAAGAACTTCTTCTTCTTATGAAATATCCAACAGCTTCACCCATCTCGTCTCTCTCACACTCTCTCCCAGAGTCTCTAGATTGTCCTCCCAACAGCGAGGGCGATTTTCCGCCTTCTTCGAAAACAGTTTAACTCTAATCTTCGAGATAGTTCAAGCACCGGAAGCGCTTTCTAGAACAACACAAGATTGGCCTCAGGAATTTATGGGGTTTTGGCCATGTACCGGAAGGGAGAAACAAGGGGACTCGGCCGTTTCTCTCATATGCTCGGTCTCGTGAATGCTTGGAATCGTTCTCTCTTCAAAAAGAGCGAATATTCTCCACCCTCTCTCGTAATTGCAGTCTTTGGAAGAAAAGCGTTTCCGGAGCGGAGCTGACTCAGATTGCTCAAGGAATGCTCGGACTCTCTTGATTCAACGCGATCTCTCGCACGTATGTAAGATGGAGATGGGAGTGGATAGAGCAAGAACGTTGGTCGTGATCTTTAGTCGTTGCGTGGTTGCTAGAGGGGAAAAGCAAGCGGTTGGTATGGACAAAGATACAAGAGAATGAAGAAAAACAGAAGCTCTTCGCTCGGACTTTTCAGTCCCATTGACGAGAAGCAATTACTCATAAATCAGCCAGACTACACGTAGAGCATGTGAGGCAATCATGAAGAAGAGGGAGAACTTGAGGCTCCAATCGGACTTTGGAAGGATCAAAGCCCGTTGAAACTCGAGATGATAGATGGTGAGGGGGAAGGGAACGGAGGGTGTGAGGGAGGATGGACAGAAAGATGGAATAACGAGTGAAAAAGGAGGATAGGACACATTGTGTTCAGGAAGAAGCAACGACGTTACGGAACAAACATGAACAATAAATCCCCCATATTCACAATCGAGACCGCAAAGAACAAGTAAGTGGGGCTCGACTCTATCCAAGTGAACGGGAAGAGTCTTTTTGGACCGTGAGCACCAAAGGAACCATGAAAGGCACACTGAGACGGCGAGTGATCGCACTAGTGATATCTCTCCTCACTCACTCAGGTAGGAAGAATGCCTTTGGCAAGCACAGAGACAATTTCGCAATGATGAGGAGCAACACTTGTTTGATAAGAGATGAGTACTCACGAGGAGAGAGAGAGAGAGGAGTCAGGGAAAGGAAGAGGTGCTCTATCTCACTCCTTTCGGCCGGGGGATTACGGGAATTCGATCGACTCTCTCAATCTATCGATGTCTTCACTTTGTCTGACCTACTAAAGAGCATGGGACGTGGAGAGAGAGTCAGTCCGGAGGTTAGAGAAAGAGAGCGGACAAGGGAACAAGTGAATCAGGGAGAGCAGAGACTCGGGGGAGAATTCCCGGAATTCTCAGGCGAAGATGGCAGACAACTGCTGTAAAAAGCGGAGGAAGGGAAGGAGAAGAAGAGGGGAGGAAGGAGTGGGTGGAAGAGGTTGTGGAGCCGCCGAGCAGTCATGCAATGATAGAGCCGGAAATATGGACGGCGAGAAGGTACAGAACGTGGATACGATAATAATAGAAAGGCCTGAGCAGCTAGTCTACATTAATGAGGAGAACAAATGGAGAGCGGTAAAAGTTGATGTACTGCTCGTAGTCCAAATGTAAGGGAATGCATGGCCGCGGCCCTAAGACCATAGTGCGAGCGCGAGGGCATGCCAGTATCGGGGGGTATAGCTCAGTGGTAGAGCACCCGCATACGTATCGGAAGGTCGGCGGTTCGACTCCCTCTGCCTCCAACTGACTTTTGCGCACTCCTCTGATCTAACACATGCAGGTGGAGTATCCGGAACGAATGATATGAAGGTCTCGTGGTATTTTGATTAGGCAAGAGTGGGGAGGAGAGCAAATAGAAATGACTGCTCATGCACTATCAATATGATCTTATTGTTTTGCAGGAATCGATCAGGTATCCCGCTTTCGCTAGCACTTTCGAAAAATGATAGGCTCTTCAGATGCAAAACAGAGATGATAAACAAACAGAAACACAAAGCAAAATATGCACGTAGTACGGTGAAGGCTGTTTTCCAGATCGACTTAGATAGCGCTTTAATGGGAGGGAGGCGTTCAAAACAATGATGATGACTGGGCCTGGTACGGTATGAAGTTATCGCGCGCGGCGATCTCCCTGTAGGAATGAATGAGGGAGGGAATGTCACGAGGTGGGAATGAACAGTAGACTTCGAAATACGGGTAATCGTCTCTTCATTTCACACACTCTCTCGCCACTCTGACCGATGAGAGAGCACGTGAAATGAAGACACGATTACCCGTATTTCGAACACTAAGTACAGTGATTGGAGGAGCGATATATGCAGCTAACGATGAGTAAGCGCAACTAACATTTAGACTGTCCCTGGCTAGCAATGGAGTTGCGAATGAGCGGAGAGGAACGAAAATGTGATGTGTGTGTGTGTGTGATGAATATACATTTTGGATGCTAGATGAGGTGCATAGATAACATGAATGATGAGTGAGCAGAGCTAGCCGTTCATATGGCTTGAAATGGAAAGGTACGTACCAGTGGCCAATGAAAATTTCACGCGGAGAAGCATTTGCGATGTTAGGCTAGATGAGTAGCAGATAATTGATGAGTAAGCAAAACTTCAGCCGAGCAGTTTCAAATCGCACTTGAGCGCACCTAATAATCGATGAATGAGTAAAGTAACTAGAGAAAAGATTGGAAGAGGGAAGAAAGATGAGTGAGCATGATGCAATGATTGACCGACGAAGATTAATTGCACATCGATATCGCAGATAAACTAGGTTCAAGAAAATCAAGAGCACAAGAGCAAGATGAGCAAGAGTTCAGGCGCGAGCTGGGGTAGCGTTGGAGCAGGGAACTGCGCCGTTCGACGAATACAGTGCAGAAAAAGATGCGGGAGAATGCGCTTGGAACAAGGAGGATTTGTGAATTTATGGGCACATATAAGGGCACAACTTCCCGATCTTTCTGATGAACAAAGATCACTCTCATTGCAAGGATTCAGTAGCAAAGGCGACAGGTGAAACGAGTTTCCCTCTTCTTTTCTTTCTTTTTCTTCCATTTTGGACGAGCGCTTAGCTGCCTAGCAACGGCCTGTATTGTAGGCATTGTCGACGACCATACACTAGAGAAAGCAAAAGAATCTTGACAATGGCCCTGCTCCCTCACCGGCAGGATAGTCCAACCATTACGCGCGATTATTTGCGTATTGCCGACGAGATCAGGGAGTAAACGATGCAATTATCTAGCAAAAAGCGCCTCAATAGATCGATAATTCACCCCAATCGAGTTGATTTCTGTGCAGAGAGCGAGAGAGGGCCCTCGTCGACCCCCACCCACAGAAGAGCGCCCATATTGGGCGCTTGTTCAGCTGATATTAAACGAGAGAGCGAGCAATATTGAGAGACGGCAGACGGCAAAAGGTGCTAGAGAGCATGAGAAAACGAGTGGGTATCATAAAAAGCGGACAAAATCCACGGAGGAGCCGCTCTCCCTCTGCTCCCTGACGTCAATCGGAGAGTTTTGGCTGGTGGAAAACGCGTTTTCTCCGGAAACTAAAAGGCCGCGCCGGGAAAGGGTATAAGACACGTGGGGTAAGAGGAGAACGGGCGAGCTATAGGGTCCAACTGGTTCCCAGTGCGCTCTCCTCTTCTCCCCCCCCCCCCCCTCTCTCTCATCTCCCGACTCGCATCCCTCTACCTCTCTCAATCATAATGTTCGATCGGGTGACTCATCGTAAGAAGGAGAGCGATCGGCGCGGTCTCTCGTCTTAGGGTGCTCTCTAGGCGACAGAGAAGAGAGGGAGAGGCAGGGAGGAGGAGAGGAAGGAGTAAGGGAGTAGGGTGTGCGGATCTAGTGACAAAGTGATACAGATTTGTTGTAGAGAAGAGGAGGAGAAGTGTGCATGCGTGTATTCGGAACTAATGTTGCAAGAGTAGCCGATGTATCGATCGAGGACGATAAACGCGATACTCCGTCACTGTAAGACAAGAGTGTGCATGAGTGTAGAACCTCTCAAGTGTAGCCGTTCGATCGATCATTGTAGATGCACTCTTCTGTCACCTTTCCACACACTCCATTGGGGAATACTTTGGAGGGAGAGTACATGCGTGGATTTTAGTAGAGTAGATAAACATATCGTCAAGAGGGGAAGTTCATGACCTGGGAAACAAAGGGCTCGACAGATCAAGTTAATCTCTACGGAATGTATCGAATACGACGCACATCATGTAGAGGAGTGGATTGATGGACGACTTGGGTACAGAAACGCATCGGTAAAGAACATTCCCTAACAGTACATTGAAGAGGAGCCCCGCGCACTGCGAAAGTGGGCCAAGGGCCAATGGATCGAGTTGTTCGCGCATGAATACATCGCCACCCCCTCTCTTTTTGTATGCGAGGGGAGAGAGAGAGAGAAGAGATTGAGAGGTGGTCAGGTGACTTTTCTCCTACGTCCTCGCAAAGACGTTTACGGAGACGCTTACGGATATCCGGAGATCGAAAGGGTCAAGAACCCAAGTCCAGTTGACTTCATAGGGCAGTTTAAGCCTTGAATCTGGGGATCTTCGATGCCAGACAGGCTTCCCTATCTAATCCGAGCCAATCCGTATCGCTCCACGAAGCGCCCTCATCCCATAATAACCGTGCATTTGCGTTCCTTCTATTCCCGTCAACAGCAGTGAATCAATCCGGAGGGCGATAATATTTTCATCGCCCGCTCACAAATACCATTCATGCTCAATTCGACCGCGTCCAATAACGCCTCCACATATTGGAATGCGAGTTATAGAGCTGCGGTAGGCTTACTATTATGCACAACTGACAGGAGAAACAAGGGGGGATTTCTCCGAAACATTCAGAGGAGGGAACTACTACACGCTAGGGATGTCGATTCGATGGCGATGCAGTCGAATGAAGAGGCCTGCGCTCTCTCTATTTGGCATACTCTCTCTCACTGATCTACCCTCTTCCCTTCCTGCTCTGGTATTGAGTTCCTACTAGGCCACCTAGTAAATTTCCTACTAGGCTCCTAGCTAGCAAACTAGTAGGAGTTGAACTAGGTGACCTAGTAGGAAGACATGGGACACTAGGTGGCCTACTAGGAACTCAATACCAGAGTGCGATGACATCGCTATCGAAATTGCGACGACTCTACTACACGCAATCCGTGCCTTGGCCAGGAAAAGAGCCCCTCCTTTGTCCATCTTCCCCCCTATTGAAAATAGCTCGCTCGCCTGGGTGCGATAGCTAATGAAAAGCGAGGCGAAAGGGCAATGAGAAATGAGGAGTGAGAGAGGAAGAGGAGAAGGATGGTGACAGGGAATGGAATGGAATAGGGTAAATGGAAGAAGGAGAATGGAATAGATGGGTGTCAGGAGCGCGTCGCTCTCTTGCCTGCGCATGCTCACTCTCTCACAGAGAATCCGAAGAAGAAGAAAATGAATGAGGAGACAAGATGGAGAGACGGGAGTAAAGGACTAGAGCCCAGATTTACTGGGTGGGGCACAAATGGAGATGGACCGAGCCAATTTGAGGACAAATCGTTGAGACGGTGGATGGTATTCACTTGCATGAGTATTCTCTAGTAGAGAATGGAGTACACAATACTCAGTTGTTGCGCTGTAGTATGACCGGACCGGAACAACAGAACGTCGTTCGATTACTCTCTAGCGCTGACCTTGGTTAAAGATTGCCGAGAGAGAGCGCGGAATCACTGTCATGTTATCTAGCAGCGCGATCCAACCTTGGAACGGGTTGATTCATATTATGAAAGATGGTCAAGTTTGTATACCTTATGGACAATCTTCAAGGACAATCTTCAAATGTAGAAGAATCACAAGAACGCAAGACAATAACGAAGCCAACTCGTCTAAACTCAACGGTTTCGAACGGGAAACAGTCAGTTTGAGGAGAGAGGGAGGAAAAGCCGGCAAGGGCACTTCAAACAAACAGTTTTTGTGTGAGGAGAGAAGAAGAGACGGGGGGGGGGGGGGAAAGGGCGAGGGAGGGAGTGACACGGAAAGACGAGAGCGAGATGCTCGATCTGATGTCAGTTGCGATTACTAATGGTATGTTGTGGATTGATCAAGGAGCGCTATGTATTTCGCTATTACCTTGCACTTATCATTCATACCATTTCTGATCATCTCCACCGATCATTAGTCTCGTGACAGTCATTAGATAGAGACGAAAATAGAGGAAAAGAGTGGAATGATGTGAGAAATGCGAGAAAAAGGGCGGAAACTATACTGATCATTGCTATCAATCGCTATCAGCAAATATTAAGGCCCTTTGCAAGGAGTCATTGTGCCGAATGATGGTGCTCGGAGCGATTTTAGATAAGAATGAGAAAGAAGACCGATCAAAACAAGAAGACGCGTCGATTTCCCTACTGCGAATCGAGCGGCGTTGAATGAACGAACGGACGCTGTGGCACTTTTTGCGTCATCAAAAAGTCAATAGAGTGAGGGCGATCCAATTGTCTGGCGCATTCGATACTGAATCTCTAGATAGATCATGGGCAATGTGGGAGGAATAGTCCACGTTCTTTGAGTTCGTTCAAACGTTGCATATTTCATTCGACATTTTTAATTTCAGAGGAAGGTTGCTGGCGCGGTGATCTCAGAAGAAGCGGATGAGAAGGGAAGATTTCTGGCAGAAGCGGTGGAAGCGGGGAGGATGGCACTGGGAGGCAGCGAGTGGGACTAGGCAACGGCAGCGTAACTAAGGCTCAAGGAAGAGAAGACGATCGAAAGGAAGAAGATTTGCAAGCTCCATCAACAACCAGAAGAAAAGTGGAAAAAGCAATTCCCTAGAAGAAAATTGACGAAAAGGCGCCGGAAACGTCATGAAGCCGTCCATTCAACGGGGCGAGAACAAGCAGGGAGATCTGAAACAGGGAGAAAAAGAGAAACGGGAGAAGCAAAGGGAGGTGAAATGGAGCCGACAACACTACACGTGGTGCAAGCCGCCTACAGCTGATTGGAAACTTGAAAATTGACTGAATGCAGGAAAAATCTAGTGAAAACGACCAGAAAGCCATTAAGCGGACCGAGTGGGGCGGAATTGGCTCTCTGTCCTCTGCCTAGAAGCCGTCTCCCCTCCCCCCTCAGTATCTCTCGGATAGATCGATGTTCTTGCGCGGTGCGAGCAAGACGAGCGATGGAGAGCGACTCTCTCACTTCTACGCTGTCCCTCGTTCACTCTAACCGATGAGAGTGGGAGAAGATTGGAAGGAGAGTGAGGGAGCGTGACTCCACATATAGAGTCGTGTCCAACTGGGTGACTTAAACTCCACTCCCAGGCTAGCGATGGTGGGGTGAGGAATTACTCTCCCTTTTCAGCGCGCACTCTCGTTTCTCTAACCAATAAGAGAGTCGACGAAGTGGAGAAAGAAGCCATCCCTACCCCCAGTTGTCGCTGGTTGGAAGAAGAATCTCCTCCATATGCGTGCTCTCTTGCCAGTGAGACAACGAGAGCACATGGGTTTGTGGGGGAACAAAAATCCGGCCGAAGAAGAAGCGAAAGAGAGCAGAGGAAGACGAATAACGGCTGTTTTGCAACACGCACGCAGTCGGACTGCGGGAATGAACTGAATTTGAGTCACACAAGACCCACATCTTTTCCCTCGGGTGTATTTCTCGTTGGAAGATGTCCTGTACCAATGCAATGCAATTTAGGGATCATCCAAGCTATCATTTATCGATGTCATGTACTTCTACCACAAAATGCGATATGATGAATGGCTCATACCATCTCCGGAGCTCGCCTCGACGATTATTCTCGGGATTCTTCTCGGTAGGAAGCAGCATCGCCTCAACGGAGGTGTAGGCGCATCCACAGCATCGGCCTTCTGGAGCAATCGAGCCGACGACGGCGTCGACCTTCTCATCAAGAAGGGCCTCGGTGCTTCAAGTGACAACGGTAGTTGTTGTCCTTCAACCTCTCCGCACGACCGGACAACTACCGACTGTTGTGCTCAGGACTCCTCATGCAGCGAGGCCACGCCTGCTGCAAATCCTGCTGCTTACGTCCTCAGACCGCAGGCAGCACATCTCACTCCGTCATCTAATTTCACTCCCTGTCCACTTCGACTGACGTCATCTGCAGTCTCCCGAAAATAGCCCGCGGCTCATGCGAAGGGATGAGATAGAGGAAGGGGAGAGACTGAGGGAAGAGAGGAGAGTCAGAGAAGGAGGAAGGGAAGGAGAGTGAGAAAAGGGGAGAAGAAGCAGCAGGCAGATGAAGGAAGCCCGTGCGGTAAATAGCACACTGAAGGACTGAAGACCGAGTGGATGACTCATCTTCTCTTCCCCACTCTCTCCATTCTCCTTGCTCTCTCGTCGGTAGAACGGAGAAGAGAGCGAGTGGCATTTAGAGACCAGGTCATTTCTCCGAGCCCGCTTCTCTAGTCTGCTCTCGCTTCTCCAAGAGTAAAGTAGAATAAGAGATGAGGAAGAATTCTAAAGGAAGGCAAAGATTTCCCCGAGGAGACCTCTCTGCAGGAGGCTGCTGAATTTACTTGACGTCATGGGCAATGGGAGAAGATCAACGACGTGAGTAGTGATGCGCGAAGACTTTCGCAAGATTTTTCGAAGAACATAAGAGTTGTGTCCCACAATCAGCAACTCCACGATCTAAGAAAAGATGAATGACGCACATGCGAATGTTGATACTGGAAATAATGGCAGCAACGACGCTTTGTATTAGGTTGATGCAAAAGTTTCTGACGGTTACGTTTAATTAAAATTTAGCCGAACGGGTTTGCCTATCATCAGTTCTACCACACATTATTTTAGAAGGAGGATGGTCCCCTATAGCCGTAATATGAAAATGGATCATGGATGCATAGTATAGGAGATATAATTTTTAACGTCGAATCTAGAGCAAATTGGTATATGAAAATTGATTTCCTGTGTTCCCGATACTTGAAAATTCAACGAAAGCCAGTGATATCTTTTCTCTGTAAAAAAATATAAGTATTGTGGCACGGGTTGCTCTTCCTAATAAGGGCGAAAAATCCGGTTTATGAAGTACGTGGAATGAGGGACAGCGACAACTGTTCCGATTTCGTCAACAACTTTTTACTGTACATGCATAGATCTACGCTACTTACGAATTAGGACCAGCCTCGGCTCCAATTTTTTTTGAGAAATGATTAGCCAAGGTACTTCATTTTATGTATAATTAAAATATCAAAGTTCACTCCTACGAATTTGGTTCAGTAAAAATATATAGCGACCCATTGCAGATAATCTTGTTTTTCGAAAAGGCTCATGTCTAGAGTTGGGAGATGGTCACTAACTCATGAATCTATTTTTGTAATAATACTAAGTGACTGTGCTTACTGTCTGTGAAGCTGTTTTGCCCCTATCGGAATAACACTGGCTTGATAACAACAAATCAGTTCGAATCGATCGCTACCACGAGATGTTAATCTTTGCATGGCAACGGTATTTCAAAAGTGATTGGTCTGTTCTAATGTGCGCTAAATAGCTCACCCACGTCCCCATTGACTATGAAAAAGGCGCGAGTAGCTAGGTTGAAAATGAAACTTATTATCGCTCAGAACAGAGAAGTTCAAAAATCGTCAGAAACTTTTGCATCAACATGATATTAGCTTTGTTTTCAGCGCTACCATTTCTCATGACAACTGCAAAAATCGCCTCGATTGTCGAAAATCTTTACCTTTTTTATTTGAGCAGCGAAACGTGAGAGAAGAGTGACGTAGTATGGTAAGTAGCTCAATCTCCGCTGGATGGCACATGAAGGAAGGAGGGGAAGCCATTCTTCACGAGCTCTAATGAGCATCCAGTTGCAAAGCGGATCGAAGAGCTGACAGATGAAGAATGAGTCTCCTCCTCGATTTCATCTCACCGGGCAAAGGTGGGATCGATCCCGGGTGAGTTCTATTGGATAGTCAGTAACTTCGAACCAATACTCATTTCCGTTTTCATTATATTTGAAGATTTTTCCATCTTAGTCGCGCTCCGCGCGTCATGTTTGCAACTCCCCCCCCCAAATATCGGAAGCGTACTTTACCTATAATGTGTTTACTGTGGTAGCTGTATCACAAATTGCAGTGATGCTCTAAAATAGGATCTGTCCTAGAGAATTACGCTGCTGATCAGATTTAAAATCTTTTTGGTATCTTTTTGGTATCTTCACTGTATCACATTTTTAAAATGATACGATTGTAATTGCACACCTATTAAACTATTCCGCGCGGCAAACGCGTTAGCTCCGCCCACTTTCACTTCGTTTTACGCGTTTTCAGCCTATTTTCACCATCTTTTCTTACTTTTTAATGATAAAACACGATTTCTGGGATGGTTTCGCGTTCATTAAGCACAAATTATATAATTAATGCCTAAGTTTAAACGCGACCATAGTTTAGTAGCAATTTTGTTACGCGCGGAACAAGAAACAACTTTGCGTCAAAATGTGATACAACCTCGTTGATAAAGTCTTCGCCATCTATTGCATCATCATTACGTCCTGAAATTGTTTTCATCGTCATTTCAAGAATTCAATGCTTTCCTTCTGCTCTACATTTGAAGAATCTAGACTCCAGTTCGGAAATTGATGACAGTTTTCACCGTCTTATAATAGCCATGCGCAGGCGGTCTTTCTTGAAAAGTGTACTTCGTTTCATAGACAGATGCAACTCTGTAGCATGTCTGAACTCGAGTAGTCACGAGTCCGGTCATATGATCAATGGTTGCTATCACATGATGCGACGATATCCTAACCTGAAACGTCTTGATTCTAACCGAATTTTTACTCATTCCGAGTAGAAAAAGACGTTCAAAGTCCAATCTCAGGCCGAGATTGTGAGTGATATTCGTAATAATCCTAACGCATTTTCACTATGCGCTTCTTAATCCTCACATCCCTCGATAAGAGATCACGGATTAGTACAAAGAACGTTCATCGATCCACCGTTGGCTCTGACGAGCGTTGCATGCTGTTACAATTGCGAACAAATTGTTAATTGCGTTCTGCGAACCGCGCCTGTTCTACTCCAGCAATACGTCAATAACAATTCTGCTTCTCGCTTGTTACTTTCATCACAGGCCCAGAACTGAGCCCCGTCGATTAAGAATTTTCCTAAATCGCTAACGTATTTTCTCAAACCCGTACCATCACGCGGATTGTACGGGTTGTGTGATTGATACAATGACGCTGTCATCCGCTCGCCCTCTTTCCCTGATAAGAAATCTGCCGGACTGTAGAGTGATAACACGCCTTTTTGCGCGTCGCTCAGCGCTTCCTTCTTGAATTGGATCACTCAACGCCTCAATCGATCGAATTGGAGTTGATTATTCATTCTTTTCCGCTTCATGCCACATCTTTCAGATCTCCTCGCTTATGACACAATCTTGCTAGGTCCACTTCGAAATCCCTTCATGTGGTGTGCTCTCATTCATCGTTGTTTCCCGTGCATTCATTGTTATTGAAACTCAACCGAACGCAAATATTCCCTGCAGGGCACTTATTTCTCATGTCCGCTTTGATTGCAAAGAGTTATGCAATAATCGATTCATTATGTCCTAGTTTTTCTGCGAAAACCCATAAAATAAACGGCAACATTTTTGCAAGCCATAGTTTTGCAATTTCGTCCAATTATCTCCATTGAAGCCCGTCCGAACGCAATTATGTGTTGCGGAATGCCCATTTTCATTCAACCCTCCACTTTCTATCCGTTTTCTCCGTATTGCTGTAACCTCTTGATATCCACTTGATTTCGAGACACTGGGTGTAACTTGAGGCGAATTGCGCGCATTTTTATTCGCTTTCATTCACCCTCTAATTTCAATCATCATTTTTTTCCTTCATCGTTCCAAGTGATCCGAATTGGGATCACACGTCTTTACAATTTCAACCTACCCTGTTGCAAATGTTTACCAGAAGATAAATAACTTTGCTCTCGAGGCCACCGACTACAGATGCAACATATCGATTGTAGTGATACGAGTTTCATCATTTGAATTTCGCATTTACTACAGTAAAAAAATAATTTCCCATAGAGAATGAATCAAAGCATAATGAATCGGTATCCAACATTCGCATATTTACTCGGCCTATGGCTAGTCAGATTGCTCAACAATTATCTATCTTTCCATCGATCGTGGTGACTTGTAGCTCCATAAATTGTTACTGATAATATTTCGCTGAGTAAGCACTGCAGATCATCGTTGATTCATTTAAACCATGTCTGAACTCTTCATTTGTATTGAATAATAGTGGGCATTGCAATTGTTAATTTATCAAGAAGAAATATATTTTTTTTTAAAATAAAATATTAGTAAATATTATTGACCTATTGTTTTCGTGCTTTAGTGATAACATGTTGACCATTGCACCGCTTTCTTATCCGCTTTGACTCTGTAAACTGCAGAATAAGCAGAGTCGGATTAGACAGGGTTATGTCCTCGACACTAAAACAACCATCGCTGATTCGAACTTGTTCACAATTTACTACTTTTGACTGTATTTTTTCTTCCGTTTTCAAATTTTGCAGCTATAATTGATCGTTTCAGATGCAACTCAAGCTCTTCCAGTACAAACAAGTCGAGCAATCGGAGCCGACGCAGGGAGAGCCGCCGAAGCGGAGGAGGTGTGTTTCTTTATTTCAGCGGAATGTCGAATTTATTACGGCGTCTCATATTTTGGCAATCATTAAACAATGAAGCACATTTGAGCACGAAAGTTTCAAAAAAAATTTAACTACTAACAAATACTAACAATAATTATTGAAATAATAAATCTAATTAAATCAGCTGCTGTTGTGGTCGACTCTTCGTCACTGCTTGTCTCGTTGCTCTCCTCATCACCTTCGTTGCCTTTGTCGTGCCTCAGCTGTGTCAGTTTCTGCTACTTTCTGCTACTATACTAATGTCATCATCGAAATGACGACAAAGTGCACTGAAAAAAGGGCAATTTTTAAGCGATTTTTCAATTCTGAGAGAAAGGAGAAGACAAACGTTTTTATTTGTTTCAGATTCCGGCCGCTTCAACGACGACGTGGCCGAGTTCAACGCCGTCTACGGCGATGCCTCCTCTGAATCCTCCGACGAACAGCTCGACATCGCCATCAAGGAGGCGTTCAGGGGACGGCAGATGACCAAGGACCGGCCGATCATCAGACCGCTAGTCATCAGACCGGACAGCGAAGAGGAAGTCGACTCGCTCGAACCGAAAATCGACGCCAAGCAGGATAAATTGGAGAAGATGCTGGAGCAAGAGTTGGCGCGCGTGAAGCAAGAGGAGTTCAAGAACATCGACGTCAGGGACGACTATGTCGAAGATGACTTCGACAAGCAAGACCGCGCGGATATTAGAGCTCGCATTCAGGAGCTAATGCAGCAAAAGGCGAGCAAGAACGACGGCGACTTGTGTGAGGTGAGTTGTTATTCGAATGTGTTTTATACTCCAGGATCCGTTTTATTTCTTTTTCGATAGGACACTTTCAGATCATGCAGTAGTCTTTAAATTGTTATCAGAATGAAGAATATCACGCCTGTCACGAGAGAATCGAGCTAGAATGGATTTTTTTGGGATTTGAGCGAAATTCCTAAAATGAGTTAACATCAGTTTTATTCACCTCTAGGCATCTCCTAACATTACCCAAAGTCCCATTGTGCAGAATTCATTTTGGAGCTCCCTACACCGGGTTGGTATCCTGGATCCCCAACTTTAACCGTTAATATCTCCGTTCTAGTGCATTTTTGCGATAAATTGTTCTAAGATTAACCCCAGCTAATTTTTGATGCTCTTTTGATCTGTCCCGGTTAGAAGTCATGAGAGTGCCGCTGGGCGGTGGTACACTCCATGAGGCATAACTCAAAAATGGCCGATTCGAGGGAGCCCAGTTAAAACTATGTTGTACATCTCGTCAAGATCTTTCGAATGAGTGGCTTACAGAAAATATAAAGTAATCGAGACGTATCGTTCATTCCCTTGAAAGTTTCCCGATCATTTGAAGTCTTTTTTACTTTAGAAAAATCACTAGAATGATCGTGAAACACATCCGAAAGTGAAAGTGAACGACTCATTCCATTCCGCGCTCGCAGAAGTGCGCGGTGTCGGTGTGGAATGATGGAGTAAAAAAGACTTCAAATGATCGGGAAACTTTCAAGGGAATGAACGATACGTCTCGATTACTTTATATTTTCTGTAAGCCACTCATTCGAAAGATCTTGACGAGATGTACAACATAGTTTTAACTGGGCTCCCTCGAATCGGCCATTTTTGAGTTATGCCTCATGGAGTGTACCACCGCCCAGCGGCACTCTCATGACTTATAACCGGGACAGATCAAAAGAGCATCAAAAATTAGCTGGGGTTAAAGAGAGTCGGCGTCCAAAAATTAATATTTTTCAATTTCTTTTAAACTTCGAATTTAAGCGAAGGCATGTACTGGTGCTCCAAAACTTCAAAAATATTAAATAAAAATATAATAAACAACTGAAAATAAAAATACAATTAATTTGCGTGTATTTCGGGTTACTGTCGCTCCTGCCACCTGAAAAATTCTGCGTTTTCGCACAAGTCGAAGGCAAGCACACCACGCCTTGGCAGTTAAATTTTTTCGAACATTCTGTTTGTTCTTTTTTCACTGATCCTTTATCGTTTTTGATTGTGTTTTTGTATAAAGTGATGGTTCAAGTAAGATCCACAATTCGATTGTGAAACGTTTGATATAATCTCAATTTACTTTGGTAACGTGAGGGGCTTTTCGCGCGACCTATTCTCTGCTATTATTTCAGTTATGTGATACTACTGAAATATGACCTGTTCTGTGTGATAATTGTGGTTTTTTCGTGTTATCCTGCTGACTTTCACTTTTTCGTTTATTAAAATTCTTAAATTTAGCCAAACATGGCCGACGAATGGGCAGTTGAGGTTAACGAGGCCGTCGATGTTGCGCCCGCCTCCGAGCTCGAGAGCGATCTTCCCGAGGTCCAGCTCTTCGGAAAGTGGAGCCGCCAGGAGGTATTATATATCTTTTTTAATGTTTTAATTTTTTATTCTGTTATATTCTATAAAATGGCAAGCTGAGCACTGTGATAGTACGTTGTAGTTCAAGTAAATAAATAGTTTTAAATATAAATTTGTCAGGTCAATTTTGCCGACATCTCCCTAGTCGACTACATAGCCGTCAAGGAGAACTTAATCAAGTAAGGTTATTGTACAAATGATTATAATATTATGGCTGGTTTTCCCATACGAAAATTGTGTAAATAGCCATTTATCGTCTTTTTCGGTGCTTAGAGCGACCCATGCAGTGGTCTTAGTTCATATCTGTAGCTGATTTACTGATTCCTCTTATGTTCCCTTCCCTGTACTCTTCTCGGTACTTCCGTGCTCTACTGGCTTGTAGCTGTAGTATCTATCTCACTTGTTAGTCAGCGAGCGAGCGGTTTATGACGTTCTTTGCCGCATCAGTTAGTCACACCTTTGCTCTTTCTGACTCTATTCCGGGTTCTATCCTGCCCGTTTTCAGATGCAATAATGCGTAGTCAGAACAACATCAGCTGATAGTCATGACTATCTCCAACTTTTGCGTCGATAACAAGGATGTTGTTTGTTATCTCGTCACGAAGCACTCGTGGAAGGGCAAGTAAGTGATCGTTTCAGAAGCAACGTTTCGCAATTTCTGATTCCCAGATCATAGAACCAGACAAGTACGTGTTGGAAGAAAAAGGGAAGAGCGTAGCTAGCTTTCTTGCTATAATAAGCCGATTTCGCAAGTTTATCGCTCGATTATGTCCTCTTGTTTAGATACAAACGGATCTTCTCCATCGGAACTCTCGCAATTACGACGTACAATCCTGCGACGCTTGAGATAACCAACCAGGTGGGCTTATCTCTACGTTGTCTCGTTTCGCAGTTACCATTTCATCTGCTGTCACTCTCTGACAGAAATCAATACCCGTCATCTATAAACAGCGCAGGATGTTTATGTTAGGTGTCAGGGCTTGGTTCTGTGAAAACAGAACAGCAATGATTCACAGTAGAATGCAGAAATGATAATCATTTTAAAGTTACGAACAATTTCAGCGGGAGTACAGTGACTTCGCGCATATTCAACCGTCTCAGAATGCCGGTGATGGGAAGGTTAGTGTTTTAGCACAATTAAATATTACTGCGGCTTTTCCTTCCTTCGTTCTAGTAATAAATATTCTTTGAAACACATAATTTACTTGTGATTTGCTAACATTCACGACCATGTATTCCAGCTCGCCGACTTGCATAGTGTCCTGACATTTAGTCCCTGTAAATATATTGTGGTCTGTCAGCCGGCCCGGTTGGGTACGAAAATACCGTAACCGTAATATTGAAGATTGACGATCGTTGTCTCATCTTCGTTCGTTATCCGTTCATTAATTTAAATTGTTTTTCATATTTTTGAAAGTGTTCAATTAGATATTTTGTAGATTCTCCGAGAAGCTTCGTAACGTGATGGGTCGATGCCTGAAGCTGATTGCAGAATGCACTGCATTCAGTGCTGCAGGACTCGATAAGATGAATCGGATGATACGTACGTTTAAAATATTGAATATTATTCTTATTTTTGTTATTGAGCATTTTTTTCAAATTATTGATTGTTTTTCAAATAAAATTAATGCCAAAAATTATTATTACTGTAATGTGCGCAACAATTTTACTGCTCCTTCTTGACATTAATGTTTCAACAGGGCTTCGACATATGTACTTTGATAATGTGTGATTGTTAGTTTTTGCCACTATCATCAAACATTTTTATATATTTGACAAAGAAATCAATGACATTTCAGGCGACGAACGATGATACTACTACAATCAACAGGAGGAAATCATCATGTAAGTTATGGAGAACAATATAACAACAAGTATTAAATGTGTCCTGTCTATTCCCCTCTATTCCCCTTCCCCTTACCCCTTCCCGCCCCTCTCCCTTTCTTGACCGGAGGTTGATCGTAGTCCGAATCCGTCGATTCCCGTTCTTCCTCCATGTCCTTCCTTGCCGTCTTCGATCGTCGTTCCTTCTTCTCCCTTCGATCTCCCTTCTCCTCTTCGGGTGGCTGTCCTTCTCCTTGGACAGTGGTACTCTTGCCTGCTGCCACTGACACAGCTACCGAACCCCCTCTGCCCCGACCTCCTCTTCCTCCACGACCTCTTCCCCTGCCTCGTCCTCTTCCTCCTCTCTCCAATGCTCGCAGTGCGGCTTCTCCCTCATCCCAGTCCGATCCAGAGCCTTCTTCTCCTTCTCTCTCTACCAACTCCTCTTCTGATTCTTCGTCTTCCGCATCACTCAACTCGATGGTGTTCATGGCTGGTTCGTGATCAGAATCCACTTCCTCACCATACACTCCTCCTCCCAATTCCTCTGAGACGTCGCTCTCACCTCCATCCTCCCCTTCTCCTTCCTCCTCATCTCCCTCATCCATGTTTTCCTCCTCTTCCTGCTGCATGGCGAGCATGTATTCCCTGTCGTTGGGAGCGTTTATCCTCTTCAGAAACTGCTCCATCAGTCGTCCCTCGATCACCGCCGGAATCGCCTCCCATATCTGGAATTGGCAATTTAGCATGCCATATAGCTTTTCCAAATCATTTGACGTAGAAACATGAATGCGCATGGTGTACCTCTCTCCTCCACGCATGATCCGCCTTAGCCATCTTTCTCTTCACAGCATTCGATTCACGTCCAAGAACGTTCACTGAACAATTCCCCTTCTCTTCTCTAAGATTCAGGAGATTGAGAATGGCCAGTGTATTTGAGTGGAGTGTGGCGAGCTTCACTCTCTCAGAATACCATCTCGGGGAACTGTAAATAGGTGCATTGCTCATCTGCCCCTTATGTGTCGACACTTTTTCCAGTGTTACTACTACATATTATGGTAGATACTCACCATGCTCTGCTCTTGGGAGCATACAGATTTATGATGCTATTGAAGCACTCGTTCGGGCTTGTATTCTTTTTCGGGCTAGCCCTTAGGAATCCCGCCAGAAACGTTGGCTTCATAATCACCGCCTTCAGTTCCTGATACTCATCGCTATCTCTCTTGATTTGAGTTGATGGCTGCAGCCTCTTGTGCTTGCACCGTCTGATTCCGTCCAGGAAGGGAATCTAAAAGAATTAGGTGGTACGGTAGTCGATATTTACTAGGATTACTGTAGCTATCGATATTTCTTTTGATCTCTCGAATTATTGCTGAACTCACCTTGCCCAGATTCGTGTGTCGCCCAGTTACGTGAGGAAGGACGGCTTTCCAGTAATTGAGACCGAGTTGACGACTTTTCGCGTACTTGAAGTGGAGGAAATATGCGTGATTGATAATCTTGCGTCTCCAGTACTGGATGTTCCCACAACTCCTCTTCTTGGCTATCTGGGATTGTAATGACATCAACATACTTCGTTTGATTCACATTAACGTAATTATTTACTTATTAATACATTGTTTACCTCTCGTAGATCGTGGTTTATCGATTTTATGAGATGCCAAAAATCGAGAAGATGCTGAATGTCCTTGAAGAGAACGTCCTACCTCAGCATCTTCCCCAACTTGGCATCGTTGTCCGTGCATACGGAACGTATCTGACACCCAGCATGATTTATGTTTTGTTAATTACTAATCAAATGCATGTTCCTTCCACTATCTATAGCTAATCGATATACCATAATTTACTCACTCTCAATTGCATCGCTTGTATTCTCCTCAATCCCTCCCTCACTCCTGCTTTCTCCATCCTCCCACTCACATTGTCTGGAGATACGTGCTAGTTTTAAAATATTTAAAAAAAAACTTACTGATCCCAATCTCCTTCTTGTGCTTATTTACAATCTCCAATATTAAATTCGTTTTCAGGTCTATTGCGCTGACAGTGCAATTCGACGCTGAGAAGCCTGGAGAATCGTACCTCCCGTCCATGGACAAATCGAGTCCTCGTCTCTTCAAGTGAGCCATTATTTTCTATCATTTTTGTTAGTAGATATAATAAGAAATAGCTTTATTATTCGTCTATCTTTCGTCCACTATTGGTATTCAGATACTGCTAAATACTCAACTAACTACTATTAACTAGCTATTATAATTTCAGGTAGACCGCTTTCATCAATTTCGCCCTACTCAACGATGGCGCTCTCCTTTGGTGGTTCGTTTACGCCTCATTTTTGTAATGTTTCCATTGATGCTGTTCAGAAAGGCGAGACCGGAAACAGACGCTGCGTAATGTGTACTCCTGGCTGCAGCCTCAGTCGCGCTACTTTGATGACTACTCGAATGCGATGCCCATCGAACAATTCGAGAAGTACGTAAAGAGGAATCTTGTTCAATGATTTGTACCTCCTAATTTTGATTTAGGCTGTGCGGGCCTATTCAAGACACCCAGTTCAATGCGGATCTCGCTAAGGAGATCGTTCTGAATCCTTGCCTCAATATGGCCGAAGGACTCCTCATCGAATATTCGATTATATTGGGATACAAGCCAACCGACTTCACCCAGCCCGATAGTTTTTTTTATGAAAATTAATACTTTGAATATTGAGCGTTCGAGTATATTTTTACAAGGATATGGACGCATAATTGATCACCCGACTATTACAGCATAGTAATCCCGGAAAGGAGCTGGACCTCACTCTCGCTCTACTTCAATCTTGTCAAAGGAAATAAGGCGCTCTCCAGGTGATCATGTGATTAGCAAGCCCTACTTCAATTCGTCTGTACCGTATTCATATGAGAACACTGTAGAGCATGAATGTGTTTAGTTACTACAATAATTTTAATATTTTTTCCCATTCAAGAGTAGATCAATTTAAAGTCACTTACATTCATTGCATTGCGAACAATTGATCCGACTTCTTTCATATGATTTACATAGATAAAGTCCGTAGCGGGGAACACGAGCCGAACAAGTAGTCGTGTATAATAGTTCTCTCTTTCGGGAATGAGAGACCCATCACAGAGGCGAAATCGTGTAATCTCTGTGATAGATGTATTAGGTACGTACTGATTCTAGGAGCAAACCGGGAAAGGAAGTCCTGTCGTGTGAGCAGCAGTGACTAATTTCACATTCCCGTGATAGTATCGTCCTTTGAGTAGGGATTGAGAGCGCCATGACTGTGGAGTAACACAGTGCTCGCAGTCCCATGCGATTCTCACTGCCGATCCATTCAGAGTAAAACTTCTTGACACTATTGCTTTCAGGCCGCAAGACGGGCAACGATCGAAGAGGGAGAGAAGTTGAGATGATTCGATCAACAGGAACTCGGGCAATTCAAGAGAGGTGGACTCATCGACCGAATCAGTGGTAGTCTCTTGTGAAGAATAGTCTCCCTAAATTAGACTTTTTCAAGTTGTATATTCGTTGTCCCTTCCTTTATCTGATTTTTACGTACCGCATCAAATTCTTGTGAGTTGTAATCGTTACTCTGGTCGTTCTGAGTAAATCCATTTTTTTTTAAAAACATATTGCTCGTATTGATCTACCTCTGATTCGATGGGAGGAATTGATGATTGAGAGAAAAGAGTAAGGGAGTGCATGCGAGATGGAGGAGCAACAGACACATTACAATCACGAACTGCCACTTCGGAGAGCTGAATTTTATCGTAGATTATTCTTTGAATATTATTGCTTTATAATGTTACTGATCAATCCCTTCGAATGCATTCCCCTCGATCCCTCGATCATAATTCATCCACGCCCCATACATAAATAATTTAAGTTTTATATTTACTTTTCTCGTCAAGAGTGGCATGTCGAGAGGTGCAGTTATATTGGGAAGGCCAAGAGTCTTCTGGAATGAAGTATGAAGCAAGGAAGAGGCAGTCATTCGATATTAAAGCTCATAATCGCTCACATCTATGGGGTCAGGTTGATCACCATCGAAGTGGGCAGGGCACCAATACGTCCTCACTGGCGGTTGCTTAGCCAACCCCTCCCTGAACTGCTGGAGCAGCGCATCACCCTCCTCGGGCAGCAAGTTCAGTCGACGAATCCACATGGATTGCTTTTCGGGGAGAGAGTTGACAGGGAAAGAGCGCATCGGAAGTGAAACTGGCCTAGGGCACACGCCACACCTCTTCACCATTCTTCTGAATACATGCACCGAATGTCGTAGGATGTTAAAACAAGAAGTAGTCAATCAAAACTCCCACGATCGAACGATTTGAACAGCGAACCAAGCGAGAACAGTGAAGAATACGTCAAGTTTGCAGTTTCAACAAGGTTTCCGATGCAGAACAGCTACCGGGTAAGTAAATAAGTGCTAAACCAACAAGCAGGATGACAACCAATCAAAAATAATCTTAAAAATACTGCGAAAAACAGCGGAAATGCTAAAATGTTGCTAAAACACAGGAAACTAGCACTGAAAAAAGTCGATAACTTGAAAATACAGTATCCGTGAAATCCGGAATTACGGACCGGCTTTTGCCAAAATTTCACGAAAAGTAAGAATGGTGCAGGTGGCAGGAGCTACCGTAATCTTTTTATTAAATTGCATTTTGCGCCTTATATATTAATTTTTGAAATGTAATATTTTGAAATTGTACCCATGGCTAAGGAACACGCCATTTGAGCCCTGGTCATTTTTGGCCGCCGACTCCCTTTAATCTTAGAACAATTTATCGCAAAAATGCACTAGAACGGAGATATTAACGGTTAAAGTTGGGGATCCAGGATACCAACCCGGTGTAGGGAGCTCCAAAATGAATTCTGCACAATGGAACTTTGGGTAATGTTAGGAGATGCCTAGAGGTGAATAAAACTGATGTTAACTCATTTTAGGAATTTCGCTCAAATCCCACAACCAGCTCGATTTTCTCGTGACAGGCGTGATATACATTGAAGGGCGTCCGCAACTGCCTGGTGGACTACTACAGCCTCTGGGACATTGATGCGTCTGATGTGCTACCGCCGTATGTGGTGAGTTTTTTCTAAAACTGTGCCATCTCATGCCCCGTTCACTGCGTTTTTGCAGAGAATGAGTTTTAATTATTTTTCGATATTCAAATTTCCTCGCGTCAAATTTGAAGATTAATTTGAAGAGGTCCATATATATAAAGTTAAGAAACGCAAAAAAAATCATTCCAGAAGTTCTTTGACAAGCTGCAAGACAACTTTGAGCACCTCCATGAATTCGCCATCGATATCATTTGCCTGTGAGTTTTCTGTAGAGTGCGCAATACGGCTCGCCGTCTCTTCCTTCTCGATCTCGCATCTCTGATCGGTGCTCTAGTTTTCTGTTATTCTTGTAGAGATGACGTTCAACTTAAGAAACCCAAATTGGTGTAATGAAGTATACATTTTTTTCTATTTGATTAGATTCGTGAAACCAGCAAAGCCTCACATCATCCCTGCTGCATAGCGTAAGCCTTGTGACAGATATTATCGTTATCATAAATCGGATGGTAACTTCACTACCAAAGTGAGCAGGTTCATGTCGAAAGCCGCAGAGAATTAGCACAGGCAGAACTGTGCGCTATGCTCCGGCTTGCAATTGCGTCTTTGAATCACGATCATTTATTTTCCAACGATGCAATCCGAAAAAAACCAAATTAATAAATAATTTTCAGGGGCCAGGACGAGGCGACGAACTGCATGTCCATGGAACTGGCAGAGAACGGCAAACTTACAGCTGGTACGGTTTAGTGATGGCAATTTGGCACGCGTCTCTCCTCATTTAGCGTACTATCTCGTCTGTCTGAACAAATAGAGGAGAGGCGAATTGCCATGACTAGTACGGTTGCCCTTTCTTTATTACTTATCCTGAAAAACACTAGATGCGACTTATACAATACACATTTTCACAATGCAAAGTATGAGGACGATACTCGAACCATAAATTAAAAATAATATTTGTTAATTAATTATAGATGAAAATTTAGACGACCTCGACGAGTGTCTGTCTGTGGCCGGTTGGATGGAAAACTTTGGACTCAAGAAGGTGAGCTATTTTCTCAAAAATATAGATGTCCACTCAGGTCGTCAGACCAAAATTTATTGAGTTTCACACTGCAGTTATCAATGCAGAAGTGAAATGATTGCTCTACTTTTCACACGTTAGAAAAAAGATCATTTTTACGAATAAATTAAAGATAATATTATATTTTTAAATACTATAATGCGCAGCTGGACGCCCGTGAGTACGCTGCCGACTTCCGTGTGAGAGGCTACGAGTGCAGGAATGAGAAGTGTGAGTGGTTTGGTTATTATGTAAAAAAATTTCACCAGGTCACATTTAATTGAGCGCGAATTGATATTTTCTTGTCCACAGAAGCCCCCGGAGGGCGAGTGTCCGAAGGACGACAGTTTGGGATATTTGCGGGTAATTTTATAAAAAAACCTTTTTTAAAAATATTTTTCAGTCCTCAAGGAGAACTTCAAGTGCCTCTACCCGACGACACAAACGCGCAAGGTGATTTAGCTTGTTTTTGATCATTATAAGAGACCTTTCACGAGAGAACGTACCCTTGTACGACTTTTCTGCAACCGATGGCAATAATTTTTTTATGAAGTTGTCATACCGAGTCCTCATTCCCATCGCAATATGAAGGTCTGAAATGCATTCTTCGAAAAGTTACAGGCCCTGCCCAAAAAAATCCGAATTTTTCAACGTTATTTTTTATACGATTTAAAAACTTGATCTAATGTATTTTTGCATGGAGATTCCAAAAATACCACTTTTAAATCGATTAGAATACGATAAAAAGTCGAAAAGTTTGATTTTCATCGATTTTTATTTTTCCTGGAACACACAAATAAAACAATTTAAAATAACACACAATTTTTCCACAAATATGGTCCAATTGTTGATCAAAAATCGTAAACTAGTTCATAATGACATTCTGAGCCCTCTCAGTGTGGACCATTTTGTAAAAAAAAGTCAAGGTTGGCGTTCTTCAAAGCGCTCCAGAAATCGGGCTCAAGTTCAGAATTTGCTGAAAAAAATTTTCAAAGGCTAGTTTTTCACGTAGAATCCAAATTTTTATTTTTCTCGAGGGCACGTGGACAATTTTTTTCCAGGAAAAATAAAAATCAATGAAAATGAAACTTTTCGACTTTTTATCGTATTCTAATCGATTTAAAAGTGGTATTTTTGGAATCTCCATGCAAAAATACATTAGATCAAGTTTTTAAATCGTATAAAAAATAACGTTGAAAAATTCGGATTTTTTTGGGCCGGGCCTGTAACTTTTCGGAGAATGCATTTCAGACCTTCATATTGCGATGGGAATGAGGACTCGGTATGACAACTTCATAAAAAAATTATTGAAAAATTATCGGTTGCAGAAAAGCCGTACGTCGACCCTGCTCAGAAGGTACGTTCTCTCGTGAAACGTCTCATAAACGAACTTCTTTTTATCCGGGCTACGACAGCTCTGAATGAAAAGGAGGTACGGAATGGGAATCATAGAGAGGGAATGCTCTGTGAGAAATGGATGAGAAAAAAAAGTGCATAATTATCAATAAATAAATGTAAAATATGTTCCAAGGCTGACCTCGATGTGTGCTCCGCAGCGCTGAGAGAGGCGATCGCTGTCAAGGGAGAGGCTTGCGAGTGAGTCTTTGCCTCTAGCCGCTGTTTCTTCATTTCGCAAACACTTTCGTCATTCCACCGAGCAAAAGATTTCGTGATCTGCTGCTTAGGGGTCTTGCAAAAGCATATTAACTCGTTCCAGAGCCATGGACGAGTACATCACGTGCTCGCGCGAAATCTTCGCCGACGAGTGCGGTCAGGAGGTGTCGAGGTGATTTCTTTACTGTTATCGATGTCAACTACGAGCTATCATCGCACGCGTTTACTAATTTTCATCGTACCCGGTATGGATAAAACTTAACCTTTTCCAGCTTCGTGTGCAATCTCGTCCAAATCGCGATGTTGTTCAACTACCCAATGTGCCGAGACGACTTCCACACCTGCCAGTAACTAACTCTTCGCTCATTTCTCACCAGGCTTATTTGACAGACCACCTCATTCCTGTCGATCAACCAATTCAACTGTATCTCCAATCAATCAACACTTGCACCGCTTATGTCGTCTATTTACTCTGATAAACTCCATTTAAAATCTTCTAGTGAACGTTCAACGCTTGATGGCATCATGCACACATAAAGACGCGTATTGCATGAGAGTGATAGTACCAAGTCACAAGATTATCAGCTGATAACGGGCAGCTAGTAACGGCTAAGAAAAGCTGGTTGGGATCAGTGACAACGAGAGATTATACAAGAAGCGTGCCGTTTGTGAAATTACTTTAGCCTACCAAATTGAATTGGTTCCACTTTAAAGTAAAAAATATATAATAGTGTAAACCATAATGAAACCTGTAAAGTAAATTTTCTAAAGTTCCTTTCATTGAAATCGTATACAGGAAGTATTTATCATCATTTATACATACCAGGGATCAACAATCATGGTACATAAGCTCATCTATTGGAATTCGTTTCTCGAGGTTAGCAAATTCTGATCGATTAGTCATTCTATGGAGTAATGCTTGCGAAAGTCTTTATGGTTAGTTGGAGCTATTGTATTGTGACTCAGTATGTTTTACATTACGGGCGGTATGTTGGATGACTCATCCGGAAGCATCGTCCTCCTGGCAATATCCCTCAATGAAAGATTTCAATGAAAGGAAATTTTCTAAAGTTCCTTTCATTGAAATCGTATACAGGAAGTATTTATCATCATTTATACATACCAGGGATCAACAATCATGGTACATAAGCTCATCTATTGGAATTCGTTTCTCGAGGTTAGCAAATTCTGATCGATTAGTCATTCTATGGAGTAATGCTTGCGAAAGTCTTTATGGTTAGTTGGAGCTATTGTATTGTGACTCAGTATGTTTTACATTACAGGCGGTATGTTGGATGACTCATCCGGAAGCATCGTCCTCCTGGCAATATCCCCAGCCATCCACCACTCCATCCACGAGGAACGTGTAATTGGTGGGAATGGGCATGACGGGGTGGACGGCGACGAACTTTCTGTAGATGGACGTCCCGTTCTGCAGCAGAAAGTGCATCTCGCAAGTCGGTCTGACCAGCACTTCTATGGTCTGCAAAAAACTATTCGTGATTGCAAACTACTTTGGAAGATTGCAGCTTTGATGGCAATATCAATCCCCGTCTCTCCTCTATGCGATCGCAAGAAGGGAAGAAGCCATAAAATCGGCATCACAAATACCTAGTACATACAACAGGTCCGTCGAGATCGGCAAGTCCGACGCCTCCAGTAGCCAAACGCGACGGTCCAGTGAGCTGGGTACGGCAAGCATCGAGTCCAGCGGGGCCGAAGCATCCGACATCCGGCAATCCGTCCGGTTCCGCTGGAAAAGAGTTGTCCTGTTAGCTTTATTCTTCAAAGGCGCTTCATTTCTGCTAAGTTGGTCTGAATTGTAACAAAATCGTATTGAATTGCGAAAATGAGTTGATTACCGCATTCCATCTTCCTGTATGCTTCCGTGGGCCTGGTACAGATGGTTGCAGGCACTTGCGTGCCGAGGAACACGCAGACGACGTGGTCCGTCTTCCGATCGACGACGATGGCCGAACACTGCAATACAGTTTACATTGTTTTTCAATATCAAAGGTCTGGGCTTGTTGACGGACAATCTTCTGCAATTCATCGGTATCACCTCTGGATTGACCCCAGGCGGGTCCAAGAAACTATTTGAACTGAGCCACTGCGATTAGAGTTCGAAACACGGGTCGCCGTCTCTTCATTATTCACACTCTCTCTCATCGGTCAGAGAGGAGAGAGAGAGTGGGTGAAATGAAGAGACGGCAACCCGTATTTCGAACTCTAATTGCAGTGCTCGCTTGTCTCTCTCATTTCGCCCTAATCTCTCGTTTCTCTGGCTGGCGAGAGAGAGAGAACTATTGCTGACAACGGGTTGGAAAAGTTGGGAGTAAACATACCTGGTAGTTATCAGTGCACTGCTTGTCACAGTCCAGCTGGCTCCTCGCTGCAATCGTCTTGCTGAGCACTTCGTACCGGACCGTCAGGTTGACCGGCGAATAGCACGTGGAGGATGCGACGGTCTGGGATATTGATTAGCAATCATAACTGAGAACTATCCGAATACCACCATGACCGTTCACTATCATACGAGATGGAGATATTGAATATATTGTTAAAGTCGTTGGCTCACCTTAGTATATGCCAGAAAGAAGAGAATATAGAGAGCAGACATCCTAGAATGGAGGAGGGGGAATGAAACGGAGGGAGGAGTCCTTGCTTTTAAATGGAACGAGTGGTCCTTCCGTTGCCCGTAGTCCCACTAATTCCTCATGTGATCGCTACAATACATCTCGAGCGGACTCGACTAAAAGAGAAACAACGACAGAAAACAAGTTCCTCCAATGCATTCAATCACTAGATTAAGCCCATCCTACGACATTTTACCATTTTTAAACAATTATGGTTGATAAGTCAGTTGAATAGCACAATTGTGACGCATAGTCTTGCTAATTGCTCGTATGTTTCAGTGAATCGTATAGTCCATCACATACAAATACACTGAATCACATGGACAGGTCGAGTGGACTAATACAAAAGCTACTCCATTAGAGTCCATCCTCGAGAGAAAATCCACCTACTAAACAAGCCCTTGCAGTATCAGCTGTCTTATCAATGTGTACTCTATAGTGGAAGGTCAAGATCCAAGGTGTCATTGAAGTTGTGTGAGCTGGAAGCTTGTTTATCGAAAATTCCTCATGTGTTCCGGTGAATCGTACTATCCATCACATGCAGATGCACGGAATCACATGGACAGGCGGAGGGAAGTCGTTGGCTCACCTTAGTATATGCCAGAAAGAAGAGAATATAGAGAGCAGACATCCTAGAATGGAGGAGGGGGAATGAAACGGAGGGAGGAGTCCTTGCTTTTAAATGGAACGAGTGGTCCTTCCGTTGCCCGTAGTCCCACTAATTCCTCATGTGATCGCTACAATACATCTCGAGCGGACTCGACTAAAAGAGAAACAACGACAGAAAACAAGTTCCTCCAATGCATTCAATCACTAGATTAAGCCCATCCTACGACATTTTACCATTTTTAAACAATTATGGTTGATAAGTCAGTTGAATAGCACAATCGTGACGCATAGTCTTGCTAATTGCTCGTATGTTTCAGTGAATCGTATAGTCCATCACATACAAATACACTGAATCACATGGACAGGTCGAGTGGACTAATACAAAAGCTACTCCATTAGAGTCCATCCTCGAGAGAAAATCCACCTACTACACAAGCCCTTGCAGTATCAGCTGTCTTATCAATGTGTACTCTATAGTGGAAGGTCAAGATCCAAGGTGTCATTGAAGTTGTGTGAGCTGGAAGCTTGTTTATCGAAAATTCCTCATGTGTTCCGGTGAATCGTACTATCCATCACATGCAGATGCACGGAATCACATGGACAGGCGGAGGGAACTAAAAGGGTGGAGTAAGGCATAAACAAGGCATAGTGTACAGTCACATGGACAAGGAAGATACGCTGCAACGAAACAAAGTATAGCAACAAAAAGCATTTGGTCCAGTACTTTCCATTTCAAGGACAACAAAGATCACTCTCGAAAAAAACGCATTGGAGGACAAAGCTATCGCATTCTCATTAATTGTTTCGCTGTGAACACGAAGCGCTTCAGTTTGAGTCCTTCTTCAGCAACTAGCACCTACAAAACGATCCTCTTCGCAGTACTTAGGCGACCAGTCCGGCTTGGATGGGGTTTTCGATCTTGCTGTGTCGTTGGCAGTGATGAGGGGAATTTGGAGCGAGAATGGTGTGAGAATGGAGAGGGAACAGCTCGCGAAGACTAACAAAAATTGGAAGTAGTGAACTTGTGAATCATTATTATTTTACATCGTGTACCAAAAGGAGTTTTAACTTAAAAGTGGTGAAGATACTCGATGTGAGAGTCATCATTGTTGAAAAAGAATGAACTGACACTGTGATCATTAATATATTCACAATTTATTGCTTTGACAACACTTATCCCGTATCCCATATCCCATATATATCCCGTATCCCATATCCCAGATTAAATGTTCCCTATTTTGACCTGCCCAAATACATTGAATACATTGAGAAGTGAAGGGGATTACGCGAATATTCTGTTGGTCAAGAGTGTGATAGGGAGCTGCACGAAAAAGAAGAATCCAAACTCGAAGACAGTAATCTGAAAGACACTGGATTGGTTATTCAAGGGGGGGGGGAATATACCATATTCAGTCCGCATACGACTCCTCCCAATCCTCCGATATTGCCGATTAGTTTGTTGTACTGAATAATGAATAATGAATGAATATTATTATTCACTCACATTCCAACTGGCTGTCTCCTCATAGATCTTCACGGCTAGGCTCGGTACTTGCACACTCAGAATGAGATAGTCGGGCTTCTCTCCCTTCGTATTACACCCCGTGTTGTTCACTCGATCCTTTAGCTTAAGATTATTGCACTTGGCTGACTGCAAAGATTTCATTTCTAAAGCACAGATCAATGACCACATACACCGCGTACGAAGGGCGTCATAGATAAGGATGAGTCAAACTGCGAATTGGCGCAGGGAAGAGGACACTCGCAGTGCGCCCAGTTGGTAACATCGCCCTTGCTGGTGATCGAATCCACACAATCACCTGATATGAGGAACGTACGCGCGTTTCGGAACGATAAACATGTTGAGCGCTTGAGTGATCACCAGGTATGGCAGTTCGCAAAAAAAAACTGAAACGACTTCACTATCATTGCGCAAGGAGACTACGAATTACGATGCGCAATTCTTTAGGAATCCTCCTTCGATAACCACCAATTCACATAGTTTCAGAGAATCGAGATTTTTTAGCTGTGCCAACCTTTGTCCGACTGTCTCGCACACGGCCTGCTAATGATCACCAACTAACTGGTATATTTCTCGAACTATTTCAGGAGTTGAATGAAGAGATGGAAACGTACGATCGGGTAGCTTGCATGCTCTCGCATCGGCGTCCTTGGGATATCTCGGGTCCATGCATTGACAGGCATTGAAGACCTCATCTTGATAGCACGATCGGAGACAACCCTGGATATGAGGTTTCTACTGAAAACTGATAAAGATCTCTCACATCAGTGGTATAGCTTCCATCGTAGTAGTACGAATTGATCTCGTTCGCATTCTGCACACATCTTCCATATCTACCACCGAGACGAATGTAGCGAGACTGAATTACCGAGTTCGAAATACGGGACAACGACGTTTCTTCATTTCGCACACTCTCTCTCGCCTCTCTGACCGGTAAGAGAGTTTACAGAGGATTGAATGAGGGAAGGCAGAGTGGAAGATAGGGCTGCATGTTTGAGATCGATGCGAGGATGTGAGAGTCTCGCAGTACCTTCTCGTAGGAAACGAAGAGAGAGAGAGAGAGAGCGCGCAAACGGAAGAGTGCTTTCCTCTACTCTGTCTTCGCTCTCTCCCAACTCCATGATCTCTCGTTTAGGACACAAAAGGTTTGGAGAGACAAAAGGACAAAGGGTACGTTAGTCACGCAAGTCGATATCGGTCTCGAACCCTGCAATCCTAGGGGAAGTCACCTCAGCTGTCTGAATTGTCGTTTGCGCTCCCGGCTCAGCATTGTATCGAGGCGATTCGGAGAAGATCGTTTCTGTCTGAGAAGAGATTTATTTATAAATGCCTGTTTCCCATCAGTTTCCCAGAGAGATCTCACGTTTGGATGAATGAATGTCATGATCGCAGTTGTCTCCGTGTAGCTGAGATATTCGTGCTCGTTCAACTTTATCGCAGCTTTCAGACCTTGAAGAGTCAAACAAAGGCATCGTCAAAGATTAATAATAGGTGAGATAACCACCTCCTTGTGCTCCAGCCTGCCTCATCAGATACGATCGATTGCTTTTGAAGTGGTTGAATGTGAAGCAGTTACCCAAGACCACATCATTCCACATCACGAGATCAGTCCTGAGATCACGAGATCAGAGATCAGAGATCAGTCCACGAGATATTGAATGATTGTGATAGATCATAGAAGGAAGTAACCATACTCTGGATTAAGTGACTTCTCTTCATAAGCAATCCATTCGAAAAGATCTTCTGCACTCCAACTCATTTTCGTTCGATTTTCCTCTGATTCCAGACCGATCACAAATGGGACAAGGTCCTTCATCATCGATGGATTTGTCAGAAGATCCTTCATCATCTGAATAATGATTTCCGTATTGTCTACCTCTTTATCACCATTACCTTAATAAGATCCTTTTCATTTGCAGTCTTTCCTCCGATCAGTTGAAGCACTCGGTAGATTGTCATCTCTAAAATATGGCTCCTTTAGATGCAGAGAATCAGTGTGTGCATACCCAAGTCGCAGAATTGTCCAGTGTAATCGGGTCCGCAAGTGCACCACCACTCGGCGAGACCATCCGTGCAATTACCAAGAGGGTCGGATAAGCCGCACTGGGTGATGTTCTCGCAATCATTCGGATCTGAAACGAAACAAGCGTGATGAATTTATTATTAATTCATCAAATCTAGAGTTCGAAATACGGGTCGCCGTTTCTTCATTTCGCACACTCTCTCTCTCGCTTCTCTGATCGGTTTGAGAGTGTGGGAAATTAAGAGCCGATATTTCGAACTCTAATCAAATCTGACTGATGGAGCAGTTGAATCCCTCGGTTCCAGTGATGCAGTCGCACTGATAGAAGCCGGGAGTGTTGATGCACGTTCCGTTGTTCTCGCATGGATACGGATCGTTCACCTTACACTCATCCACATCTGGAAAGGAGAGTCTGTGTGAGAGTAGGGCTGTCAGGGTGAAGAATCCGTCTCTTCATTTCGCTCACTCTCTCTCGCCTCTCTGATCGGTGAGAGACTTCACCCTGAGAGCCCTACTTGAGAGATCTCGACCATCCCTCGGCTTTGTGGCACCCATGGAAATATGCGTCATCCCCATCGAAAGTTTCGTCACCTTGGGAAATTCAAAGTATCCATCGAACACACTTGAAGCTTTTGAAGTTTTTATATTTCCTTGGGTGTCGTATACTATCACAGAGCCTCCTTCCTCTCACCAGTCATGCAGAATTCTCCCGTCCAATAGATACTGCAGTTGCACGTGTACTCGTCGTATCCGTCAGTGCAGTTCGGCTCACGGTAGTGGTTGTCCTCAACATTTAAGTTGTCACTGTGAACAATCCGTCTCTTCATTTGTCGTACTCTCTCGTCACTCTGACCAGTTATTTCTCTATGTCACACAGAGCCTACTCGGAATGAATCTTCGCTATGATAATCTTATGCAATGTACATCGACATCCATCGAATGAGGTTGGCAGACTAACCCTCGATATGCACTTATTCGGCCAATACTTTCCGTCAACGAACTCGTTGCTTAGAGCACAATCATCCGGGTCTGAAACATACACATTGTTGCAAAAGAATGACATGAATGACTCACTCTCTGAACAATTGAACCCGAGTGCTCCCTTGATGCATTTGCACTCGTACGCTCCTCTAGTATTGATACAAGTGCCGAAATTCTCGCATAGACTCTCAGGAGAAGAAAGAGCCGCAGCATCGGCACACTCGTCCACGTCTACAAATGGATTCAGCATTGGAGTTCGAGATACCGGTAATCGTCTCTTCATTAAAAAAAACACAACAACAACACAAAAAAAACAAGAAACAACTTTGCGTCAAAATGTGATACCCGTGTCACACATTGCTCCCTTCCACGCGGGACTGCAAGTACACGTGTACGTCGCATAGCCATCGTTGCATTTTGCCAGGGGGTCCTGAAAGGGTTAGTATCACATTTTTAAAAAATATACGATTGCAATTACACACCTATTAAACTATTCCGCGCGGCAAACGCGTTAGCTCCGCCCACTTTTACTACGTTTAGCGCGTTTTCCGCCTATTTTCACAATTTTTTCTTAGTTTTTAATGATAAAACACGATTTCTGGGATGGTTTCGCGTTCATTAAGCACCAATTACATAATTAATGCTTAGTTTTAAATGCGACCGTGGTTTAATAGCAATTTCGTTAAGCGCGGAACAAGAATCAACTTTGCGTCAAAATGTGATATCTCTTCCGAGTTGTGCTGCTGTCCCACTCACATGGTAATGGCACAGATTGGTGTAGTTGTTTCCATCCGGCCCGATATACGACATGTTGCAGTCGTCCGGATCTCAATCAAAAGGATCAATGTTGAATGTCATCATGTGTTGGAAATGCGGGCAATCGTCTCTCCTCGATTTGCGTGCTCTCTCTCTCGTCACTCTGACCGGTGAGAGAGAGCGGCTAGGAATGGAGAGACGATTACCCGTTATTTCTCTATGTCACACACTCACTGATGGAACAGTCATCGCCGGAGGTTCCATTGACACAATCGCACCAGTACGATCCCAGAGTGTTCACACATTTGCCAGTGTTTATGCACAGCGATTGATTGTCCGCTCGAGGCACTACACACTCGTCGATGTCTGCGGATGAAGAACTGGCATTAGGCTGTAACGCTCGAGCCTCTCCTCGATTTGCATGCTCTCTCGTCGATTCGAATCGAGCGAAAAGCGTGGCATTTCGTCATCTCTAATCATTACCCTCATTACAGTCGCGTCCCGTCCATCCTGCATCGCACGCGCAGGGCTGGCCGATGCACGTGCACTTGTCACAAGTGCAGTCCGCCTTCTGAAATGTCCGATGATGAAAATATGGAATATTATTGTGTATTCACCTTATTTTGCGTCTCGCAAAATGAACCCCCTTTACAGCCGTAATCGTCGAAGATATTGCAGATCTGGAAAAATATAGTGAATGCTATCACTAATTGGGTGAACTTACTGCTATCGCCTGACATTGAGATATCAGGACGTAAATGACGAGCAGCAGCTTTGGAACCAACATCGCTGGTTAATGACAGCGCAGACTATTTAACGATTCCACCCTGCACCTTGGATACCCTTTCCTCCTCTCACCTGAATCCATACCGAGAACTAGAGGCTTTTTTGGTGTTTCAGACCTGATTTCTGCTTTGCAGTGAGAGTGATTTAAGATGATGTGTCCCGATTACGACTAAAGTTTATCGTGAGACTATTTCCTAATCAGATGATACGAACTAGAGTAACTCGGGTGACTATCTCTTCACTTCATGTTCTTTTTCTCCGGTCAAAGATGCGAGAGAGTGTGTGAAATGAAGAAACGATGAGCCGTATTACGTACTCTAGTACGAAGAAGAAAAATTCCTATAAATGTTTCTGATGTCACAACACCCCAGAATACATTCCAAAGTGCTGAAACGCTGTACAAACACGGGTTTCAAAAGTGTAGGTACCCTTGCCACCGTGGAATATTTAATTTCTCCGATTCAGAAGTTGGTTGGTTGGCAGTATTGGATTGATCTATGTACTTGTTTCGTCAAATATCGATTTAATCGGGTTTTGAAAGATTGTTCTGTGAAACCCTTTCTTTTCTTGTCCGTCAGCTTGGGCAACCGGAAGAGTATCGCCCAAAAGGAGGACCCAGGACGGATTCTCATCGGCTCAAATGAGTTAGGTCAAGAAAGGCCCCGCTCAAGAAGTCTGATTTGTGAGTTTACTCTTAACCAGCTGGATGATACACTTCGTGGCTCAAGATCTATCGACTCAACAATCGACAACAAATAGCTAAAAAATAAATAATCCCTTGACCCATTGTCACTGAGTACGAAGATCCCAATCCCCTCCATTATGATGTTTTCCCCTGCAGGCAATATGCCTTGAATCAAGATATGTAAATGTAAATGTCTGTGAATCGGGAGTGTGCTCGGGGGGGGGGGGGGGGGGGGGGGGGGGGGGGGGGGAGGGGGGGCGCTTTTTGCACCATTACCTCCTCTCCCTATTTCTCGCTTTAGTGCTGATGTGGCACTTTTTCACCTTCTTCGCATCGATTTTTGCGAGAGACAGAGAGAAGAAAAGCGCGATGCTCTTTCTCGCTCTTGAAAAGCTCTTTTTCACCCTCGTGCTATTTATACTCTCTAATTATCTCTGGAGGTGGCTAAGGCTATTTATACTCTGTTAACAATTTCATTTGATCGGCCGGAGGTTCACTCCAATTTTGGAATTGTGATTGGTATTCGATGCTATTTGTTGTTTGTTTTGAGATATTCACTTAGTAATCACTGGATTATTGATATTACCTAGACTGCTAGTATCAAATCCTTATGTGATACAACTACTTGAATTATTACACTTCATTTCCCACACTCTCTCACGTGTCGAGAGAGGCGAGAGAGCGTGTGAAATGAAGAGACGGTGACCCGTATTTCGAACTCTACTCACCATACACTTGGTACTTCGGATTGGCCATCATATATTCATAGCATTTGTCGAGTGTCATTCGATCATTGGAATGTCTCTCGAATTGAGAACAAGAATCGAGATCAGTCTCAGCGTAGAAACAAGCGGCCGTTCCCAGTTGTGTTCCTTCCAAATGATATATCATGCCAAATTGCTCATCTCTGAGCTTCTTCTGTGAACTCAAAAACAATAAGAAAAACTCTGTAGCCCACTCTGTAGTATGAGTTGATCACACTTCGCTCCTTGGTATCCGTCCTGACACTTGCAGATTGCCCGAGTTTCCTGTGATAAAAGGTTCGAAATACGGGTAAACGTCTCTTCATTTTGTACGATCTCTCGACTCTCTGACCGGTGAAAGAGTGTGGGAAATGAAGAGACGATTACTCGCATTTTAAACTATTTCATTCACTTCACAAACTCATATCATTTCGTTCAACAGTCCGTTCAGCTAAGAATCACACCCGATGTAGTCAATCTTGGATGCCTAATTATAAGGCTAACACAGTCTGCGGAAATTGTCCTTGTTCTTTTCCCTTCCCTCCACTCTCAGCTAGGGTTGGCTTATCAAGAAATGGCTCTCATCATTCTGCACACTCTCTCTCTTGTTGCTGGGATCGGCGAGAGAGTATGCGAAAAGAAGAGACAATTTCTCGACAAGCCAACCCTACTCTCAGCACAGAATGGACACCTTCGATACCGAGAAAGGATGGGAAAACGAGTGAGCCCGCGCAGAAAGAAAGACTACGCTGTCAAGGAGAAGAAGTAGCATCCTCCTGACTCCTTTTGACTACATCCTAGTCCGGATGAGATGCTTGAACAGTACTGTTAGGTCGGACAATCTAGCCTTACCTCAAATAACGCAGCGCAATTGCAAGTTGCGACGCAAGTCACAATTCGGCACTTGCGAGTGATCTTACTAGAGACCGCCTATCGAATGATGAAACGAATATTTAAATCGCCATTCGAATGAGACAAACAAATATCCTTTGTCATTCGAATGGTTGTTTACCACTCTCGCCGCATCATTCGAATATCGTCGAATATCATTTCTTCATCTATTTCTTGAATGGGTTGGCAATTTGTTCAATATTTGTTTGCGATAACGAATGATCATTCGAATATCTATTCGAATGTTTTCGCCATTCGAATGACGAATCATTCGATTGAGCCGCCATTCGAATGAGAGGGTGATTCGAATGACGCGTCATTCCTCGTCAATCGAATATCGAATATATTCGATATGCGGTCTCTAGATATTACTCATTTTATTTGCGAGTAGGTTTCTACTCGCGAGTGATTTCATTCCACTTTTTCGTCGAGCGAACGCTCTGCGACTCACACTAGAGCGAGCAAAATTAATTACTAGTCATCACCCACAATCATCTCTTTGTTCTGTAGCACGCTTGGACCTTTGATCAAACTTGACTAGTCGAAGCACCAGCCCATGCCCCATCAGTGATTTGATGGGCAGATTTTATATACACGTTGGCTTGGTGGTGTAGCCAATATATTCAATCTCTTAAAATCGTCATTTCTATCTTAACCCGTCATTTCATTGAAATAAACATTTATATTTCCACGGTAACTCGATGGTGCACTTATGCAATATTACTGTTATTTAGCCTAGGCATCCAACTTATTTATTATATGGAAGATGATATGATACTGATGTAGAAAGTCAATGCAGGATGCTAGAGGCTAACAGAATCTGCAGAAATTGTCCTTGTTCTTCCTCCCTCCACTCTCTACACAGAATGGACACCTTCGATACCGAGAAAGGGTGGGAAAACGAGTGAGCCCGCGCAGAAAGAAAGACTACGCTGTCAAGGAGAAGAAGTAGCATCCTCCTGACTCCTTTTGACTACATCCTAGTCCGGATGAGATGCTTGAACAGTACTGTTAGGTCAGACTTACTTCGAATATCGTGTTGCAGGTACCAGTCGCAGCGCAAGTCACATCGCTGCATGGATCCCCAGAGACTGAGAATGAATTGGGTATCGGATTGGGAATAGACTGATGCTCACATTGACACTGAGGTCCGAATCGATCCGATGTGCACTGACAAGTGTACACGGCACCATTCGATGCGCAACGACCGCCATTCAGGCATGGAATTTCAGCACACGGATCGCCTATCTCTGCAAGAAATGATAAAAAATATTGTTCATGTTTTCTACAAATAAACGGCGCTGGTCAGTAAATTGCCTTTGAGATTAGGGTGTGCAACTCGGATTCAAGAAACGCAAGTGAGAATCAAGTACAGTACCCCAGCCTCGGGTTCTCAAATTGAAATCAAGTACAGTACCCCAGCCTCAGGATCCTTGCAGATTTCCATATGGATTCAATTAAATTTTTAAGTTGCCCCACAGTCCTGATCGCAACCGGGAAATTTACTTCGATTCAACTTGTTCACGCACACCACAGTAGAGTTCACGGGTAATGGTCTCTTCATTCTTCGCACTCTCTCACCGGTCAGAGATGCGAGAGAGTGTGTGAAATGAAGAAACGATGAGCCGTATTACGTACTCTAGTACGAAGAAGAAAAATTCCTATAAATGTTTCTGATGTCACAACACCCCAGAATACATTCCAAAGTGCTGAAACGCTGTACAAACACGGGTTTCGAAAGTGTAGGTACCCTTGCCACCGTGGAATATTTAATTTCTCCGATTCAGAAGTTGGTTGGTTGGCAGTATTGGATTGATCTATGAACTTGTTTCGCCAAATATCGATTTAATCGGGTTTTGGAAGATTGTTCTGTGAAACCCTTTCTTTTCTTGTCCGTCGGCTTGGGCAACCGAAGAGTATCGCCCATCTGGTTCATCAAAAAGAGGACCCAGGACGGATTCTCATCGGCTCAAATGATTTAGGTCAAGAAAGGCCCCGCTCAAGAAGTCTGATTTGAGAGTTTACTCTTAACCAGCTCGATGATACACTTCGTGGCTCAAGATCTATCGACTCAACGCGACGGACAATCGACAACAAATAGCTAAAAAATAAATAATCCCTTGACCCATTGTCACTGAGTACGAAGATCCCAATACCCTCCATTATGATGTTTTCCCCTGCAGGCAATATGCCTTGAATCAAGATATGTAAATGTAAATGTCTGTGAATCGGAAGTGTGCTCGGGGGGGGGGGGCGCTTTTTGCACCTTTACCTCCTCTCCCTATTTCTCGCTTTAGTGCTGATGCGGCACTTTTTCACCTTCTTCGCGTCGATTTTTGCGAGAGACAGAGAGAAGAAAAGCGCGATGGGTCCTCAATTTCAAGATAATGCAAATAGGACAAGCGTGCCGAGTAGAGTTCGAAATGCATGTATTTGTCTCCCACTCACTCCACGGTCAGCGAAGCGAGAGAGTGCGAAAAATGAGTCGGACTCGTACTTCGAACTCTTGAGCCCCGTAACTTTATCTGGACAGGAGCTATGTCGGATGAGAACTTTGCTACCCCAGAGACAAGTGGTATGTCACAGAACACACTGCGAAATAGTTTTCATCCGACATAGTGTCTCTGGGCGCCATACAAGCCGAATGCTATGTGAATGAGCTGTTTTCAGTATTTTCTTAGTTCAATATTTTAGTTCTGTGTCTTTCATTGTGCTTCCACTTTCTTCCTCGGCCAAAATAGAACAATGGATAGGGATGAAAGAGATGCAAGGAGGCAACCATCCCCTCACCTTCTTATCCAGTTCGCAACCCTTCCTCCTTTATCATTCCTTGCTGCCCAGTGGAATGCGGCACCGGTTTCCCTATTCAATTCCTAATTTCGTTGTTTGAACAAGATCAACAGCAACCCGCTCGATCGTGAAAAAAATTTCGAGCAAAAAATTCGGGAAATTCTAGCCAACCTATAATTTACTTGGTAGGCCCTTTTGACGAAAACATAAAATCGTGAATTAGAAGGCTAAATGTCCCTTATTGGAGGAGATGCCGCATATGCGGTAGTTTGCATGAAATCTAACCTCTACAGCGCGAAGTAGAGTTCGAAATACTCTATTTCACGCACTCTCCACACTGACCGGTGAGAGAGCACGTGAAATGAAGAGACGATTACTCGTATTTCGAACTCCAGTGCTTACAATAAGTGTGGCGTGCCCCGAAGAATGAGAAAAAAGGCGAGCGAGGGAGTGAACCGAACTCTATGAAACAGGCTTGACAATGGTTGACATATATGATACAATAACTATTTTAGTTGTAGTATTTCTTTGTCTATTACTCTCATACGAATATTGACGCAAACGTAATGAGCGAGTCTCATTCGCCGTTCAACAAACCCCCACGATGGAATCGTTCAGAGACGAATGAAACAATTTTGAAATCTTTGTAAATTTACACCCTCGATCGAATTTACCCCGCTGAAGCAAACAATGCGAGCAATGAAATCGACGTTCACTGGATACGTAACGCAAATGGACTAATGCTCAACTAAGTATTTCGCAATGAGAGTCGATCACACTTTCCCAAAAATTTGATACGACACGAAAAGTGTATTTTACACAATTTCCGAGCAGAGAGTTCATTGTGGAAATAGGAAGGGGGGGGGGGTGAAGGGGAGGGATATCATCTTTTATTCTTAAGAGGTTCGCAACACCGCAAGGATCTCAGCCGGTTTCTGTCATTTATCAGCAGCCCAACTCGCGCATGATCGCCATTTTCTCCACTTCCCTCTATCACTTATTGTTATTTGAAGCTATACCACGCTTATTTCTTTGCGAGCTTTTTGTCAATTGTTCCTCAGTAATATACAATAATAACAACCATATCATTCCGACCCGTTTAATCACTCCAAAGGTGATTTTGGCATTATCTTCGCTAAGGGCGGGCTAGCCACCCCAAAGCCGATTAGCAACTTGGGGTGGCTAATATGGTAATGGTGAATATTGGGATTAAGTACATTTTGATTTTTTCCGCCACGCCGTAATCGAACTACGAATTGATTTAAAAATATGAAACGTTGTTGAAATATATCCCAATGTCGTCCGTTTATCCACATCTAGAATTAGGATCTGGATAGATTTGCAGGTCGACCAGTGCTGGATAAAATGCTGCGCAACGAATTGTTTACTAAAATCGTGTCAACATCTGAGAATATTGTCACGATAATTCCTTGTTTCGATACCCCCTCCCATCTTTTTCCGGTCTCATCTTTTATCTCTCTCATCTATCTCTTTTACTTCTGATTCTCTCTTGCGGCTCTGATACCAAACTGCTGCTCCCTACGACGCCCCACACCCCCAAAACCGAGTCGCAACAACGACGACGGACCTCCACCACAATCTAACGAAGATGAATGATAATGTATTTCCCCTAAACCTGGTGGATAAAGAATTGAATTGAATTGAATTGAATGTTGTTTGCAGCGAATGTGGTTGCTCATTCTTCTCTCTACTCTTCCAGCCGCGACCATAGGCTGCGTACCTGTGAAGAACCCCGACAAGGGCATATCGGCAGGTATACACATTTTTTTGTTGGTGGTGGACGCTTCGGGAGGCACCAAAGCGTGTTGTTGGGTTCCGATCCATCGATCCAAATCGATTTTTTTAAAAAAATTGGATCGCAACTCTTCGGATGCTTCAACAAGAGGGAATTTCTCAGCAATTTCGATCCCCCGAATCTCTCTGTTTTGGTGTTGTTGCAGCATTATATGCCAAATCCAACCAGATTTGCGCTGCTCTCTCTCTCTCAACCGGCTTCCTATGACGGGTGTTTGGCGATAATCCGACTTCTCCATTTGCAGGTTGCCAGAAGTACGAATCCGGGGTGGCAGTATGCAATGAGATATTCATAGACGGAGGCGCACCACCGCCGGGCCCGTAAGTATCGTCAAATTATTTTCCGTTCCACTCGTAGTTGACCTTTGACTACTGTTCGATGGGCGGAGTTAGGAAGAAGCCGGGAGGAGGCTAGTGATCTACCTGCTCTCCTCCGCCCTACCTCTTCCCTTCCCCTCTCTCCCAGACAATAAATGGCTCGCTTACCAGCACATTGACTTTGCTGAGCATTTCAAACGCACGATACTTAATAATAGGGTTGCCACGTTCGGTATCGGTTTCGGCTTTGCCGAATCGTCTTCCCTTCCTTCCATCTCGCTCGCGCACGTGCGTTTTTTAGAGGGGGGGGGGGAGGGAAGGGACATTGTGCGGGATTGGAGAGCGAGGGGAGAGATGGGAAGAGCTATTTCACCTGCTCTCTCCCCGGTCAGACAGTGCGAGAGAGTATGAAAAATGAGGAGAGACAAGGTCATCCCTCTTCCCTTCCCTTTCTCCTCTCTCCAATCCCGCACAAGAGAAGGGAATCACTCCGGCGGGATGAACAGGTGCTACATAGAGTTGTAAAAGGGGAGAGAGCGATCGGATTCGCCCGATCCCGAACTTGCAACCCTAGTTAGTAAGTACTACTTACCACGCGAATCACGAGATCGCGGAGCGGCCCCGGAACAACTTGCAAAAAGTTCAACCGATTTCGACCATACAATAATGTGAGAACCCACTAGGGACCAGGGTTCGAAAAATATTGGGCATTTATCCCAAAGCCGGCTTTCAGGGATTTTCCGGTCCTAAGCCTGGCTATATCATATCTCAGCTCTCCGATGAGCTAGAGACCTGCGGTTTGGCTCAAAAAATGCGAATAATATAATTCACTTTTTCGGGCTCTATTTTCTTGTTGGTTGCGAAATCCTTGGGTAATATCGCTCAAATAACATAAATAAGATATGAATATTAATCACGATTGGAATTGAATCCGCCACCATCATTTTTTTCGGACCATGACCATTGGAATACGCCGATGTGCTGCATAGTCCCAAAAAAAATTCCATCACCGAAAATCCATTGATTCGATTGTCGCAAATTGATTTATCATATAAAAAAATAACAATTTTTAAAAAAAACCAGTCCTCTATTTCACAGTTTCGAATCACGGTATTTCCGGTGATGGAAATTTTTTGAGGGACTATGCAACACATCGACGTATAGCTATTGAAGTTTCTCGATCATGACTTTTCATGTCCATTTTGAACCATGACCCCGTGTTCATGGTCATGGGACACTTCTGAGGCATGCACCCCACACACCCCATGGTCCGAAAAAAATGATGGTGGCGGATTCGATTCCAATGGTGATATATATTCATAATACAGCTTATTTTATGTTATTTGAGCGATATTACCCTAGGATTTCGAAACCAACAAGAAAATAGAGCCTGAAAAAGTGAATTAGACGTGCGATTCACGACATTCGATCTCAGAAATGAAGGTCGTGTGTATCTTAAAGTTCCAATTTTTAATTTTTAATATTGTGGGGGTGGACTAACTCTTTCATATTCAGCAATAAAATTCCCTGCGTTTCGCATTCTAGATAGAGCCAGAAATTTTTTAAACTAATTAAATTCGTATTTTATTTTTTGCCATTGTTGTTTTTTGTCCTTCGTCTTCGGTCAAAATAAAAAAGCATTTTTAAGCAAAACCGCAGGTCTCTAGCTCATCGGAGAGCTGAGATATGATATAGCTCGGCTTAGGACCGGAAAATCCCTGAATGCCGGCTTTGAGACAAATGTCCAATATTTTTCGAATCCTGGTCCCTAGTGGGTTCTCACATTATAGTATGGTGGAAATCGGTTGAACTGTTTGCAAGTTGATCCGGAGGGGCAAATATTGCTACATATTCTCGTGATACACGTGTTACTGTACCACAGTTTAAGCAGTTTTTTTAGTGAAATTCTCTTTTTTGTATTTAGAGTATGTCAGCGAGTGTTCAGAGAGTATGGGAAAGTGAGAGAGTCAGATCATCCGGAGTAGAGTTCGAAGTACGGGTCATCGTCTCTTCATTCGTCGTACTCTCTCACCGGTCAGAGTGACGAGAGAGCACGCGAAATGAAGAGACGGCGACCCGTATTTCAAACGCTAATTCTGAGAATTGTGTCAGGTGCGTCGCGAACACGGCGCTCACTTCCATGTCCATCCTCTGTCCCGCCGGCAAGATCCCCGCTCTCTTTGGCCCCAATGCAGTTGCAACGGCAAGTTACTAGTATAATAATAATATGTTAATAACTAGTATAATAACAATGTAAAATATAGTATAACATAGTGCACATAGTGTAGTAACTAGAATAATAGTATAATAATTAGGAAGTAAAGTACTTTCACCCTAGGGTTGGGAATCGGAAAAAAATATGAAAGAATATTTTCATGTGACGATTAGCCTTTGATTCATTGTTGTAGGGACTCATTGCCGGCTTCTCGAAAGCAACATGCGACGCGACGACCAAACAGTGGACCTTCTTTCATTCAGGAATGACACGCACACAATCAGAGGTAGTACAGGGTGGCAAAAAAAGTATTGTGTCACTTTTCAAATTCATGCAACTCATCAATGGGTGAATGAAAAATTTTGATTTTTTACAGCATGTTCTCTGGACAAGGGTCAAAATCCCCTAAAAGACCTAGACCAATTGCCTACCAATTGGGCTTCTGTAATTTTTGAAAATATATGATCCGCAAAACATGGCTCCATAACTGTCAAAATTTCAAATGTTGATGATGTTATCTTAATTCAGCCAGCTTAGCAAAAGCAATTTTAATATTTTTTGCAGGAAGGTTTTTTTCCTAGAAAGTCATACGTAGAAACAAATAAATTTAAAAACTCGCGAACAGTGCAAAGTCTATTTTTAAGTAGCCGAGAAAAAACGGCGCGACATTTTTTGCTTGCAAAGTTTACTGAATTATTCAACCACTACATGAGATTAATTAAGATTTATATTTTTCCTGTAAAGCAGAACTATCAACAATATTATTCTTGAAATTAACTGACTTCTTATAGCTGATAAAACTTCAGAAATATTTATAATGTGTTGACTTTTCCCTAAAAATGGTGAAAATCAGCCTTCCCAGAAGTAACTATTGCCAATAGCCTGGACCAAAATTAAGTATTCAAAATTCATACTTCGATGCGGGTTCCGCATATTGCTATTCCATATAAATTCAGTTGAATATGAGATTCTGAAACTTGAGCATCTAACGTGGATAAAGTACAACTTCCGAGTGGGTTAATCAATATACGAATTCTCAATTCCGCAGAAAGATAGAATTAATTTGACGAAAGTGTTGAATAGGAGGGTGATGGTGCTCCATAATGCACTATTGAATTGGGGGGAGGTATATCAGAAGTTCAAAGAAAAAACCTATCGAACTGCTAAAAAAGCTGGCGGGAATTCGAAATTTTTATCCGAACATTTCGATTTTTTTTTTGAACAATCGATTTTTATAAAATAGAAAAAAAACGTTTGGCTAGATCTGAAGCATGTAATTTGTAGTTATTATACTCAGTAATATTCTGTGAAAAAAATGGAAGCCTTTACTGCAGTTTGTATCTGAGATGCTCATCAAGTTACAATACTTTATTGCCACCCTGTAGATATTAGGAACAAGTGATAGAATATCGGACACCTCAATTTGTTTGTGGTCGAGTTGTAGAGCGCATTGCGAAGTGAGGGAGGGGTACCTACATTCATTCATTCATTATGTTTCATGCATGTTACTTATACATGTTTCAATTGTTCAAGAACAGCTCCTTTTCACCGAGAGCGATCGTGAAATGCATTTCCGCATCGCAACGGGCGACCTTGAGATCGCTGAAAATGCTGTAATTTTGTTTGATTCAGGTTGAAAACGCCCTTGGGGTTCCACTGACAGCGGCATGCATAAATCCACGATAGTCGCCCGCTGTTGGTACTACAGCTCTCCTCTACTCTCTCCTATCGTCAATGATATAGCTATTGTTCATATAAATAATCGAATAAAATAATAAGTAACACCGAAAAGAAAGATGAAAATGAGGAGGCACTGAACACGAACAATAGTACTGCTGATCATAGCTGAACAGGGTTCGTGTACACCCGCGTGAATCGACGCGTGAATCGCACAACATGGCTGTGCTCCAACGAACTAAATCTGACCCACCGCACCTTTTGGAAAATTGTAGTCGGTCCAGCAACAACACGCCTGGCTCAAGACATGTTGATCACAGTGACGGCAAGAATAGTGGAATACGAAATACTCGTCTCTTCATTTCGCGTCTTTTCGCGTTTTCGTCACGGTTCGCCAATGCACTGGAGAGCTTTCAATTATGCAAACTATCGCATATGTCATGCCGCATCTCTTCCAATATGACGTATGCTAGCCTTCAAAGTTTTATATTTTCGTCGTCGATGGCACACCATTCAGCAGAGTAGATTGGGTTGGCGAGAATACCTCGAATTTTTTCTTTGACATTTTTCCTCCATCGTGCGGGTTGCTGTTGATCTTGTCCAAACAATGGCAATCGGAATTGAAAGAGAAAGTCGGCGACGCATTCCACTGGAAATCATGATAAATTGCGGTGGAGTGAGGGTTGCGAACTAGAAAAGAATGTGAGGGGATGATTGCCTCCTTGCATCTCTTTTATCCCTATACATGTTGGGATAGGAAGAAGTTGTATAAGGCACAATTAAAACATAACGATGTGTGCGATATCTTTAGTCGTCGTCGATCAGTGGGAGGAAAAAAATAACAGACAGTGTGAGCGAAGAAATCATCTAAGTTTGCTGTTTTCCCAGTTTTATTCATTCTTCAAACGCTTAGAAAACACCATCGTCAAATTTCTGATGGTTTTTTATGTTTCACTCTGTATTCCTTTTCCTTTTGTGTTTCACTCGTTCAATTACTTTTTTACTACATAATGCATTGAGAAAATATCATTGTAGATGCTCACAGGTGCGAATTGCAGTAACTGAGTCATTTCAATAACGTCGAGACAAGGAATGAAGGAATGACAGCAAAGACATATGACAAAATGTTTAAGAAATCGAGAGTAATAGAAAGATAGTAAAAGTCTATGCAATATGAACAAGCTAGGTTTCCCCGGATTGGAGTATCGATCCCAGGATGCACTGTGAAAACACTGTGAAAACAGGCAACGTTTGTTTATCCATCAACCAGCAACATTTTGGTGAAGGGCGAGGGGCTTATATAGAGGTCAGTGATTGGACTTGTGGAATGTAAAAGGGGGGTTGGGAGGGAAATGAGGGATGTTCTTTTATTTGCATATATATATCTTCTGTCTTCTTCGATAACAGCCGTGTAATCTAATAAACCTGAATATCCTATATCATACTCATGCCACACTAGATATTTCATCAACTTCTCTTCATTTCATCACTATTCTCTTCATTTAAGGATTCTGCGAAAAATAATCTGACTGGTAAAGTGAAAATACTCGATGTAAGAGACAACAATGATGAAAAGGAATTGACGCTGTGGTCTGAAAAAAGTCGAGGTGAGTCATGTCAAAAAATAAGGTTAGAATGTTGCCAAAATATTGGTAAATGGTTCCTAATGACGAAAAACACTTCAAATCAAATCAAATCAAATCAAATCATTTATGTCCTGTATCTGAGAGGGCAGGCCTGGGATGTTAGGGCATGCTCTTCTCATTCACGTTAAACGGGGTCAGGAAAGGAGGTCTTCGTTTTCCACAAGTCTCTGTTGAGTGCGTGGCGTTCGGTCAAGCGCAGCTGCGTGATGTCCTGTTTGATCATTTCTGACCATCTCAACTTTGGTCGACCCACTGGCCTCTTTCCTCGGATGGTATATGTCATCATCCTTCTACATACATGCTCCTTTTCTCGTCTCTTCACATGGCCGAACCATCTCAATCACCGTTCTCTTATCTTCCCTTCCAGCTTAGCACACTTTGTCATCGCTCTAATAGCCTCATTTCTTACTCGATCATGGACATTCAGTCCACAAGCCCATCTCAGCATCTTCATCTCTACTACCATTATCTTATCCATTTGCCTTTCACTGATCGGCCACATCTCGCTGCCATACAAGAGTGTCGGTCGTATCACGCTCTTGTAGACTTTTCCTTTCAACTTTAAACTGATCCTTCTATCATATCATCACTCCTCCACAACCTCTCCATTTCATCCACGCACATTTGATTCGATGTTCTATATCCTTCTCAGCGCTTCCATCCACAGTGATCATCGCACCCAAGTACTTGAATTGTTCCACTCTTTTGATCGCTGTATGGTTCACATCGGTCATCAGTCCATTTCCACATTCAAATCCAATGAACTCCGTTTTTCCCGTGTTGAGAGTCAGACCAGCCTCATTTAATCGTGTCTGATATTTTCTCACACTGTTCTCCACTTCCTTTACATCCGTTCCAACAATGCATATGTCATCTGCGTACATCATTGTCTGTGGTGCTTCACAAATCAGTCCTTCCAGTACACTATCCAGTACTGTGATGAATAACAATGGGGAGAGAGCACTCCCTTGATGAACGCCGACTTGTATCGGGATTTCATTAGTCTTTCCACACGGTATTCTCACCATTGCCGAAGCACCTTCATAAGTGTCCTTGATCAGATCAATATATCGCTCCGGCACCGCTCTGTCTCTCAAAGATCTCCAAATCTGCCTCCTCGGCGTGCGATCGTAAGCTTTTTCCATATCCAGAAAAGCAGCGACTACGGGCATTCCAAACTTATAATGTCTCTCCAAGAGCATTCTCAAGGCGAATATTGGCTCTGCTGTTGAGCAAGCGGGTATAAATCCAAATTGAGACTCATTCAGAGTCACGCATTCTCTCAATCGTCGATCCAGCATCTTCTCATACAACTTCATGGAATGAGAGAGCAACTTTATGCCGCGGTAGTTTCCGCACTCTCTTACGTCTCCCTTTCCTTTGTAAATCAGCACGATTTCACTCTTTCTCCACGCATCGGGCATCTTTCCATCTTCTAGAATTCGGTTCATCAGCCGTGTGAGCCATCTCACTCCAAAATCTCCGATACTTTTCCAACAATCAGCGGGTATTCCATCTGGACCCATTGCTTTTCCCCATTTACACTTGGTGCAATATCACACTCACGAGAAGGCCCTGCCTTACTCGTCTCGAACACCGGCACAACGGCCAAACCCTTCAAGGGAACACAACGGCACACTTGCCACAGGCACTCAGGCCACAGTACTCAAGTACTCGTCACAGACCACACACACGCAACCGATGGAGCTAGGGCCGTCTTGTTGCAGAGACTGTCATCCGTTCCTCCTCCAAATCCACTAATCCGAGAGCGCCGGCCGAGCCGACCACTCAGCACGAGCGAGAATGGGAAAAAATTAGACTTCATTAGAGGCATTAGAGACTTCGAACTTCATTAGAGGCATAAAGAAGTTCTGTGAAAAGTTCATCCCTCTATCGAAACGTAAATGCAGCGGTTGGCCACGATTAATCTGAATTTTCGAAAAATTGACACGCAAAAAGTGACCCGGAATTATAACCGACCAAACCCGGCCTTTGGCCTTTATCTTTTGCTCCCATTTTGTGTCTTATGATATCCCACCTTTATCAGCATCGAGAAAACGAAAAAAAGCGACTCGAAAATTGATCTTCATTGCAGGGCTCGATCGATCGGTGCTGCAAAGGGCGAATGATCGCATGGTACACACCATGCGATCATTCGTCGTGCATCTACGAGCAACCGGGGGACGTGAAGAAAATTGATAGTTTTTTCAATATTTTTTGTGTTACTTTTTACTCGAACAACGTACATAATAGTTTTACAATGCTCGATAAATAAAAAGCTCATATCTTCGCTCATTGCATTCGGATAGGCGTGGTGTGTAGAGTAGTGAAGTCAGGGTGAAGAATCCGTCTCCTCATTCCGCGTACTCTCTCGTCACTCGACCCGTGAGAGAGTGCGCGGAATGAAGAGACGGGATTCTTCACCCTGACAGCCTACTGTGTGTAGTTGAGGGGCTCCATTTGCACATTCCTGACATTGAGGCCTCATCGCGCTATCCTTCTCAGTGTTTCTCGCTGAAATCGATGCGAGGAAGGTGAAATAGTGCAACGTCAGCACTAAGGCGAGAAAGAGGGAGAAAGAGGATTATTTCCGGGTCCAGAAAACTATTTCCGGGTCCAGGAAAATATCGCTGGGACCGGAAAACTTTGATGGGACACCCAAAACGGACCAGAGCCATGATCGCATTGCCAAGATCGCCTCATATTCATGACACATGAAATCCTATGGGAACATAGGCCAATCACTTTTTAAGGGCTATTTCATCACTATACGCATTGCGACAAGTTCAATCCAGCGCCTCCACTCGCCAAACAAGATGGTCCAGTGAGCTGGCTACGGCAAGTATCGAGTCCAGCCGGACCGAAGCATCCGACAATACGTCCGTCGGGTTCCGCTGAAAAAAAAAACTTAGCCTTCCAGTTGAAGCACATCATTACTAGGTGGCATGTCCGATGTACCCGGAGTGACTATAAATGTTGTATACGAGAATAGAATATTCGAGTAATTAGTCTGACACAACTCTAACGTATTTCAAATGCATAGAGTCCCGCACGGAATTCCCTGATTACGCAATATACCGTAATCCCGTGTTGTGCAATTATTGCCCTGGCCTAAATTGACTCGTGCTTCTCTCTCTCCTAGTTCTCCCCTGCCGTTTGCCTTCTGTAAATAGTTCTACAATAAACTGCTGACATTGGATCGTTCACTCGAGGACACGGATACACAACATTGGCATTCAGGAGTAAACCGAACTAAAAGTAAGTGAATTTTCGAATATTTTCGAAAATAGTTTTCTTTGGTTTTTCGTGTTTTTCTTGAGTTCGCCGCTGGCTCACACCAGTGGTAAGAAGCACCCCCCACGGGGATCACCGCTTTTCCTTCACGGAATCAGAATCGGCCCCCACAGGCACACGATTTTGATACCCTCGCCGAAGGCCCTGCCCAAAAATTGATTTTGGAAGGTACCATCAAGTGGTAAAGGTTGTGGAGGAGCCGAAAAGCGAGAACAGTGTGATCCATCAAGCAGAAGTAAAGCTTTCACAGGCTCGAATTTCATCATTTGCACGAAATATTCTCTAGAGTTGTCTGTCTCGCCTGAAAATGGAAGAAGCAACTCAGAGAATGGCAGAAGTGCTAGTGGCTATGCAACAGATGATGGCAGCACAACAGGCAGAGTTGAAAGCACTGAGAGACCAGCAGGCACAGAGTGCAACCAGCAGTGGCGATGACCCGACCAAGAGTCGCGGACCCTCAGTGGACTCCCTGGAGAAGCAAATCAGATTGTTCAATTACAATGCTGATGAGGGATGGACCTATGAGGCGTGGTGGACCCGCCACGAGGGCCTGTTCAATTCTGTGAAAGTAGATGATAAGGAGAAGAACCTCATGCTATTGAGACATGTGGATGATTCGGTGGACAGACAGTTTCGTGACCATATTAGACCAAAGAAACTGGAAGAGATGTCATTCTCTGAGGTTCAAGCGGTCATGACGAAATTGTTCGGAGACAAGAAGACCATTTTCGAAAAGAGACTCGAGATGTTCAATCTCAAGATGTCAAAGGTGAATATTAACGATCTTAGAGAATTTGCAACGAGAGTAAATCGAGTGGTCGAGGATGCTGATGTCACCCAGCTTACCCCGGATAAGATCAAGACGATGATCTTCTTGGCAGGTGTTGATCTACCGAGACACACTGGTGCCATGTTCCACATCATAAATGGCATGAAAAGGGAAGAGAATCCCACCCTCGAGAAGTTACTCGAAATAGCTGATAGCTTCAAGGAAGCTCAGCTGGACTCTCAGACAGTGACTGGCCAAAATCGATCTCAAGTGAATGCTGTGAAGAAGCATAATGGAAATTGGAAGGATAAGTCCCAACGAGATCAAAGCTCTTCCACAGACTCTGAAAATGAAGGATGTGAAAGATGTGGTCGAGATCATGATGATGGGAGGTGTCCATTTGTGAGTGCGATCTGTCACAAATGCAAAGAGACTGGTCACATAAGAGTGAAGTGCCCAGGGAAGAACAAGGGAGCGAAACCCAAGTTCAACAAGATCAGGAGCGAGCGATCAGGGAACTCATCGGAGTTCGATGTTTCAATGAAAGTGAATGGAATGAATGTGGAAATGAGTGTTGACTCAGGTTCCGATCTGACATACATCTCGAAGCACACGTGGAAATTGGTTGGATCACCGAGAGCAAGGTGTACCAACGTCACTCCCGAGTGCCCTAATGGATCGATTTTCCTTGTGACTGGAAAATGCGATGTTCATTTGGAGATGAATGGGGTCATTACTTTCGGAGAAGTCTACATCACTGAAGACGCGAACGTGCTTGGAAAAGATCACATGCAGTTCTTCTTCACACTGATTCCCAAGAGGGCGGAGGCTCAACTCAATCACTCGATCGGAAGTATCGAGGTCATAGAGAAGGATGAAAGACTCCACTCTGGAACTGGAGGTGTGAAAGACCACTCCAGGAATTACTCGATTGCTATCGAGGGTACAGAAAAGGTGAAAGACCCGTTTTCTGGAAATGGCACAGAGGTGAATGAGATATTTCACTCTGGTACTGGACTAGTCACGAACGAATCCAGGAATTACTCGATTCACACAATCGAGGGTACAGCAATGGTGAAAGACCCATTGACTGGGAATGACGATCTGTCTTCTGGAATTGCTATTCTGGAAAGATCGGGGTCTTCTCCAAGGAGATCAAGTCTGAAAGAGCAAGTCGCAGTTGCTTACTGTGCATTGAAGAAGGATCGCGAGATCCTCACATCTGAGTCGATGACTGAAAGTCTGCTCGCGTACGAGCTGAAAGATAGAGTTCTGACCGGTTCAGACTCAGGACTTCTGGGTCAAGACCAGATGAAAGTGAAGAAGGAACACGGATGGCCGACTTCGTCAAGCTGCGACGCATTGAGAAGAACCGACTACCGTTCCCCTTCGTGCAGAGATGTGCCCGCCGTATCCGGACAACATCGAGATGAGCCCGTCGACTACAACTCATCACCAAAGGAGACGTGCCCGGCAATGATGCCGATCGAGCGAGTGCAAGAGAAGAAGAGATAACTGTCGCGCAATGCCAGTCCTATTGACCACATTTTGTTGATATCGTGGCCCATCTCATATTCTTTTCTTCGTTTTGTTTTATCAGATACTCCCGAGTTCGTATCTTAGAAGGGAGGTGTTGTATACGAGAATAGAATATTCGAGTAATTAGTCTGACACAACTCTAACGTATTTCAAATGCATAGAGTCCCGCACGGAATTCCCTGATTACGCAATATACCGTAATCCCGTGTTGTGCAATTATTGCCCTGGCCTAAATTGACTCGTGCTTCTCTCTCTCCTAGTTCTCCCCTGCCGTTTGCCTTCTGTAAATAGTTCTACAATAAACTGCTGACATTGGATCGTTCACTCGAGGACACGGATACACAACAATAAAATTGTGTGAAAGGCAAAGTTGCATCCATTTCAAGCGATTTTGTAGATGTCCAACAATGCTCTTGCCCCCAAACAATCTCGCTGCATTTCTTGTATCAGGCTGGTGCAAAAGTTTCTCCACAAAAAAAGTCTCGTTAGTTTATCACTTGTCCCTTCCTTGTTCTTTGATCATTCAAGGTATCGTTTTTCACAATCGATGGCCCCTTGAATATTCTTTACACCCATCATGACGGAATACCTGTATGATGACTGAGGCCTATACGACATCAAATCAAAGTCAACGCAGTGCAAATTTTTGCTCTCTATTTATCGAGCTAGTGTTACCTGAAGAACTGAGATATCCACAAATCTGTACCACTGGCACGTAGTGCATTGATAATATGTCACAACTGATGTGAAACAGCAACTCTACCACAAACGGTCGTCGTAACATACCCACATATTAAAAGCTAGGGCAGCACAAAAATCAGAGATTCTCGAAATGCGTGTAGCAATTTAGTCTCCATAGACCTAGAGAAGCCAAGTGTGGTGCAAATTGAAGTAGGTTCTATGTTCGATTCTCATTATTGGTTTGGAGGCTATCGAAGAACTCAATCTTGAGATATTGGTTTCGAAAGTTCTATGTCGTAAACCGACGATTGAAATTGTCATTTTTAGTGATCCAGCATATCGTATGACTTTTGTGAATGAATGAATGAATGAATTTATCAGTGTCGCTTTCTGGGCGCTGATCAAGATGGGGTGTCAGAAGGCCGTTCTTCTTTCAAGATAGTCATTTTGAGGGGTCTCGGGCCAGTGGATTGGTCTTCTTTCCTTGTCACAGTCGCAATGGCTGGAGAAAGAATCCTGCTCCCTTGGTTCCCGATAGGACTGTTGACGGAGTTGCACGTAGATTGAGTCCCACTGTAGGTCGATTACGAAGCCTGGCGTGTGCTGGAGTCTTCTTTGTGCTCGAGTCCTCCAAACTCGAAATTCCATCTTTGAGCGAGAGATACGAGCCTGGATTCTGAGGGACCAAACATCTTAGGCGGTCATACCCATCACACGGCGACCAGTCCGGCTTGGATGGGGATTCCGATCTTGTTGAGTCGTTGGCAGAGAGACGAGGGGATTAGGAGAAACCGCACTTCATCAGAGAGAATGAAGAGGGAACCGCTCGCGACGACTAACAGAAATGGGAATGACTTTAACTTTTGACTTTTGTAAACCTGATATTTCACTGCCATACCAACCAGTAACCATTCCCCGATCGCTCTAAAATTTGGTGAGAATTCAGGGATCACTTGTTTTGAAAATAAAGCAATTTTAATGAACATACCCCAAATACCATGTTTTCGATGATTTTTGTTTCCGATAATACCCCGCAAATACTAAGTAGCTATGAGCCAATTCAAATGTATGGTTTTGGTCCTCGTACCCAAACCTAGTTCCTATGTCAAGGGAATTTGGGATTGATTCAGTACAGGAGCAATAAATTTAAAAAATAAAAAGAAGAAACTTATGCACCAACCCAATACTTTTGCAAAGTACCGGAAATAAATGATTAAATGACCGCTAGGTGACTACTCCAGGAGTATGTCTCACCACATTCCATCTTCTTGTACTCTTCCGTGGGCTTGATGCAGACGGTTGCGGGCCCTTGCTTGCCGAGGAACACGCACACGACGTGGTCCGTCTTCCGATCGACGACGAGGGACGAACACTAAAAATGTGCATTACATCGTTACTTTATCGGCTACCGATAATCTACTTCTCCATTATTTGATAAAATATGCCACTGAACGGTCTACACACCAAGCTAGCTACTTGAAATACGATATTGTTGAATATGACTTGGGAGTGCGATTAATGTGGAATAAGAGTACTTTCGAATGAATCACGTACTTCCTCCGTTTCAGTGCACTTCTTATCGCAGTCCAGTTGACTCGTTGCAATCGTCTTGCTGAGCAGTTCGTGCTGGACCGTGAGGTTGACCGGCGAATAACAGGTTGTGGATGCGGCGGTCTGGAAGATTAGCATTAGAGTTCGAAATACGGGTAGTCGTCTCTTCATTCTGCACACTCTCTCACCGGTCAGAGAGGCGAGAGAGTGTGTGACATGAAGTGACGATTACCCGTATTTCGAACTCTAATTAGAATTCATCATTCGGAAAACCCCTTATCGAAGACCACAATGACCATTCACTATCATACGAGTATTAGGATGGAGATCGTGTGAAGATCGTTGACTCACCTTAATGATCGCCAATACAGAAAGAAAGATACGGAGAGTAGACATCCTAGAATGGAAGAGGGAAAATGAAATGGAAGGAGGAGGCCTTGCTTTTATATGGAAAGTGCAGTCCTTCCGTTGCCCGTGGTGTCACTAAATCCTCTTGTGATCCAGTACAATACATCTCGAGCGGATGAAAAAAACAACAACAAAAAAACAAGTCCATCCTATGCATTCAATCACTAGATGCTACGACATTTTACCATTTTGAAACAATAATGGTTGATAAATCGGGTTTCCTGTAAGAGTGTAGCAATGCCATCCACTAGAAAAAACTTTGAGTCCCCGATTTCCATGAAACTTGGTAGGTATGTACCCTCTGGGGTCAGGAGGAGCTCCATCTACTTGGTTTGGTCAATTATCGATTTTATCGATTTTTAGAGCTGAAACTTTGAAAGGCCATAACTACCTTCATTTTCATCGCACAGCGAGCTGAGATATACCATTGGATTCCTCTCGAAATTCTCTACAAAAAGTCGAAAAAGCACATTATGAAAAAATTTTGTCTTCGGTCTCAAAAATCGATAAAACCGATTTTTCGACCATAAAACTAAGTTTTTCTCGAAAATTAACCGGAAACACAAAAGGTTTTTTTTCAAAAATAGTTTTTTCAAACCCATTATGAAGTCACCACGTCGATCGTTTACGATATCTCTGGCCCCGGGAAGTCGTTTACTAGTAGAGCCCGAACATAGCCGATTAAATACCTTTTTGATCATAACTTGCTTCAAAATGGACGAATCAGGATTTAAAAAAAAGGGAAACGTAGCTTTCAGTAAGTAGAAAAAAACGTTTTTACTCAAAAAAAATCATAGGACTTCCCGTTTTCAAGTTGTTCAGGGAAAACCGCTTTTTCAGCTGGATTTCTCACTTTTTGACGGCGGGAAAACGCTTTTTGCGGTTTCTAAGCTTCGACAAATTTTACAAATTTTATGGAAAGAAGCTTCGTCCCGATGAAGCTGAGAGGAGAATGAGAGAGCGAAATGATACTCTGCCTGCCCAGAGAATGACCTTTGATCAAATCAGAAACAGAATCACGACTCTCCTTTCACAGAAGAAAGAACACCAGAGGAAGGAGCATGGAAACAGCCAGCGGAGATACGTGAAATTGATTGATGATTTCGAGAGAGATTTGGCTGAGGAAGGAATATCATTGGATGACATTGAGGAGGAAGTTGATTTGGAGAGACCCCTTGATGAGGATGATTTGATTATCACCTCAGACGAAATCTACGATTTAGTTCATTCTAATAAGGAATTCTTCGATAATCCATCCGAACCCGTCTTTTCTGATTTTCGCGAATTCGAACAGTAATTGAAATGATTCATCATGTTCTCTCAATATGTCGGATCTTGTGTCTTCCCACGTCCAAACGTTTCCGGTTTCCACGTTCCCGGGGAGGAGAAGAGGGGAAAGGTGAATGAGGGAAAAACCGAACGGAATGTGGAATATTTCGGAATGAGTGTTTAAAATATCAAAATAAATAAATAATATAAAATTTATCGAAGCTTAGAAGCCGCAAAAAGCGTTTTCCCGCCGTCAAAAAGTGAGAAATCCAGCTGAAAAAGCGGTTTTCCCTGAACAACTTGAAAACGGGAAGTTCTATGATTTTTTTGAGTAAAAACTTTTTTTTTCTGCTTACTGAAAGCTACGTTTCCCTTTTTTAAACATCCTGATTCGTCCATTTTGTAGCAAGTTATGATCAAAAAGGTATTTAATCATTCTAGTGCGCCGCTAGATTTCCTGGCGGTCGGTTTACCGATCTCTCTCACTTTTCCTCCCCCTTTTCCTCCTCTACGATGCCTCCTAAGCCGATTTCGTCTCCTACATTGTCTTCTCCGGATGCAGCGGCCAAGATTATCAAACTTCTGGAGACGCTCCATGTCAAGCTTGACTCGAAGCCACAATGTGAGTGTAACCAACTTCGTCAGGAACTTATGGAGTTGAAGAAGATGTTGGGAAAGTCGGCTGAACAGCCTCCCCCGCCGTTGGACACATACTCGGCTGTGAAGATGGCTATTAACGATGCTGCAGCCTACTCTGAGAAGGCAAAGAGAGCTGTCTGGGTAGGAAGACCAGAGGAATCTACTCCTGAACTGACTCTTGCCTCTGATCAAAAAGCTATTGAGGAACTCTGCGCGGAACTGAATGATGGATCACTCTCTCAAGCTCTCAATGACGGAAAGATCCGCTATCATCGACACCCGGAAGTCAAAGCTGACCGTAAGAAGCGAATCCTCAAAATCGTATTCACGGATGAGAAGACCCGTGATCAATTCCTCTCTCTCATCCGCTCCAAACGCCCGTCTACCGTATCCCGTGTTCCCGGTAACTTCGTTCGACGTGAACTTTGCCCCTACGAGCTGCAACTCGAAAGAAAAGCTAGGATAGATGCATATGCACTGAACTGCAAGATTGGTGGTCTGGCCTATGGAATTCGTGACGAAAAGCTGATCAAATTCAATGGAATTCCCCGCCCTCTACCCGCCGGATATGAAACCCGCCCGCCCCGAGGATACTCCGATTTGGCTCTTCTCAACCTGACAAATCCCGCAATCAACACCTCACTCTTTCTGCAATCGAATGGTATGAACATGACTCTGAATGAATCCAACCGCAATCCATCTTCTGACATCCTCTCAACGCTTACGCCAATGCAATCGAAACCAACTGTCAATACAACAGCAAAAGGAAGCGGTACCGGTGCGGTGGTAAAGGCCTAGGACAGGAGCAGCAATGAGGTAATTGTCCCTATTCCGTCTATTCATCTGTCTGTCTCTTCTGATTGTATATCTCCATCTTCTCCTTCCTTTTCTATCACTTCCAAATCTCTTTTTTCTGATTCAAAACATATCGAGCTATTTCACAGTAACGCACGTTCCATCCGCCGCAAATCTCATTTACTTTCTTTTATCAAATCCTTAGGTTATCATCTGAGACTGTTGTGTGAGACTTGGCTTACCTGCGACGATGGCGATGCGTTTTTATTGGGTTCTCAAGGAGACTACGTTGCATTTAGAAAGGATCGCATAACCAATGCTGAGATTTCTCGAGGCGGAGGCGTTGCGATTCTTTGCTCCCCTCTTCTGAATCCCTTTCTTATTGCCTCTTTTTCATCTGATGGTATCGAATGCCTCGTAATTGACATCCACTTTCTCTCTCAAAGTAACGCACTTTCCTCCATTCGCATCTGTCTTATTTATCGATCCCCTTCTTGCTCAGCGTCATCCCTTACCTCGCTCCTTTCTTTCATTGACCCCCTAATTTCTAACTCCTTCCTTATCTGTGGTGATCTAAACTTCCCGAGTATTGACTGGACCCGTCTTACTTCACCCTCTAATAACGACTTCCTTTCCTTTGTTTGTGATTACCGTATGACTCAGTTCGTTGACTTTAAAACGCGCGGTGACAACATTCTCGATCTAGTGCTTTGCAACACTAATATTGTCCGCAATGTTACTCCTTCCCTTCCCTTTGCTGATCACACAAGCATAAGTTTCTCTCTGGGTGTGCCCTCTCCTCCTTTAGGCGATTTTGTCCCTTCTAGACTGTATCACCTTGCAGACTGGGAGTCCATCTCTAGTCTTATATCATCTCATGATTGGACTCTCGCGCTTTCCTCCCTTGACACTGAGCACGCCTCGATTTACTTTACCAACTTCTGCAATTCTCTTTTAGAAACCTTTGTCCCCAAGTCTTCTCGCTCGCCTTTCTCCCATTACCCCAAGCACTTGCGTATTCTCTATGGTAAATCGCAACGAGCTTCTTCCCTTGCTTCCAATAGTATGCAGGCCGCCTCCCTCGCCAAACGCTTTGAGAGAGCTCTGAGAGTGCATTCTGAGAGAGTTGAATCCCGTGTTATCGACTCCAAGAACCCTAAAGCTTTTTACAGTCTTTGCAAAACGCGTCTTAGTTCAAGTAAATCCGCTCCCCCTGGTATCATTGACCTGAATGGCTCTCTTCTGTTAACTAACAAAGACAAGGCCTTAGCTTTCTCTAAATACTTTGCCTCTGTGTCCACCCTTCCAATGCATGCACCTCTTCGCCCCAGCGTCCCTTCCCCTACTATTCCCCTATTTGACCTCCCATCAATTAGTCCTGCCCAAATTCTAGCTGGCATAGCTTCTCTTGCACCCAAGTGTAACTTTTCACCTGATTGCTTACCCAACATCTTTTACGCCAATTCTCTATTGTCTCTCCCTTGCTGATTATTTTCAACAAAAGTTTGCACTCTAAGTCAATCCCCAGCCTTTGGAAACAAGCTATTGTGAAACCTATTCCTAAAACGTCATCTAACGCAATTAGTACTTTTAGACCTATTAGTCTCACTTGTTCTGTGACTAAGATTTTTGAGAAGATTCTGATTTCTGAAATTACTTCCTACCTTGAGAGGCATAATCTCTTTGATTTCAATCAAGCTGGGTTCCGCGTTAATCGCTCCACTTGCACTCAGCTTGTGCAAACTCATTCAGATTATCTTCTTTTTAAATCTCAGAACTCGTCCTTCGATACTATATATTTTGACTTCCAGAAAGCGTTCGACAGCATAGACCACCGTTTCCTCCTCCACAAACTTTACCTGCTTGGCTTTTCTTCTAATATTGTTTCTTGGATTGGTGAGTATCTCTCGAATAGGTCTCAATCCGTTCTCATAGGTAGCACTCTATCAGATCCCACTCCCATTACTTCTGGTGTCCCTCAAGGCTCATGCATTGGTCCTCTCTTATTCATTCTCTTTATTAACGACCTGTCCAAATCCCTTCCTGCTGATGTCAAGTACGGTATCTATGCTGATGACTTAAAAATTTATGCCAAAGTTCCTCTACACTCTAATATTCTCCAGTCATCTATTGATTCCGTATTTGAATGGTCGAAAGAGTGGAACCTGCCCCTCAACGAGACGAAATGCACTGTGGTACAGTATGGGAACCTCTCTCCTCGAGCTCAATATCTGATTAATGGGACTCCCCTTTCTGTTTCACCTTCTATCAAAGACCTTGGTGTTCTTATGCAATCCTCTCTTAAGTTTAACGACCATATTTCTAGAATAGTTTCTAAAGCAAGAGCTAAAGTAAACCTCATTTTTAAATGCTTCTTTTCTACTGAGCCTGGCTTATACTCTCGCGCTTTTAGCACTTTCGTTAGACCTCTTCTTGAGTACGGTTCAGTTGTTTGGTCTCCGCATACAGTAACCTTAGCAAACCATATAAAAGGAGTACAGCGCAATTTCTCTAAGCGCTTATTCATTCGTTGCCGTATCCCTTACTCGCTGTATCCCGATAGAATAGCCCAGCTTTCCCTTCCCACCCTTGAGCATAGGAGGCTAATCTCCGATATTCTCTTCCTTCATAAATCCATTCACGGCTTCTATTCTTACGACCGCACCAATCTTTTTAAATTATCCCCTCTTGCTCGTAGTCTTCGTAGATCTCATTCATTACGCATAGTCTTGCCATACTCTCTTCCCAAGTCTCACTCTAATTTTGTAACTAGAGCTATTGATCGATGGAACGTGCTATCTGCTGAATTCGTACATAGCTCTCCTTCCAATTTCCGATCTCATATTCTGTCTCTTCCTTCTATCTCATTTACCTCTGATTCTCTCTTGCGGCTCTAATACCAACCTGCTGCTAGTAAACGACTTCCCGGGGCCAGAGATATCGTAAACCATCGACGTGGTGACTTCATAATGGGTTTTAAAAAACTATTTTTGGAAAAAAACCTTTTGTGTTTCCGGTTAATTTTCGAGAAAAACTTAGTTTTATAGTCAAAAAATAGGTTTTATCGATTTTTGAGACCGAAGACTAAATTTTTTTATAATGTGCTTTTTCGACTTTTTGTAGAGAATTTCGAGAGGAATCCAATGGTATATTTCAGCTCGCTGTGCGATGAAAATGAAGGTAGTTATGGCCTTTCAAATTTTCAGCTCTAAAAAATCGATAAAATCGATAATTGACCAAACCAAGTAGATGGAGCTCCTCCTGACCCCAGAGGGTACATAACTACCAAGTTTCATGGAAATCGGGAACCCAAAGTTTTTGTGGGTGGAAATAAGAGCTCTTTTTGCTACACTCTTACAGGAAACCCGATATAAGTCAGTTGAACAGCATAATCGCTATGAATAGTCTTCCTGATTCCTCGTGTGTTCCGATGAATCGTACTATCCATCACATGCAGATGCACTGAGCCACACGACAGAAGACGATCCGTCGACTTCTCATTATTTGGCCTCACGATTGTTCGAGATGTTAAGTCTCTCCCCAAAAAAGTATATTAAAAATATAAAACTCTTAAAGGGGGAGGGGCACGAATCGAAATTGGTGGGTCCCACCACGACGTGCCTGCACCCCGCTGTAACTACAGTAATCAGCACAGCGGTTGACTCTGTCCTCTCCCGTAACTAGGCCGTCTAGACGCGTCTGATATAACGGCACTTAGCCTAGTGGTTGTGCTTTTGCCTCGCTATCCGGCAGCTGCTGGTTCGACTCCCGCAGTGTGCAAACCTCACTATTGCTGCTATTTTCGACTGCCAATCTAGTGAAATCAATACAAGAATACAGTACCCCAAATCGTGCCTGCACAATTAATGAAACTTCAAAAATCCGTAGTGAGGTTCAGAGGTATTTCTAGAACTTCGGATAAAGTGATCTGTGATCGGGTATAGCATCCCCCACAGGCTCAGCTTGTGTGAGAAAATATTCGTGCCCCTCCCCCTTTAAGTTACACTTCGGGAAACTAATAATGAGAAATGGCCTTGAAATGAATCGAATGGAATCAAGAGGAAACATGAGCAAGATTGGTCCCAGGTCGAATGTTTCTGGGATAGTTTTTACATATTTTTGATTTCTTGATTTGGAAAATATTTTTTATCATGAACCCGTGTGAATCAGAGCTGGAACACTGCAAGACATCGAGAATAATGGGAATACTGACGGGCTAAAGCAAGGATATCACTGGAATCGATACTATAAAAATAATAAGATATTTGCAAGGGGCGACGTTTCCTAATACACCACAAATATAATCAAATATTGTTCAGGGCGACGTTTCCTTTTTCACCACTAGTACAGCTCCAAGTACGCCTTCCACTCTAGCCCGATGAACCACTGCTTGGCTCGTCGGCAGCATGTAGATTCGTCCTCGGGCACCTCGAACGTCGACTTGTGCTCGGGAATTCCTGAAGGATGACGATAATTACTCCTTTGTTTTTTATCTGAGTGATTACTCTAGTCATTGCCGAGTAGGCTCAAGGTACAAACATTATTTGAGATAAGCGGAAGCCCCGGGTTCGATTCCCGGTCTGTGCATTAACCTTTGCTATCTCAAATAATAACTCCTTTGTATTCAAGTATTGTAGCAGTAGTTAAGAGGCTTTAGCTTAATTATAGAACTTTATAATTAGGCTAAAGCCTCATTAAATATAATTAATATAATTCTGACCCGACTCAGGCGCCTCAATGAGGTTCAGCGTGCAACCGTCGACGTGGATGTTCTGACTTCGGCCTGAAAATTATCTTTGAATGTTTTATAGTCACTGGCTCTAACCGGTGAGATCTCCCATAGAGCGAAATAAGATGTGATAAAATTTCAGAGAAGATTTTCCGAAAATGATCGTAATTTCGATTCACCGAGCACCGGTCGTCTGCACATTCTCATCCGCAATCGTTCCTTGGAGAAGCCGACGTGGAAGACCTGCGAAACTTTTATTTTTCAATTCAATTGAATTCAATTCAATTATTTATCACGTCAGGCAATATTGCTCAGGTGATGATGATCTGAAAATCTTCATATGCAGCAGACCACCAATGGGACTTGATCGCTCTCCTTAGATCATCACGCCATCGAGTCATTGGATGGCCCTGTGGTCGTTTGCGGTTGTAGGGCGTCCATATGGTGGTAGCACGCGTCCAGTTATTCTTTATTTTTCAATTTGTTATGATCAGCATCTCACATTCGGCAGATAAAACTATAACACTACAAAATGTTCTGGAAAATGTTAATTCCATTATGTTAGCACATTGAAGAAAATAATATCTCACCAGATCACTGGTACTCGACGGATTCATCATCTTGCCGAAGCCTATCTTCGCCGGTGGTGCCTGACCGGCGATGGACTCGCGACGCTCTCAAATATTCGTTCTTAACCTTTGATATTTTTCGGAACTTCTCCGTTTTTGGCACCGGCTACGACCGAACTGAATGTGTTGGGGGTAGGGAGAGGGAATACTCTGCGACAAAAGACAACCTGAGAAGCGCATACTTTTCATACGTTTCACCAAAAATCATGTTTAAATCACGTCACAACACGCTCATTGTTTGACTCGGCGTTTGCAATATTTGGTTTTGAATGACGGCTAGATAAAATGCAGTCAACTGGCTCACCATCGAACACCCTATTGAACGAGGGGTCCATCTTCGCAAAATGGCTGCCCTCATACGAGACGACGAGCATGTTGTTCGTCGGATTGGTGTGAATAGAGGAAAGGATGGGAATGTCGAGGGCCTCAGCCAGTTGGAGGGCTTCGATGACAAAGTTGAGCTGAAAGATGGAATAATTGGACACAAATACTGATTTTTGAAGCCTAACTGAGATTTATGAACGTGCACCGAACGCAAAATCAACATAATTTTCCCACTATGGAAATTTAAAAAAAGTGATAACCTTGATTCTGAGTATCTTGTCTTGAGAGGTGTTGCGCAGATATTCGACATCTCCGACGGCGAGTGAAACCTGGAATTTGATGGTATTAAGATTAAGGGAAAAAGTTAATGTTGCATGTTACGCGATTTTCATCAAGTCAGCACCATCGGCTTGTTTATGGAAATTCAATAGTATATGTGCAAGTGATGTCAAGGCAACATTGTCTCCTCAATCGCATTGTTACCTAATTTCCGGTGTGTGAAACATAATCTTTTCAAATACACCTTTTCGATGCCTCAAAAAATCACTAACCATTAGGTTCATCAGCAGAATCACAGTGATGATCTCAAAGATCAACACGAGCATCGAGGGTATCCACATTTTCGTGCCGAGGATGTTATCCGCGTCAACCTGTAATATTTATTTAATTAAAAAACGCAAATCCCAAAATCGTAACTAACGTAACGACGCAAAATGTTTGCTATAAGATATAAAAAAATTTTGTCCATAAAATTATATCCAACCTCTCCAATCATCATCGTCGATGTTTTTGTGACCGCCTGGAGGATGGTGAAGAGCTTGTCGATGGTGGTTGCGTTGTTGTGCTAAATACAGAAAGAAATGTATGCAAAACATGCGTCATCTGATCCATTGGCCAGCATGATAACGAACCCATAGAACAAGACATACCGGATCCGAGCTCTTCCACGGTTCGACGTCGCTGTCCCTCAGGATGAGATGGAAGGCGAAGGAAAAAGCGATCAGGGTAGGAATCCAGATTGTGGCGATCTGAAATGGTATGATGTCATTCTAATTAAAACCTATCTCAATCCTAAAAAAATACACGGTCAACTACGGTCAACTATAAGTAATTAATTACTGTTGCTATTTCATTCTTTGAAAATTTTAATTAAAAACTCACTCGGCCGAACGACTTGAGGATGCGGACCATCATGAAGATGTAGATGCCGTACGGACTCTGAATTTGAAAATTTTTAACTGCCCACTCATTCACAATCATGGAGTATCGCCGAGTTAGCCGTTGCGATGAACACAAACCTTTCTCAGAATGTACAGGAAGTTGATCCAGGCCGACATGACAGCGACGATCGGGAGAAACCAGAGGATTATTTTCTGCAAATAGTTTGGGAGTTTGATGAAAAATAGACCTATTGAGCTGGCAGTTGGCTGTTAGGTTCTGTATTGCAATTAAGAGCATCAATCACTGAAAAATACAGCAATTGGGGGGTAAAACTCACTTTGACATCCTGATGGAAATCGTCGTACTCAAAGAGGTGCGGCAGCCAGACCTGAACGATTTTTTTCTGGCAAACTATTATTTAAAAAATCAGATATGTTTCAGGAATTTAAAAAAAAACATCGAAATTTCTTTTGAATCGATATCGCAATGACCGATATGAGACAAGAAAAAAACTAACTCACATAAGCGAGCGTAGCAACGAACGTGAGGATGTTGAAACTGTACGCGACTATGAACCTGTAAATAATTACAATTTTCTTTTAATAAATCGATCGTCGTTCTTTGCTCAAGCAACTAAGTATGTAATAAAAACTTTGAAATCCTCACCACAAACTGATCGAGTTGGAGATGCGCGCCTTGATTGCGCCCTTGAGTAGCTGAAAAAGTAAATATTTTCATCCCTTTTCGATCAAAATAACATCACTAAGTTACACAATCGGCCAAACATGACCGCAACATCGCTAGAGAAAAAAAAAGGATTGAGAGACCGTGCGAACTAAGAAGGCGCTAGTTTTTTTTCTCACCATGAAAAACATGAAGAAGAGAACGAACAATGTAACCAGAATGTCTTGGAAGATGTCGTTACTGAAAAATTAACTAAATAATTATACAACAAAAATAAATTGAAAACGAGTATTGCGGCACTCCCTTTCAGAAATGCAATCAGTATTCCCTTTGAATTAAAATACGTTTCACCGTCCTCTCAACTGACAATGAGTGTACTGTGCGATGATTTATCCCGGTCGGTTAGGAAGAAATAAAAAACCTGAAAATATGGCTGGACAGCAGAAGAAGGAAGGTGAAGAACGCGGCCAAGTGGAGAAAGTAGAAGAACGCGCACTCGATGAGCCTGGAAAATTCTGCATTATGAATACGTTGCCGCAACAACATTTGTTTGTGGTGCATCAAATACGATAAAATACTAAATAAATATTTGGCTCACCTTTCGTTGATGAAGTTGAGCACCATCGGATGCCGCAGGACGCCCCACTTGTTCCGGTCTTTCTGCAATAATCACCATGCTGACAATAATCAATTTTTTTAAGAAAAAATCAACCGTACAATGCTTTTCTCAAACTGTACAACTGCTTCTCAGATTACGCCATTCTCGTCTCATTCCTCATTTCAATTCCGCGGACACATCCCATATTTCGCGCGGAATGTATGTGAGATTGACAGGAATTTGAGGCATCTCTCGGGCCCCGATTGATGGCTGCTCCCCGGGGAGTTACCATAGCTGGAGAGGTTGGGGAATCGCTACCAAGATTTTGGGCATTTTTCAAAGTTAATTATTATAATTTAAAAAATTAATAAACAGGTATCTCACCAATTCTTTCAAATGCTTCCAATGAATGCACTCCTCGTCCTTTTCCTTGCCTCTGAAATGATTTTTTGGTAATACATACAATGCGACTTTGAACACCATCATAGACCAAGAGAAATTCTGTCAGAGTTTATGCATACCCGTCGAGTACAGAAAAGAAACGTTTAGTTCTCACCTATAATCAAACAAGAATATCATTTTCTCCTCAGCATCCGCGTGGACAATTCGTGATCGCTGATTGTAGAACTCGATGGTATTTCTGGAAATTTAAATTTAAATAAATTCCACAATTTTCTCTTTGATGCCGCAACGAAACAAGATCCAAATATGTTTCACCAACTTTATTTTATACCAAACTTTCATTCGAAACCGATTGATCAATCATTTCCTGATGAGAACAAATATCATAAAGCCCACACCTGTTCACGTCATCCGGATCGTCGATGTGCAGCATTGGCTGCTGCTCCGCCTCGTGCATCCTGCAAATAAGTTTGGGATCGGCGTACTCCCGGAAACGACAGGAACGCGAAAATCGCTAACAACCGTAATTTCGCACTTTCTTATGGACCAGAACGAGATAATAGAGGGAGGGGGCTTTCAGGGTCTAGAGGGGAGAAAAAGGAGAGCCTATGGCTATCTAATTTCCGGATGAGGCAAAAGGCATCGACCATTGCGCTGTCTGCGCTCTCTCAATCTCGCGTGCTCTCTCGTTTTCTCTAACCGGCGAGAGATCACTGCAAATTGAGAGAGCGCGAAGCCCCCGACGACATCTATTAGCCGAAGAGGAAGAAAGCAATTGGGCAAGAGGATGCGACAGCGAGAGAGTGTGGGAACAGGAGAGAGTGCATAGAAGCAGAGAAAGGCGAGATAGCGTGCGATACGAGGAGAGCATGCAGCATGAGGTGGCTTACCGAGCGCTCCTGGGGACGTGGTAGCTCATCTGCGGCGAGCGATCCCACACCATCTCACGACGACGACGTTTACTGCAATCACACACAATGCAGATTTTGACAGGACGACTTTTACTACAGATCACACAACGGTACAGAACAACGTTTACCAATACACGATCGATGCGGGAAGGCCTATTATGTATGAAGAGTAGTGTTGATACAGGAGGGGGGAGGCGAGAGAGTATTGGTGCAGAAGAGGGCGCAGACAGGCAGAGGGACTTCCGATAGGGGCGAGAGTGTGTGTGAAAACGAGAGGGCACTCGATGGATTGCGATAGGGAGCGAATTGTATGGATACTATTTGAGTATCGAGAGAGGGAACATGGGGGTGTGTGAAACCGATAAGTGCCCGCTAATTCAGTGTGTAATGGAAATTAGTTCAATTTTTTTTCGACATTTTTACTGTTTTTCACGGAATGTTGAGAAAAAGCGTTGAAGAAACTTGAAGAAAATTCAAAGGTCACGAAAATCTGAGGTTCTATCTTTGTTTTTTTTTGTGAAAAAATCGAAACGCAGAAAATTTGAAGACCATGATAGACATCAGTTGACAGCTGGACATGTAAAGCGTTCTTGTGTTTGACGAGGCTACTGCACTTCTGAGAGGCAAGCAGAAACTAAATTTTCAAAATACTAGCGAAAACGTGCATAATATTGCAGCGTGAGAACAAGATTCAGGGAAGACATTTGAGGGACGTTTTCTCCACACGAGAAATCGATACTGCGAGAACAACAAGAGTGAGTCAGCGGCGAGACCTTGTGAAAGCGATATTCAGTCAATTCACAAGTAAATTCGAGTCTATAAATCGAGCTTCGAATTTCGAAATGTGCTGTATGCGAAATGATAATGACGAACTGACGACAAGCTGTCGAGACAAACACATTTACGGAAGCGAAAGTTCGAAATCGTGGTCGGGGTCTATGAATACATCCTAGCCAATTGCTAGCCATTGAAGATCAACTTTTTCACGGAATATTTGAAAATGTGAAGTTATATTCGTCAAAATCAGTTCAAATACTCGTCCTTCCCAATTCTGAATCACCTCCCGGTCACACACATTGATTATGAATGCGGAAATTGACACAAAACGAGAGGCAAACGGGGAGAACGAGAATTGTGAATCACTCGGGAACGGATTAGCGTTGAATAGATACATAGGGTGATATGACACACCGAAACTGGACTGGACAATATTGACGAACGAAAATCGATCAGATACGAGCTGGCTTCAAATAACTGAGTAAAACAATAATGAAACGATTCAAGAAAAAAATCCAAGAACGGAGCCACCTTCATCTCTGCGCATTTTGCTCTATAGCCCCTCGTCCGATGTAATCCCCCTATTCTCTGTCCCTCCCCTTCTCCTCCCCTCTACCCGCTTTCTAGACTTGTCACTGCGACGGCGGCTGTAAAACGTCACCCATCGGGTCCAAATTAGCGAAAAAAAAATTATGGTCAAGAGGAGGAACAGATGTTCTAGAGGATTGGTCAGCGAATGCGGGAAGATGTCTTTGACCAGTTCCTTGGAGTTGATAATCGGGGAAATTGCAAAAAGCAACAGTCGCTTTACCAGGAATAGAAATCCGCATCGATCGATAACAAGAAAATCTTGACATAATGCAGGAAAATCATGAGGAAATTCACAAAAGCAATTAACAAAAAGAGAGTGCCTGGGATGACTCGGACCTGTGAGGCTTCCGAAGCCTCATCCATCCCATCTCTCCCCTCCTCCTTCCTATTTGGTGAATTATGACCACCCGATTTCCCTCCTCTCCATCCCATCTTTCAGCGGGGTTATCTATGAGCGTAAAAGTAGTATCGTTTTAGATGGATGGTCACGTTTTCTGGAGTATTTTAGTCGTCTATCATCTTACTTGTTTCAAGAAGCCTTGCGCGTTTGTTCACAAAGCAACGTGTAACAAAAAACGCAAGTTCAAATGTAAACCATAGAGTAGGCCAAACGGTGCTCGCCTATTGAAATGGAAGAAGAGGAGAATGGAGAAGAGAAGAGTAGCGTAAAGCCGATAAATACCCAATCAAGCCTCGCCTGGCAGGGGGCAGATAATTCAGTTGTGCGCGAGCCTGTGTGTAGGAAAGAGATAGAGAAAGCAGGTGAAATCGACTATCCCGAGCCTGATGACCAAAGAATTTCATTATTTCTTCCACCTATCGCCAGATATGCATTACTTTTGATATCCAAAAAGAAATCGACTCAATTGACGATCATTCAACATTGTTCTTTTGAAGTAATTGTGAAACGCAACTGAACCAGGAGACAAATCAAGGAATGACGATGTTTTCGCTCACAGGAAGTAGTCAGATTTCCGCTCTTTTTTCGGAGAATGGCGGACAAAGAGACCATTCCTCCTTTCTCCTCACTCAATATGCGCACAACGCAGTGCGCTAAACGGTGCCCCTTTCTCCTCCTCCGGACAGCCCCCCTCTGACTGTTTGACTCTCTTCTTTTCGCGTTGTCTCTCGCTTTCTCTAACTGCCTAGTCATCACGGAGTTGGGAGACTCATTACCATAGCGGGGCACTTGATGAGCCGGAAAGAAGGAGGGAGAAGGGGATGGCAACAGTTAGGATCGGAGGGCAGAAAAACGCGAGTTTTAACGCATTACTATTCAGCAAAATTGAGGGTTCTGTCGAACAGCTGGACTCACCAGCGAATCCCACCTACCCTTGCCTGACGCCTGTGAATTCGCTTGAAGTGGATACACGTTTACCACCTTTATAAGGGCAAAAAAAGAAAATACTTCAAAGATCAGAGCGCAAGTTGTGGGCCACCCGCAATGCGCTGTCTACAAGGGGCTCTAACACGATGACAAATGGAAATTCGAGCCGAGCTTGTTGAGAGGGTGCTAGAAGAAGAGGGCATGAGATCACAAAAACTCTTGTTCTGGGACCGAAAAGTTTATTTTTGATAATACGTATAAATAAAGAAAAATACGCTTTGAAGCGCTGGAACAATCGAGAGGTCTAACGAGGCGGGCAAAGTTAGAGAAGGACTCTCTTTTTTTCGCGTGATCTCTCTTTCTCTAGCAGGAGAGAGATAATGGAAAATGGAAAGAGTCACTCTGTCCCGAAAAGAAGAAGGAGATTAGGTCTAAGGGGGAGCCGAGGCAGAAAGGGATTAGGACTGGGAGGTTCAACCAACTCGATGTGTTTCCAAATAGAGTTGAGTCATCTAACTACTGAGCACAATAATCAACTAGATCGATGTGAACATGTAGAAACGAATTCAAATCGATTTCAATTGAGTAAGTAGTCATAAATGATCCATTTATAGAGGAAACTTCGAACTTATGCGGGCCTCCTGCTTTAAAGCCCCTCCCTCTCACCCTCCTGCCTCTCCTATAGAATCCTCAACGATGCACCCTCATAATGGATGCATGAGCAGCCTCGTCCCTTGACAATGAGCTGGGAAGGAGGAAATTACCAAATTACTGGCCTGATGTGCGTTTATTAATCTGAGAATTTGTTTCAAAAATATGCTAATTTTCTCAAATGAGTAGTTCATGAGGGGTGCCACATCATCGAAAGTTTGTGTGACCATCCTGAAGCGTTTATCCCCTTCTGATTTCCTCGATTGATTGGAACAAGAGTTGGAAAGAGCCGATTGAACAAAATGCTGATTCATTTGGAACAAAGCTGTAGAACGTCGGGTTCGATGAGAGAGGGATAACGCAAACAAGTGTTTGAGAAAAAGTGGAGAAAGAGGAGGATGCGATCTGAGGATGTGAGAGGATGAGAAATACGGGAAGCAACTGCCGCAGTGTGATCCCATCTGTTTCTCATACTCTCATCCTCTTACTATTTATCACTATTGATTCACGATTTCTGTTTTGCATACCCTCAATTCTTGCTCATTTCTCGGTACATTGTTTTTTTTGTTTCCGTTTATTCAAGTAGAATGTAGTCGCCGAGTTTTCATGATTCATTCTCATTGCACTTCAGCTCCAACCTCACGGCTACACATAATTTAGCGAAAATGAATGATATCAGCGATTCAGAGGAACAGGAGGTGAAAAAAGATCATTTGTCATCTGAATATATCTTTATTACAGAGCACATCGAATTCCGAAGAAGATTCGGATTATGACGATAATGATGTATTTGTGAGAAGACCTAAAAAGTTTTTGATCATTGGATCAGACGGATTATGCATAGAAGTAAGTGATTTGTGAGATAGAGAGCTCGCAGGATGAAAAATGCGTATCTTCATTTTTCGTTCAAAGAGATCTTCATCTTGGCATCCCTCATAAGTATTTCTTCAGGACCACCTATCTCATTGTCCTGATCTGTGCTTACTAAAGATATTCAATTTTCTTTCTAGGTACATTTAATATTCAATTTCATTTAAAATTACCAATTTCTAAGGCCTGACCTGTTCAACGTAACGAGCGTCAACAAGAGATTGCTTCCGCTTTACTTCGATAAATCACTGAATAACAGAAAATGGGGAAATGGGCATCTATCGATCTATCCGGTAAGAAAGTAGTTCAGGGTGATATTTCGATATATTTAGACATTGTCCGGCTACTTTTTTGACTTGGTCGTTGGCATTGACGGATATCCATGGAGTGAAGAGGAGTATGGCAACTATGCATGGTTCGAGTACGAAATACAGAAGTCTGAAGATGGCAGTTTCATCGAAAAGCGAACAATGAATGCTCGACGGGAATATTTCCTGGTCAGTTTTTACGAGCGCCAAGAAAAAATTTATAAATATTTTTTAAACTAATTTTTTTAGGAGTTTCCTCCCGACAATCCTCATTACTGGCCTATTCCTGATGCATTCTTCACTGCAATGGCTGAAATATTGCGGCATCATGAAGCAACGAAAGTTCGAATCGAAAATGTATGTGTGTATCTTTTGCTAGAACACTATGAATATGTCAGGTCCCGCTTACTATTTTCACGAAAATGGAGAAGATATTGGATGGTCACTGTACTCAATCAATATCATGCGCAAAGGTGCAGTGTGAATCGATAGGTCAGGCAGAAGTAAAATCGATCAAAAAGAGGCACGTCTTTTATTTTAAATAAACTTCACTAGCCTAATAGTTACCATTAATCCGATTTTCACAACTCACCTTTTCAGTTTTACTCAACTCGTTAAAAGGGTTCGAGTAATCGACCTGAAAGATGCTCCCGAGTTATTTCAACTGATCGATGAAGACTTCATGTGCAGTATCGCGCATTTGGAAGTATACGACAGGCAAATGCTTACCTCGCCCTACGCAGACCTTGCTTATGTGAGCTCGTGCATTACTTTTGCACTAAACCAATAATATTGAAATGCCAGGTCCATCGCTTTACCCCGAGCGATTCGATCCTCCAACACATCATTCACTTTCAATGGCTCGAGTTACTATCAATGGAGCTAGATTCGGACTGGGTTGCGCCTCTGATAATGGTAAGGAGTCCTTTGCTTTCAATTTTTTTTGCCATAACTTCTCACAAGGAAAAGTACTATTTCAGGCCCGAATGGAAGCATCAATCAAGGGCGAATTCGAACAACGATGCACATGGAAATTCGCTCTTGATCGACCATTAACTTCCGACATTATTTCTCAAACAGTGCGACATGCAGACTATAAGGTTTGTTCAAGAGCTCGAAATACGGGTAACAATTTCTTCATTTTACGTTCTCTCTGACCGGTCTGGAAGACGAGAGGGTGCGTCAAATGAAGAGACGGCGGTTTTCATAAACGATATTTGCAGTACACTGAACTCGACGATGTGCATTTCCTCTCGACCAAGGATCAAGCTAGGCACGCTAAAATCTACTCGGAACAGTATCTAGTAGGTGACGGAACAGCGATCTTGAATGTTGTGCAGATAAATGTATTGAACGCGTGTTCATTTAACTAGTTGTGCTATTTCATTGTATCCGATGAACTGGAACTGTAAACAGTTTATTGTATTGATCAAAGGTTGTTGCATCGACATATCTGTGATAAACTGTTAATCCGCCACATTTTTCATCCGGGCAAAAGGGTGATTTTTGCAGGCATTGCACTGTCATGGTAGGAGGAAGAAAAGGAATTTATACTCTTCATTTCACACGCTCTCTAGCCGGCTGGAGTGGCCAAATATTGTTGGGAATGAAGAGAAGGCAGCTCTCTTTTCTAGCTCTAGAGGAAGGGAACGGAGAATTACAACGCGACTCGAGAGGTGAAAACGAGTAGGTCGCGTTCATTCACTGCTTTCTCACGTTTCAATCTGCTTGAAGCCCGCTATTTCTCTATCAACTCATTCACTTCTAGTTCCGCATTAACTCGTTCCGCACGTTTCCGGGAGTACGCGATCGGCAAACTTACGCTCGTTAGCGACGATTTGCAGGATGGGCGAGGCGGAGTAGCAGCGGAAGCTGCAGCCGTCCCACGGTCCGCCCGATGTCGAAGATGACGATGAGAGGTGGGGTTTATGTTTTGAGGTATGTCTAGATAACAAAACGGCTGCGCCGTTAAACTTGGCGACACGCTCGAGTTCGTCCTTCTTCTTGATGGCGTAGCTGTTGGAGGATTCCTCGTCGGCCAGGCACTCTTGATGTTACGGAAGGCGACCTCGCGAGCTCCAGTGCAGAGGAGCACCATAGCCTGAGATGTATTAAATATTGCGAGTACGAAGAACGATAATGGTGCGAACGCTGTCGACGTCTTGACCATTTCTCTGGGGGAAAACCGTCTAGACGATATTGAGGGGTCATTTCCAGAGAAATGGTCTAGACGTCGACACTATTCGCATCATAAGACTAAAACAAAAGTTTGCCAATCTCGGAATGTTCTAACTACAAGGTGCTTTCAGAGAGCTGGGATTGTTTTCTTCATAGTAATAAAAATAATAGTAATCTAAGTAATAAAAATTACAAACCTCTCCAGTAAGGAGGTGGATGATCTCGAAAGAGTGCTTGACGATGCGAACAGTTATGAGCTTCTTTCCGTTGCCTCGTCCGGGCATCATCAGAGAGCATGCAAGACGCCCAACAATGGGGCAGGAAGCCTTGCGGAAACGCTTGACCTGAATCAAAGAGTGGTTATCATAAATTGACAAGACAAAACAAAATAACTAAAGATGATTTAGTGGTATTTCTCAGAATATAGAATATAAAGACGGGTTTGTTTTCTCCATACAGTACCAAACATACAAATTGGACAGAATTATTTAAATTATTTATCGACCTGGTAGTGGGCGTACTTCTTCCTTGACGGCGATGTTGCCGACAAGCGAGATGTCGGGAACATTGACCTGACAAATATAAATATAAATCACTTCAGTTTATTTAAATAACTTAATAATGACCTATACCTAGTAAATTCGTTCCCCGAATAAAATAAACCGATGGATTTCGACTCCCGTTATGTTGTACGTTAGTGACATCGCAATTTTAGTCCCAACTATGCAAAGTTTTCGTTGTTCTATTGTGTGCGTTTTGCACAGATAAATTTTCAAGCAGTTGTTTGTCAAGTCAAGTTTACTGCATCACTGAGGAATATTCGACCCGTGCTGATTGGCCATCACAAAAAGAACGTGATAATGTCCAGACAGAATTCGGAAAAAATGCTACATCATTTTCCGAATGAGTCAGCTACCGAGGTGATGTATTGGAATGAAGAGGCAATCGTCTCTATAATTTCTCAACATTTCTCTATTTCAGCATTCAATTCAATGCTTTCATTCTTTCAAGTGCTTCGTCTACTTGAAAGAATGAAATTGCGCTCGATCCCTTGTCTAACATCTCTTTTTTTTTACTTTTGCACTTGAGAAATACCAAATTTTTGTCGGTTTTCCAGCAAGTATCTTTCAAATGCATCTTTTTTTTTCGAGGATGCGACTTTTCCTCGTCGCTCCTCTCTTCTCGCTGGTGGCTCCGACGCTTCAAGGATGCTGCCCAGGCGCACCCACGCCTGTGATCTTCTTCCCGCCGATGGTAAGGGCTTCAACAACACATCTTATTTGACATCTCTGAATGAGGTTGAGCTTTTAGAATCGATCATCATTTATCAAATGTTCCATTAGTGTACGATCAACTACAGTGCTCCGGCTCGTGCAATGTGTTCTGCTGCAATTGCGACTACTGTGGCTGGCCGGATCCGTGCCCAATATCCCGCACCGATCCATTTGGGTATAGACTGAAGCGAAGAGTGTGCAATCGTGAGTTGATTAGAATATTCAATTAGAACAGGATATAAATTCACCCGATTAGTAGAAAATATGACGCCAGAAAATATAGAAAATATGATACTGACTATTTTCAGACAAACGTTCCACCATCGACTTTGAATCCGCCGATGTTTCTTAGCTTCGTTTCAACGCTGTCGACGCCAACAGTGACGGACTCATCTCGGAGCTGGAAGGAAGGAATTTCTTCCTGAATGGAACTTCATCGGACAGAGCGAAGAGACAAGTGGAGACTAACTGGTGAGGCAGTGCATTTTGCAACTAGTTTGCAATGAAAAGACAATCAGGTTCGTCAAACTCGATGTGAATGGAGATGGATTCATCCAACCGGGAGAGTTCGACAACTCCCTTGCTTGAAGATACATTTAATTCATTCGGCAAAATTGTGATGATTTCTATCTGAATATACATTTTTGCGTCATTCAGTACAATAGAAATAATCGATAAACCACAATTCGGCGCCTCGGAGAGAAGTCGCTATATACTGATTGGGCAGAATGGAAAAGCAAAAAAAGCCAAAGAATGCAACTAGTTACATTAGAAAAAAAATATTAAAAAATAAAAAAAACAAATCTGCAATCGTATAGAGGTTTATTACACATCTTCGAAGAATGCATTGTCAAATTAGTACTGCATGCTTAATACAAATTATAATCAAATATCGAACTCTCGGAATTGTTAGTGACCTCAGGTAGCCTGCCCTAGGAAGCATTGTACCGCAGGGTACTGAAGTCCATCTAGCAGCAGGCATTATCAGTGTGCCCATCTAGCGCTGTCTTGAGACTGTAATATCGTTTGACGTGGATACACCCTTTCCTTTTTTTGGTATGTCAGGGCGTTCTTCATTCGAACTTGCCACATAGGTTCAATTTGCACAAGACAAATAAACAACAAATAAACAATTCAGTGTTGCGGCAGGGGGCCCTATATCTTCCGCTGCAATTGCGACAATAGTTGCGATTGGAAGTGCGTGGAAAATGCAAACAGATATTTCGAGGCGAATTTTCCCATTGGTTTCGTCGATAAGAAGAAGCGGTCTATCAACGAAGGCAAGATTTTTTTTACATTACACATCGTCAAAATTTAATACAGAGTGTTTTAGATAGAGCGAATATAGAGTCAAAACTGATACACCCTAAACTAATAATTTCAGATAGCCAAGCACAACTTCGTTTCACTTCCATAGACACAGACGGTGACGGACTGATTACGGAGAAAGAAGGACGGGATTTCATGATGAATGGAACTTCGTCTGCTGGAGTCAAGAGAGCCATCGGAAATGAATGGTTAGTAAATCTAGTGCTTTTTCATTCGTTTTTTTGCTGCAAAAATATTATCTAGGTTTGCCGAAATCGACACCAATGGGGATGGATTCATCCAGCCGGGAGAGTTCGATTACTCGGTCGCTTGAACGTGTCCTTTCGCTAATCGACTACACTAATATTCATTAATTTTATATTATTTTGAATTATTTTCAGCAGCTATTTTAACTCCTCTACGGCTGTCGTACTCATTATTATCGATTTCCCCGTTACTTGTACTTATTATCCTAAAGTAAAAGTAGTTCGTGAAATCCCTTCCTTGATAAATCCGTCGTCGTTAGCATCGATAGCAGAGAAGTGCTACTTCTCTTTTAAAAAAAACTCATTATTCATTTCCACCTTGTCTAGCCGAAAATTCTCTGTCTCTGAATTCTCTTTTTTCAGCCAAATAGTTTTCACATTAATCACGGCACATGATGCGATCAGAATGACGCGAGAACTTGCTTATAAAGCTCCTTTCTCAGTTCATTCTCATATCGGTTCCCTCCTCTTCATGCTAATTTTCATCCTCGTGACTTTTTTCTCACTGATGGCTCGCACTGAGCAGCACTGCTGCAGCCCCGACGGGTTTCATGTTAGATACCATTTACTTTTTTTCCTACTCCACTAGACTTCGAACTACGGGTCGCCGTCTTTTCATTTCCCATGTTCTCTCGCCTCTCTGACCGTTTTGAGAGTATGTGAAATGAAGGGACGATTACCCGTATTGCGCACTCTATACTTCACCCTTCGTGATGCGAGTTCGGTTGCTAATCAAATATATGACATTAAGTGTTGCGAAACAGGACCATGTAATATCTTCTGTTGTAATTGCGATAGAATGTGCAGTCGTGCTTGCTTGGCCAGGAGGGGAAAGCGGTCTATCATTGAAGGTACGGTGTTTCTCATTCAACATTTGTTGTAATACAGTATCGAAACTTCGAAGGATTTCGAATAATTAGGTTTTGCCCAAATTAACTTTCCAGATAACCAAGATAATCAAACTCAGCGCCGTTTCATCTCCATCGATACAAATGGCGACGGACTGATCACAGAGGAAGAAGGGAGAGATTTCCTGCTGAATGGAACTTCTTCGGATAGAGCCAAACGAGCTATCGGGAGCGAATGGTCAGTAATTAAACATTTTTCTCCGCTACAAAAAAAATTGTAGGTTTGCTGAAATGGACACTAATGAAGATGGATTCATCCAGCCCGGAGAGTTCGATTATTCGCTCGCTTGAAGACAAAGTGCACATTCGCTGATGATGAATATTTTATGTTTTCAAAGTGTTTTCAAAGTCTTCCTTATCGTTGTCTCTTCAACACGTGACCGTGGCAAAAGCTGATAAATTGTTTATTGAGAGAAAAAGTGTTGTGTGAGTAACTGTCGACAGCGAATAACGCACTACTTCGATTCCAAGGGTGGTGGCAATGGAAAGTAAAGGAGCGACAATGGGTGTCCAGTATTTTTTAATAATAGCTAAGTAGCGTCCATAGTGGCATATTTCTCAATTGTTTGTATTAATGGTTGGGTCGCAGTTCGAAGTTTTTCATTGTACATCATGGAATATATGTATTTCACATTCTTCTTGAATGAATCCGAGAGTCCTTGAACCTTCGTCGTCAACTTCAAGCAAGAGACTCAGTTTGTGTCGATATTGATGAAACGATGTTGGGATGCTACAATGGATATTAAAAGAATGCTTTGAAAACTTTATGCATAAAAATAAATAAATTTAGAGGAGTGACGCTCAGCTTCATGGATAGAACGCTTCCTGAGTATAATTGTCCTGTAACAACGCAACTCCGTGTGCTTTTCGAATCTCATATTGTCACACTCGTTCCATCCTTGTCACACTCCCAGTCGCATCCCCTATCGCAATCGCAGCAGAACATATTGCACGAACCCTTCCCGCAACAGTTCTAGGATAATTCATTTGAATTATTGTGTGATAACTTTTTTTGCTTTCGAACTGACAAGAGAGAAATCACCTACCCAATTTTTAAATTAACGCGACAGCAATTTTGAACAAAATGTGCTGCAAGCGAGAAGAAAACGAGGATTAAGAAGAGGCGCATAGTGGAGGATTCTATGAGAAATAAAAAAAGCGAACTGCCTCCTTTAAAGAGTTTTCCCATGATACCAATGAAATCATTTCTCGGCATGAAAACATCAAAATATTCACGTCACGCCCATCACCGTTTCAACACCATTGATATTAATGGAGATCGAGTCATTTCGAGGGATGAAGGTCATGGATTCCTACTGAATTCGACCGATCTGGCCAGAGTCAAGAGAACTGTCGCAAATGTGAGCTGGTGCGTTTTTTTAGTTAGACAACCCTCGCCTTTGTATGTTCTAAATAACGCTATCAATTCAGGTTCGCAGCCATGGATACCATTGGAGATGGCGTGTGTGTAATCACTAATTATCTTACCAATCATTCTGGCCGACATCTCTCTTGTCTCTGACCATATGATGGTGAAATATTGGAATTACGTGAACAAATTCAACCGCAAGTTTTAACGATTTGCTGCAACGGCGTAGTCAGTCGACGTGTGCATTTACTTTTTTTTGCTGCTCTAAAATTAACCCATAATCAAAGCTTTTTATGCGGTTTGTTATACGATTCACTGGGCACTGATCGCTGCGCTATCCGCAGCGAGAGTGGAGAATACAAGTGGACGGAGCCACAAAGTGGGCGCGGGCCCGCAATGGGGCAGGGCTCAAAAATGCAGCTTGAGTCGATACTTGGCGAGGAAGCGCGAGATGCGGCCCGCCCGGCTCGTTCTCGTCTTCAGATTCCACGCACGAAAACCGTCCTTCAGGTACTGTGAAAATAAAAAAAAATAAAGTTTCAATCAGCACGAGCCTAGAAACAATAGCACTCGAATCCCCGTAATGATGAGGCTGGCTCATATTTTGGAGAAAACTGCGTCATTGAATATTGGAAAACTCAGTTCTCATACCGTAGTTGCGGGCCCTTCAATATAAATTGGACCACAGCTACGAATCGATTTTGTCTCTATTCCTAATGTGCGGAAATCGGAAATCACGGGAAATAACGACAATGGCATGTTCAATTCGAGCATTTGAATTCGCAGCTCACCTTCGGCCACGGCAGCGGCCAGTCGAGGTCGTTCGGGATGCGGCCGTACGGCACGTTCTTCTCCATCTCGAACATGATCCTGAAGGTACGGTAATTTGGGGATACGGTGGGCTCGGATAATGTTTCTGTGTGTAAGAACCATGAGTGCTGTACCAGAAGATGAGTGCGCGGCGGAAGGGACGGCAGAGCGCGCGCTTGCGGTGCTTCACGTACGTGAACGAGTGGTAGAAACTGCAATGAATGGGGCTTACGGTGGCATAAATCCAATCCCTCTGCGGCCAGTTCGATTGTGATAAAAATCGGTCTTTTCATATTTTTCAAACACCGCACATTTTCTCTTCAAGATTTTTAGCCTTAAAAGCAACTCCAATTCACACCCATGCCCTGACGAACTACCGTATACCTGAAGACGAGGGACGAGATCCAGTATCCCAGGACGACATCGGCAGTGTAGTGTGCGCGCGAGAGCACGGCGCCCACCATGGCGCACACGCAGATCGTGATCATCGCCTGACAATAATAAGAGGCATCACTTTCTTCGCATTAGTAGGTCTGAAAACGTGAATGGACTCAACTTTTGATGATCTATCGAATGGTATAAAGCTCTAGCCCCAATTTCATATTACAGTAACAGTAATGCGGTTCTCTTGTGAGAGGAGTACGGTTGTTGGGTGGGTCGGATTCGCGTTACTGCGAACAGCACGCCCCTTGATCAGGGCGTGGATTACGGTTTCAAAACTAGTTCGGAAGGAAAGATTCAGGATTTCAAGGTAGTAAATACTGGAGCTCAGCAGTTTAGTGAGCCAGATTTCCGATTTTAAGGAGTGGGTAGCTCGCTTGGTCACACTTACAATTCGGAAGGGCCAGAGTGCCTTGGGCGTGTAGTGGTTGAGGATGAAGCACGAGATGGCTGAAAGATTTTATTATTTAATTTTTTTTTCAAGTTTAAATATCATATATCACAGTTTATGACTTTTTGCACAATTTCTGCTCGTTGACGATCATTGAGCGCATTTTGAATAAATAGCTGTAGTTTCTCTGCTACATCTTCGCCACCGACCTGCAGTGGTGGTGTGGCCGGAGAAGAGCATGTCGCCGCAGTACAGCTTGATCTCGGACGTCTGAACAGGACGAAATTCATTAATTCGTTTTTTTTTAAATTTTGGATTTGTTGATGTTGGCCATGCAATGTATTAAAGAGTGCAATTCATACATTAAACATTGAATTAACTATTTTCGAGAAAAAAGATTGAACCTGCAGGCCAAACGTGGTGAAGATGTTGAGCGAGCGCTCAAAGTAACGCTTGATCGGGAACGTCACGTCTTGGGACGGGTCCTCGCAGATTCTGATATGGGACGGGTCACAAAATACAACGATAGGTCACGATAGGTTTCACATCGCGGATTATGAAAGGGTACGGTAACACATTTTGCGAGAATCCAATAGTAGCCACTCACTTCGCTAGGCCACAATTGCCTGCACTTTCGTAACGATATTTGAGTGCGATCAACTCTAATCATATCACATTTTGATGCAAAGTTGATTCTTGTTCCGCGCTTAACGAAATTGCTATTAAACTACGGTCGCGTTTAAAACCAAGTATTAATTATGTAATTGGTGCTTAATGAACGCGAAACCATCCCAGAAATCGTGTTCTATCATTAAAAACTAAGAAAAAATAGTGAAAATAGGCGGAAAACGCGCTAAACGTAGTGAAAGTGGGCGGAGCTAACGCGTTTGCCGCGCGGAATAATTTAATAGGTGTGTAATTACAATCGTATCTTTTTAAAAATGTGATAATTCCAATCGCAAACTGAGCAAATCCTCACGTCTCACTGTCCTCGTACGACGGCGGAATGTGCGTGACGGAGATGGTGATCGCTCGCATGATGAAAAGAATCGTGCCGATGGTGAACATCCGACGGAGCACGATCGATCTGAGGATACGATAGTTTTTGCGAGTTGAGGTTACGGTAGGTTCATATATAATAGTTCAGATATGTTAATGGTTGGACTGCGATAGAATGATCGATAACACGATCCATCTGCAGAGAGAGAGAGACAGTATGGTTCTGGGCAAAAAGTTGTTTGATTACTCGTTTCGCAATGCTCTCTCGATTTCTCTGACCAACGAGTATTGCGAAATGAGAACAAATTTTGCACAGTCCAGCTACGGTTAGTCAAGTGAGATAATGGTGGATCACTAAAGAAATAGTTGATCGTGATAGGACTACGGACCATCATCGAGCATTACGGTATCGGACACTGTGCGTTACGGTACCGATGTTTGTGCAAGAGAGCAATATGAAGAAATATTTTACAACCCTAACATAGTCGCTTCACAAGGAATACCGTATCCAATTTTTAGCACACCGATGCTTGTGGAAGAGCAGAACGAAGAAGGTTGTCCCAAGGGAGCCATAGAGGGTGGCCTGGTCCGTCATCTGCCGGGTTACGTGCGACTGCTTGAACATCGAGTGAGAGATGTCGGGCAGCGGGTTGCTGGAAAGAATGATATTGTTGTTGTTATTGTTATTTGCGCATGTATAAGGTTACAAAGTATAATTATCGATGCACCGTACCGACTGACGATATCCATCACAATGGCCAGTGCGAGATGGTTGAGATTCGTGGCGAGAAAGAAGGATAGCATGGCGAGCACCGTCTTGAACCACTCCGACTTGTACACCATCCCCTTCCGGCCTGCGAATTTGAGTAATTAATACATGTAAATTGAAAATGAAAGCAAGAAAATGATATTAGTCTACAGTACAGTAGAATCGAGCAAATGATAGTGCCCCGTCTCTACATTTCACTCTCTCTCTCTCTCTCTCTCTCTCGTCGACCTCGTTGGTCGAAAAAGAGTGTGCGAAGAGACGACGGTGGTATCATTTCGCTCTTGCCTACAGCAAGCTATAGTAGGGTACGCGGTAGGTACGATATCTCCGAAAATGGAAGTTAATCCATACCTTTGATCTCCGAGATGCGCGAGCCATCGAACGTCTCCTGGTCGCTGTTCGGCAGGTCTTCTGCAAGGATGTGAAGATATCTCATGGTAATCATAGTATCTACTGTAGCCCGTTGGTTCATTTGCTAGCCTATTTTATCAATCATATCATGTGCATTACAAACTATCGTATTGGGTATCGGACTTCGGATACGGTGCTAATCTCATCCGCTTCGAATATCATGTACTTTAATGCTTCAAGAAGCGGAAAGAGCATCATCTTCGAATACGGTAAGTATCAAGCCCTGTAAACAACATCCCCTCTTCCAGCTTGCTCTACACCAGGTGGTGCATACCCGCTTCAAATATCGTGTCCGAGTCGTGTCTGCTCTGCTTGCGGAAGAGCGTGCGCTCGAGCTGCGCCGGTGTCTCATGGGTGGTCGTCGAGCCCTGCAACAACTGTAACGCCGTCTGGCTGGATCTAAGGGCTTAGCGAATCCTTAGGTTAGGGTGCTTAGGGTGCTCAGTGTTAAGGTCGTTATGCATATCCCACTATTGACTAAGAGAACAACTGTAACGCCGTCTGACTGGACCTAAGGGCTTAGGGTATCCTAAGGTCTGATCCCTAATTGACTAAGATTTAGCAGTTGTTGAGTGCGTGCCGTGCAACAACTGCAACGCCGTTTCATTGGTGGCGGTACGTGATATCATGGTATTCTTCGAGCCTGAGTACACAACTAGAAGGGGGAGGTCTAATTTGAGTAGTCAGAAGATCAAAGATCAAAGAGCACGAACCAGCGGCGTGTCCGGGTTGCCGTCCCTGTCGGAGGAGACCATCGAGTGACCGACCATCGGAGGGCGAAGAGGGCGGAATGAGGAGAGAAGAGAGAGAGAAGGAGTGAGGGGAGAGGATGTGGTTTGTAGTCAAATGAACGTTAATCTTTTCAAAAATGAAGTTATTATGTAAATAGTGGCATTTTTTGCAAAAATATTGAAACAATATCTCAGAAAACTCGTGTGTTCACCATGAAATGTTAATGGTATGATGTCAATCGTTCTTACTTTTTTTTTCGATATTCCTGTAGATAAGGAAGACGTTCAGTGGCTTACGGAAAGTTTATAATTGACATCATATTGCTCATCGCGAAACATTTGATTCGACGAAATGTTACTTTAGAATATTTAAATGCCACGAAAACGAAAATTTGTCATCGATCCTCCTCTCGACATGTTCAGCTCCCTATTCCACATCTTGAATTTCCTACGAGATGACATTCCAATTAGTAAATGTCACTTTCTTCATTAAATGATTCAGTCGCATATCCCCTAGGATAAAAGATGCGACATTCTCCTTCTAATTCGCTTTCTAATGTTATCCTTTTTTTTACTGTTGCACAGCTCTTCAGATGTCGTGGAAATACGGTGAAGATCTTGACAAGGAGACGATTGAAAAGGAAGAAGAGGAACTTCGAAACTTTGTCTTCGATGAAATCAGTGAGCACTTTAAATATTCTTTTAAAAAATGCGTAGTATTGTTTTAAGGTCCGGTTCACGCCTTCAACAATGCGTATGAATACATTTCCAACCATGCCAAGACGGGTTCCATCATGCCAAATATTTCTGATGCCGAGGCAATCGTTGCAATTAACGCATCCGGAAAAGCCCTGACGGTAGGTTATTCTAAAATGAGTATTTTATAGGAATAAGTATTTTCATGATCGACTGCCGAGAAAAATATGACATTTGAGAAAAATTAACTGTAATTTTTGGAGCTTCTTGTTGGAGAACAAGAGGATATTGATGAGGACACTTTGGATTCTATAAAGGCTCTGAGTTCGGCATTGGAACAGGTTATTTGTGCAAACAAACTCGTACATCAAGGGCCGCATAACTCACATCACTCTAACAGCTGACCTTCCCAGTGGGTCCACCTAGCGTTGTCTTACGACAGTAAAATCGCTTTACGTGGATACACCTTTAACTTTTTTGCCTTTTCACCATAACTCACATCAGATGCTACAAAAGATGGACAACAATCACAAGAAATTCATGTCGATCTTTTAGGATGACGACACTCTTTCCGATTATAAGGTTATTTTTTCTAGTATTGATTGAAATATGTCTCATCCAACGCAAATATCCTTGAAATATGCACCCGTTCAGTGCAACATTGCAATATTTAGGAGCTCCATGATCATGCGATGGCACTCTTGCGCAGTCTTCACGGAATGTTTTCGTATCGTGCGGAAAGTGATGTAGAAGAATTCAAGGAACAAGTTCACAACATCAAACGCAATCCGTATTCCATTTGCACCGTATGAATTTTTTTTTAATCTTGACCAAACGCTGAAACAAAACTGCACTTAATATCTCATTAATTTAAAATATAATTATTCAGAATGTAATGGATTTTCTGAAATGTGATGAGAAAAATCCCCTTATTTTGCTGCTGAATGCCAGTCCATTCAAAACGAACAAAGCTATGCGTTCATGGAGTCTCTGTATCATCGATCTTCTCGTCGGCATGGTAGGTTTCCTAGATTTCGACTTTTCCGAACGAATTGCAGGGAATCGCATACATTGTACACGAGGGAGTGAAAGGCAGAGATGTAAGTTAATTCAATATTTTTTGTTTGTTTATGAATTGCTGCTTCAGTTTACAACGTTCGCACAGCTTCAAGAATTATCGCCGATATACGATCTCAATCGCGAGATTATGACGTTCAACCAGTCCTATAAGGTTCATTTTCAATTTCTTATTTTAAAAAAAACCATTTTGCAGAAAGGAATTCTTGGTAATATCATAACGTTTTTGTAATCCTTTCAGGTTGACTTTTGGCCGGAGCTCGTGCGAACGCTAATTGAGGAAACTGCCGATAACAACGAAGAAGCAATCAACTCTCGAATGGCCGAAATTCTCGATATTAAGCTGTCTCAAATCTCAAACTTTGAGTGCGTCTTTCCTTTCTAATAATGGATGCGATTCGATGCTCATACACGAAAAATTCAGCAAAAAAAATAAAAATTGATGATATTTCAGCTATGGTTTCTTGATAATCGTCCACAACGAAGCGAGTGGTGAAAATGAACACATTTTCATTACGGAAGAGCACAACGTTAGTGCTATAATTTAGAACTATGATTTAGAACAACGTTCTATGAAAATCTTTCGAAGATCAGAAATCGCGCCCGACTTCCAATCTGCATTTCTTTCAACCGAAAAAATGTAGATGTTATGACGCAACAAACACTCGAGCTCAGGTGCTGTACAAATTCAATCGTTCTGGACGCTGTATACTCGTATATCGAACTTGCTTCCATAAAACAAGAACTGCCGAGGAAGTGGAAGCTATGTGCACTCAAGCACAGGAGAAGAAGCAGGAACTATTTTGGTGAATTATTTGACATATTTCGTAAATCTTATATTTGAAGTGGCCCTGAAGACAAGTTGAAGGATCGTGTGCTCAGTTTCTTCCATGCTAACCCTAACGCTGGATTCGTTGGTGCGATCAAAAAGCTTCATCAAGAAATAGATAACTGAAATTGTAAATATAATAAACATATTGTAGAAGCTCAATGCTGATGTTCGCTTGATTTGTGCCGACAGACACAAACAGGCATTGGTGTAAGTAAACGTTTCGTGAGTAATTTAAATATCACATAAAACTGCGTGCTCTCTTCCATCAACCCAATGAGTGGTTCTCGTTTTGAGTAATTATTACCCATTGCTTGCCAAAAATCTTTCACAAAATGAAAAAAAAGCAAAAAATAGCTTATTACAGGAGCATGGACTCAACATGTGTTCGATCGAAAACTTGGGGAGAGATCATCGCCGATTTCGGATCCGGCTTTGTGTCAGAGGACGCGGAGATCATTGTTCTCCCTCGGCAGGAGCCTGGCAACGAAAGAGGCGAAAATTACAAATGGTTCACTTCTAAATTTGATGACTAATTTCTTGGTTTATCTATAACAAAATTGATGCAAAGTATTATCTTCAATATCGAATTTTATTATAATTGGGGGGAATATTTTGTAATTATCTACTCATTATATTTTTTTTTCTATAATTAGCTTATCTTTTGTAAAAAAATTTGATCTTATGATGTCAGTTCAATTCGATAAAATGTTATGCTTTATTATCATTTGAATCGAAGCAAGTGATAGTAGCAGCTACATACTCAAAGGTTTGAACTCTTTAAAGGAGGAGTAACATGAATATTTTGGTGACCAATCTGTCAGCGCCACGCTGTAGCAGCCCATAACCATATCAGAATTTCGAAACTCCCGTGTTTCTACGTCATCAATGAACCGAGTTATAGCGAGTTGGCTTAGTGCCGGAATTCCCCTGAGTCCAGGCACAGGCGGGGGATTTGAATAGAAGATGGATGTGAAGAGTGTGCGCCTTGATCTACCCATGCCTCCCCCTAGTCTCTTCCCATCGATCGCACTCATCTCTCTCTCTCTCAATCGGTGGACGGGAAAAGGGAATAGGGTCGTTGGCAAAGATCCAAGAGCTAACTACTGTAACTACTGTTGTTACTACTGTTATTGCAAGTCCCGGGATTTCGTTGAGGGAGTCTCTGACATTCATTCCTGTTACGCCTCCTTTAACGTCGATACCCACTGGCTGTGATTGATTATTGAAGAATCGTAGCCTTTGAAGAATACCTTTTTTTCCGTTCCCACTGGCTAAGATTGATTATAGGGGTATCGAGACGCCACTATTTGATCTCCTATTCTTCGATATTGAGATTTGGATTATTTTCGAGATCAAACAAACATCCAAAGACCAACAAATGAAGACGCTTCGACCATTGCAGTTGCTTTCAAGATCTACGTGAGTTTTCCCAAAAAAAAATCCAGTATTTTCAACGCATCAATTTAGAAAGATATTAATGCTAATCATTTATTCCAGATGGAGATTTGGCGCGCCGATGCGAGTTCTGGTGCACTTGAGCCAAGTACCAAAGAGTTCAAGCGGGTTGGAAAAGTGGATGGAAGTTCAGCGAAGAGAGAATTGTGCGAGTCGTGTATTCGAAATTGAATCGTTTTCAAATGCAACGAGCCTTTACAGACATCTGATATCAATGAAATCACGACCTTAAATTTGCAATTTTCAGTCATCACGCGCGCAGCTTTCAACGAAGATTCGCGGCGCTTGCATTTTTGCGATATCTCTTGCATGTTATCTGGAAAGAAGGTAGTGATTTTCTTTCGAAATTTATGTTTAAACATCAGCAAAATTCAGAGAAGGCCGCGATGGCAGACTACTGTCGATTTTTAGCATTTCTCATTTCACATCCTATTTATTTATTCCGTCTACGGAAAACTCAATGTTATCGACGGCCTCAACCGGCCTGACTTAGTTGCGAATATGAAACAGTAAGCCTTTTGTTTTTATCAAAAATTTCAAAACTAAGAACGAATCGTTTGTTCAGGCTTTCTGGGAATTCTGTTGTTATTTGGCGGAAAGATAGGAACTGTAAGTATTTTTAACAAGCTCAACATAATTATCAAATATTCAGTACCGAAGCAAGTAAACACAATAAACCAAGAAGGATGTCAGAAGGTCAAAGTTTTCCAAGTGGGAAGTAGAGGGTAATTTTTTAAGAAATGCATTATTTTTCTTGGAAAGACTACGTTTGTAGAGAAATCGATGATATTTGTGCTCTAATCATCACGTTGTTTACGAACGGAAGACTGTACACTAATGACAAGATGAGAAACCACCTCAAAGGCTTTGATAACTATTACAAGGTTGTGGTGTTTTCCATGCTAAAAATGTTTTATTGTGTATCACTTCAGGATACAATCGTTGAAGCTTTACTAAGTATCCGGATCGGTGATATTAGCCATTCACGTTCAATATCCGACTGTTAGAGTAGTAGTTCGAATAAACAAATGTTGACCTGTCAGTCTGAAAACGATATCGTTGTCATTAAACCGTCTGAGAGGTAGGAGCACGTTGCCCGGTTAGCTCAGTCGGTAGAGCACCAGACTCTTAATATGGCTGTCGCGGGTTCGAGCCCCGCATCGGACTGTCACGCTTTGCACATTTTCATTTCTGCCTAGATAACTTGCAATCCTTTTGTTTACTTTTTGATCGGCACAGTTTCAAACAGTCGACCAAAGCGTTCGACTTACCGTATTATCATACTTATCTCTGCAGTTTTTTGACTGTGAAATTAAGTTCAAAAGCATGTCATCGATATTCTCGATTCGAGAACGCTTATTTGTGCTGTCAGTCATCCATCTCCTCTGTCAGCGATCATTCATCACCAATATTTATCTCTGCTCCTTATCAGCCTTCTTTCTAGGTAATAATCACTATTGATCCTCGCCATTCTATGCTTCTCGAAGGTTCTGAAAAGTGAGTGAAGCGACTATTACGACTTCGTCGATTTTTCCTATTTTCGGTGCTTAAAGTTTACAGAACTCATCACCATTGCTAGTTTGTGTGTTTTACGAGTGGAGTAGATATCACGCCTCTCACCTAAGATTCGACCTGAATCTGTCAGCGAGTCAAATTTCGAGGTTGATATTTTGACAGTTTTGGGGTCCACCAAGCCCTACTAGACAACCTATGAACGGAATAGTTCCAGAGATCATTCCCGACCGAGCTGCAGCACCGGTCGGCTGCAGCCTCCTAACTTCAAACTCAATTTTCAGCCCTTCAACGTAGTTCTAGAAATGACTTTTCTGAAAGAGCTAGGACTATTTTTCCAAGCTCTATCCCTCTGTGTTGATCGTTTATCGATATCTTGTTTCTAAACAGTGCTATACAGAACGAAGTATAAGTAGAAAACCGCTCGAAAACCAACGATTGTTCTTTCACAGATGGATAGCCCTTGCGATGACGATTCGAATGATATGTCTGCGCTCGCAAACGGAGAGGAGTGAGCATGGTTTCATGCCAGAAAACTGTTTTTCAATTTTTGAACTTTATTTTCAACAGTCGATTTCCGTTTCATTTCACATTTTCGAGAGCAATGACCCGGCGTCCAGCTCTGTATTCTCGATATGTCTCATCTGCTTTCAAAAAAGTCGCATTTACACCGAGTTTAAACATTAAAGTATCGTACACCGAGTCCATTCTCCACGAAGATGGTCCATCATTGTCCATGATGGACCATCATAGTCCATCATTTTTCCATCATCGCCGTTCTTGGCTTAAAATGCGATAATCAGGACTCTTTTTGTGCCTGTTGCACTCTTTTTGGTTCCCTTTTCACATTTGAATGAAAAAATAAAATAAAAATATTCGTTTTCATTGTTAAATTCACATTCCATTCGAGTCCATCAAAATTCCATCTTTGCGAATCGCAAACTGACGGGAAGCTCGGTGGGTAGCTGGAGCCGGGAAACTACGGTACCCTAAACTACGGACACGGGTCATTTTCGACCTTGGACCTTCGTTTTATAAAAATCAATTTTCATATTTATTTGCCGCGATTATTCTTATGTTTCCGTTGTTGAATCGTGCGTATGACAGAAGGCAACCTTTCCTTGTAGTCTGATTGAGGGTTTTCTTGGCGCGATGACTTAATTTCACGCTTTTCCCCTTTGACTGCGCTGTTCCTCTCTTTGAAAGTGAAGCAATTCTTGTTTATCCTGTGATTCGAGTTCTAGGCATTGTTCTTGTTATGTTTCATGTTTATTTCATGACTCATTGACCACGACCCTTTCCTAATCGCCAATTCTCCAGGCCAAGTTCGCCAAGAAGTGGCGCGATGGCGTTTTTCGGGCCGGAAGGATGTCATTCGCCTCTCGAGTCTTGCTCCTGCTCCTCCTCTCATCCATGGTTTCGACGGTTACCGTAAGTCATCTATCGTACATCCAAGTTCAAATGTGCAGTTTGAGTTAACGTACTTATGCTCTTTCGTGAAATTAGCGACAAAGAGGATAGAGTGATAACGGAACAGTGAAACCATTCAGAGCCAGCGGCTATGCGGGAGGCGTCTAACCGAAGCCCTTGCGAGGAGCTGAGCAAGTACTGGAGCGCCATAAAGGTAATTATCTCCTTTTAAAAATTACATAATGATGGATAGGCTGGGTTTGACGGTTTTCCGGTGGTTTGTAGTATCAGGCCCTCTACTGCCTTCCTGCCATCTTTCTGACTCTTCTTGGAAATATTGCTTATTTGTATTATTAATGTGAAAGTGAAATTATATTGTAAGGTAAACCCGTTTAAATTTGCCGAAATGAAGGAGGCGATGAGCTCCCAAATTTTTGCTATGTAAAATCCTAAATTATCTAATTGTGCTTCTTCTTGCAGAAGTCAACACCTTCTGCAACATCTACGGAAGCAAGCTCCGCCGTGGAATTCAGGCCATCAGCTACGCCAAGGCCTCCAGAGGCTTTTCCTGAGAACCTGAAGTTAGGTTTTCACTTGAATAGTTTTTCCCTAGGGCATTTTATCTCTAGTTATCTCTAGTATTTTATATATATAAGTATTTCGATTCTAGTAATTAACTCGTTCAACTCACAGTTACCCACTATTCGTTACGTTACTTTTGGTGTGATCGATATTAGCAGCTTGTCAGTAGCTGTTTACATTGTTTTGTTGTTGATAAATATAAAGATATACCATTCTCAGCGAAGTAGAGGTTAAAGGAGGAGTATCAGCAATATTTACTTGGGGTATCCGAGCACATTATCCGATTACTTACTACAACCATGTAAGAAATCCAAAATTTGAGTGTTCAAAATTCATTTTGAAGCGAGATATGGGCGCGCAAAGTTTACTTGATAGGGCAGGGACGATTTCGATTACGGTAAGTGTTTCGATATCGACTTTTCCCTGACACGCTGGTTCGACTCCCGCCAGCTGCAGAAGTCTTTTGCCGGATTTTTTCCACACATACAAAAAGATTTTGAATGAAAGTATGAGGGTTTTAAAGAATTAGCATTGATAACTAAATCGAATTTTGAAAAAATATCGAAAATACTGTCCAGATGAACTAATTGTAAGAGGATCAATGTTTCAACTCACGAAAAGACTGTCATATCGTAAAAACTAATAATGCCTCGCTTGTGGTCAAATATGATACATTATACGATACCTGGGCTGACATTGACGTCACTTCGTTCTTGATTGTGTGGCCATGTCAAACATATATCAATAGGAAGCCATTTATGAACAAAAGACAATAATAACAAGTAAACGAGGCAAGTCATCTTTCGACAACAGTTCGGCCGAGAATCAATCGTGCCGCTTAGTTGGAGGCAGCGCTCTGAGTGCGCTTCTTCTGGGAGACAGCGACGGTACCCTCACGGAAGCCGTTCCTGGAATGCTTGTATTTTGAAAATTTTTTGGACCACTTGCGTAAAATTTAAGCGAAGGCTATGTAAATTTGCCAATCCTGCTCTCGTTTGTAAGGATTAATGATATAAGTCAGTTCGAACACTATTGTAACGTTCCATGAGCTCGTTCAGCATTTAACGTTAGTTTTCATATAATTGAGCTAGTATAATCTATAAAAACAAACGCACAACTAATTCATGGAACGGAACCATAGTGTGTGTATCGTCTTATATGTATCCTTCTCAAACAAAACAATTGGAGCAACAAACAACAATTCACATCACTAACTATAGCAAGGTATTTTGTTCAAATTTAATATGACATAACGAACGCTAAGTCACCAAAATAAGTTATTTAACTCACTTGAAGCGGTGCTGGATCTTCTTTAGATGACGCATGCGACCAGTTCCGGTGGTGCGTCTGCGGATAGCCTCTGGTACACACGCTTCTTGGCGGCGGGGTATCCGCACGAAGCGCAAGTGTGCTTCTGAAGTTATTCATTAGAGAATAGTGCGACCTTATCAAAAATATAAAAAGAGAATAACTCGGCATTCAACGATTTTAATTAGAATAAGAGGCATCAATTTGAACTAATTATAAGTTAAATGGGACGAAAAGAAGCAATAAATTTAAGCTTTTAGCCACTAAGCCACTAATATTTTTGATATAGTAAGGTAATCAACTCACTTGAAGCGGTGCTGGATCTTCTTTAGATGACGCATGCGACCAGTTCCGGTGGTGCTTCTGCGAATAGCCTTGATGGACCACTGGTACACACATTTCTTGGCGGCGGGGTATCCGCACGAAGCGCAAGTCTGCTCCTGAAATGCGATACTATAAGATGCTATGAAGTGCGATACTCAAAAATATAAAAAGAGAATAACGCGACAACCAACGAGCATAATTAGAATGGTACGATCACGAAGTCGTTAGAGAATGGGAAGGAATGGAAAGGATTGTACTCGATGTTGCAAGAACTCGCACCTGACAAGTGTATACTAGTTTTGCATCAATTTGAACTAATTAGAAGAGAAATGGGACAAATTTAAGCAATGAATTTAAGCTTATAGCCACAAATTAGCACTCTAAAGTGTTAGAACAAGGACAAAACAGAGCAATTGGAGAAGCCGAGAAAGTATTTTAGGCCTCGAACCGCGGAAAAGGATAGTTAAAGTGGCCAGAATAGATTAGTAGGTATTACAATTTTAAAAATAAGGGAAGAAGAAATCATGGATGAAAGATAGGTGCAAGAAAGAAAAGAAACCGAAAGTTTTTGGTAACAGTTTTTGGGCTATTCGATGCGTTTTACAGCTGATCAAAGCTGTAAACCGAATCGACGATAATTGTGAGTCCCCTAGTCACGAGTAAACCCAAAATTACGAGTGAAACAATGGAGAAAAACAAGCGAAAGGAACGAAAATTCCAGTAAGGAAAAAATCGAATGGCGAATACCGTACTCGGCCGCCCTTTTTGGCAAAGTTCCAAGAAATTGATAGGGCACGGTTTTCCGTGTGAGAGTCGCCAATATTCTTTCCTGATACTCCTCCTTTAAGAGACGTATAATTCTATTATTCCACTCGATGGCCTTATTGTAGCCTCAACTTCGGCAGTAGACAAATCAGAATAGCATTTTTGAAACAGTATTTGAGCTGATATTCCAATGTTAACAATGGAGAAGCGAAAGGAAGGAAAGGACCTTATTATTTCCGCGTGTCCACCACAGTTGAAAAAGGTAGTTTCGGCCCCGAAAAATTCCCATGGTTTGTTTTACCATAAAAAATCCCAAACGTTTTATCTGTGGTTTCCACTCGGACATCTCATCTTGAGAAGCCCTTTTTCTCTACCTTCTGAATGACGACGGAATGAAAATGTTGAATAGGAAAACCGTGCGACAAAAAAATATACCGATTAACAGATAAGTACAGAATAATTTTCATTGGCATGTGATGTTTTAAAAATCAAATATAATCGAGACCTGCTCGATAAATTGATAAGAATATTTTATCGGCGAGTTACAGAATAACATCTACAGAACGAATCATAAAGGAGTTAAGTATTAGAACGAGTTAAGTTCTGGAATAGAAATACTCTTTTAGACAAATCTAGAGACAAATAATGTGATTAGAATCCTAGTGATAACTAGAGATAAAATGCCCTAGGGAAAAACTATTCAAGTGAAAACCTAACTTCAGGTTCTCAGAAAAAGCCTCTGGAGGCCTTGGCGTAGCTGATGGCCTGAATTCCACGGCGGAGCTTGCTTCCGTAGATGTTGCAGAAGGTGTTGACTTCTGCAAGAAGAAGCACAATTAGATAATTTCATAGGTTGTCTAGTAGGGCTTGGTGGACCCCAAAACTGTCAAAATATCAACCTCGAAATTTGACTCGCTGACAGATTCAGGTCGAATCTTAGGTGAGAGGCGTGATATGTAGACATTTCCGGAAGATTTTTTTATTCATTCCAGCATTTCTCAATTTTCTGCCCGATAGGAACTATTTTGGCAGACCAATACAACTCACTGTACTCTTAGGATTGTGTGGAATTCATTGCATTCCTTATCAGATAACGGTAGTTTTCAACGATTCGTAAAAGATTCGTTCATTCCATCATTTCATGTCATAACTGCCACGCTAACCCTTTCTCAGCTCTAGCATCGGCCATCAATGTACCCTTCAGAATGTGTGATATTGTGCACATTCCTTATCAGATAACGCTCATTTTCGATGGTTCTTAGAAGGGAGTGGCGTCTGACTTCATGCTACACTCGCGTCATCTGTATCATGATACACCTCTTCAACGGTGTGCAATACTTTTCGATCTCAACCTACTATGAAATGCTGACTCACCTGTCAGAAGGACCTAGGGCTTTTATCAGCGTTACTAATGATTATGCATTCTTACAAATTAACTTTCTTTCCCGATTATTTTCATCCAATTTAACGTGTGCGAAAGTCGTGTATCCTCTCCTAACCTCCTCTAAACCCTCAAGTTCTCTCGAGAATAATCCGTCCTGTTTTTATTACAACTTTGTACAAGGCTCACCCTAGCAAATCGCCTTTTCTCGCTCACAAATGCTCTCTCTCTGATCATTCAGAGCGAGAGAGTATGCGAAATCGAGAGAGGCGCATCGTTCATCCTTGTGCGTGTGTTTGACCTTGCAAGAGGAACAACAGAAGGGGGGTAATATCGTTCCTTCGGTCTGCGTGCTCACTCACTTTCACCGCAAAAAGTGGCTTATTTATGCGTGGAGGGAGGAACGCTTTTTACGTGTTGTTGGGAATCCTTTCGTCCTCTCATCTTGCGCTGACTCTACTGTGTATGGCCGTTGAGGGAGCATGGCGATTGGGTAGAGTCCATTTCAGCTATTCTAAATATCAGCGAAGCCCTTTCTCAGGTCACCTCCTGCTATTCGATTAGGGCACTGTTCGCGCGGGGTTGGTCAGCTTTCTCGTATCAATCTGATGTTCAAGCTCCAACACCCATCCTTCCACCCGCGCAATGCCCACAAACACTTTGCCGTTTCCTTTGCTAATCCATCGCAATGTCGAGCAGAGCATTGAGCTGCCTAGAAGCGCCTTTGCCAATCGCGCATTTTTGCATGAATCATTTTCAGGTGGTGAAAAATGTGTATTCTCCCCCCCCCCCCCCCCCCCCCCGATCCATTCATTCTTGAAATTTATTGATATTTTATAGCAATCGAGGAGCAATAAATATCTCCCTTTCCTTGATTCAGTTTCACAATTTTTATCTGAATAATCAGAGAAGAAGAAACCCGGTGATTCTATCCAGCTTGTGTTATTTCAATAGTTTGTCAATTCTGGGAGGGGCGAGTCCATTCTCCCGAGGCACTCTTTCGCCATTCATGAAGCTCATTCCGGGTGCATTCTCCTCACAAATTCCGCGTGGGTCACGCGCGCGTGTTTTCGTCCTCTTTCGCAAGGTTTCTGTCTTCGCGAAACATCTCCCTCGCCTCCTCTTTCGAAGAATATTTTCTCTGATCAGACAGTGCGATTAGAGTTGTCAGAATGTAGAATCCGTCTCTAGGTGCTGCATGCTTTCTCGTCACTCTCACAGGTGATAGAACATGGATTGTATCTAGATAGTGCTAGACAGCCCACCACTCCCCTTCTGCTCCTCCTCCTTCCCACCATAATGCTTTCTTGTCACTTTTCGCGCGCGCGCACTTCATTCCGTGGCACACTTTCACTCGCGACAGCTCAATGAAGATCCGTCTTCGTTACTCTTCTTCTCTGACTCTCTCGATTACACCTGCTCCCTCGCACTGTCTAACCTGAGAGAGAGGGAGTAGACGGAATTAGGAGAATCCCATTCCAATTCGATCGCTTGCCCGCTCGCAACATTCTTCTAGATTTAGTTACTTGGTTGAAATTCGTACGGTCGAACCGTTCGAATTGGTGACGCGTCTCGTTCGCGCCCTTGTTTTGAAACAGATTTCTGGTTCCTTGTGGCGATCTGCCCATCCATCTGACCATCGATCGAGAGAGTACGTGCAATGGAGAAAATTCTAAAATTGTCATACTTTCTTGCTGTGCGGTGCTGTCTTGTCGGTCAGAGACGCGAGATTGCATGGGAGCTTGAGAGCGTTAGAGAAAGGCTCACAGGGAATCCGACACGTCGGCCCTTCCTGCTAGTGTCCTCTTTCACAATTGGGCATGTGGCAAACAAGTGTGGGCAAACATCGCAAACTCTATCAATACTCTCTCTCTCTCTTTCCGTGGTGAGGAAGGGGCTATTCTCCTCGTTTTCTATGCTCCCTGCTAGGCGGTTGAAACGCCTAGAATCCTCCCTTCCCTTTCGCGTTCTTTCACAATGTTGTTCTATTCACTGCGTCAATCTTCCTCCTTCCCTTTCATTCTGTTTCAGTAGCACCAGCGAATGGCTGATTCATCCGTGTCATTTCGCATATATTGAAATCGCGTTTGCATATTATTACCTGGTTAGAGAAAAGCGAGAGAGTATGCAAATTGAAGAGAGTCAAACGTAATCTCACGATTTGCATGCATTCCTCACCGTGTTTGGAGGTGACATTCCAATGCGCGCGCCACATCGCAACACAATTTTATCATTCCTCCCCATTCTCTCCTCCCCGCATGTTTCAAAATGCCCACTCCATTTCTCGCGGTTCACTATCGCTCGAGATTTCTCCCCTTTTCTTCTCCTCTCGCCTCCCTTCCCCTTTCCATCGGATTGATCACAGCCGAGATGTGACTCATCATGCTGAATTCGAACCGTGCCCTCCCTCCTCATTTCCCACACTATTTCGTTGCTCTGTCCGACGAGAGAGCAGGCAAAAGTGAGAGACGATCACCATAGTCATCGCTACTCTGACGCCTCCGCATCGCCCCCCCCCCCTTTCTGCGCTGACTAGTATGCTCATTCCGACCGCGGGCGAGCTTGGCGACAGCTACCATTATTTATCGCTTGATTTTAACCGTATTTTTTTTAAATTAAATATATTTTAAATAACATTATTAGACTTACCTACGGTACATTATGAGATTACTGTATCGCTGAAAACCTAATGTCGGTCTCACCACGAAAACCTGATATTGACTTCCGGCCATTTTTCGCGCTCTTTTTCGCTTCGAATTTCGCTCATTTTCCTCGTTCAAACGTGAACTCGCTTCGACACAACTTGAAAGTATGATGCTCAGCATGCAAGGAGACCGCGCCACCAAGTCTGGATTCGCTCGCGAGGCCCAGGACAAGGTTTGTTCGCTTTTTATCGTATTTCGAATTCATTTCACGCCAACTTTATTGGTTTACTTTTGTCATCAATACTTTCGAATGCTTGCCAGTCGATCATTTAAGGTTTATTTAAACTTAATTGCGAATCAGCGCGCTTTAGTAGCCAGCCATAGTGCTGCCATTTCGAAAATATGCTTGTTGGGCCTTTTTTTTAATTTTCGATATTAATATTCGTTTATGTTCAGATTCATGGCAAGTACGACTCGGCGCTCGCTGCGCAGCTGCTCTCGTGGGTCGGCCGCGTCACCGGCACTGCTGTAGGCAGCCCTTTTCGAAAATATTGGCACCAAATCGTGAGACCAGAATCGCGCATGCTGATTTGCTGGTGTTTTTCGAGTGATTGCTACAAACGGGAGTGATTCTGGTCTTGCCAAGCTTCTGTTCTTCATTTGAAGTCGATACAGTGCAAATAGTGTGCTTGCTTCGTTTTATTTTCGAAAATATTTAATTTATTTAAATAAATAATTCAGATCGACCACACTGGTGACGCAGAGTACCTGTGCTCGGTGCTGCGCGACGGCCAAGTCCTCTGCAAGTGAGCGCCTTCTACTTCTTCGATGCTTAAAAACGCTCCTCGCGCAAAAAAGCTCGCATTTTCCTTGACAATATACGTACAATATACGTTTTCGTTAAAATCAGTCACTTCACGCGCTTTTTCTTGAATTTTTCACGATTCTATATTATGTGCTTTGTTAGGTGCTTTGTGAATTGCCAGCGCCCCGGCTCCTTGAGCAACCGATTATTATTTGGTTATGTCCTTATCCTTTTTTCTTCCTTCTTTCGAATCTCATGATGATTCATGCCATAACGCTGATATTTTGACTAGTTGCTCTTGTCAACAAATAGCAGCAATACAAACTATCTATGGTATTCGCTGGCGCTTTGCAACACTTGAAACAACTTATTGAGCTGCAATAATATTGATAGTTTGTGATAAGCGTTCTGGTCGCAGTTATAATTGTCAGAAAGAGTAGGATAAGCAACAGTTGCAGCGCAGACGTTAAGTAGTCGACGGCACGTTACGCGATGGTCACACTTTTTACACACTAATCCCGACACACTTTTTACTTCACTTTAGCATAGTCGCATGGCAAACTTCCGTACGAGCGTAATGTTTTAGATCAAATTTTACTATTTACTTAATTAATATCAATTATCAGGTTGGCGAACGCGCTCGAGCCGGGATCGGTCAAGAAGGTGAACGCGTCGTCGATGGCGTTCAAGCAGATGGAGAACATCTCCTTCTTCCTCGCCTTCGCCGAGCGACACATCGCCAAGTGCGAGCTCTTCCAGGTGCACTTTTTTTACATTTAAATTTTTAAATAAACAATATAGCAATATCTAGTGGTTTTCTTGCACTATTCCCACTATCGAATCAATCTTCCCTGTTTAAATTCACTTGCATTTCATTAGCATCAATGGGCGAATGTAATCGATGCGATGCCGTTGATTAGTCATTTTTGTCAATGTGAAAAGTGAAACGGAACGAAGTCAAGAGAGATCCGTGGCTCTCAATCATTTGAACCGCGTGAATCACCTTTCTTTTTTTCGCGAATTGAATCATCCTATCGACTGCTAGATTGAGCATTTGTCCGCGTGATGTGGTAACGAATCCGGAGGATGCAATAATGCCATAAATAATAAGCATCGGCACTTGCAGGCGCGAGTGCGTAAACCATAAGAAGCTTGTACTGTGGTTTCTTTTGCGGAGAACACTAGTCAAGTTGATCAACAATGAACCCGGGACTAGGGGTGAAGTATATATTCTTTTCCTTCTGTGTCTACCCGAAATATCGCTTATGTTCGCAGTTTAGTCTATTATAATAATCAAGTAGCAGCAGTGCGCTTGGTCAATTAAGTTCTCGAATTCAACACACTTTCAATAGGAGATGTTGCATAATTTATTAAATACTTATATTATTGTAATTAGCTAATTAATATTAACTAATTAATATTAATCACACTGCAGACGGTGGACCTCTACGAGGCGCAGGACCCGAACGCGATCATCACGTGCCTGGGCGCGCTCGCCCGCAAGGCCGATAAGTTCGGCAAGCCCGGACTCGGACCCAAGGTACGGTACATTCAGTATTGAGAATGACCCTCCGACACCAGGTTTTGTAGGGAATCAAGGGGCCGTTTCCCGGAGTATAAATAATCGATATTTTTTCGCTTCATTTACGCTTGTTTAATAAAAATTTAGTTTGAAGGGGTCGCCACTTCTCACTTCTAGAATCTATATTGTATATTTTTCCGAAAAGTGTACGTTTTTTTTAAAACCCTAGTTTTCCTGTGTTGATATTTGGCTTCACTAGTTTCTCGTAGGTGCTTGTGATAGATAAATGTCGATTTCTGTGAGTGATAATGAGAAATATTTGTAAATTCCGATAAGTTTTACGTGCAGCAGCTCACCTTTATCGATTTCTCTTCAGGAGGCGCAGGGCGAGCGTCGCGAGTGGACTCAGGAGCAGCTGAACGCCGGCCAGGGCATCATCGGACTCCAGATGGGATCCAACAAGGTACGGTAGCCGATATGGATGGAGGGGTACGGTAGGGCAATGATATCGATTATGTTATGAAAGTATCGATTGATAGGAGGACCCGAGGTTTATGGGATATTCGTCAGTGCTTATGTGGTGAGAAGTTTGGTTAGGGTAATTTTTCTTTCCTATGTAAAACGTCTGGGTTTGGAAGCACGCTTGATACGTTTGGGTAGGTGATTGGAGGGTTACGGTACCTGGCTTTGTTATTCAATATGGGGTTATTATATCGATTTATTGCAGGGAGCTAACGCATCCGGCATCAACATGGGCAACACTCGTCACATGTAAACCGATTCGTCGATCGATAATACCGTATCCTGCCGTATCCCCTCGTGTAATCACCCTTTACCCCGTTGTGACCCTAATTCCCTGTAATCATGTATTTGTGTAGATTGTAAAGAATCGGCTATAGTATCCCTCTGTTTGTTCGATATTCCGAGCTTCGTAACTGATTTGTACCTTTTCTGACTCATACACGGTATGATCACGCTAATCAATTATGTATCGCTTTTAATGATCTGATTGTAAGATGTAATAAAGATTACCAAGTGTGAGAATCGCTCAAATGGAGATTTTAGACTTGGAAAGGAATAGAATGTAGCATTTTGGTAAAATTATCTCTGATCACGCTGATGCGGTACACCCAACATCTTTAGACAAATAAGATGATACGGTTTGCAAGCATCTTCGGCAACCTTTGGCTAACAGTTTGAAACTGAATTAATGAGAAAAAGCATGAATGTTGTTAGGCATCAATGAAAGAAAGTCTAACATGAGAGTCTTGCAGATTGTGATTTCCATTGAAAAAACTGCAAAATGTGACCAGCCCAATGCGGGGCTCGAACCCGCGACAGCCAGATTAAGAGTCTGGTGCTCTACCGACTGAGCTAACCGGGCCACGTTGGCTTTATCTTCAAGCTGACAGATTAGATGACAACCTGCAGTGTGATGCATGCATCACCTGTTGACGGTTGTATGAAGCTTCATGAGGCCACATCGACAAGTGATCGTTCTTAAATTTAGAGCGAATGTAAAATTCTTCACCAATCCTCCTCTCAATGTTGACTATTACATACAGGGTACGGTCGATACTGGCTTTTCGCTCCATCTTTATTCTTTCTTCGACGACCTTTGAATAGGTCTCACTGACGTATTATTAAATATTTACAAGCGAAAGCTTCGATGACTTTATTGACGATTTTGACGGTTCTAGGTGTTCATTTTCGTCCGTGTTTTTGATATTTTGAAAAATATCAGTTTTTTCTGACATCTCACTTTCAACGTTCTGTGGAACGTCCAATTGCATTCTTTTGGAAGCTACGGTTTTCATCTGTTACATTCGAGTAGGGGCACTACGGATGTCCAACCAATTCCAATACCCAATTAATTGATTTTGCGGCCGCTCAACCCCTCTGAAAATGAGGAATAGAAGTCAATTAATTGGCCAACCCAATACCAATTACCCAATTAATTGGTATTGTCTCTGAGTATTGGGTATTGAGTTGACATCACCCGGGGCACTTACAGAGCGAAGACATGGAAGGGGCAATACATTATCCATCCCAACCCCATTTCCTTCCATCTTCGGCAATTGGGGGTGCTCAGTGACTACTAACAACAGGGAGAAAGTCCGGATTTCCGGGGAGTTAGCTGTATCAAATTACCCTTTTCTGGTGCTACTGCCTACCTACTAACACCCCACTCCACTCCAAAGTATCCGTTGCATAATGAGGTGAGAGAGGAGCGGGAATAATCGAGTACGCTAGTGGTGTCGGATTTCCTACCTGTGCCCAGGGCTCGCTAATGAGCGCAAGCCCGGACAAACATGATTAGGATCGATTACACACGCTAATTAGCTAAGCCGACTAATTAGCCATAATTCGGGCAGAACCCGCGGCGCTTTCGAAAAATCGACAGCGGACCATCGAATTTTGAGGGGGAAGCAGATCCTCGGAAGATCTGTCAGCAAGGCAAATCTCTGTGGACAAGCAGACCGCATTATCTCGGATGGGGGAGAGGCTCCGCCCCCTTTCCCTCTTCGGCCAATCAGCGCTCTCGGCTCCGCCTCCTACCTGGCGCCCGGCTCCGCCCACCCCGTTAGCGAGACACTCATCTGTTGTTTCACCGTTTCCCCATTCTCGCGAAAATCTGCTCATTTCATGTACAGACTTTATTTTTGCCTGAATTTGCGCGCCAATTCAAATTTAAATAATTCAGCCCTGATACGGTAATGGCGCTCAACTTCTCGATCGAGCGCCTCGTGCACCAACAGACGACGGCGCGCCGCCACGAATCCGACGATGAGGAGGACGAGGGCCGCGCCGAATCCGTCAAGTAGGCCCGCCATTTTCCGGCTGCTCTGGGCGAGAGAGTGTGCGAAAGTGAGAGAGTACTCCAAAATTTGGCATTTTTCTACAGGACCGAGGAAGAGGCGGACTCAACGACGACGACCACCCCGGATTCCGTAGCTAAGGACTCGTCGTCGTCGGCCAACTGCGGGATGGCCATGAGCTACTTCGACATGCTCCTACCGCACATGCAGGTAAGCTAAGGGTGTTGTATCCACGTCAGTTTATGCAGTCGTAAGACAACACTAGGCGGGACCCACTTGTCAGGCCAGCACAGTTAGCTGTTTATGATGTTAGCTGTTAGCGATCAGTTGTAGATTAATCGTCGTCGGGCGCATGAGTGAAATATGACTCACAGCGGCTATCTATTGAAGAAGCGCTCACACGCATCCGAATTTGCCTTAAAAAATGAGATTGAGTGGGATCTAGCATGAAATCCGGCGAGTAATCATTGTTAATTGTGAGCAATAGTGGCAATACATCGATTTTATCTACGGTTCTTAAGTTTAGTCCCTTAAGTTTAAGAAAAAATTGCATCAACTAAAACACACATTCATCTCTCAGATGGCCTCCTCCAACCCGCTGCTTTCCTCGGCCGGTGACTCGTCCTCCGCGACGCAGCTGCGACTGTGGTCGCAGCAATGGCTCGAGCTGCTGCAACAGTCGACCAATTCACAGCTCGGTGAGCATTTCCCTCGTTTTCGAATTTTCAAACCACCCATCAACACATTGTCGCCTCTAAAACCATTGTGAGCTCCGCTGTACTTTACGTGGCGAATAATTCAAAAAGATAATTCGCAGAGGCTAGGAATATACTACTAATTTTCTCGTAGACTTCAAAAAATTGAAAAAAAAGGAAAGAATTGTGTTTAAATTTTGACATTTCTTTGCAAGCATCAATCGTAAAAAGATGAATTTCAACAACCACAAATAAGATCGGGATGGCTTTTTAAATCCAGGAGCAGAAACATTATTATTGCCAATGTTGACCTTTATTGTATCATTATGTCAAAATAAGAGCATTTATCATGCACGTTAGCTCTATGAAATTCAGTTGACATACTCGCCTTTCATTCTTTGGCTTCTTGGAATTGATTTCCTCCGTTCTCACTGTCATTTAGTGCATATTCATTCCATTCACTCTCCCAATTTCGCGCATTCCCCCGAAATCTCTCCCACCTACCGTATTCCCTCCCTGCTTTCCTTCCCTCTTCTCATTTCCCTCCGCTAAATCCCTGCTACTAGAGCAATCTCACCCCTTGTCCCTCTCCGCGCTAAGCTCGCCCAAACATTGGTCCCCATTGTGAGCTCAGATTCCTTCCTCGGACAATGGGAAGTTATCGTAACGGGGAAAAGCGCGAGTGCCTAAATCCCGGCCCTAAATCCCGGCTCGGCGCGACCAGCTTATAGTCGACCATTCATTGAGCACTAACTCGTCTTTGCGAGCGCAAAACGAGATATTTACCTGAGTGTGCCTCTGACATCCACCCCGCGTATATTTGCACAAGAAGCAAAGAAGCTACTGAAGCCATTCATTATTTGAAGCAGTTGCCGGAGTAAATGGGAGTCAGGAACACACGATAATCGCGCTCAATGGCTCATTTTACGAGTTCGCAAGTACCGCAAAGTAGGGCACAAAACTTACGGCCGTTATTTGAAGCAGCGGTTGTCGGAGTAATTGAGATCTTATTTTATGAGTACGCGAGTACCACAAATTACGGAACGAAACTTACGGTGGTTAGCGTCGATTTGCAGGAGAGGCGGCGGCCGGCATGTTCCTGCAGCCGTTCCGCAAGCACAAGCGGATACGCACCGCGTTCTCGCCCGCCCAGCTCGTCCAGCTCGAGAAGGTACGGTATTCAGAAGGGGGGGGGGAGGGGAGTATCGATTGATGGATACCGTAATCGATCGATATACTGTAATCTCTAATTATTGATTGATCAATGCCATAATCAATCGATATACCGTAATCCCCAAATATCGATCGTTCGCAGGCTTTCGTCGCCAATCACTACGTCGTTGGCACGGAGCGCAAGCAGTTGGCCGCCAAGCTCAGTCTGTCCGAGACCCAGGTAATCGATAGATCGATATTATTGTGATTATACTTTGTCTTTATCTCTATGGGTGCAAACAGGCAATGGGATTGGAGAAATCAGACGAAATATGTTTCACACCGTCGATAAAGTGCCTGGGATAGCTAGATTTCAGTTTTTCACTCCGATCTTTGAAATATTTAAATAATAATTTTCCTGCTTTCAGGTCAAGGTCTGGTTCCAGAACCGAAGAACCAAGCACAAGCGCATCAAATTGGACGGCTCCGTCGAGGAGATTCCTTCTAAAGACGGCAGCCCGGCCTCGCCCGACGCCCCGGAACCATAGACAGTTCCTGGATGCAAACCTGATCCCAGCCGGAACTAGAGTTCAAAATACGGGTCGCCGTCACTTCATTTTACCCGTATTTCGAACTCTAGGATCCCGGATCATGGTCCCACCTATAGAAGCCATCTCCTGGTACCTTCCCCCCTTTGTGATCGACCCTATCGCCATGTGACGCCTACGTTGTTTTCTCAATTATTTTCTACAGGGATCGCCCCCAAGTTCCGACTTTTTCCCGACACACCGTACTATTTTCGCGTTCTAGTCATGACCAGTATTAGTCCAAATTCGTATTATTATCAAGAGCAGAGATCTCCAGACTGTACAGAAAGTATTATTGATAAAGTATGCGTTTAATTGTATTTGTTCATTTCAAAAATGACATTGATCATCGCATGACTTTTCACCTACCCAATTACACACCGTTTGATGACCTTTCTGGATTTTTTGCGACACAATTCCGTCATAGGGCTGTCTTAGCCCTCTCTAACAGACCAGAGTGGTTAGAGGTAACACTGAATGATTACGGTCATCCTTGGAGTAGCATTGCTGGTAGATAGGCAGACGAACGGGAGCAAAAACGATCGGCTGACAGGCGAGAGAGCACGGCAAATGGGGAGAGTGGGCGCAAAAAGCCGGCCGATTCAATTATGCTGGTAATCATCTCCATTTGATTGGTTCACTGGTTGATCAGCGACCGTTTTTGCGCAGACAATTCGAACCGTTGCTCGATTACTTTCGGTGATTGATCATTTCTGTCTGAGTTTCGAGTTCAGCACAAGAGCGGGGATAGTAATCAGGGACTACCGTAATCCCTATTATCCATGCTTCGATTAACCAGTCGTTAAAAATCATGAAGCTAACTAACATCTATCACCAACATAACTACACCATCTTATCAAGAATTCATAGGCAATTGCCTCTCCTAATGGCTACCGTATCTGCGTCGTGGGCAAATATCCCTCCTCAGCGGGGGCAAATTGCACACGCCTCCTTATAGCCGGTCATTGAGCCGGGAAATGGCCTGACTACCTCTTCCATTTGCGTTGTCTCTAGCCTCTATAGACTGCCAATGAACATGCGTAGAGGTAGAGGGAAGAGGCTCTCTTAGCGGGCGGAAAGGTGCCAATTTGGCCTTGTTCGTTTGCGCCCATTTCGCGTGTTCATTGGAGAAACGATTGAGGCTGAAAGGGAGATGATGGGATGGGAGAGCGGAGTAAATTACATATCCCAAGGCGATTTGCTTGAGCAAAATGATGGGAAACGAAATCCGTATTGGGCACACGCCTAATCCAGGAAGAACGGACAGAGGGAATGGAAAGATCAAGTATTCAAAAATATTTTCGGAAATTCGGATGTAATCAAGGACCATGAGTGCACATTGACAAATCGAGGCGAGTTGGGCTAGCCACTTGACCTTACCGGTTGAGTAATGCCCGACTCTTCATTCCAACTTGATGGTGACGGTTAGAGAGCATGGAAACTAGGGAGAGTGAAATCTCTCGATCGCGTCTTTTTTTTGCAACAGTCGGGCGTTTTTGCAACAGTTTGTTTGATTGATTCAGTGCACTTCACAAGCCTTTTAAACAATTTGCCGACATTCAATCATAACAACCTTGCAACGGTTGATGAGACCAGTCAATCAGTATAGTGTGTGGAGAGTTTGCTTGGTTATTGCGATAAAAGGGAGACTTGAGGGGTGAAACACTTTTGCTTCCATCCAGCAGCTCACCGGAAAGAGTTCGGCGGAATGAGTTTCACCGAGTCATTAAAAACAATCGCAATGCGGTTGAATCAATGTAGTTCTCACTTCTGATAAAAAAATGTTACTGCGTTTCGGAACAGGATTCCGGCCTGATATGAATCTGAATAATTAATTTGCTTTCAAATCAAGCAGTCCAGGGAACTGGTTCTGATGTGAGAATTCCAAGTACCGTAAATAGGCCAAATTAGAGAATTGAGCAGAAAAGAAACAAGACAGCCTTCTCACTTCCCGCACAATAGTGCTCATCTCGTCTCTAACATGGCTATCGGGAAGATGCCTTTGCTCTCCTCGATTCACTTTCTATCTCGCCTGACAGGGCAAACAACAATACAAGGGCATAAGTGGCCGAGTAATGGTATTGCTGCGTTTGGCGGCATCTACTGAGTGTGCGAAAGTTGAGCTAATCGACAAACTTCCCGTCTTATTCGAGTCTTTGTCCGGGCCCGGAAGCGCCAACCCGCTGGCACATCTCAAGTACTAATACGGTGTGGCCAGGTCTACCTGTGAGAATAAGAGAGGAAGCGAGAGAGCATGCGAAAATGAGAGGGCATAAGTACATCCGTAGTGTTTCGACGATGATCCTCTGCAAATAGCCATTGTCCGCCCCGAGAAACAAGGGTGCTTTTGCGAGATGGGTAGGCGATAAGGCCTATTTTCCTTGAAAAATCTACACTGTCTTAGTTTAAAAAGTGTTGTATATCATTAGCGCAATGTCTCAAGCACAGTGTGAGAGAGTGAGTGGAATGAAGAGACGATTACCCGTATATTAAATAATAGTGAGGAGTGCATCTCCGTTCTCCATTCTCCATTCTCCATTCTCCATTCTCCATTCTCCATTCTCCATTCTCCATTCTCCATTCTCCATTCTTGCGCTCACGACGGGCGGTCGACTCTCACCCCCGCTCTCTTCCATCTCCAGTTTGGAGAATCCTCGTCCGTCAGCTTGGTCAACCCGACGAGTATCGCCCACTTGGATCATCAAGAGGAGGACCCAGGACGGATTCTAATCGTCTCATGTGATCTACGGTCAAGAAAAGCCCCATTCAAGAAGACTACTTCGTGAGTTTACTCTTAACCACGCAAGTCAGCACTTCGGTGGCTGGATAAATTTCTTACTCAAGCCATCGACAAAACGCGAAGGTCAGCGAAAACAAAAGCTGAGAAGATACCATCCCCTGACCCTTTATCTCGGAGTACGAAGATCCCAATCCCCTCCCTAAAGATGTTTCTTCCTGCAGGCCCATTGCCTTGAAACCAGGATAAATCGGTAAATCGGTGCATCTAATCTGCTAGCTGTCAGCAGACAATGGCTCTTGGCTAGTTTGCGATGGGGTGGGATAGGGATTATCGATACTTGACCCGTGTCATCTCACGTGAAGCTTGCAAACAGGCGCAAATACCGTCAACAAGTGGCTTATCACAGGCAGTTGGAAGGAGTGAATGAGTAAATAGGATGAGTTGACTAGTTATGAATGACATTTGACGGGAGTGGGAATGCATGGTTCACTGATATCGAGGGTGAATATTACACATAGCTGTAACTATTTTCAGCTGTAATTTGCCACTCAGATTTCAGTGTAGCCTTTGCTCATTCTCATGTCATAACGTTTGTTCTTTGCAAGCTTCCTTGTCATAATTGGAGCTTAAAATATCATTTCATTTCATGCAATCTCTCAGCTCAAGTGGCGAAAGAGTGTGGAGAGAGAAGAGACGGCGGCTCATATTTCGAAATGTAGTCCTAACGCCCATTCTCATGCTCAATCACGCGGGCCGCCTCTGTTAACCGACAATGCTTCCCGTGTGTAATGAATACCTTGAATCTCTCATTCAGAAGCCGAGATATAGATGCTCGCCTATTCTCCGGCCCTCCTCAATTCATCGGCTCTCTTGCCGGTCAGACAGGGCGAAAGAGTGAGCGGAAAGGAGAGCGCGTCATGAGATTGCCTATTTGTTTCCCCTTCCCCTTCCCCTAGCTATTCGATTACGTTTATGGGGTGTATGAGTGCTTCCGGTCTTCGTGAAATCTGGAGGATAGTGGGTAAGATCCCCATATTCAGGTGAATATTACTCTAGTGAAGGAATAACAATGAAGTGAACGCGAAACTAGTGGGAAACAAGAGTTTTCTTTCTTTAAATCACATTTGCATGTCTATAAATTACTGAAATACAATGAATATTATGCAATAAACTGTTTCATTTCGTTTGATAAATCAAAGATAATCAGTAGGGTGGAAAACACGCAATGTACAGCATCTCAGAACAATTTATTCTCGCTTGAGCTGGCTTTCGAGTTTCCCCTCCAAAAATGAACCCTAAAAATGTTTACAATAAAAAAATACAAAGATAATGTGCATTAATTATTCCTTGATTTATTGAATCCACTAATATGGTTTCTCATTTTATCATCTGAACAGAGTTTTCCACCCGTCCATAGACTACTAATAATAGCAAATTTATCGTCCGATTCACTAAATGCGTGCAGATATATCTAATTAAACACAATTCTAACCCTCCCGATGCGGTACTCAACATCTTGATGTTCGGGTTCTTTTATGCACCAGAATTTGTGAATCCCTTCGGCACTAAATTGTTGTAAATTTTCATTTCGAGAAAGTAAGAATGAATCCACGTACTTTTCACATTATCGCGCCGAATCACAATCGTTGGAGGGGAATTTCTGGAAAAAAAGTTTTTAAATTTATTAATTGTTTATTAATTTATAATTTAAATGATTTTTACTGATTCAATTTCGAAACTGAATCTGCTCTGTTGCTGCCATCAATGACCGTATACCGGAGAAAATTAACTGGGAGAGACAGGAGGAATTTAAACACGGAGAATATCTCTAGAAATTAGGTTCTTGTCCAGAAGATGAAAGATGTACGCAAGCGCTACAATTTTTGCGTCTATTCCCCAGCTGAAAAAAGAAATCAGGCGATTATCTCTACTGTGTGGTTACAGTTTCTTTGATGAATAAATGATTTCATATACATATCTACAATATTATATACATATGCTTACAATAAATAACAGAGGACGGATAAAATAAACAGTTTCTTCGCTCTCGATCTGAATGTGCTTGATGCATTTTTGTTTTTTGTCAGATATCTAACTGATCCAAATGAGCAAAAAAATCTAACTTCCACAATTTAACTTTTTGATAGTGAAACTTCGACACTTTGGCTGATTTCATGAGTGCGCTATAATGACCAAATTAATTTTGTTGCTACACAACTAATGGGGCTTTTAGCTTACCTCACTTTCTTCTCGTCTAAAATCCATCGTTGATTTCCCAATTGCCTATTGATAAATATTACCCATCTATTAGGCAATTGCCTAATATTCTTCAAATGCACGACAATCCGCGATGGGGTTCCCAGTTTCCATCTGCAATGTTGACGATTCATGCTAGGCTAATATTTTGAATCTAATTTGAAGGACACAACTCAGATCGAATCAGAATCAGATCGAATTCACAAAATACAATTGAATAATAAAAAAATGCTAACCCTGATTGCTAACCCTGATTTTTTGAAAGCGAGCATCAATAAGTTTCAATAAGTTGTTCTTTCAAATCGATTAATTTTTGTTTGAAAAATTCTATGACTGGAATTGACAGATTCTAAGCGTGGCGTCTCTTTTTAACCGCTTCCTCCAGATTCAAATAATCCGTTGAGTGAACCCAATTATCCTCTCTGTGGATGCACAAACACAAAGATGTCCACCAACTGTTGATAATTTCACAATGAAGATTTTGCATCTATGATAATTACTCATTTTTTTCTTTTTTATATCTATCCTGTGAGGAATCACTGTTCTACATATAGAATTATCAAACGAATTTCCCAATCAAAATCCAGAATGTACATAAACTTCTGAACCCTCTTTATCACGGATTTACCTTTGATTTTATCGCAATCCGAAATCAATGATCGTTTCACAATCGCGATCCTGATTCTAGATAATCTCATCCCAATGTCTCTCCCCTCTCCCCTCTGAACCCTCTCCACCCCCCCCCCCCCCGTGCCTCCCTCGCCACTGCGGGGGAGAGAAGATCACAGCCAGCTGTTCACTAGAGCAGTCGAAAACACGTCTAACTCTCTCCATCTCGCGCGCTCTCTCGCTTTCTCTGACCATCAAGAGGGCCCAGGACGAGATTCTGCGGCATTCGGAGACGAACCGACAGTTAGAGACAGGCGAGAGACAACTGGGATTCGAGAGACGGCATGTTGTCTGGCATCTCTGAACCACGAGGAGCGGAGATCTAGTGACAATGACATTCAGAGAGACTTCAGAGAACAAGAGACAGTTGGAGATCAGGGTGACTGAAGAGAGGTAGAGAAGCAAAGATAGGCGAGAGACAATGGCCAAGGGATAGACGAGATCAGAAACAGCTCCTCAGGCTTTCTTTCCTCCAGGAGATATTCTCTTTTTCTTTCCCAGTCCCCCCTCGATAACCCCGTCGAAGAATGTCCGTGATTAACAGGGTCAGTTTATTGATTATTGATTGATTTTTTTTGGTATTCGGGAAGATTCTATCAACATCATCATAGGATATGGGTCAACCATGGAGAGAAAAAGTTAAGTTTGAAATACTGGTAATCGTCTCTTCATTTCACACACTCTCTCGCCTCTCTGACAGGTGAGATAGTGTGAAGAATGAAGAGACGAACTCGAAAATGCTGGTAGAATAATAGAGATCAAAGATCACATTCAGGTACGAACGGAGGCGAAATCGTGGCAGGGTCGCCACGCGCCCTCCACCTACGAGGACCTCGTCAGCATGGCGTGAGAATTGATCTTTGATAATTCTCGATCTTTAAACTTCGTTCATTTTCGAACTGAAATGATTTGTATTCAATTGAATTTCAATGAATGCTGATTAGCCGTAATGATTGATGAACGCTGTTCACTGTGATCTTATTTCGAAAGAAAAAAATGAAAAGGTCTTCCAGTCAATAGCCCCCCAGACACCACTTTTCGCAATTCAGATTCAACGACGTAACGAATACGATCAACCACGCGAAGCACTGCTCGTATCAGGTAGGAATTTCGCATTCATTTGATAAAAAATACATCGGACGCACTTTTAATATTATGAGATTTAAAATTGGTCTATCAAACTACAAAAGATCATTCAGATAATGTGACTATGGGATTTATTTCGTGTTCGAAAGATTCAGAAAATTCCTGTAATTTCTGCTTTTAGTGTTCTTCGACTAATCTTTGAACACTGAAGGCAAGAAATTGCCCTTTGATCCATAAATATTCATCAGGAGATGTACCACCCCAACCTTGGCGAGTTCCGCGAGCGCAAGATGTACTCGTCCCTCGCGCCCTCTCTCTGCATCAACTCGCCGTGAGACTACTGATCTTTACATTATTATGATTAGGGACTTCATTACAAGATCGCTTTCTCCATTTCGGCCAATAAGAGACCACGATAACTGCAGAATTGGATCCTTCACCAATCTTAACTTTTGTTTGGCGAATTCTGCAAGCTTCCTTGTCATTTTGTTAGCATGGGCTATATAGTTTTCTTTCGCTGCATCAGCTGTGCTGTGTGAGCGCTTGATACTTGATATTTCATCTTCTTAGTAATTGGAGATCTCCGATTTTTGAAAGCGATATCTTTTTCAATCTGTATTTGGTTCCCCTTTAGCCCATTTCACGTTTTTATTCAACGCTTTGTTACTAAAACGACAAGTTCAGTGTTCAATTGAGTTTCAATGGATTCTGAATAGTCAAAACGATATTGCGCAAATCGATACCTGCTATATGCACACACACGATCGTTTCAAAGAACCTCGCTGTATTCATGCAGCAAAAAATCGACTCTTACGGTGCCATTTTATCTTAACATTACGGTAACCGTCTCGCGCGCACGGACGCCCTGGACCTGCGTCCTCATCGTTCGTACAAGCCGAAGCAGGGCGAGTGGCTGGTGGAGAGGAGCAAGCATGGGTACGCTATCAGATGAAGAAAATATGACAATAAAAGTGTTGACGACGGCTACCAGACGTAGGAAAAAATAATTTCTTGATTTATGGTACTACTTCCGCTTTCTTTCATCCAGAAAGGCCCAAATAATAAAATCAGGTGGTTCAAGTAATTGAATCGCATGATTCAAAACATCGTTATGCCCACCCATCTGGTTTTGATCGAATCAAACCGCGTGACACTCATGTTCCATCTGCTTCCTATCTATCTCCACTTTCTCCCCCCCCCCCCCCCCCCCCCCCATTACACTGATTCATCTCTAGGAAAAGAGAAGAGTTTGAGCGCTCTTCGGCACTCTAGTTTGTTCTTGACGTAGATGAATCATTCATTGAAAAAGTGAACATCAGTGAGACTAAGATTTTGAAAGGAAAGGAACAGGATATTTGGGTGAGTATCACTAGAAAACATATATTTCCAGTCACGTCTCGCCGCCGAAGGCCAACTACCAGCTGAATCGGTCCGCCTCAATGGATAGACTCGAGCCGACCGGCCCATCGAGATACTACAATATCCCGGTGTCGAATACGAGGTTTCATTCTTTTTACAATTTGTTTTTTTTCTTATATTTTTCTTCGGCACTGAGCAAGAAAATATCATTGAACCACTATAACTGTTTAAAACACATCTTCTTCTTTTTCAGACGCATAAATTCTGTTCAAATTATGATTCCAAGTTCCTGAAAATGACATTTTCAGATTCGACAACCACTTCCTCTACTGGAAGGGACGCGCGCACGGATCGCAGCTGGCCGGACCCTTCCTGGAGTACGAGGACATCAGACCCATGCAGGATAGAAGGTAATCTGCACAGTCGTATCTACGGTCCACAGCATTCTACCCCGACAGAAAAGGGTTGTAGTCGAACTGCAAACTTGAAATATGAAATGGTTCTGAATCTTATTCCGATTCTCATTCTGAGTTTGGCTGAGCGGTTGAAATCCGGATAAGTTTCAGAAATATTTTATATTCTAATATCGATTTGCAGTTCGATTACGGTGTGGCGGGAAAATTCAAAACTTAATCCCCTTGTTCACAATTTTCTGGAGAGAACAATGGGGGGGGGGGGGGGGGGTCAGAATGCTGTGGTTCGAGACATGGGGAGATCATGGGAACGATAGAAGAAGAAGAAAATACCTAGGCAAATTAGGATACCTACGAGGGGAAATTCTGAAAGACGAATGAAGCTTGTACTTTAGAATGTGTACAATCAATTAGAAACATTTCAGTGGGGGTGGGGTTGTAGTCATGCCATCATTGACCTTTGTCCATTCATGCATAACAACTGCGACTTGTGACTTGTCACTTGTCGGAGAATAATGAGTAATGGAAAAACTAATAAAATTCCATTTATTATAAAAAAATGGAAAACATATTAATGAATATTTTCAGATACCACCGCATCTTCTGGTCGCCCGACTTCATCAACATCACGCCGTCCTGCAGGCACAGCACGCATCTCATGCTCAGCGCTTATTGATCAGGCTCCGCCCACTTTCTAAGCCACACCACCCGTTTGTTGAAATCCGTCTTCTTTTTTTCCATTTTACGCCCTCGATTATCACTTCCTCGAAACACCGCCCGTTTCTATCGCCATTTTTGTATTCCAATTTCTGTATGAAAGCCCCGCCGTTTTCCTGCCTTCTATTTTCGAAACTTTCGCATCGCTCCAGCGCGTTCGCTTTCATTTCATTTCCTGAACTGCCGAGAGTGATTGGATGTAAATAAAGTTGAAAAGCGTATCGACAATTTGTGGAGTGACTATTAAATTATGTGTTGAGGATTCATTCCAGCGTTTGTAGATGTTTCCAAATGTAAAAGTTGTCATTAATAATATTTTAGCAGATGGGTTTTTCAGCCATGTAAAAATGCTAAAATAATTAAGCATAAGGAACAATTCTATTTGCTCAAGTGAATCCTTCTGCGAGAGTTAATGTAGTCGTGCTCAGCGATGATTACGGCCTGAAATTATCGAATGATCATTTCGACAAATATTAACTGACATTGATAAAAATATTGAACGCCTCGAGAACCAGAAGAAAGTGTGTCTGTTCCCATCAAATCTCTGTGACTCTCAAACATTCATTGATTTATTATACATCACCTTACCTTTCTATGCTTCGCTTCCTTTTCTGCCTTTGCCTTGGCTATTCGCAATGAGATCTCCTCAAGACGTGATTCTTCAGTGCTTTTCTTGATTGAGTTAGATGATGAGAAGGAAGCGAGGGGAGGAGAAGTTGACTTCTAAAATGCATGACTTATGAATAAATTCATAGAATGGTGAAAAGGCGTGAATGAATAATTTATTTGACATACTTTCACAGCGATTTCTTTGGATGCATTCGTCTTTGCGACATTTTGCTCGGAACTTTCAGGAATATTTTCCTTGTTGGAGTCGCAACAGAAGAATGAAGATTTTCCGTGCGAACTGTCGGAAAGGAACGGATTGAATTCCTCAACCTCTTCCTCTATCGAATTCACTGATTCAAAACTCTCTTCCTGTTCAGAAATCCTTCTCCTCTTGCTCGGCACGGCATCCTGAGTATCTGCTTCTTTCTTGTAGAAGAGAGTGGGAATTCTGAGAGAAAAAAATACATTTATTTGGAAGAAAATGAAATATAAAAATAAATAAACAAACTTTGGCGATCGAATCTTCATCCAATCCATTGCCAGCCTTCTGGCGAGATCACCACCAGTGGGATGCGTGAAGTGAGACATTATCAGCTGAAATAATGATAATTAATTACTAAATAAATTAAAAATAAAATCGATATTATATTATTCCTTACCCAGCAGGCGTTAGTCGCATTGAGCACAGCCGAAGTGATGTTCATCTGTGACAGCTCCAGTAAGGTTTCTTCCACCTACAAATATCGATTTTCGGAATTTTTTCGAAATCTGAAACTTACATTCTCCGGGTTCTCCAGCTCCTTGAAGCAGTGTTGCACGTCGGCGAGGAGAGCCATTTATGGAGTAAATGCAGATATGGAAAATGGATTGGTGTGCTAGACAAATTCATCAGAGATACTCCAGTCAGCGCACTTATCTCGACCGAATACATGTTGAATAGGGTGCTGATTAGCATGAGTAATTTGCTCAGGTTTATTCCTTCCCTATCAGATCCTACCAGAAAAAGAGATGAACATTCAAAATGATGAAAGATGGTATGAGTAGTCGCAACTTAAAGCTGTCCTGGAGTATCGATTCTAGAAATATAATAGCTAATTTCAAATAAAAAACAAATTACATACTTTTCACAAGAAGAATGACTAGAAATATCAAATCTTCAATGAACATTATTATGCTGCTAGCCATCAGCAACTGAAAAATGTCGATCAATTGAGTAAAAAAAAATCGGTAAAACAAATACCCATTTCCCGAACAATCGCTCATTAGGATCGATAGCCATGGGAGAGAAGAAGATAGTGACAGAATGATTTTCTGTTGATATCCAAGACTTATAAATTGGATAGAAATGAGCCAGAGTGACAATGTAAACGGGAAGGTGGAACCACCATACTTTTAGTCGAGAAAACCTAGAAGAATGTAAATTAACAAAATAAAGTATCGTTATTTTCAGTGTCGTCGCATTGCAAGAAAGCAACTGCTCAAATTGTCTAGGACAGTCAACTGGAGTCAGTTTGTGAAGTCGAAATATTGATAATCGTTGCTCAATTTCAAAATAGTAGCCAAAGAGTGCTTACTAAATACATAAATTGGCTTACAGCAACGGCTTCGCCACCAGCACGATCATTTCCACGCTTATGCAACAGTAAAGGACGGACATAGCGACAACGAATATTGCGTAAATCGCGCCAACAAATCGAAGGCACGACTGTCGAGTGAGCGGAATCCATCAGTAATCTCTGAGAATGTATTTTATAGTTTAATTGAATTCAATTATTTATCCTCCAGATGAAAAGGGAATAAAGGTAGCATCGGTGATCTTCGTTTTATTTATTAGCGGAGGTAGAAATAATTCACACATCGACAAATATGCAAAGGCAGAGCGGAGTCTGCAGCGCAACCAAAAATAGCAAAAGACGCTCTGAAAAATATTTTTTTTAAAGATTCGAGAAAATGGATCGAATTTTTATGTAAATTATCATCTTTCCGATTGATGACTATGATCTTGATGTTTCCAAACAATCCAATAATGGAAAAGATAAAAAGAGGAATCGTTAATGGTAAAGGAGCAAACATAGTGGCAGGTCTGGATGTCGTGCTGACACTCTTGAGAAGCAAGTCTCTTTCACTCCTATTTCCAATACTACCTTGTCTTACGATTAGTGACAGGTGGATTTCCTACGTAGATATCGTGCCATCTCCTACGTAGACAGATAGTTGTTTGAGAGGTGTGAGATATTTAAGAAGTTTGATTGAAAGAAATGTTCATTGCTCTTCATTGAGTATTAATTTGTATTTTTATTAGAAACTGCAGGACTGCAGTTTCAAGAACATTATAACCGCTCAATCGTCTGGCAATCACAACGCGGACAATTCGGGTATTTTGCCGTTTATTTCTCTTTGCATCTGGGACTCACAATCAATTTTCACCACACCATAAAGGCTTGACTACTCAATTATTGTCCATGTACGGCAAGCGATTAAATCGTTCCGATCGCGCCGATCGCTTCCGCACCCTTTCCCTCTCGCACCATCCCTTTGCCTGGTTCTGATCAGCCCGGCTCTCGCTCTGTCTCGCCTCGCCCGCCTTCTTTGCACAGCTTCTTATCCCCCTTTCGACCCCTTTCACCTTGAATTGCCTCGCTTTGCTCGCTGACTAATCTCTCACGCACAGTCCCTATAGCAATTGGCTCCCGTCTTGCAAGAAGTGCACCCCAAATCACACTTCATTTGAGGTATTCGGCCCGAAATGCGGTAAAAATAAATTCCTTTTAAGGCAAGACACCAATTCGTGCATAGTCTTTTCCCCTTGTAGCAGCAGAAGTTCCCGTTTTGCAAGCGAGTTTGTGCCAAATCATTCGCTTTGAGACAGTTATCACAGTCGTTTCAGCCAAATTGCTTCTGAATGATTCGCACCCTGCGGCTACGCTCATCGTTTTCGAATGGCGACTGTATCTTGAAAAAAACCACATTTACAGCTTGCCAAATCGCTTGAATTCACCGTGAATCAGTGGTTTTGAACCTAGTACCTTGAACCTTGAACCCCTGCCTCTCTCCCAGACATTCGATAGCTCACTAACCAGCACATCTCATTAGCTGAGCATTTCAAACACACGATAGTGACTTGTATTTCGAGCTCCAGTCATGAATCCAATCGTTGATTCGGTGTCATCTCCCTCCGAGGGCGAGCCGAACAATCCCCCATCCATCGATCTGTGTATTCGATATCGACCCCTGTGATCTCCAATGTGCCTTTGCTCTGTTTACTATTCCGGTTGTGGGTTCGGTACTACCCCAAACCTGGCGGTAATACCGAACTCACACCCTTTCAGTCCTAGAATCCCGCCCGCCCCCGGTGCTGACGACCGATGTATCGCCAGAGAAAGTCCCCTTTGTCTAGAGTTCGAAATACGGGTCGCCGTCTCTTCATTTCGCACACTCTCTCGCCTCTCTGACCGGTGAGAGAGTGCGACACATGAAGAGACGGCGACCCGTATTTCGAACTCTAGTCCCCACCCCCCCCCCACCTCCTTTAGAATACGAAAAAAACTCTTTTCATTTCACGTTCGATGTGATTTCCATGAATTCCCATGAGCTCATTCATTCATCGACCGCATATTTCCGGTTCATTGTACGCTGTAGATTGATCGATGAACAGATGGAATGATTTTTCTCCTGTGGACGGAATGTATTCAAGCAAGAAAATAGTTTTAAGAGAGCGGATCTGAGAAAAGTTACCATCCCCCGGACATTGCTACAGGATTTTCGATTCCGGTCTCCATATGCATAGGGCGTGGGAGGCCTTTGGCCTTGTTTACAAAATGATGACGTCACCGCCCGTATTGCGTAATGCGACGCAAAAGCTGCGGGTATGTGTTAAAATGATGAAAAATCATAAAAATTCTCAACGGAACAAAACATCTGCGCGTACTCGCTCGCCGACAGCCAATTAGTTCGGTGATTTGTGAATTGGGATTATAATTCTTCAACAGAAGCACATGGAATACGCATAACCAACGAACAGATTTTAATCGCTAAATTTATCGACAAAATTACATATCACTTCATGTGTAGTTGTTCGCAAATATTAGGAACATCATAATAGAAGCTCACTAGATCAGTTCGATATAAGTCAATTTGGGCATTATCATCATATAGGTGTAGAAGCATGTTTCTCTTTTGGTTTTATTCGATGACAGTTCTGAAATCAGTTTGTACAGTGGGATTATCAGTTTGGAATTCTAACTCACTTCTTTAGCGTTTACTGATTTCTCGTGAGGATGAGATGAAGTAGGCATCTGGAAAGGAATTATTACAATTTCGAACAAATAAAAACAAGAAGCAGAGCATTCGGGCTCGACAACGGAAATAAACGACAACGGAAGACATGGATGAAATGGACCTGGATGGAGGACAACGGATGGAGGTGGAGGGATGGTCGGTGCAAAAAATAGGGTTATCCTACGTAGAAGTCAGATCAAATGAAAGGAACGATATAGAAAGTTTGATCAATAAAATTCGGATAAGGAGGAAAACAAAGAAGAAGTAACGAGTGAGGGCGGGTGTCGATGAAACCCTACCCAGCCTAGCCGAGTGGTGGAGAGAAGAGAGATGGATCGAGAACAAACAATGGATGAGGAGGGAAACTCTCCACACTTCTCCTGTATCTCCCTTTTTCTGACTGATGAGAGAGAATGCGAACTGGGAAAAACATCTCGCAACCGGGAGAAAAAAGAATACCGAAGGAACCTTCGAATGAGATCACCATCTCGTAATTATATACCGAGTAAGTATTTAGCCAGGAATCATCTTACAGTCAATGAATCTGTGCCAAATTCAGAATTAACAATCTTTATCGTCCATTTAACTTCACAATACATGATCGTGTATGCAAATGTTATTAACGCAGCAGCTTGTGAATGATCTGCAAATTTTGGAATTGTGGAGAGACATCGGCAATCCATTGTTAGGCTAAATCTCGAATGGTGGATGCGCAATAGCTCCACGGATTCTGCATTAATCGTGACGATGGAGCTACCACTTTATCGCTATTCGCTAAGTAACATCAATAATGGGATCAAGAATAAGCCTTATATTTCTCGCGATCGATCTACGATTTATCAAATAAAGATCTGAAAATGACAGTCGCATTAAAGGCGATATCCGACATGTTCCAGAAAGCGTATACATAGACCATGAAGATGGCGTAACACCTGTTGGCAACGTTCGAAAATTACAAATGTAAAAAAAAATCAAACGCCTCACTTAAATTTTTTTCACATCTATACATATTTCCAACTCCAACCAGCGATTGAAACGGTGTAGACGTCTGAAGAAAATATGGTTGTCGGAAGAAATAATACATGGCGAAAAAATGATAAAAAAATGGTAGTGAGAAGACAAATGATAGAAATGAGAGAAAGATGGAAGAAGTGTACAAAATAGATCGCGAGCAATATCCTACCCAACCTAGCCCCAACCCGATGAGTGAAGACGGAAGGAGGGATAGCAAACAATATGTGAGGCTGGTGCAACTCTCCTTCACACCTTGTGTCCGCGCGCCCTCACTGACAGCCGATGAAGCATGATGATTGGCGAGAATGCATTGGCGGACGATAAGAACAGCGTCGACGTCTACTCCGTATTCAAAGGCGAAAAAAATAGTTATTAAACTGTTTCTCTCCCTGCTTCTGCCTCCTTCTCCTTTGCGATCTGCTGTCTACTATCCGAAAGGAAACTATTCGTTCATTTATCTTCCGGTCGCGATGCTATCCACCAATTTGTATATGATTGCGTTCAATGAAACAGTTATGATATACGTGGAATGCAGACGTTAAAATCTTTATTTATCATTCATATTCATAATTACGATAATGAATGTTATGAAATATGTCAGCTCTTAAGGATTCTGAAAATAATAAATAAAGAGATTCTGGCTTTTCACCTCGTGACACCTTCCACTCTTAATGCGTGCAAAATATGCAGGTCGCGAACCCCTGAACTGGAAGAGATGAAAAAGACGGCTGTAGCCACTGCGATACCATCAAGGAATGTATTCGACCCTAGTCATTTTAATGAACATGTAGAATATCTGAAGTTAATAATGGAAATATACTCGAAAACAGAAATTTGAGTCTCACTTGATTTTGTTGACTTGTTTTCTTGGCAGTTGATGTTGATTCTCAACGACTGAGACGGTGTAGACGTCTACAGAAATGTAATTGTGATGCATTTGCTGAGAAACCCGCGATAAGGTCAGGAAACAACGCAACGTTCGAAAAAAACGTTCAAAAACAGACAATAATGAGATTAGTACTACAAGAGTAAAGAGTAAGGAAAAAGCGAGAGGATGACTCGCTCCATTGCTGACGAAACCCTACCCAACCTAACGAAGTGGTGGAGATGAGGGAAGGAGGGAGAGCAAACAACGGATGAGAATGACGGCTCTCCCTTTTCCATTGTCTCTCTGCTTTGCTTACCGATAGCCCGTGGAAATGAGAGAGTACAACTCCAAAAAGCGAAACCTCAAGGATATCTTAGATATTTCCTCACTGAAGGGTCCATCATCGTTCTAATTAAATTTAAAAAATTAAAAATGTATCTGCTAAAAATTCATCTTCTTCTTTATCTGCTTTCTCACCCGAAAATAAGAATAGAATATAATTCTGAGTTCCTCCCATTAGTAACGTAAGATAAATTTTGTACCGAAATCTCCACTCTATTATGGAGAATAACGGTTGGTGTTCGCGGTGTAGAAAGAGCGAGATTGATTAATAAACAAATAGCATTTATTAATTGCACAGAATAAAGGTTAAATTACTAAGACGAAATCAGGGGAAGGGGTAGGGAAGAGCTGAGGAAGTATGAACTGACCGCGGTGAAATTGATGTATTCCTCAATGAATAGCAGCTCGCTATAGTTGAGGATTGATGGAATCGAGGAGACGAATATTAGTGAATATTCGCTGAAAACCGCAGCTCGCGGTAACGTATGAACTCGACTGAAGAAAAAAAGGGAAAGGAAAAACGAGGGAAATTCGCTGATGAAAGATACGGTAGTTGTCGTGGTGGGACCACGAAGTATGAAATTTGGCATGGTGCCAGACGAGATTTTAGGACTAGTGTGATATAGTGAATAATCGTCATGAAATGATTATTATTGTAGTGAATGATAATTGTAATGTAATTCAGGCAAGAAATAGAAAGGGGAGAAAGTAAGACGGGAATGTGCAATCCCCTCACCACAGATTATAGCGTGGGACGACCACGACCACTTATCTGCAGCAAGAAAACCTTACATTTGGGGGCAAAGAGCACGGAATTACTGTTTAGATTGAATAGAAGAATGATTACACTAGTTGAGCATTCAGAATAATGAAAGAAGAGTCGGGGCTTACTGGCCCGATGAGATTTGGGTATCAAATGATAATTTGGTACAAATTTAAAAAAAAACGTAAGATATACAGAGGACAACGAGGACACGAGGATGGAAGACGAGATAGCAGCGTAAATTGAGAGGAATAGAAGATTCCCTTCTATGCCTATATCGGTAATAGATCGACTTTTTGTTCTAAAGACCAGCATAATGTGTTCGTAGCTTGCGATAAAAAAAAGCTGAAAAAAGGTACATCATGTGTCCGCAATGTCCTATTCTTGGTGTACGTGTATTCATTTTTTTCAAGTATTCATTTATTTTTCACTTTTTTTCACCATGCGTGGCGTTGCTTACGCTAAGTTCACACCGTGTGAAAAAGTGGTGCATGAAATGTTGATGTGTCAATTCCCCGCATTTCATACTTCACTGCAGATAAGAATTGATTGAAAACATAAAAACATTTATATCGTAAAAAAAGGTTACAGAAATACGTTTGCTTATTGTAAGGGGAGGAGTCTTGAAAGAAAATGAGCTACGCGTAAAATTGTAAAATTACGTATTTGTAGAGCACAGAATTCGAAAAAAGCAGGTACAATAGATTACGATATTCCAGCAAGTTATGAAAATCAAGGAAGGACGATGGATTACGGTAGAAAAACGAATAATTCAAGTAGAATAATTCAAGGATACTGTAGAAAATCAGTACAGTACAACATTTCAGCCGTGGAGTACGGTAAGTTGAGGAATTATTCGTCTTCCAATGAGTCTCGTACGAAACATCTTCGACACGTGGTCCCATTAATTTCAACAATGTTTCGAGGACGTTTTTTTACTAAAATTTTTTATCTTTCAATTAATCAATTACATATGAGTAATAATTCTATTTTATTACACAATAAATTTACATTAGTTCAATTCGTAGACCTTCAACTCGTTCTATCACTTTCTTGATCACATTCTTGTACAACTTCTCGATGCGTCGTGCGTCGTGCCCTCCGTTCCCTCACACTGCGACTGAATGTGAATGAATTATTATCAGGGTGTCCCACATATTTTTGGAATTTGCTTGCCAATAATTACTGCATGATCGACAATCATTCTGATGCAATACAATATTACGTCATCATGTTGTGCAATTGTTTACACTTAGCCGCTTCTCGATTGCATCAGTCTTTGACTAGTTTCATCAGTTATAGTCATGAACACTGCTCGAGACTACCGCTCCGTTTTGCTTCATTATTTTCTCCTGGGTCGAACGGCGACGGAATCCCACCGTAAGCTGGTCCAGACTCATGGCGAAAATGCCCCCTCCCTTCACACCTGCTTCAATTGGTTCACCCGATTCAAGCGAGGGGATTACAATCTGGAACACCAACCCCATCCTGGACGCCCTTCTTCTCGTGTTCGGGGTCGTGTTCTCAGGGAACTGAAGGCCAATCCCAAATCTAGTGTGCGCGATATTGAGAAGACCATCCATATTCCTAAGACCACAGTTGCTCGAATCCTGCATGATGCTGGGAAGACACCTAAGCTCCCCCAAGTGATTCCGCATGACCTCACGACAGCTCAGCTGAAAAAGCGGGTTGACGTTTGTCAGGGATTACTCCACCGTAGATCCAATTTCAATTGGGTCAGCCACATCGTCGCCATGGATGAGAAGTGGATCACCTACGATAATCCTGAGAGGAAACTTCAGTGGGTGGACGTCGATGAGAAACCCCAGCAGGCTCCAAAGGCGGAACTTCACGGAAAGAAGGAACTCCTCTGTTTCTTCTTCTCCGTCCTCGGTCCCATCTACTGGGAGATCCTCCCTCCCGGCATCACCATCAAGGCTGACCTCTTCACTACCCAACTGGAAGAGGTGGCGGTCAGGGTCCCTCCCAAACTCCTGAGCGAGGGCAAAATCCTCATGCTCATGGACAACGCGCGCCCTCATCATGCGAAAATCACCCAGAAGAAAATGGACGAGCTGGAGATGGAATGGCTCCCTCACCCACCTTACTCCCCTGATCTGTCCCCTTGCGACTACCACTGTTTCCGCTCCCTCTCTAACTTCTGTCGAGGAAAGAAGTTCAAGAACCGAGACGCACTTGTGAAGGAGTTCGAGGCATGGATCAACTCTAAGCCCCAGGCCTTTTGGAAGAGAGGGATCGAGACCCTGCCCGATCGATGGAGGCAGGTCGTGACTACTAAGGGAGCATACATTGATTACTGATCATTTGTTGTTGTTGAAGGAATAAACAAAAAAATAAAAATAAATAAAAATGTCACAAATATGTGGGACACCCCAATAGAAGCCATATGAAATATCAGTCAATGACTAGTTCGAGCTCTATATAGCATTGATTCACACTTTCATAATAGTCATATAACAGTCATACAAGGCCTAGTGCGCTTGGGTTCCACGAAATAATAATAGAAAAATATTTAAAAAAAATTGCATCCAGACTGTAACCAGGGAATTTGCGGTTTCTGAGGAGATCAATGACATAGATAGGTCCTACTTTTAATCAGCGACATTTGGGTTTCACAACAAATTTGAATATCTTCCAATTCGTTCAATAGAGTAAAGCAAGTGAAATTTGAGTTTCACATCTAATCTAAATATAGTGGTCAAAGTCTCGCTTACATCTCCGTCGGCGCCGTTGGTCTGCGCCTCCTGACTCGCCGCCATCATGCTCTCCACCATGCGCGTCGGCGGGCGACTGCACATATTTTTTTAATTTATAAAATTACCTAACAAATTTTTAAATCCTGATTGTATTCATTGCCAAAAGCGAATAAAGCGGAAACGCTATTAGCCCCACACAAGAAACGCCAATCTGCCTACCTGGAGCTATTTATATATATATATGTTTAAGAGACCTTCCATGAGAGAACGCACCTACCCCACGGATGAGATTTCTGCAACCTATGCCAATTTTTTTTTGGTGATGTTGTCATACCAAGTGCTGATATTTGGCCAAAAATCTAGGGTTTTGATGCACTCTCCGAAAAGTTACAGGCCAGGCCCAAAAAAGTCGATTTTTTCAACGATTAAAAATATACGCTTTTTTTATTTGTATCGTAGTATTTTTGCACGTAGAATCCGAAAAAGATACTTATAAATTCATCCGACATCGTTGAAAAGTCAAAAACCGTGATTTTCGATGATTTTTATTCGTCCTGAAAAATTTTTTCATCTGTGTACCTTTTTTGACTTGAAATTCGGATTCTACGCATAAAAGTAACCCGCACAGTATTTTTTCACAGCCATCCGAGTACTCGCCCGGATAGCGAATCTCCTGGAAGAAAGCGCACTTAGTGACCGCGCGCCGAACAACGGTGTCTAAATGAGATTGCGAAATTGTGAACACTCTTTGCCCCGTGAATTTCTTTATATTCTTGAAATTTTCACTTAATCTTCATATTCGTTCGTTCATTTTTCATCTTTCTGAGATTGTTCAGTTTACACTGATTGCCGATTTCACTTGATTTGGCAGTTATCTTTTATCTCGGATAACATTAGCTCAACAATTGAGAACGCATGGGAAAAAATACAAATCAACGTAATTAGTTCGAAAACAAGAATTTAATATAATAAGAATTGAATTCATTCATAGATAGATCAGCATAATCGTATGTTATGCTATATTACTTCTCGATTCAAACATCATCGTCAATAATCGGCTCATCATTCTTGTTGAAAAGTCATTGAAGCTCTCCCTAATGATTTCATGGATCACATCGTCTCTTTCTCTTCCGAAATCATCAATATTTTCTTCATCTTCATCAGATAGATCACTATAATCTTCTTCATCGTCCTCGTTCAACATCATTTCTTCATCCTCATCTTCGTCTTCCTCATTCTTATCTTGTGTTTTTCTTCTCTTCGGTGCCTTCGGTTCCTTCGCAGCCTTCTTCTCTTTGGAAAGAGTTCCAAAGTACGACCGAATCTGTTGAGCATTCATTCGTTCGTATGGTTTGATGCTTTCCTCCTCCTTCATCAACCTTTCGACCTCCGCAGGATCCATCTTTCTACCGGACACGTCTCCTCTCTCAGCAAATCTCTTGGCCTTTTCCGAATAAACACCACGTTTTCTCTTCAATCTGAGTGCCCATCCCGCTTTGGAAGAAAGGACCGCTCCATGACTCATCTCTGTCATCGCTTGCGATACTTCCGAAAGGACATTATTATGCGCTTGGACGTCCTCAAGATTCCTCTTGAACAATCCAAGGGCGTAATCATATATGTGAATCTTCTCAGGTCGAATGCGATGTCGTCCGATTTCCATATGACGAATAATATTACCGTAATTTATGAAGGATGAACTGCATTCTTGACACGTGAACAGTCCCTTTGCCTCCTTAGTATCAGCTGACATCTCGTGTCCATGATCATCAATCTCCTCTTCATTTGAGTCTTTCTTGGTTAGATAGGCAGTCCAGAATCGCTCGGGATTATCACCCTTCTGTATCGATGCTTCATCTGCCTTGGATGATTCAGAGGAAGCAAGAAATCCTCCTTCTTCTTCAATCTTGAGAACACGGGTGAATCCAGAAAGATCTGTGTAGAGTCGTCCATCTCCAATTCCGTCGTCCAGTCGTCTATCTCCAACTGCTCAGGTATGAACTTACTGCTCGTGGCATTAAAAAAATGAATTTCTTGGAGGTGAAACGAAAGCTGAGAGACTTCGTCGCCCGAGGAAACAATATCAGGAACGCGAAAGAACTCTTCTCTGCGATTTCTCAGTCTGGACTGAAGGGACTATCAGTATATCGAGCCACAGTCAAGAGAGAGAAAACAGAGAAGGCAGAAAAGGGCTCTTGGAAAACTTCTCCGCCCGAAGATGGAGGGAATCTCCGGATTTGGTCACTTTGTATTCGATAAGAATACTATTCTAGTGTGGAAGATGAATGGAATTGGAGATGGACGACTCTACACAGATCTTTCTGGATTCACCCGTGTTCTCAAGATTGAAGAAGAAGGAGGATTTCTTGCTTCCTCTGAATCATCCAAGGCAGATGAAGCATCGATACAGAAGGGTGATAATCCCGAGCGATTCTGGACTGCCTATCTAACCAAGAAAGACTCAAATGAAGAGGAGATTGACGATGTTGACGAGATTGATGATCATGGACACGAGATGTCAGCTGATACTAAGGAAGCAAAGGGACTGTTCACGTGTCAAGAATGCAGTTCATCCTTCATAAATTACGGTAATATTATTCGTCATATGGAAATCGGACGACATCGCATTCGACCTGAGAAGATTCACATATATGATTACGCCCTTGGATTGTTCAAGAGGAATCTTGAGGACGTCCAAGCGCATAATAATGTCCTTTCGGAAGTATCGCAAGCGATGACAGAGATGAGTCATGGAGCGGTCCTTTCTTCCAAAGCGGGATGGGCACTCAGATTGGAGAGAAAACGTGGTGTTTATTCGGAAAAGGCCAAGAGATTTGCTGAGAGAGGAGACGTGTCCGGTAGAAAGATGGATCCTGCGGAGGTCGAAAGGTTGATGAAGGAGGAGGAAAGCATCAAACCATACGAACGAATGAATGCTCAACAGATTCGGTCGTACTTTGGAACTCTTTCCAAAGAGAAGAAGGCTGCGAAGGAACCGAAGGCACCGAAGAGAAGAAAAACACAAGATAAGAATGAGGAAGACGAAGATGAGGATGAAGAAATGATGTTGAACGAGGACGATGAAGAAGATTATAGTGATCTATCTGATGAAGATGAAGAAAATATTGATGATTTCGGAAGAGAAAGAGACGATGTGATCCATGACATCATTAGGGAGAGCTTCAATGACTTTTCAACAAGAATGATGAGCCGATTATTGACGATGATGTTTGAATCGAGAAGTAATATAGCATAACATACGATTATGCTGATCTATCTATGAATGAATTCAATTCTTATTATATTAAATTCTTGTTTTCGAACTAATTACGTTGATTTGTATTTTTTCCCATGCGTTCTCAATTGTTGAGCTAATGTTATCCGAGATAAAAGATAACTGCCAAATCAAGTGAAATCGGCAATCAGTGTAAACTGAACAATCTCAGGAAGATAAAAAATGAACGAACGAATATGAAGATTAAGTGAAAATTTCAAGAATATAAAGAAATTCACGGGGCAAAGAGTGTTCACAATTTCGCAATCTCATTTAGACACCGTTGTTCGGCGCGCGGTCACTAAGTGCGCTTTCTTCCAGGAGATTCGCTATCCGGGCGAGTACTCGGATGGCTGTGAAAAAAATACTGTGCGGGGTACTTTTATGCGTAGAATCCGAATTTCAAGTCAAAAAAGGTACACAGATGAAAAAAATTTTCAGGACGAATAAAAATCATCGAAAATCACGTCGGATGAATTTCTAAGTACCTTTTTCGGATTCTACGTGCAAAAATACTACGATACAAATAAAAAAAGCGTATATTTTTAATCGTTGAAAAAATCGACTTTTTTTGGGCCGGGCCTGTAACTTTTCGGAGAGTGCATCAAAACCCTAGATTTTTGGCCAAATATCAGCACTTCGTATGACAACATCACCAAAAAAAAATTGGCATAGGTTGCAGAAATCTCATCCGTGGCCCCATCCTAAAAGCTACGTTTTATCGTGGAAGGTCTCTTAAATAATAATATTAGTTAGGGACTGCTTACCGGAAGGCGGATGATAAGAGATGAACACTCCAAGTGTATCGGCCATCGTCTTGCTAGCAACGAAGATGAGCGTCTTCTGCTAGAACACTTGCACTGAAAGATACATAAATAAATAGAGTATATTAACATACAATTATTAAAAGAGACGTTGACAAGGAATATACCAGGAAATTAAGCTTAAGAAGACTAGGATATTGAGCTCACAATTAGCTGCTCGCTGATAACTCACAACCTTTGCTCTGCTCCTACTTCATCAGATCGATACCGACCATCCTCAACGGTGTGGCCTTCTTATTACGCCGCTCGACTTGCACGAAATCCAGAGTGATGCTCTTGTTCGCAGCGTCAATCTTGTCGACCACAATCTTAAGGTAGTCCTCTCGCAGCAACTCTTTCGCCAGACCCTGCAGCGATGATTTACTGTGGATGCTTTTCTATTGACCTTCTCACCTGGCTCGGCTCCGATTTGAACACAAGGAGGGGCGGATGGGAGACGGGAATGCCATCTGTTGCCCGGTGACTGCCGAACCGCAGTTTTTGCAGCTGCTGCACACGTTGTCGGCCTCGCGACTATTTCCCGGTTACGGTTTTTCACTTTTAATATTGCTTTGGTTTTGAAATTCGAATTTCTATATTTTCACAATATGGTCAGACAATCGAATAGAATGATTTGAGCTCAACATGCAAAACGTGTCCTGGTCCCTTTAAGAGAGTGGAGGGAGGAAGAACAAGGACAATTTCTGCAGATTCTGTTAGCCTCTAGCATCCTGCATTGACTTTCTACATCAGGTGTGATTCTTAGCTGAACGGGCTGCCAAACGAAATGAAACAAAAAAATTTTGCAATCTACAAGTGTACTTGCCCACCGGGAAGATTCGGATCACAGTGCCAATGTGAGGATCACTTTACTCATCCCCAATCCGAGATCCCTCTTATTCTCAGTCTCTGGGGATCCATGCAGCGATGTGACTTGCGCTGCGACTGGCACCTGCAACAAGATATTCGAAGTAAGACTAGATTGTCTGACCTAACAGTACTGTTCAAACATCTCATCAGGACTAGGATGTAGTCAAAAGGAGTCAGGAGGATGCTACTTCTTCTCCTTGACAGCGTAGTCCTTCTTTCTGCGCGGGCTCACTCGTTTATCCATCCTTTCTTGGTATCGAAGGTGCGCATTCTGTGCTGAGAGTAGAGTTGGCTTGCCGAGAAATGGTCTTTTCTTTTCGCATACTCTCTCGCCGATCCCAGCAACAAGAGAGAGAGAGAGCATAATGATGAGAGCCATTTCTCGACAAGCCAACACTAGCTGAGAGTGGAGGGAAGGGGGAAGAACAAGGACAATTTCCGCAGATAATGTTAGCCTTGCAACTAGCAACTGAGAGTGGAGGGAAGGGGGAAGAACAAGGACAATTTCCGCAGATAATGTTAGCCTTGCAACTAGGCATCCGCCTGCATTGACTACATCGGGTGTGATTCTTGACCGAACGGACTGTAAAACGAAATGAAACAAAAATTTCACAGGGAACAAGGGCGATTTGCAAGTGTCATGACGGCTACCAAGGAGCGGCGTGTGACCAACTCATTCTACAGAGTACGGTTTCTTCTTTCTTTTGAAGAGTTCGCAGAAGAAAGCAGTTCATGTTCCGGAACATTAGTACGTTATGATTACTGTAACATACTATAAATTCCTAATGTGCATAGTCTGTCTCTCTTGTCACACTCCAACTTTGGTTGCCTCTAACTCAAGGGAGAGAGACGCAAATGTGCATCTGCTCCTATTCCTCTCTTTCCTATACATTTGGGGAATTGATGTTTATTATTACTTTATAATATTTAAAAATTGTTAATTGACGTTCACACTGTCAGACGAAACAGCACAATGCGACGTCTCCCCTAAACCCTGCAATCAAGCAAAGAGCCAGGGACACTGTGTCGAGCAGAACGTTCGTTCAGCATTTACCATAATTGCTAATGATTTCCTATTGCAGAACAGCTTCAGTTGTGTGTGTGCCCCAGGCTGGACTGGCAGTGACTGCAGTACAGGTGAAACGATGAATGGTCTGACTCACTCTCTCATTTCGCAACGCTCTCTCGTTTCTCTGACTGACGAGAGATAAGGCAAAATGAAGAGACGAGAACATTGCTCGGTGAAGCTCACTGAACATCGTATGAGAGATCCCGTTTCAGCGCATGATCCCTGCTCCTCCCTCTCCTGTCTTAATGACGGCCAGTGCGTTCCAACAGCGGACAAATCATACGCCTATTGTCTCTGTCCAAGGGGTTACTCGTCCTCAGATTGCTCTGGTAAGCCGAAGGCTTTGTGATGACAGTCACATGTCCCATTCAGTCAAAGACCGATGCTTCATCGCACCGTGTCAGGAGAACGGAGGCACTTGCTCTTCGCCGGTGAGTATATTTAGGATTGATGAGTCCACTAATCATATTGTTCTTCCTGAAGGCGGGGGTGAGTTGATGCAGCACTTGCTTGACATATCCAAGCGCATTCAGGCACTTGATTCGTGCTTCACAATGGGGGAGTGGCTGAATGTTCGATATCTCGTCACCGACATAACACCCGTCTCCACGCTGGATGAATGCAAATATCTTTGCGTCGCAATGGCGGAGGTACTTTCTTGATTGACGATGCTATGCCTTTGTCATCGAAAATGATTGGACAACGTTCGTTGAATGAAAAATATTTTTTTCAGTGTGCCGCGTGCAGCTTCTCCAAGTCTTACAGCTGCGCGCTGTTGGGACCTGATACGAATAGGTGAACATGCAGTCAATTTGGAATTATTTAATTAGAAGTTTCATTTCAGGAGACTAAGCTCCTGTTTTGCTCCAGCCGTCCTATACGAAAGAGACCCGACTTGTGGTTAGTTTCACAATTTTATATGATTTTCTGCGCTTAATTATAAGTAATTGATCACATTTCGTGCTCGTCTCTTCTTTCCACATATCTTTCGTTGGTCACAAACAGGGAAAGTTTGAGCATTACGATATGAGATAGCTTTATCCAAACATCTAATTGGTCCTCATCAGGCGCCGCCCAGCTTACATGTACATGAAGGTGTGTATCGGCTCGATACCAAATGAACCACCGCCAACTCCGCCCCTCTCTCCCCCCCCCCCCTCTTTCGTTGGTGTTCCATTCATACTTACTGAGCTACCTGATAAATCTTTGTCTTCTCTGCCTTACTGCCTTATACACATTGTATCGTTGATAACAGATAGAATGCCCATAAACTGGTGCATCTGGTGCCTGGTTTCTCTGCGTAGTCCTTCTTTCTGCGCGGACTCGCTCGATTTTTCATCTTTTCTCGGTATCGAAGGTGTCCATTCTGTGTAGAGAGTGGAGGGAGGAAGAACAAGGACAATTTCTGCAGATTCTGTTAGCCTCTAGCCTATCTTCATGAAAATAATAGTGCAAGCTAGCCAATGTAAAAGCTTCGTTTTGCTTCTGAATATATGGTTCTATGTCAATCGAAACGTACGCACATTGAAGGAAACTAATTTCAACAAATTTAGAATTTGCAGTGCTCAAGACTAATAGTCTATCTCCTTTGTGTCTAACTTATCGAATCATATTAAAACTATTGCGTAGTGATTGTACTTTGTAATCGTGAACGATTTATATTGAAATCATTTCTCTCCGCTGAATGCTGGCCTCTGAAAAAGGGTGCTCAAACACCTACTCCTTCAACTTCGAATTTACACTATGCTTGGCTTATAGCTTCTATTACCTTGCGTTGGTGGGCGCTGTAAAGAGTATTCAAGTAGTTTAATATTGTTTCAGAACTCAGGTCATTTGGACTAAAACAAAGGCAGATAGAATAAATTAAGTCGGAATGAAAAAAACCAGCAGGAACTTTCGCACCAACCTAATATTTCACAGGGTACTTGCGCAATTTGAAAGATGCAATGCATTCGTGCCACTAGTTAAGTTTTGCGAAAAACATAACAATCGTCTCTTCATTTCGCGTGTTCACTCGTCACTCTGATCGGTGAGAGAGTACGACGAAAGAAGATACGATACGATTACCCGTACTTCGAACTCTAAAGAAGAGATTGCAGCTCAAACAAATTTCCCGTGTTCAGATTTCTTTTTTCTTTTTTAGATTTTTTTTTTGTGAGCGAAGTGGTGTAGTGGTCTATGGCGCCCTCCCATTCCATTCTACTCGGGTTCGATTCCCGGCCGTGACACCGCTCTCCGCCCCACCAAGGCGCCCGAAAGGGGAATTGGGAGTGATAAGATCACGCGGTAAAGTAGGTCCGAAGAATAGATTGGGCCCTACGGACTGAATTGGCCTTATAAAATAGTCACTGGCCTAGCAGTGGGCTCCCGCAGGACTTCGTGTGCCTAGAGTACGGGGTGACCTTTACCTTTTACCTGTTTTTCAGATTTCCACGATAATAATTAGAAAGAAAAGCATCGCAAAAACGATGAGATCGAATTTATATAGGTGAGAACACGAGTGTTAAAATGATTGAATATCAAATACGAAACCATTATTTCATTAATTATGCATGATATTGGGATAATTAATTCATTATTCACTTGAGCGGCATCTCGTAGTTGCAGTGACCTCTATCACACAGACCTCATGGAAACATAGGTCTGTGTGATAGAGGTCTTTACATCAATACTTCTGTTTTCATCAACTGTGAGCATTCTCAAAGACGAGTCTAAACAGGAATTATATTTAAATCGTCCCTGAATTTCACGGATGCATTCTTCTTCGTTCAGAGTCAATCACTTCACCCGTATAGGATGGCAATTCTGCACACTCATCTCCTCATTTCGCATACTCTCTCAGCTTCCGGAATCATGTTTTTCGAAAAATCAAATAATGTGACTCTGTGAAATCTTAGCCCTCCAATAGGTTCTCTCTTTATCGCAAAAGAGAGTGATCTTTGCCGTCCTTGAATTGGAAAGTACTGGATCTATGACCAAATGCTTCTTGTTGCTATACTTTGTTTCGTTGCAGCGTATCTTCCTAGTCCATGTGACTGTACACAATGCCTTGTTTATGCCTTACTCCACCCTTTTAGTAAGGCATAAACACTGTCCTCCACCTGTTACTCCACCTGTCCGTGTGGCTCAGTGCATCTGCATGTGATGGATAGTTCGATTCATCGGAACGCACGAGGAATCAGGAAGACAATACATAGCGATTATGCTGTTCAACTGACTTATCAACCATTCATCATTCATCATTCATTCATCATTTATCCAGGTCGAACCATTATTGTTTCAAAATGGCAAAATGTCGTTGCATCTAGTGATTGAATGCATAGGATGGACTTGTTTTTTTTGTTGTTGTTTTTTTCATCCGCTCGAGATGTATTGTACTGGATCACAAGAGGATTTAGAGACACCACGGGCAACGGAAGGACTGCACTTTCCATATAAAAGCAAGGCCTCCTCCTTCCATTTCATTATCCCTCTTCCATTGTAGGATGTCTACTCTCCGTACCTTTCTTTCTGTATTGGCGATCATTAAGGTGAGTCAACGATCTTCACACGATCTCCATCCTAATACTCGTATGATAGTGAATGATCATTGTGGTCTTCGATAAGGGTTTTTCCGAATGATGAATACTAATTAGAGTTCGAAATACGGGTAATCGTTTCATCATTTCGCACACACACTCTCGCCTCACTGACCGGTGAGAGAGTGTGCAGAATGAAGAGACGATTACCCGTATTTCGAACTCTAATGCTTATCTTCCAGACCGCCGCATCCACAACCTGTTATTCGCCGGTCAACCTCACGGTCCAGCACGAACTGCTCAGCAAGACGATTGCAACGAGTCAACTGGACTGCGATAAGAAGTGCACTGAAACGGAGGAAGTACGTGATTCATTCGAAAGTACTCTTATTCCACATTAATCGCACTCCCAAGTCATATTCAACAATATCGTATTTCAAGTAGCTAGCTTGGTGTGTAGACCGTTCAGTGGCATATTTTATCAAATAATGGAGAAGTAGGTTATCGGTAGCCGATATAGTAACGATGCAATGCACATTTTTAGTGTTCGTCCCTCGTCGTCGATCGGAAGACGGACCACATCGTGTGCGTGTTCCTCGGCAAGCAAGTGCCCGCCACCGTCTGCATCAAGCCCACGGAAGAGTACAAGAAGATGGATGGAACCCAATAAAAACGCATCGCCATCGTCGCAGGTAAGCCAAGTCTCACACAACAGTCTCAGATGATAACCTAAGGATTTGATAAAAGAAAGTAAATGAGATTTGCGGCGGATGGAACGTGCGTTACTGTGAAATAGCTCGATATGTTTTGAATCAGAAAAAAGAGATTTGGAAGTGATAGAAAAGGAAGGAGAAGATGGAGATATACAATCAGAAGAGACAGACAGATGAATAGACGGAATAGGGACAATTACCTCATTGCTGCTCCTGTCCTAGGCCTTTACCACCGCACCGGTACCGCTTCCTTTTGCTGTTGTATTGACAGTTGGTTTCGATTGCATTGGCGTAAGCGTTGAGAGGATGTCAGAAGATGGATTGCGGTTGGATTCATTCAGAGTCATGTTCATACCATTCGATTGCAGAAAGAGTGAGGTGTTGATTGCGGGATTTGTCAGGTTGAGAAGAGCCAAATCGGAGTATCCTCGGGGCGGGCGGGTTTCATATCCGGCGGGTAGAGGGCGGGGAATTCCATTGAATTTGATCAGCTTTTCGTCACGAATTCCATAGGCCAGACCACCAATCTTGCAGTTCAGTGCATATGCATCTATCCTAGCTTTTCTTTCGAGTTGCAGCTCGTAGGGGCAAAGTTCACGTCGAACGAAGTTACCGGGAACACGGGATACGGTAGACGGGCGTTTGGAGCGGATGAGAGAGAGGAATTGATCACGGGTCTTCTCATCCGTGAATACGATTTTGAGGATTCGCTTCTTACGGTCAGCTTTGACTTCCGGGTGTCGATGATAGCGGATCTTTCCGTCATTGAGAGCTTGAGAGAGTGATCCATCATTCAGTTCCGCGCAGAGTTCCTCAATAGCTTTTTGATCAGAGGCAAGAGTCAGTTCAGGAGTAGATTCCTCTGGTCTTCCTACCCAGACAGCTCTCTTTGCCTTCTCAGAGTAGGCTGCAGCATCGTTAATAGCCATCTTCACAGCCGAGTATGTGTCCAACGGCGGGGGAGGCTGTTCAGCCGACTTTCCCAACATCTTCTTCAACTCCATAAGTTCCTGACGAAGTTGGTTACACTCACATTGTGGCTTCGAGTCAAGCTTGACATGGAGCGTCTCCAGAAGTTTGATAATCTTGGCCGCTGCATCCGGAGAAGACAATGTAGGAGACGAAATCGGCTTAGGAGGCATCGTAGAGGAGGAAAAGGGGGAGGAAAAGTGAGAGAGATCGGTAAACCGACCGCCAGGAAATCTAGCGGCGCACTAGAATGATTAAATACCTTTTTGATCATAACTTGCTACAAAATGGACGAATCAGGATGTTTAAAAAAGGGAAACGTAGCTTTCAGTAAGCAGAAAAAAAAAGTTTTTACTCAAAAAAATCATAGAACTTCCCGTTTTCAAGTTGTTCAGGGAAAACCGCTTTTTCAGCTGGATTTCTCACTTTTTGACGGCGGGAAAACGCTTTTTGCGGCTTCTAAGCTTCGATAAATTTTATATTATTTATTTATTTTGATATTTTAAACACTCATTCCGAAATATTCCACATTCCGTTCGGTTTTTCCCTCATTCACCTTTCCCCTCTTCTCCTCCCCGGGAACGTGGAAACCGGAAACGTTTGGACGTGGGAAGACACAAGATCCGACATATTGAGAGAACATGATGAATCATTTCAATTACTGTTCGAATTCGCGAAAATCAGAAAAGACGGGTTCGGATGGATTATCGAAGAATTCCTTATTAGAATGAACTAAATCGTAGATTTCGTCTGAGGTGATAATCAAATCATCCTCATCAAGGGGTCTCTCCAAATCAACTTCCTCCTCAATGTCATCCAATGATATTCCTTCCTCAGCCAAATCTCTCTCGAAATCATCAATCAATTTCACGTATCTCCGCTGGCTGTTTCCATGCTCCTTCCTCTGGTGTTCTTTCTTCTGTGAAAGGAGAGTCGTGATTCTGTTTCTGATTTGATCAAAGGTCATTCTCTGGGCAGGCAGAGTATCATTTCGCTCTCTCATTCTCCTCTCAGCTTCATCGGGACGAAGCTTCTTTCCATAAAATTTGTAAAATTTGTCGAAGCTTAGAAACCGCAAAAAGCGTTTTCCCGCCGTCAAAAAGTGAGAAATCCAGCTGAAAAAGCGGTTTTCCCTGAACAACTTGAAAACGGGAAGTCCTATGATTTTTTTTGAGTAAAAACGTTTTTTTCTACTTACTGAAAGCTACGTTTCCCTTTTTTTAAAATCCTGATTCGTCCATTTTGAAGCAAGTTATGATCAAAAAGGTATTTAATCGGCTATGTTCGGGCTCTACTAGTAAACGACTTCCCGGGGCCAGAGATATCGTAAACGATCGACGTGGTGACTTCATAATGGGTTTGAAAAAACTATTTTTGAAAAAAAACCTTTTGTGTTTCCGGTTAATTTTCGAGAAAAACTTAGTTTTATGGTCGAAAAATCGGTTTTATCGATTTTTGAGACCGAAGACAAAATTTTTTCATAATGTGCTTTTTCGACTTTTTGTAGAGAATTTCGAGAGGAATCCAATGGTATATCTCAGCTCGCTGTGCGATGAAAATGAAGGTAGTTATGGCCTTTCAAAGTTTCAGCTCTAAAAATCGATAAAATCGATAATTGACCAAACCAAGTAGATGGAGCTCCTCCTGACCCCAGAGGGTACATACCTACCAAGTTTCATGGAAATCGGGGACTCAAAGTTTTTTCTAGTGGATGGCATTGCTACACTCTTACAGGAAACCCGATTTATCAACCATTATTGTTTCAAAATGGTAAAATGTCGTAGCATCTAGTGATTGAATGCATAGGATGGACTTGTTTTTTTGTTGTTGTTTTTTTCATCCGCTCGAGATGTATTGTACTGGATCACAAGAGGATTTAGTGACACCACGGGCAACGGAAGGACTGCACTTTCCATATAAAAGCAAGGCCTCCTCCTTCCATTTCATTTTCCCTCTTCCATTCTAGGATGTCTACTCTCCGTATCTTTCTTTCTGTATTGGCGATCATTAAGGTGAGTCAACGATCTTCACACGATCTCCATCCTAATACTCGTATGATAGTGAATGGTCATTGTGGTCTTCGATAAGGGGTTTTCCGAATGATGAATTCTAATTAGAGTTCGAAATACGGGTAATCGTCACTTCATGTCACACACTCTCTCGCCTCTCTGACCGGTGAGAGAGTGTGCAGAATGAAGAGACGACTACCCGTATTTCGAACTCTAATGCTAATCTTCCAGACCGCCGCATCCACAACCTGTTATTCGCCGGTCAACCTCACGGTCCAGCACGAACTGCTCAGCAAGACGATTGCAACGAGTCAACTGGACTGCGATAAGAAGTGCACTGAAACGGAGGAAGTACGTGATTCATTCGAAAGTACTCTTATTCCACATTAATCGCACTCCCAAGTCATATTCAACAATATCGTATTTCAAGTAGCTAGCTTGGTGTGTAGACCGTTCAGTGGCATATTTTATCAAATAATGGAGAAGTAGGTTATCGGTAGCCGATATAGTAACGATGCAATGCACATTTTTAGTGTTCGTCCCTCGTCGTCGATCGGAAGACGGACCACATCGTGTGCGTGTTCCTCGGCAAGCAAGTGCCCGCCACCGTCTGCATCAAGCCCACGGAAGAGTACAAGAAGATGGAATGTGGTAAGACATACTCTTGGAGTAGTCACCTAGCGGTCATTCAATCATTTATTTCCGGTACTTTGCAAAAGTATTGGGTTGGTGCATAAGTTTCTTCACGCCGCATTTTTTTAATTTATTGCTCCTGTACTGAATCATTCCCAAATTCCCTTGACATAGGAACTAGGTATGGGTACGAGGACCAAAACCATACTTTTGAATTGGCTCATAGCTACTTAGTATTTGAGGGGAATTATCGGAAACAAAAATCATCGAAAACTTGGTATTTGGGGTATGTTCATTCAAATTGCTTTAAAAACAAGTGATCCCTGAATTCTCACCAATTTTAGAGCGATCGGGGAATGGTTACTGGTTGGCATGGCAGCGAAATATCAGGTTTACAAAAGTCATACGATATGCTGGATCACTAAAAGTGACAATTTCAATCGTCGGTTTACGACATACAACTTTCGAAACCAATATCTCAAGATTGAGTTCTTCGATAGCCTCCAAACCAATAATGAGAATCGAACAGGGAACCTACTTCAATTTGCACCACACTTGGCTTCTCTAGGTCTATGGAGACTAAATTGCTACACGCATTTCGAGAATCTATGATTTTTGTGCTGCCCTAGCTTTTTAATATGTGGGTATGTTACGACGACCGTTTGTGGTAGAGTTGCTGTTTCACATAAGTTGTGACATATTATCAATGCACTTCGTGCAAGTGGTAAAGATTTGTGGATATCTCAGTTCTTCAGGTAACACTAGCTCGATAAATAGAGAGCAAAAATTTGCACCGCGTTGACTTTGATTTGATGTCGTATAGGCCTCAGTCATCATACAGGGATTCCGTCATGATGGGTGTAAAGAATATTCAAGGAGCCATCGATTGTGAAAAACGATACCTTGAATGATCAAAGAACAAGGAAGGGACAAGTGATAAACTAACGAGACTTTTTTGTGGAGAAACTTTTGCACCAGCCTGATACAAGAAATGTAGCGAGATTGTTTGGGGCAAAAGCATTGTCGGACAACTGCAAAATCGCTTGAAATGGATGCAACTTTGCCTTTCACACAATTATATAGTCACTCCGGGTACATCGGACATGCCAATCGCCCTAGTAATGATGTGCTTCAACTGGAAAGCTAAGTTTTGTTTTCAGCGGAACCCGACGGACGTATTGTCGGATGCTTCGCTCCGGCTGGACTCGATACTTGCCGTAGCCAGCTCACTGGACCATCTCGTTTGGCGAGTGGAGGCGCTGGATTGGCCGATCTAGACGGACCTGTTGTATGTACTTGTCGTAATGCGTATAGTGATGAAATAGCCCTTAAAAAGTGATTGGCCTATGTTCCCATAGGATTTTTGGGTTCCTATGGATGATCGCATGGTGTGTACCAAATAGAGCTCGAGAAATTTGGGTGTCCCATCAAAGTGTTCTGGAAACGGCAAAGTTTTTCGGTCCCAGCGATATTTTCCTGGACCCGGAAATAGTTTTCTGGACCCGGAAATAATCCTCTTTCCCCCTCTTTCTCGCCTTAGTGCTGACGTTGCACTATTTCACCTTCCTCGCATCGATTTCAGCGAGAAACACTGAGAAGGATAGCGCGATGAGGCCTCAATGTCAGGAATGTGCAAATGGAGCCCCTCAACTACACACAGTGGGCTGTCAGGTAGGGTTCGCTTCGCAATCAAGATTGCAAGATCTTGAAAAGAAATAATTCAATTATCCCTTCTTGTCAAGAACAACTAGTTGTTTTTCAAGATCTTGTTTATTGATATTTCTTGAAATTGGTCGACTCTCTGGCAATTCACCTCATTTTATCATACGTTTCATTTGAAAGGGAAAACGAAATTTGCTGATTACTCGTATTCTTGAAATTTCTTGGTTGTTTTTCAAGATCTTGGAAAACAACTTTGTAATTTCCATTTCTTGACAAGATCATTCCTCGCCATCCAATCTTGAAAAGCAGTTTTTATCTTGACAAGCCAACCCTACTGTCAGGGTGAAGAATCCCGTCTCTTCATTCCGCGCACTCTCTCACGGGTCGAGTGACGAGAGAGTACGCGGAATGAGGAGATGGATTCTTCACCCTGACTACCCTACTCTACACACCACGCCTGCACGCCACACAATCCGAATGCAATGAGCGAAGATATGAGCTTTTTATTTATTGAGCATTGTAAAACTATTATGTACGTTGTTCGAGTAAAAAGTAACACAAAAAATATTGAAAAAAAACTAACAATTTTCTTCACGTCCGCCGGTTGCTCGTAGATGCACGACGGATGATCGCATGGTGTGTACCAAATAGAGCTCGAGAAATGACTCCGTTCGTCTCCTCATTATGCACACTCTCTCTCTCTCTCTCTTGCCCGCTGGGTCGACGAGAGAGAGAGAGTGTGTGTGTTCGATTGTGTTGTGTGTTAGAGAGAGAGAGAGAGAGTTCGATTATTTATATGAACAATAGCTATATCATTGACGATAGAAGAGAGTAGAGGAGAGCTGTAGTACCAACAGCGGGCGACTATCGTGGATTTATGCATGCCGCTGTCAGTGGAACCCCAAGGGCGTTTTCAACCTGAATCAAACAAAATTACAGCATTTTCAGCGATCTCAAGCTCGCCCGTTACGATGCGGAAATGCATTTCACGATCGCTCTCGGTGAAATGGAGCTTTTCTTGAACAAGTGAAACATGTATAAGTAACATGCATGAAACATTGTAAGGGAGTTGTGAGATCCTTGTGAGATGCCGCGCCCGTGGATCATAGCACGAGCCATGAGGATAGTCGAACAATGGGGTTTAGCTCAGTGGTTAGAGCACCCGTCAATTGGTCGTTGGTTCGATTCCAGCAACCTCCAAAGGTTTTTGCAGACTCCTCTGACATCTTACAACATAATGAATGAATGAATGTAGGTACCCCTCCCTCACTTCGTAATGCGCTCTACAACTCGACCACAAACATATTGAGGTGTCCGATATTCTATCACTTGTTCCTAATATCTACAGGGTGGCAATAAAGTATTGTGTCATCAAACTTGATGAGCATCCCAGATACAAACTGCAGTAAAGGCTTCCATTTTTTTCACAGAATATTACTGAGTATAATAACTACAAATTACATGCTTCAGATCTAGCCAAACTTTTTTTATATTTTATAAAAATCGATTAATGTCGGATAAAAATTTCGAATTCCCGCCAGCTTTTTTAGCAGTTCGATAGGTTTTTTCTTTGAACTTCTGATATACCTCCCAAATTCAATAGTGCATTATGAAGCACCATCACCCTCCTATTCAACACTTTCGTCAAATTAATTCTATCTTTCGGCGGAATAGAGAATTCGTATATTGATTAACCCACTCTGAAGTTGTACTTTATCCACGTTAGATGCTCAAGTTTCAGAATCTCATATTCAACTGAATTTATATGGAATATCAATATGCGGAACCCGCATCGAATTATGAATTTTGAATACTTAATTTTGGTCCAGGCTATTGGCAATAATTACTTCTGGGAAGGCTGATTTTCACCATTTTTAGGGAAAAGTCAACACAATATAAATATTTCTGAAGTTGTATCAGCTAGTTTTTAAATTAATTTGTTTCTACGTATGACTTTCTAGGAAAAAAGCCTTCCTGCAAAAAATATTAAAATTGATGTTGCTAAGCTGGCTGAATTAAGATAACATCATCAACATTTAAAATTTTGACAGTTATGGAGCCATGTTTTGCGGATCATCTATTTTCAAAAATTACAGAAGCCCAATTGGTAGGAAATTGGTCTAGGTCTTTTAGGGAATATTTGACCCTTGTCCAGAGAACATGCTGTAAAAATCAAAAGGTTTCGGTTTTTTTTTTGATGAGTTGCATGAATTTGAAAAGTGACACAATACTTTTTTGCCACCCTGTACTACCTGTGATTGTGTGATCGGCATTCCTGTTCGAGAATCAAAGAAGGTCCACTGTTTGGTCGTCGCGTCGCATGTTGCTTTCGAGATGCCGGCATAAGTGTTCTACAACAATGAATCAAAGGCTAATCGTCACATGAAAATATTCTTTCATATTTTTTCCGATTCCCAACCCTAGAGTGAAAGTACTTTACTTCCTAATTATTATACTATTATTCTAGTTACTATACTATTTGATACACGTTGCACTATGTTATACTATATTTTACATTGTTATTATACTAGTTATTAACATATTATTATTATTATACTAGTAACTTGCCTTTTCAACTGAAACGGGGCCAAAGATAGCGGGGATCTTGCCGGCGGGACAGAGGATGGACAAGGAAGTGAGCGCCGTGTTCGCGACGCACCTGACACAATTCTCAGAATTAGAGTTTGAAATACAAGTTGCCGTCTCTTCATTTCGCGTGCTCTCTCGTCACTCTGACCGGTGAGAGAGTACGACGAATGAAGAGACGATGACCCGTACTTCGAACTCTACTCCGGATGATCTGACTCTCTCACTTTCCCATACTCTCTCAACACTCGCTGACATACTCTAAATACAAAAAAGAGAATTTCACTAAAAAAAAGTGCATAAAATGTGGTATCACATTTTGACATCACATTTTGACGCAAAGTTGATTCTTGTTCCGCGCTTAACGAAATTGCTATTAAACTACGGTCGCGTTTAAAACAAAGCATTAATTTTACACGATTTCAGTAAACAATTGCGTTGCGCAGCATTTTATCCAGCACTGGTCGACCTGCAAATCTATCCAGATCCTAATTCTAGATGTGGATAAACGGTCGACATTGGGATATATTTCAATAACGTTTCATATTTTTAAATCAATTCGTAGTTTGATTACGGCGTGGCGGAAAAAATCAAAATGTACTTAATCCCAATATTCACCATTACTTGGATCCCAATATTCACCATTACTTGAATCCCAATATTCACCATTACTTGGATCCCAATATTCACCATTACTTGGATCCCAATATTCACCATTACTTGGATCCCAATATTCACCATTACCATATTAGCCACCCCAAGTTGCTAATCGGCGTTGGGGTGGCTAGCCCGCCCTTAGCGAGGATAATGCCAAAATCACCTATGGAGTGATTAAACGGGTCGGAATGATATGGATGTTATTATTGTATATTACTGAGGAACAATTGACAAAAAGCTAGCAAAGAAATATGCGTGGTATTGCTTCAAATAACAATAAGTGATAGAGGGAAGTCGAGAAAATGGCGATCATGCGCGAGTTGGGCTGCTGATAAAGGACAGAAACCGGCTGAGATCCTTGCGGTGTTGCGAACCTCTTAAGAACAAAAGATGATATCCCTCCCCTTCACCCCCCCCTTCCTATTTCCACAATGAACTCTCTGCTCGGAAATTGTGTAAAATACACTTTTCGTGTCGTATCAAATTTTTGGGAAAGTGTGATCGACTCTCATTGCGAAATACTTAGTCAAGCATTAGTCCATTTGCGTTACGTATCCAGTGAAAGTCGATTTCATTGTTCGCATTGTTTGCTTCAGCGGGGTAAATTCGATCGAGGGTGTAAATTTACAAAGATTTCAAAATTGTTTCATTCGTCTCTGAACGATTCCACTGTGGGGGTTTGTTGAACGGCGAATGAGACTCGCTCATTACGCTTTGCGTCAATATTCGTATGAGAGTAATGGACAAAGAAATACTACAACTAAAATAGTTATTGTATCATATATGTCAACCATTGTCAAGCCTGTTTCATAGAGTTCGGTTCACTCCCTCGCTCGCCTTTTTTCTCATTCTTCGGGGCACGCCACACTTATTGTAAGCACTGGAGTTCGAAATACGAGTAATCGTCTCTTCATTTCACGTGCTCTCTCACCGGTCAGTGTGGCGAGAGAGTGCGTGAAATAGAGTATTTCGAACTCTACTTCGCGCTTAGATTTTGTAGAGCTTAGATTTTATGCAAACTACCGCATATGCGGCATCTCCTCCAATAAGGGACATTTAGCCTTCTAATTCACGATTTTATGTTTTCGTCAAAAGGGCCTACAAAGTAAATTATAGGTTGGCTAGAATTTCCCGAATTTTTTGCTCGAAATTTTTTTCACGATCGAGCGGGTTGCTGTTGATCTTGTTCAAACAACGAAATTAGGAATTGAATAGGGAAACCGGTGCCGCATTCCACTGGGCAGCAAGGAATGATAAAGGAGGAAGTGTTGCGAACTGGATAAGAAGGTGAGGGGATGGTTGCGAAGAAACGAAAAATCTAGGTAGGCTCTTTTGCCCTGTTTTCAAGCATTCTGAAAGCGCTGATTCTCACTTCATTTCTCACTCTCTCTCGCATCTCTGACCGGAGAAAGAGAACATGAAGTGAAGAGATAGTCACCCGAGTTACTCTAGTTCGTATCATCTGCAGATTAGGAAATAGTCTCACGATAAACTTTAGTCGTAATCGGGACACATCATCTTAAATCACTGTCACTGCAAAGCAGAAATCAGGTCTGAAACACCAAAAAAGTCTCTAGTTCTCGGTATGGATTCAGGTGAGAGGAGGAAAGGGTATCCAAGGTGCAGGGTGGAATCGTTAAATAGTCTGCGCTGTCATTAACCAGCGATGTTGGTTCCAAAGCTGCTGCTCGTGATAACCGTCCTGATATCTCAATGTCAGGCGATAGCTGTAAGTTCACCCAATTAGTGATAGCATTCACTATATTTTTCCAGAAATGTTCTGTCTTCGACGATTACGGCTGTAAGGAGGGTGGATTCTGCGAGACGCAAAATAAGGTGAATACACAATAATATTCCATATTTTCATCATCGGACATTTCAGAAGACGGACTGTACGTGTGCCCAATGCACGTGCCCCGGCGAGCCCTGCCTCTCCGGCCCAACCTGCAAAACCCGTAAGGCATTGCCTATTTTCCTCGTTTCTATCGCATCTCTACCAGCTGGCCTTACCAGCGGGTCCCCCCTAGCGTCGTCTTACGACTGTAAAATCGCTTGACGTCCCTTTCTCTACCTTTACCTTTTCTATCGCATGTCTTAGCAGTTACACTTCAGTTCTGAACACCCCTGCCTGCCTGAAGCCTGAAGTACTGCCTACAACTGCCTACAACTGCCTGAAGTATCCGTGCCCGAATACGCAAAACTATACGTGCACCAATGGATACAACACGAGAACATGCGACTGCATCGCGGGAAAAACCGGGAATAACTGCGATTTCAGTCAGTTTTTTACCTTTGAGCATAGAATCGCCCGAGATATGCTAGTGACACATTCAATTCTTCAAGGGAAACGGATTCATCAGCCACTTCGATTCTCCACGAATTCTGTTTTCTCTAGAGCACTGTGGTGTAGAGTTCGAAATACGGGTAATCGTTTCTTCATTTCACACACTCTCTCGCATCTCTGACCGGTGAGAGAGTGTGAAGAATGAAGAGACCATTACCCGTGAACTCTACTGTGGTGTGCGTGAACAAGTTGAATCGAAGCAAATTTCCCGGTTGCGATCAGGACTGTGGGGCAACTTAAAAATTTAATTGAATCCATATGGAAATCTGCAAGGATCCTGAAGCTGGGGAACTGTACTTGATTGAAATTTGAGAACCCGAGGCGGGGGTACTGTACTTGATTTCAATTTGAGAACCCGAGGCTAGGGTACTGTTCTTGATTCCAACTTGGGAACCCCAAACTAGGGCACTGTACTTGATTCTAACTTAGGAACCCGAAACTGGGGTATTGTACTTGATTCTCACTTGCGTTTCTTGAATCCGAGTTGCACACTCTAATCTCAAAGGCAAATTACTGACCAGCGCCGTTTATTTGTAGAAAACATGAACAATATTTTTTCTCATTTATTGCAGATATTGGCGATCCGTGTGCTGAAGTACCCTGCCTGTATGGCGGTTATTGCGCATCGAATGGTGCCGCGTTCACTTGCCAGTGCAAAACGGATCGATTCGGACCGCAGTGTCAATGTGAGCATCAGTCTATTCCAAATCCGATACCCAATTCATTCTCAGTCTCTGGGGATCCATGCAGTGATGTGACGTGCGCTGCGACTGGCACCTGCAACACGATATTCGAAGTAAGGCTAGATTGTCTGACAAAACAGTACTGTTCAAGCATCTCATCCGGACTAGGGTGTAGTCAAAAGGAATCAAGAGGATGCTACTTCTTCTCCTTGATAGCGTAGTCCTTCTTTCTGCGCGGGCTCACTCGTTTATCACTCTCTCTCTCTCTTGTTGCTTTCTCTCTCTCTCTTTCTCTTTCTTTCTCGGTATCGAAGGTGCCCATTCTTTGCTATGAGTAGGGTTGGCTTGCCGAGAAATGGTCTCTTCTTTTCGCATACTCTCTCGCCGATCCCAGCAACAAGAGAGAGAGAGAGAGTGCAGAATGATGAGAGCCATTTCTCGACAAGCCAACACTAGCTGAGAGTGGAGGGAAGGGGGAAGAACAAGGACAATTTCCGCAGATAATGTTAGCCTTGCAACTAGCAACTGAGAGTGGAGGGAAGGGGGGAAGAACAAGGACAATTTCCGCAGATAATGTTAGCCTTGCAACTAGGCATCCGCCTGCATTGACTACATCGGGTGTGATTCTTGACCGAACGGACTGTAAAACGAAATGAAACAAAAATTTCACAGGGAACAAGGGCGATTTGCAAGTGTCATGACGGCTACCAAGGAGCGGCGTGTGACCAACTCATTCTACAGAGTACGGTTTCTTCTTTCTTTTGAAGAGTTCGCAGAAGAAAGCAGTTCATGTTCCGGAACATTAGTACGTTATGATTACTGTAACATACTATAAATTCCTAATGTGCATAGTCTGTCTCTCTTGTCACACTCCAACTTTGGTTGCCTCTAACTCAAGGGAGAGAGACGCAAATGTGCATCTGCTCCTACTCCTCTCTTTCCTATACATTTGGGGAATTGATGTTTATTATTACTTTATAATATTTAAAAATTGTTAATTGACGTTCACACTGTCAGACGAAACAGCACAATGCGACGTCTCCCCTAAACCCTGCAATCAAGCAAAGAGCCAGGGACACTGTGTCGAGCAGAACGTTCGTTCAGCATTTACCATAATTGCTAATGATTTCCTATTGCAGAACAGCTTCAGTTGTGTGTGTGCCCCAGGCTGGACTGGCAGTGACTGCAGTACAGGTGAAACGATGAATGGTCTGACTCACTCTCTCATTTCGCAACGCTCTCTCGTTTCTCTGACGAGAGATAAGGCAAAATGAAGAGACGAGAACATTGCTCGGTGAAGCTCACTGAACATCGTATGAGAGATCCCGTTTCAGCGCATGATCCCTGCTCCTCCCTCTCCTGTCTTAATGACGGCCAGTGCGTTCCAACAGCGGACAAATCATACGCCTATTGTCTCTGTCCAAGGGGTTACTCGTCCTCAGATTGCTCTGGTAAGCCGAAGGCTTTGTGATGACAGTCACATGTCCCATTCAGTCAAAGACCGATGCTTCATCGCACCGTGTCAGGAGAACGGAGGCACTTGCTCTTCGCCGGTGAGTATATTTAGGATTGATGAGTCCACTAATCATATTGTTCTTCCTGAAGGCGGGGGTGAGTTGATGCAGCACTTGCTTGACATATCCAAGCGCATTCAGGCACTTGATTCGTGCTTCACAATGGGGGAGTGGCTGAATGTTCGATATCTCGTCACCGACATAACACCCGTCTCCACGCTGGATGAATGCAAATATCTTTGCGTCGCAATGGCGGAGGTACTTTCTTGATTGACGATGCTATGCCTTTGTCATCGAAAATGATTGGACAACGTTCGTTGAATGAAAAATATTTTTTTCAGTGTGCCGCGTGCAGCTTCTCCAAGTCTTACAGCTGCGCGCTGTTGGGACCTGATACGAATAGGTGAACATGCAGTCAATTTGGAATTATTTTATTAGAAGTTTCATTTCAGGAGACTAAGCTCCTGTTTTGCTCCAGCCGTCCTATACGAAAGAGACCCGACGTGTGGTTAGTTCCACAATTTTATATGATTTTCTGCGCTTAAAGGGGGAGGGGCACGAATATTTTCTCACATAAGCTGAGCCTGTGGGATAATAGGGATGCTATACCCGATCACAGATCACTTTATCCGAAGTTCTTGAAATGCCTCTGAACCTTACTACGGATTTTTGAAGTGTCATTGATTGTGCAGGCACGATTTGGGGTACTGTATTCTTGTATTGATTTCATTAGATTGGCAGTCGAAAATAGCAGCAATAGTGAGGTTTGCACACTGCGGGAGTCGAACCAGCGGGTGCCGGATAGCGAGGCAAAAGAACAACCACTAGGCTAAGTGCCGTTATATCAGATGAGTCTAGACGGCCTAGTTAAGGGAGAGGACAGAGTCAACCGCTGTGCTGATTACTGTAGTTACAGCGGGGTGCAGGCACGTCGTGGTGGGACCCACCAATTTCGATTCGTGCCCCTCCCCCTTTAATTATAAGTAATTGATCACGTTTCGTGCTCGTCTCTTCTTTCCACATATCTTTCGTTGGTCAGGGAAAGTTTGAGAATTATGATATGAGATAGCTTTATCCAAGCTAATTGGTCATCATCAGGAGTCGCCCAGATGACGTGTACATGAAGGTGTGTATCGGCCCGATACGATGACTCAACCTTGACTCCGCCCACTACTCTCTCCTCTATCCCCTCGACTTGTGTATCTGTGTATCAGTGATTGTATCACTCTACTCACTCTACACATGACACACACACACACACTAAACGATAAACCTCTTTCCTTTCTGCCTTGGACTTATACATCTTATCGTTACTACTCACATACAATACATTCCCACAAATTACTCAACGGCCTCTATCTGCGCTTTCCTTGGACATGATACGAGAAGGTGCATATGCTGTCAATATGGAATTATTTTATTAGAAGATTAATTTCAGGAGACTGAGCTGCTGTTCTGCTCCAGCCGTGCTCTATGAGAGAGATCCAAAGTGTGGTTAGTTTCACAATTTTATATGATTTTCTGCGTTTAATTATAAGTAATTGATCACGTTTCGTGCTCGTCTCTTCTTTCCACATATCTTTCGTTGGTCACAATCAGGGAAAGTTTGAGCATTACGATATGAGATAGCTTTATTCAAACATCTAATTGGTTCTCATTAGGAGCCGCCCAGCTTACATGTACATGAAGGTGTGTATCGGCTCGATACCAGATGAACCACCGCCAACTCCGCCCCTCTCTCCTCCCCCCTCTTTCGTTGGTGTTCCATTCATACTTACTGAGCTACCTGATAAATCTTTGTCTTCTCTGCCTTACTTCCTTATACACATTGTATCGTTGATAACAGATAGAATGCCCATAAACTGGTGCAACGGCCTGGTTTCTCTGCGTAGTCCTTCTTTCTGCGCGGACTCGCTCGATTTTTCATCTTTTCTCGGTATCGAAGGTGTCCATTCTGTGTAGAGAGTGGAGGGAGGAAGAACAAGGACAATTTCTGCAGATTCTGTTAGCCTCTAGCATCCTGCATTGACTTTCTACATCAGGTGTGATTCTTAGCTGAACGGGCTGCCAAACGAAATGAAACAAAAAATTTTGCAATCTACAAGTGTACTTGCCCACCGGGAAGATTCGGATCACAGTGCCAATGTGAGGATCACTTTACTCATCCCCAATCCGAGATCCCTCTTATTCTCAGTCTCTGGGGATCCATGCAGCGATGTGACTTGCGCTGCGACTGGCACCTGCAACACGATATTCGAAGTAAGACTAGATTGTCTGACCTAACAGTACTGTTCAAGCATCTCATCCGGACTAGGATGTAGTCAAAAGGAGTCAGGAGGATGCTACTTCTTCTCCTTGACAGCGTAGTCCTTCTTTCTGCGTGGGCTCACTCGTTTTCCCATCCTTTCTCAGTATCGAAGGTGTCCATTCTGTGTAGAGAGTGGAGGGAAGGAGGAAGAACAAAGAGATGATTGTGGGTGATGACTAGTAATTAATTTTGCTCGCTCTAGTATGAGTCGCAGAGCGTTCGCTCGACGAAAAAGTGGAATGAAATCACTCGCGAGTAGAAACCTACTCGCAAATAAAATGAGTAAGATCTAGAGACCGCATATCGAATATATTCGATATTCGAATGACGAAAAATGACGCGTCATTCGAATCACCCTCTCATTCGAATGGCGGCTCAATCGAATGATTCGTCATTCGAATGGCGAAAACATTCGAATAGATATTCGAATGATCATTCGTTAGCGCAAACAAATATTGAACAAATTGCCAACCCATTCGAGAATGAGATGAAGAAATGATATTCGACGATATTCGAATGATGCGGCGAGAGTGGTAAACAACCATTCGAATGACAAAGGATATTTGTTTGTCTCATTCGAATGGCGATTTAAATATTCGTTTCATCATTCGATAGGCGGTCTCTAGTAAGATCACTCGCAAGTGCCGAATTGTGACTTGCGCCTCAACTTGCAATTGCGCTGCGATATTTGAGGTAAGGCTAGATTGTCTGACCTAACAGTACTGTTCAAGCATCTCATCCGGACTAGGGTGTAGTCAAAAGGAGTCAGGAGGATGCTACTTCTACTCCTTGACAGCGTAGTCCTTCTTTCTGCGCAGGCTCACTCGGTTTTTCATCCTTTCTCGGTATCGAAGGTGCGCATTCTGTGTAGAGAGTGGAGGGAAGGAAGAAGAACAAGGACAATTTCCGCAGACTGTGTTAGCCTTATAATTAGGCATCCAAGATTGACTACATCGGGTGTGATTCTTAGCTGAACGGACTGTTGAACGAAATGATATGAGTTTGTGAAATGAATGAAATAGTTTGAAATGCGAGTAATCGTCTCTTCATTTCCCACACTCTTTCACCGGTCAGAGAGTCGAGAGATCGTACAAAATGAAGAGACGTTTACCCGTATTTCGAACCTTTTATCACAGGAAGCTCGGGCAATCTGCAAGTGTCAGGACGGATACCAAGGAGCGAAGTGTGATCAACTCATACTACAGAGTGGGGCTTCTTCTTTTTCTTATTGTTTTTGATGAGTTCACAGAAGAAGCTCAGAGATGAGCAATTTGGCATGATATATCATTTGGAAGGAACACAACTGGGAACGGCCGCTTGTTTCCTCGCTGAGACTGATCTCGATTCTTCTTCTCTATTCGAGAGACATTCCGATGTTCGAATGACACTCGACAAGTGCTATGAATATATGATGGCCAATTCGAAGTACCAAGTGTATGGTGAGTAGAGTTCGAAATACGGGTCGCCGTCTCTTCATTTCACACGCTCTCTCGCCTCTCTCGACACGTGAGAGAGTGTGGGAAATGAAGTGTAATAATTCAAGTAGTTGTATCACATAAGGATTTGATACTAGCAGTCTAGGTAATATCAATAATCCAGTGATTACTAAGTGAATTACTCAAAACAAACAACAAATAGCATCGAATACCAATCACAATTCCAAAATTGGAGAGAACCTCCGGCCGATCAAATGAAATTGTTAACAGAGTATAAATGGCCTTAGCCACCTCCAGGATAATCAGAGAGTATAAATAGCACGAGGCTACCTCTCAAGGAAAAGTGGAGTAAGTAGAACGAAGCTACCACCACATACAAGATAACCGTGTTTACTAAGTGTGAAACAAGCCGGAAATCAGGGAGAAAACGAGGACTCACGTTACACAGCTAACATATTGATGAAACTAACAATTACGTTATGCGTTAACAATTACGTTAATTACGTCACCAGTACGTTATGGTTACTGTAAGAGGCTAGGATGTCGTAATGTCTCGCTGTCCGTCTGCAGCTTTGTTTTCACGCTTGAACTTTGTTTGCGTATAACTCAAGATGGTTGGGGAAAACGATGGAAACACACACACACACAAATGTGCCTCTTTCACTTTCCCTCTTCCGTCTCTCTCTCATAATGCTCTCCTATGACTCAGCGCGTTGCTCGCGCACTCAGTGTCATTTAGCAATACACAACTCGGCGAATATCCTAGCCCATTTGTGTTCTCAGTTCTTCAGGTAACACTAGCTCGATAAATAGAGAGCAAAAATTTGCACTACGTTGACTTTGATTTGATGTCGTATAGGCCTCAGTCATCATACAGGGATTCCGTCATGATGGGTATAATGATGGGTTTTGCACCAGCCTGATACAAGAAATGTAGCGAGATTGTTTGGGGCAAGACCATTGTCGGACAACTGCAAAAATCGCTTGAAATGGATGCAACTTTGCCTTTCACACAATTTTATAGTCACTCCGGGTACATCGGACATGCCACTCGCCCTAGTAATGATGTGCTTCAACTGGAAAGCTAAGTTTTGTTTTCAGCGGAACCCGACGGACGTATTGTCGGATGCTTCGCTCCGGCTGGACTCGATACTTGCCGTAGCCAGCTCACTGGACCATCTCGTTTGGCGAGTGGAGGCGCTGGATTGGCCGATCTAGACGGACCTGTTGTATGTACTTGTCGTAATGCGTATAGTGATGAAATAGCCCTTAAAAAGTGATTGGCCTATGTTCCCATAGGATTTCATGTGTCATGAATATGAGGCGATCTTGGCAATGCGATCATGGCTCTGGTCCGTTTTGGGTGTCCCATCAAAGTGTTCTGGAAACGGCAAAGTTTTTCGGTCCCAGCGATATTTTCCTGGACCCGGAAATAGTTTTCTGGACCCGGAAATAATCCTCTTTCCCCCTCTTTCTCGCCTTAGTGCTGACGTTGCACTATTTCACCTTCCTCGCATCGATTTCAGCGAGAAACACTGAGAAGGATAGCGCGATGAGGCCTCAATGTCAGGAATGTGCAAATGGAGCTCCTCAACTACACACAGTGGGCTGTCAGGTAGGGTTCGCTTCGCAATCAAGATTGCAAGATCTTGAAAAGAAATAATTCAATTATCCCTTCTTGTCAAGAACAACTAGTTGTTTTTCAAGATCTTGTTTATTGATATTTCTTGAAATTGGTCGACTCTCTGGCAATTCACCTCATTTTATCATACGTTTCATTTGAAAAGGAAAACGAAATTTGCTGATTACTCGTATTCTTGAAATTTCTTGGTTGTTTTTCAAGATCTTGGAAAACAACTTTGCAATTTCCATTTCTTGACAAGATCATTCCTTGCCATCCAATCTTGAAAAGCAGTTTTTATCTTGACAAGCCAACCCTACTGTCAGGGTGAAGAATCCCGTCTCTTCATTCCGCGCACTCTCTCACGGGTCGAGTGACGAGAGAGTACGCGGAATGAGGAGATGGATTCTTCACCCTGACTACCCTACTCTACACACCACGCCTGCACGCCACACAATCCGAATGCAATGAGCGAAGATATGAGCTTTTTATTTATTGAGCATTGTAAAACTATTATGTACGTTGTTCGAGTAAAAAGTAACACAAAAAATATTGAAAAAAAACTATCAATTTTCTTCACGTCCGTCGGTTGCTCGTAGATGCACGACGAATGATCGCATGGTGTGTACCAAACGAGCCCAATCTTGCGCCCTTTGCAGCACCGATCGATTGAGCCCTGCAATGAAGATCAATTTTCGAGTCGCATTTTTTCGTTTTCTCGATGCTGATAAAGGTGGGATATCAGAAGGCACAAAGTGGGAGCTAAAGATAAAGGCTATTCTATAGTTTTATAATTCCGGGTCACTTTTCGCGTGTCAATTTTTCGAAAAATCAGATTAATCGTGGCCAACCGCTGCATTTACGTTTCGATAGAGGGATGAACTTTTCACAGAACTTCTTTATGCCTCTAATGAAGTGTTTTTCGTCATTAGGAACCATTTACCAATATTTTGGCAACATTCTAAACTTATTTTTTGACATGACTCATCTCGACTTTTTTCAGACCACAGCGTCAATTCATTCCTTTTCATCATTGTTGTCGCTTACATCGAGTATTTTCACTTTACCAGTCAGATTATTTTTCGCAGAATCCGTAAATGAAGAGAATAGTGATGAAATGAAGAGAAGTTGATGAAATATCGTAGTGGCATGAGATATAGTATATTCAGGTTTATTAGATTACACGGCTGTTATTGAAGAAGACAGAAGATATATATGCAAATAAAAGAACATCCCTCATTTCCCTCCCAACCCCCCTTTTACATTCCACAAGTACAAGCACTGACCCCTATATAAGCCCCTCGCCCTTCACCAAAATGTTGCTGGTTGATGAATAAACAAACGTTGCCTGTTTTCAGAGTGTTTTCACAGTGCATCCTGGGATCGATACTCCAATCCGGGGAAACCTAGCTTGTTCATATTGCATAGACTTTTACTATCTTTCTATTACTCTCGATTTCTTCGACATTTTGTCATATGTCTTTGCTGTCATTCCTTCATTCCTTGTCTCGACGTTATTGAAATGACTCAGTTACTGCAATTCGCACCTGTGAGCATCTACAATGATATTTTCTCATTGCATTATGTAGTAAAAAAGTAATTAAACGAGTGAAACACAAAAGGAAAAGGAATACAAAGTGAAACATAAAAAACATCAGAAATTTGACGATGGTGTTTTCTAAGCGTTTGAAGAATGAATGAAAACTGGGAAAACAGCAAACTTAGATGATTTCTTCGCTCACGTCTGTTATTATTTTCCTCCCACTGATCGACGACGACTAAAGATATCGCACACTTCGTTGTGTTTTAATTGTGCCTTATACAACTTCTTCCTATCCCAAAATGTATAGGGATAAAAGAGATGCAAGGAGGCAATCATCCCCTCACATTCTTTTCCAGTTCGCAACCCTCACTCCGCCGCAATTTATCATGATTTACAGTGGAATGCGTCGCCGACTTTCTCTTTCAATTCCGAATGCCGTTGTTTGGACAAGATCAACAGCAACCCGCACGGTGGAAAAATGCCAAAGAAAAAATTCGAGGTATTCTCGCCAACCCAATCTACTGTGCTGAATGGTGTGCCACGACGAAAATATAAAACTTTGAAGGCTAGCATACGTCATATTGGAAGAGATGCGGCATGGCATATGCGATAGTTTGCATATTTGAAAGCTCTCCAGTGCATTGGCGAACCGTGACGAAAACGCGAAAAGACGCGAAATGAAGAGACGAGTATTTCGTATTCCACTATTCTTGTCGTCACTGTGATCAACATGTCTTGAGCCAGGCGTGTTGTTGCTGGACCGACTACAATTTACCAAAAGGTGCGGTGGGTCAGATTTAGTTCGTTGGAGCACAGCCATGTTGTGCTCGATCGATTCACGCGGGTGTGCATTACGCACGAACCCTGTTCAGCTATGATCAGCAGTACTATTGTTCGTGTTCGGTGCCTCCTCTTTTTCATCTTTCTTTTCTGAGTTACTTATTATTTTATTCGATTATTTATATGAACAATAGCTATATCATTGACGATAGGAGAGAGTAGAGGAGAGCTGTAGTACCAATAGCGGGCGACTACCATGTATTTATGCATGCCGCTGTCAGTGGAAACCCAAGGGCGTTTTCAACCTGAATCAAACAAAATTACAGCATTTTCAGCGATCTCAAGGTCGCCCGTTACGATGCGGAAATGCATTTCACGATCGCTCTCGCTGAAATGGAGCTTTTCTTGAACAAGTGAAACATGTATAAGTAACAAGCATGAAACATTGTAAGGGAGTTGTGAGATCCCTGTGAGATGCCGCGCCCGTGGATCATAGCACGAGCCATGAGGATAGTTGAACAATGGGGTTTAGCTCAGTGGTTAGAGCACCCGTCAATTGGTCGTTGGTTCGATTCCAGCAACCTCCAAAGGTTTTTGCAGACTCCTCTGACATCTTACAACATAATGAATGAATGAATGTAGGTACCCCTCCCTCACTTCGTAATGCGCTCTACAACTCGACCACAAACATATTGAGGTGTCCGATATTCTATCACTTTTTCCTAATATCTACAGGGTGGCAATAAAGTATTGTGTCATCAAACTTGATGAGCATCCCAGATACAAACTGCAGTAAAGGCTTCCATTTTTTTCACAGAATATTACTGAGTATAATGACTACAAATTACATGCTTGAGATCTAGCCAAACTTTTTGTATATTTTATAAAAATCGATTAATGTTCGGATAAAAATTTCGAATTCCCGCCAGCTTTTTTAGCAGTTCGATAGGTTTTTTCTTTGAACTTCTGATATACCTCCCAAATTCAATAGTGCATTATGGAGCACCATCACCCTCCTATTCAACACTTTCGTCAAATTAATTCTATCTTTCGGCGAAATTGAGAATTCGTATATTGATTAACCAACTCTGAAGTTGTACTTTATCCACGTTAGATGCTCAAGTTTCAAAATCTAATATTCAACTGAATTTATATGGAATATCAATATGCGGAACCCGCATCGAATTATGAATTTTGAATACTTAATTTTGGTCAAGGCTATTGGCAATAATTACTTCTGGGAAGGCTGATTTTCACCATTTTTAGGGAAAAGTCAACACATTATAAATATTTCTGAAGTTGTATCAGCTATAAGAAGTCAGTAAATTTCAAGAATAATATTGTTGATAGTTCTGCTTTACAGGAAAAATATAAATCTTAATTAATCTCATGTAGTGGTTGAATAATTCAGTAAACTTTGCAAGCAAAAAATGTCGCGCCGTTTTTTCTCGGCTACTTAAATATAGACTGTGCACTGTTCGCGAGTTTTTAAATTAATTTGTTTCTATGACTTTCTAGGAAAAAAGCCTTCCTGCAAAAAATATTAAAATTGCTGTTGCTAAGCTGGCTGAATTAAGATAACATCATCAACATTTAAAATTTTGACAGTTATGGAGCCATGTTTTGCGGATCATATATTTTCAAAAATTACAGAAGCCCAATTGGTAGGCAATTGGTCTAGGTCTTTTAGGGGATATTTGACCCTTGTCCAGAGAACATGCTGTAAAAAAATCAAAAGGTTTCATTCACCCATTGATGAGTTGCATGAATTTGAAAAGTGACACAATACTTTTTTGCCACCCTGTACTACCTGTGATTGTGTGATCGGAATTCCTGTTCGAGGATGAACGAAGGTTCACTGTTTGGTCGTCGCGTCGCATGTTGCTTTCGAGAGGTCGGCATAGAAGTTCTACAACAATGAATCAAAGGCTAATCGTCACTTGAAAATATTCTTTCATATTTTTTCCGATTCCCAACCCTAGAGTGAAAGTACTTTACTTCCTAATTATTATACTATTACTCTAGTTACTATACTATTTGATACACGTTGCACTATGTTTAGGGGCCGCAAGCTCCGCCCACTTTGGTGTGACATGATTTCGCCAAAAAGCGAGACGGGGAGTGCACAAGGTTCATTCACTTGTTCTAAACTGCTATGGATAGCTCTTAGTGTCCCTGATCGATATAGCGCTGTCCGAGAAATGCACAACTTCACTAAGTTGATCAAAATTGGACTTAAACTAAAGGAATAGGGTCGATCCCCGACGAAAAGGGACTTTTCCAAGGCTTCCAATATGACAATTCTGCCCGGACAATGTTTTTCTGGCTGCTTGGAATATTTTACGATTTTTAGAGAAAAAATTAGAATTTTAGCATTTTCCCCGGGCTTGTGCATTCACGATGTATAAAGGACGCGCGAGAGGCGGGCGGAGGGGGGCGAGAGAGGAGGGGGGAGGGAGAGAGACACACGCAAATTAGGCTCCGCCCCCTCCCCTCTCGTCTCGCTTTTCCCTCCTCTCCCACAGTGCGTTTCGCGCGTACTTCTCGGTCTCTAGCACAGCGCAGGGGTAAGATATCAACAAACGGCCAAAAGTATGATGTTATTAGGACCATGAGAAGTTCTTTAAACCAGCATTTGACTGCATTGTGAAAAATCGGCATCCTGGGTTGTGGCCCCTAACTATGTTATACTATATTTTACATTGTTATTATACTAGTTATTAACATATTATTATTATACTAGTAACTTGCCTTTTCAACTGAAACGAGGCCAAAGATAGCGGGGATCTTGCCGGCGGGACAGAGGATGGACAAGGAAGTGAGCGCCGTGTTCGCGACGCACCTGACACAATTCTCAGAATTAGAGTTTGAAATACGAGTCGCCGTCTCTTCATTTCGCGTGCTCTCTCGTCACTCAGACCGGTGAGAGAGTACGACGAATGAAGAGACGATGACCCGTACTTCGAACTCTACTCCGGATGATCTGACTCTCTCACTTTCCCATACTCTCTCAACACTCGCTGACATACTCTAAATACAAAAAAGAGAATTTCACTAAAAAAAAACTGCATAAAATGTGGTATTACATTTTGACGCATCTCCCTCCAATCCTCGGAGCACCAGCCGAACCTCTCCTCGCTCATACGCGAGTATCCACTGTGCAGGGCCGAGACCCTCACAGCCATCCATGATCTCCGAGTAGATCCCGACCACCATGGAGGCCCCAGCAGAACCTCTCACCACCACGAGAGTACCAGCAGAACCTCTCGCCCGATCCCCAAGAGAGCCCCAGCAGAACCTCTCATTCGATCTCCCCATCATCACTCGTCACACCTCTTCCATCCCTATCCCCTTTTGTCACACTTCACCGTTTCCCCTTGTAAGATGAATATTCTTTATTGATATCACTTGCACTCTCACACCGCGATACCTAACACGATTCTGCCCATCCGGGGTATAGAATCGCGTACAAAAAGTGACACAATACTTTTTTGCCACCCTGTACTACCTGTGATTGTGTGATCGGCATTCCTGTTCGAGAATCAAAGAAGGTCCACTGTTTGGTCGTCGCGTCGCATGTTGCTTTCGAGAGGTCGGCATAGAAGTTCTACAACAATGAATCAAAGGCTAATCGTCACATGAAAATATTCTTTCATATTTTTTCCGATTCCCAACCCTAGAGTGAAAGTACTTTACTTCCTAATTATTATACTATTATTCTAGTTACTATACTATTTGATACACGTTGCACTATGTTATACTATATTTTACATTGTTATTATACTAGTTATTAACATATTATTATTATTATACTAGTAACTTGCCTTTTCAACTGAAACGGGGCCAAAGATAGCGGGGATCTTGCCGGCGGGACAGAGGATGGACAAGGAAGTGAGCGCCGTGTTCGCGACGCACCTGACACAATTCTCAGAATTAGAGTTTGAAATACGAGTTGCCGTCTCTTCATTTCGCGTGCTCTCTCGTCACTCTGACCGGTGAGAGAGTACGACGAATGAAGAGACGATGACCCGTACTTCGAACTCTACTCCGGATGATCTGACTCTCTCACTTTCCCATACTCTCTCAACACTCGCTGACATACTCTAAATACAAAAAAGAGAATTTCACTAAAAAAACTGCATAAAATGTGGTATCACATTTTGACATCATATTTTGACGCAAAGTTGATTCTTGTTCCGCGCTTAACGAAATTGCTATTAAACTACGGTCGCGTTTAAAACCAAGCATTAATTATACACGATTTCAGTAAACAATTGCGTTGCGCAGCATTTTATCCAGCACTGATCGACCTGCAAATCTATCCAGATCCTAATTCTAGATGTGGATAAACGGTCGACATTGGGATATATTTCAATAACGTTTCATATTTTTAAATCAATTCGTAGTTTGATTACGGCGTGGCGGAAAAAATCAAAATGTACTTAATCCCAATATTCACCATTACTTGGATCCCAATATTCACCATTACTTGGATCCCAATATTCACCATTACCATATTAGCCACCCCAAGTTGCTAATCGGCGTTGGGGTGGCTAGCCCGCCCTTAGCGAGGATAATGCCAAAATCACCTATGGAGTGATTAAACGGGTCGGAATGATATGGATGTTATTATTGTATATTACTGAGGAACAATTGACAAAAAGCTAGCAAAGAAATAAGCGTGGTATTGCTTCAAATAACAATAAGTGATAGAGGGAAGTCGAGAAAATGGCGATCATGCGCGAGTTGGGCTGCTGATAAAGGACAGAAACCGGCTGAGATCCTTGCGGTGTTGCGAACCTCTTAAGAACAAAAGATGATATCCCTCCCCTTCACCCCCCCCCCCTTCCTATTTCCACAATGAACTCTCTGCTCGGAAATTGTGTAAAATACACTTTTCGTGTCGTATCAAATTTTTGGGAAAGTGTGATCGACTCTCATTGCGAAATACTTAGTCAAGCATTAGTCCATTTGCGTTACGTATCCAGTGAAAGTCGATTTCATTGTTCGCATTGTTTGCTTCAGCGGGGTAAATTCGATCGAGGGTGTAAATTTACAAAGATTTCAAAATTGTTTCATTCGTCTCTGAACGATTCCACTGTGGGGGTTTGTTGAACGGCGAATGAGACTCGCTCATTACGCTTTGCGTCAATATTCGTATGAGAGTAATGGACAAAGAAATACTACAACTAAAATAGTTATTGTATCATATATGTCAACCATTGTCAAGCCTGTTTCATAGAGTTCGGTTCACTCCCTCGCTCGCCTTTTTTCTCATTCTTCGGGGCACGCCACACTTATTGTAAGCACTGGAGTTCGAAATACGAGTAATCGTCTCTTCATTTCACGTGCTCTCTCACCGGTCAGTGTGGCGAGAGAGTGCGTGAAATAGAGTATTTCGAACTCTACTTCGCGCTTAGATTTTGTAGAGCTTAGATTTTATGCAAACTACCGCATATGCGGCATCTCCTCCAATAAGGGACATTTAGCCTTCTAATTCACGATTTTATGTTTTCGTCAAAAGGGCCTACAAAGCAAATTATAGGTTGGCTAGAATTTCCCGAATTTTTTGCTCGAAATTTTTTTCACGATCGAGCGGGTTGCTGTTGATCTTGTTCAAACAACGAAATTAGGAATTGAATAGGGAAACCGGTGCCGCATTCCACTGGGCAGCAAGGAATGATAAAGGAGGAAGTGTTGCGAACTGGATAAGAAGGTGAGGGGATGGTTGCGAAGAAACGAAAAATCTAGGTAGGCTCTTTTGCCCTGTTTTCAAGCATTCTGAAAGCGCTGATTCTCACTTCATTTCTCACTCTCTCTCGCATCTCTGACCGGAGAAAGAGAACATGAAGTGAAGAGATAGTCACCCGAGTTACTCTAGTTCGTATCATCTGCAGATTAGGAAATAGTCTCACGATAAACTTTAGTCGTAATCGGGACACATCATCTTAAATCACTGTCACTGCAAAGCAGAAATCAGGTCTGAAACACCAAAAAAGTCTCTAGTTCTCGGTATGGATTCAGGTGAGAGGAGGAAAGGGTATCCAAGGTGCAGGGTGGAATCGTTAAATAGTCTGCGCTGTCATTAACCAGCGATGTTGGTTCCAAAGCTGCTGCTCGTGATAACCGTCCTGATATCTCAATGTCAGGCGATAGCTGTAAGTTCACCCAATTAGTGATAGCATTCACTATATTTTTCCAGAACTGCAATTTCTTCGACGATTACGGCTGTAAGGAGGGTGGATTCTGCGAGACGCAAAATAAGGTGAATACACAATAATATTCCACATTTTCATCATCGGACATTTCAGAAGACGGACTGTACGTGTGCCCAATGCACGTGCCCCGGCGAGCCCTGCCTCTCCGGCCCAACCTGCAAAACCCGTAAGGCATTGCCTATTTTCCTCGTTTCTATCGCATCTCTACCAGCTGGCCTTACCAGCGGGTCCCCCCTAGCGTCGTCTTACGACTGTAAAATCGCTTGACGTCCCTTTCTCTACCTTTACCTTTTCTATCGCATGTCTTAGCAGTTACACTTCAGTTCTGAACACCCCTGCCTGCCTGAAGCCTGAAGTACTGCCTACAACTGCCTACAACTGCCTGAAGTATCCGTGCCCGAATACGCAAAACTATACGTGCACCAATGGATACAACACGAGAACATGCGACTGCATCGCGGGAAAAACCGGGAATAACTGCGATTTCAGTCAGTTTTTTACCTTTGAGCATAGAATCGCCCGAGATATGCTAGTGACACATTCAATTCTTCAAGGGAAACGGATTCATCAGCCACTTCGATTCTCCACGAATTCTGTTTTCTCTAGAGCACTGTGGTGTAGAGTTCGAAATACGGGTAATCGTTTCTTCATTTCACACACTCTCTCGCATCTCTGACCGGTGAGAGAGTGTGAAGAATGAAGAGACCATTACCCGTGAACTCTACTGTGGTGTGCGTGAACAAGTTGAATCGAAGCAAATTTCCCGGTTGCGATCAGGACTGTGGGGCAACTTAAAAATTTAATTGAATCCATATGGAAATCTGCAAGGATCCTGAAGCTGGGGAACTGTACTTGATTGAAATTTGAGAACCCGAGGCGGGGGTACTGTACTTGATTTCAATTTGAGAACCCGAGGCTAGGGTACTGTTCTTGATTCCAACTTGGGAACCCCAAACTAGGGCACTGTACTTGATTCTAACTTAGGAACCCGAAACTGGGGTATTGTACTTGATTCTCACTTGCGTTTCTTGAATCCGAGTTGCACACTCTAATCTCAAAGGCAAATTACTGACCAGCGCCGTTTATTTGTAGAAAACATGAACAATATTTTTTCTCATTTATTGCAGATATTGGCGATCCGTGTGCTGAAGTACCCTGCCTGTATGGCGGTTATTGCGCATCGAATGGTGCCGCGTTCACTTGCCAGTGCAAAACGGATCGATTCGGACCGCAGTGTCAATGTGAGCATCAGTCTATTCCAAATCCGATACCCAATTCATTCTCAGTCTCTGGGGATCCATGCAGTGATGTGACGTGCGCTGCGACTGGCACCTGCAACACGATATTCGAAGTAAGGCTAGATTGTCTGACAAAACAGTACTGTTCAAGCATCTCATCCGGACTAGGGTGTAGTCAAAAGGAATCAAGAGGATGCTACTTCTTCTCCTTGATAGCGTAGTCCTTCTTTCTGCGCGGGCTCACTCGTTTATCACTCTCTCTCTCTCTTGTTGCTTTCTCTCTCTCTCTTTCTCTTTCTTTCTCGGTATCGAAGGTGCCCATTCTTTGCTATGAGTAGGGTTGGCTTGCCGAGAAATGGTCTCTTCTTTTCGCATACTCTCTCGCCGATCCCAGCAACAAGAGAGAGAGAGAGAGAGTGCAGAATGATGAGAGCCATTTCTCGACAAGCCAACACTAGCTGAGAGTGGAGGGAAGGGGGAAGAACAAGGACAATTTCCGCAGATAATGTTAGCCTTGCAACTAGCAACTGAGAGTGGAGGGAAGGGGGGAAGAACAAGGACAATTTCCGCAGATAATGTTAGCCTTGCAACTAGGCATCCGCCTGCATTGACTACATCGGGTGTGATTCTTGACCGAACGGACTGTAAAACGAAATGAAACAAAAATTTCACAGGGAACAAGGGCGATTTGCAAGTGTCATGACGGCTACCAAGGAGCGGCGTGTGACCAACTCATTCTACAGAGTACGGTTTCTTCTTTCTTTTGAAGAGTTCGCAGAAGAAAGCAGTTCATGTTCCGGAACATTAGTACGTTATGATTACTGTAACATACTATAAATTCCTAATGTGCATAGTCTGTCTCTCTTGTCACACTCCAACTTTGGTTGCCTCTAACTCAAGGGAGAGAGACGCAAATGTGCATCTGCTCCTACTCCTCTCTTTCCTATACATTTGGGGAATTGATGTTTATTATTACTTTATAATATTTAAAAATTGTTAATTGACGTTCACACTGTCAGACGAAACAGCACAATGCGACGTCTCCCCTAAACCCTGCAATCAAGCAAAGATCCAGGGACACTGTGTCGAGCAGAACGTTCGTTCAGCATTTACCATAATTGCTAATGATTTCCTATTGCAGAACAGCTTCAGTTGTGTGTGTGCCCCAGGCTGGACTGGCAGTGACTGCAGTACAGGTGAAACGATGAATGGTCTGACTCACTCTCTCATTTCGCAACGCTCTCTCGTTTCTCTGACTGACGAGAGATAAGGCAAAATGAAGAGACGAGAACATTGCTCGGTGAAGCTCACTGAACATCGTATGAGAGATCCCGTTTCAGCGCATGATCCCTGCTCCTCCCTCTCCTGTCTTAATGACGGCCAGTGCGTTCCAACAGCGGACAAATCATACGCCTATTGTCTCTGTCCAAGGGGTTACTCGTCCTCAGATTGCTCTGGTAAGCCGAAGGCTTTGTGATGACAGTCACATGTCCCATTCAGTCAAAGACCGATGCTTCATCGCACCGTGTCAGGAGAACGGAGGCACTTGCTCTTCGCCGGTGAGTATATTTAGGATTGATGAGTCCACTAATCATATTGTTCTTCCTGAAGGCGGGGGTGAGTTGATGCAGCACTTGCTTGACATATCCAAGCGCATTCAGGCACTTGATTCGTGCTTCACAATGGGGGAGTGGCTGAATGTTCGATATCTCGTCACCGACATAACACCCGTCTCCACGCTGGATGAATGCAAATATCTTTGCGTCGCAATGGCGGAGGTACTTTCTTGATTGACGATGCTATGCCTTTGTCATCGAAAATGATTGGACAACGTTCGTTGAATGAAAAATATTTTTTTCAGTGTGCCGCGTGCAGCTTCTCCAAGTCTTACAGCTGCGCGCTGTTGGGACCTGATACGAATAGGTGAACATGCAGTCAATTTGGAATTATTTTATTAGAAGTTTCATTTCAGGAGACTAAGCTCCTGTTTTGCTCCAGCCGTCCTATACGAAAGAGACCCGACGTGTGGTTAGTTCCACAATTTTATATGATTTTCTGCGCTTAATTATAAGTAATTGATCACGTTTCGTGCTCGTCTCTTCTTTCCACATATCTTTCGTTGGTCAGGGAAAGTTTGAGAATTATGATATGAGATAGCTTTATCCAAGCTCCTAATTGGTCATCATCAGGAGTCGCCCAGATGACGTGTACATGAAGGTGTGTATCGGCCCGATACGATGACTCAACCTTGACTCCGCCCACTACTCTCTCCTCTATCCCCTCGACTTGTGTATCTGTGTATCAGTGATTATAACTCTACTCACTCTACACATGACACACACACACTAAACGATAAACCTCTTTCCTTTCTGCCTTGGACTTATACATCTTATCGTTACTACTCACATACAATACATTCCCACAAATTACTCAACGGCCTCTATCTGCGCTTTCCTTGGACATGATACGAGAAGGTGCATATGCTGTCAATATGGAATTATTTTATTAGAAGATTAATTTCAGGAGACTGAGCTGCTGTTCTGCTCCAGCCGTGCTCTATGAGAGAGATCCAAAGTGTGGTTAGTTTCACAATTTTATATGATTTTCTGCGTTTAATTATAAGTAATTGATCACATTTCGTGCTCGTCTCTTCTTTCCACATATCTTTCGTTGGTCACAATCAGGGAAAGTTTGAGCATTACGATATGAGATAGCTTTATTCAAACATCTAATTGGTTCTCATTAGGAGCCGCCCAGCTTACATGTACATGAAGGTGTGTATCGGCTCGATACCAGATGAACCACCGCCAACTCCGCCCCTCTCTCCTCCCCCCTCTTTCGTTGGTGTTCCATTCATACTTACTGAGCTACCTGATAAATCTTTGTCTTCTCTGCCTTACTGCCTTATACACATTATATCGTTGATAACAGATAGAATGCCCATAAACTGGTGCATCAGCCTGGTTTCTCTGCGTAGTCCTTCTTTCTGCGCGGACTCGCTCGATTTTTCATCTTTTCTCGGTATCGAAGGTGTCCATTCTGTGTAGAGAGTGGAGGGAGGAAGAACAAGGACAATTTCTGCAGATTCTGTTAGCCTCTAGCATCCTGCATTGACTTTCTACATCAGGTGTGATTCTTAGCTGAACGGGCTGCCAAACGAAATGAAACAAAAAAATTTTGCAATCTACAAGTGTACTTGCCCACCGGGAAGATTCGGATCACAGTGCCAATGTGAGGATCACTTTACTCATCCCCAATCCGAGATCCCTCTTATTCTCAGTCTCTGGGGATCCATGCAGCGATGTGACTTGCGCTGCGACTGGCACCTGCAACACGATATTCGAAGTTAGACTAGATTGTCTGACCTAACAGTACTGTTCAAGCATCTCATCCGGACTAGGATGTAGTCAAAAGGAGTCAGGAGGATGCTACTTCTTCTCCTTGACAGCGTAGTCCTTCTTTCTGCGTGGGCTCACTCGTTTTCCCATCCTTTCTCAGTATCGAAGGTGTCCATTCTGTGTAGAGAGTGGAGGGAAGGAGGAAGAACAAAGAGATGATTGTGGGTGATGACTAGTAATTAATTTTGCTCGCTCTAGTATGAGTCGCAGAGCGTTCGCTCGACGAAAAAGTGGAATGAAATCACTCGCGAGTAGAAACCTACTCGCAAATAAAATGAGTAAGATCTAGAGACCGCATATCGAATATATTCGATATTCGAATGACGAAAAATGACGCGTCATTCGAATGGCGGCTCAATCGAATGATTCGTCATTCGAATGGCGAAAACATTCGAATAGATATTCGAATGATCATTCGTTAGCGCAAACAAATATTGAACAAATTGCCAACCCATTCGAGAATGAGATGAAGAAATTATATTCGACGATATTCGAATGATGCGGCGAGAGTGGTAAACAACCATTCGAATGACAAAGGATATTTGTTTGTCTCATTCGAATGGCGATTTAAATATTCGTTTCATCATTCGATAGGCGGTCTCTAGTAAGATCACTCGCAAGTGCCGAATTGTGACTTGCGCCTCAACTTGCAATTGCGCTGCGATATTTGAGGTAAGGCTAGATTGTCTGACCTAACAGTACTGTTCAAGCATCTCATCCGGACTAGGGTGTAGTCAAAAGGAGTCAGGAGGATGCTACTTCTACTCCTTGACAGCGTAGTCCTTCTTTCTGCGCAGGCTCACTCGGTTTTTCATCCTTTCTCGGTATCGAAGGTGCGCATTCTGTGTAGAGAGTGGAGGGAAGGAAGAAGAACAAGGACAATTTCCGCAGACTGTGTTAGCCTTATAATTAGGCATCCAAGATTGACTACATCGGGTGTGATTCTTAGCTGAACGGACTGTTGAACGAAATGATATGAGTTTGTGAAATGAATGAAATAGTTTGAAATGCGAGTAATCGTCTCTTCATTTCCCACACTCTTTCACCGGTCAGAGAGTCGAGAGATCGTACAAAATGAAGAGACGTTTACCCGTATTTCGAACCTTTTATCACAGGAAGCTCGGGCAATCTGCAAGTGTCAGGACGGATACCAAGGAGCGAAGTGTGATCAACTCATACTACAGAGTGGGGCTTCTTCTTTTTCTTATTGTTTTTGATGAGTTCACAGAAGAAGCTCAGAGATGAGCAATTTGGCATGATATATCATTTGGAAGGAACACAACTGGGAACGGCCGCTTGTTTCCTCGCTGAGACTGATCTCGATTCTTCTTCTCTATTCGAGAGACATTCCGATGTTCGAATGACACTCGACAAGTGCTATGAATATATGATGGCCAATTCGAAGTACCAAGTGTATGGTGAGTAGAGTTCGAAATACGGGTCGCCGTCTCTTCATTTCACACGCTCTCTCGCCTCTCTCGACACGCGAGAGAGTGTGGGAAATGAAGTGTAATAATTCAAGTAGTTGTATCACATAAGGATTTGATACTAGCAGTCTAGGTAATATCAATAATCCAGTGATTACTAAGTGAATTACTCAAAACAAACAACAAATAGCATCGAATACCAATCACAATTCCAAAATTGGAGAGAACCTCCGGCCGATCAAATGAAATTGTTAACAGAGTATAAATGGCCTTAGCCACCTCCAGGATAATCAGAGAGTATAAATAGCACGAGGCTACCTCTCAAGGAAAAGTGGAGTAAGTAGAACGAAGCTACCACCACATACAAGATAACCGTGTTTACTAAGTGTGAAACAAGCCGGAAATCAGGGAGAAAACGAGGACTCACGTTACACAGCTAACATATTGATGAAACTAACAATTACGTTATGCGTTAACAATTACGTTAATTACGTCACCAGTACGTTATGGTTACTGTAAGAGGCTAGGATGTCGTAATGTCTCGCTGTCCGTCTGCAGCTTTGTTTTCACGCTTGAACTTTGTTTGCGTATAACTCAAGATGGTTGGGGAAAACGATGGAAACACACACACACACAAATGTGCCTCTTTCACTTTCCCTCTTCCGTCTCTCTCTCATAATGCTCTCCTATGACTCAGCGCGTTGCTCGCGCACTCAGTGTCATTTAGCAATACACAACTCGGCGAATATCCTAGCCCATTTGTGTTCTCAGTTCTTCAGGTAACACTAGCTCGATAAATAGAGAGCAAAAATTTGCACTGCGTTGACTTTGATTTGATGTCGTATAGGCCTCAGTCATCATACAGGGATTCCGTCATGATGGGTATAATGATGGGTTTTGCACCAGCCTGATACAAGAAATGTAGCGAGATTGTTTGGGGCAAGACCATTGTCGGACAACTGCAAAAATCGCTTGAAATGGATGCAACTTTGCCTTTCACACAATTTTATAGTCACTCCGGGTACATCGGACATGCCACTCGCCCTAGTAATGATGTGCTTCAACTGGAAAGCTAAGTTTTGTTTTCAGCGGAACCCGACGGACGTATTGTCGGATGCTTCGCTCCGGCTGGACTCGATACTTGCCGTAGCCAGCTCACTGGACCATCTCGTTTGGCGAGTGGAGGCGCTGGATTGGCCGATCTAGACGGACCTGTTGTATGTACTTGTCGTAATGCGTATAGTGATGAAATAGCCCTTAAAAAGTGATTGGCCTATGTTCCCATAGGATTTCATGTGTCATGAATATGAGGCGATCTTGGCAATGCGATCATGGCTCTGGTCCGTTTTGGGTGTCCCATCAAAGTGTTCTGGAAACGGCAAAGTTTTTCGGTCCCAGCGATATTTTCCTGGACCCGGAAATAGTTTTCTGGACCCGGAAATAATCCTCTTTCCCCCTCTTTCTCGCCTTAGTGCTGACGTTGCACTATTTCACCTTCCTCGCATCGATTTCAGCGAGAAACACTGAGAAGGATAGCGCGATGAGGCCTCAATGTCAGGAATGTGCAAATGGAGCTCCTCAACTACACACAGTGGGCTGTCAGGTAGGGTTCGCTTCGCAATCAAGATTGCAAGATCTTGAAAAGAAATAATTCAATTATCCCTTCTTGTCAAGAACAACTAGTTGTTTTTCAAGATCTTGTTTATTGATATTTCTTGAAATTGGTCGACTCTCTGGCAATTCACCTCATTTTATCATACGTTTCATTTGAAAAGGAAAACGAAATTTGCTGATTACTCGTATTCTTGAAATTTCTTGGTTGTTTTTCAAGATCTTGGAAAACAACTTTGCAATTTCCATTTCTTGACAAGATCATTCCTCGCCATCCAATCTTGAAAAGCAGTTTTTATCTTGACAAGCCAACCCTACTGTCAGGGTGAAGAATCCCGTCTCTTCATTCCGCGCACTCTCTCACGGGTCGAGTGACGAGAGAGTACGCGGAATGAGGAGATGGATTCTTCACCCTGACTACCCTACTCTACACACCACGCCTGCACGCCACACAATCCGAATGCAATGAGCGAAGATATGAGCTTTTTATTTATTGAGCATTGTAAAACTATTATGTACGTTGTTCGAGTAAAAAGTAACACAAAAAATATTGAAAAAAAACTATCAATTTTCTTCACGTCCGTCGGTTGCTCGTAGATGCACGACGAATGATCGCATGGTGTGTACCAAACGAGCCCAATCTTGCGCCCTTTGCAGCACCGATCGATTGAGCCCTGCAATGAAGATCAATTTTCGAGTCGCATTTTTTCGTTTTCTCGATGCTGATAAAGGTGGGATATCAGAAGGCACAAAGTGGGAGCTAAAGATAAAGGCTATTCTATAGTTTTATAATTCCGGGTCACTTTTCGCGTGTCAATTTTTCGAAAAATCAGATTAATCGTGGCCAACCGCTGCATTTACGTTTCGATAGAGGGATGAACTTTTCACAGAACTTCTTTATGCCTCTAATGAAGTGTTTTTCGTCATTAGGAACCATTTACCAATATTTTGGCAACATTCTAAACTTATTTTTTGACATGACTCATCTCGACTTTTTTCAGACCACAGCGTCAATTCATTCCTTTTCATCATTGTTGTCGCTTACATCGAGTATTTTCACTTTACCAGTCAGATTATTTTTCGCAGAATCCGTAAATGAAGAGAATAGTGATGAAATGAAGAGAAGTTGATGAAATATCGTAGTGGCATGAGATATAGTATATTCAGGTTTATTAGATTACACGGCTGTTATTGAAGAAGACAGAAGATATATATGCAAATAAAAGAACATCCCTCATTTCCCTCCCAACCCCCCTTTTACATTCCACAAGTACAAGCACTGACCCCTATATAAGCCCCTCGCCCTTCACCAAAATGTTGCTGGTTGATGGATAAACAAACGTTGCCTGTTTTCAGAGTGTTTTCACAGTGCATCCTGGGATCGATACTCCAATCCGGGGAAACCTAGCTTGTTCATATTGCATAGACTTTTACTATCTTTCTATTACTCTCGATTTCTTCGACATTTTGTCATATGTCTTTGCTGTCATTCCTTCATTCCTTGTCTCGACGTTATTGAAATGACTCAGTTACTGCAATTCGCACCTGTGAGCATCTACAATGATATTTTCTCATTGCATTATGTAGTAAAAAAGTAATTAAACGAGTGAAACACAAAAGGAAAAGGAATACAAAGTGAAACATAAAAAACATCAGAAATTTGACGATGGTGTTTTCTAAGCGTTTGAAGAATGAATGAAAACTGGGAAAACAGCAAACTTAGATGATTTCTTCGCTCACGTCTGTTATTATTTTCCTCCCACTGATCGACGACGACTAAAGATATCGCACACTTCGTTGTGTTTTAATTGTGCCTTATACAACTTCTTCCTATCCCAAAATGTATAGGGATAAAAGAGATGCAAGGAGGCAATCATCCCCTCACATTCTTTTCCAGTTCGCAACCCTCACTCCGCCGCAATTTATCATGATTTACAGTGGAATGCGTCGCCGACTTTCTCTTTCAATTCCGAATGCCGTTGTTTGGACAAGATCAACAGCAACCCGCACGGTGGAAAAATGCCAAAGAAAAAATTCGAGGTATTCTCGCCAACCCAATCTACTGTGCTGAATGGTGTGCCACGACGAAAATATAAAACTTTGAAGGCTAGCATACGTCATATTGGAAGAGATGCGGCATGGCATATGCGATAGTTTGCATAATTGAAAGCTCTCCAGTGCATTGGCGAACCGTGACGAAAACGCGAAAAGACGCGAAATGAAGAGACGAGTATTTCGTATTCCACTATTCTTGTCGTCACTGTGATCAACATGTCTTGAGCCAGGCGTGTTGTTGCTGGACCGACTACAATTTACCAAAAGGTGCGGTGGGTCAGATTTAGTTCGTTGGAGCACAGCCATGTTGTGCTCGATCGATTCACGCGGGTGTGCATTACGCACGAACCCTGTTCAGCTATGATCAGCAGTACTATTGTTCGTGTTCGGTGCCTCCTCTTTTTCATCTTTCTTTTCGGAGTTACTTATTATTTTATTCGATTATTTATATGAACAATAGCTATATCATTGACGATAGGAGAGAGTAGAGGAGAGCTGTAGTACCAATAGCGGGCGACTACCATGGATTTATGCATGCCGCTGTCAGTGGAAACCCAAGGGCGTTTTCAACCTGAATCAAACAAAATTACAGCATTTTCAGCGATCTCAAGGTCGCCCGTTACGATGCATTTCACGATCGCTCTCGCTGAAATGGAGCTTTTCTTGAACAAGTGAAACATGTATAAGTAACAAGCATGAAACATTGTAAGGGAGTTGTGAGATCCCTGTGAGATGCCGCGCCCGTGGATCATAGCACGAGCCATGAGGATAGTTGAACAATGGGGCTTAGCTCAGTGGTTAGAGCACCCGTCAATTGGTCGTTGGTTCGATTCCAGCAACCTCCAAAGGTTTTTGCAGACTCCTCTGACATCTTACAACATAATGAATGAATGAATGTAGGTACCCCTCCCTCACTTCGTAATGCGCTCTACAACTCGACCACAAACATATTGAGGTGTCCGATATTCTATCACTTTTTCCTAATATCTACAGGGTGGCAATAAAGTATTGTGTCATCAAACTTGATGAGCATCCCAGATACAAACTGCAGTAAAGGCTTTCATTTTTTTCACAGAATATTACTGAGTATAATAACTACAAATTACATGCTTGAGATCTAGCCAAACTTTTTTTATATTTTATAAAAATCGATTAATGTTCGGATAAAAATTTCGAATTCCCGCCAGCTTTTTTAGCAGTTCGATAGGTTTTTTCTTTGAACTTCTGATATACCTCCCAAATTCAATAGTGCATTAGTGACGGAGTCTGAATAGTACGGAATAGTAACGGAGTCTTGTGGGACGCACTCAACAGTACCCATGGGATATACGGCCGTTATTTTTGCAGCTCGTGTTTGCAGCCGTCAAGAAGTCGCCATACCCACAGGCAAGAAGCTTGATTTCTACCGTAATATTTAAAATAGAGATTAATATTTTAAAAAATATAGATGTCAATATCAATGCACAGCCTGTTCGAATCTCCTCGTTGCCGGTCACTGTAGCGGTGATCTGAAGCTATCGTGTGATGATTGTAATTTTACCTTTCGATCTCAGGTTCAATTGATTACATTTCCTGCCTATTATGTAATTCCATTCAGAAATGTATGGATGCGCATCGATATACCCCTTCAGATATTCGAAAAGGCAGCTCTCGGTGTAGCGACGTCAAGTTGTGTCTCGGGTATTTTTTCTTTCAAATAATTATTAGACTCCTGCGATTAGTGAGTTGAAAACATTTAAATTATAGGTGTAATACAGTCTATCGGCCTGCTAATGGCCCTCATATTTGCGGCCAAAGTTTATTCTGTGTCCTTTGCAAGTCCTATGTAAATCACCCGTGTTCTTGGGATAAGTATGAAGATTCATCGAGGCAGCAAATGCTGAAGAAACAGCGCGAATTTGCCTTCGGGTTTTTTGACTGTGAAAGCCAACAATGTACTGAGCGAGAAGACGGTGAATTCGAGTACGGAGAACATGTAGTGACTACAATATCATTGTGCAAGGTACGCCGAAGGGGCCCCACCTTTTGTGTCGAGATCGCCCATAGTCTGGATGAGTACTATTCTTGCAGATTTGCTACAAATGTGAGGATGCGCCCATTGATCAGTTCTGTCCTGGTCGATGTGGTGAACGGCGGGTGACTTTTCAGTACAAGGATGCCAATACTCCCAAAAATGAAGTCAGTAGAAACATATTTTTTTCAAGCTTTAAAATATCAAACATATCAGGTTGTGGATAAATTCGTCAATTATTTGATTACGGATCCCTCAATGAAGAGCAGGTATTCTTTTAGTGCAAATCACTGAGTTAATCATTGTCCTTTACAGGCTTATCTATTCGCACAACGGTATGAATAAATGGAATGTATAACATTATTTCGATATTTTATTTATATTACTCTCATGAGTGTTTTTTGACCGCCTAGAGAGAGAGAGAGAGAGAGAGAGAGATGCAAAGCGGTGGATTGAAAATTGTAGTATATTCCAGGTGCTAAATACGACCAACATTTAATCTTCAATGGATTCCGACGCCGTGGATTCTATCCGAAGACCGTAAACAAGGGTAGTTCACTGATTCGTGTAGAAGTGAAGAGTAGAGATCGAAAACTCGTGTTTAAGGTATGTTTTCATTCTCTCTCCTCATGACTCATATTCTTAAAACAGTCGTTGTCCTCTCGGTTGAATATTTTTCGAATTATCATGGCAAAATAATCAGCTAGTCTCCGTTTGAGGATTCTTACTGTACCATACCGATGCCTCTGTCGTCATTTGCAAAATCCTTCGAGCTGGATTGTGAAGATAAGGGTATGTACCTTTATATAGTCTCGTTATCGATTAATTTTCTAATTAATTAGATGATGAATTAGTGAATTCAAGGTACCTTTCCTCACCTGCTGAACATGAAGTGCTTTCGAGGAAAGAAATGGCCTTCGATTCCACCCAAGAAGTATTTCTCTTATAAGTATATGAAACCGGATCAGCAGATTGCATTTGATGACTGGTATGTAACGCAGATCGGGAAAGAGTTCGATCAAGACAAAGAACTTCGCCGTTACTGTGGTTAGCTGACTCTACAGGATCATTATGCATATTTTTTCTTGTTTTAGAGAATGATGTGCTACTACTCCTCAAAGGCTGCATGAAATTTCGAGAGAAAATGATTGAGGCTACCGACTGGTGCCCCTTTGTAACGGCGAATACCTTGGCTAGCTTTTGCCTTTATATTTTACGGGTGGATCATTTAAACGACCTGGAGATGCCGTATCTTCCCGAACGTCTGTTGATCCATTCAAGAAATTGGGGGTTTATATAACTATCGCTTTTAGAAGGATACGGCCGTGTAAATCAGAGTTTATTTGCATTGAAATATATTCGTTGGAGGGAGAGTAAACTGCCCTACGATCTGGAGCACGAACTCAGTTCAAAAGGAGAAAGGGTAAATTTAATATTTTTAAATGAATAACATATATTTTACATGAAGAAAATTGAGGGAAATGTTCTGTAGCCTGCCATAGCCGTATCTTCCCGCGACCGGGGAATAGGTATACGGTATTTGGTGTGGTAGCCTAGTAAAAGGTGTGAGGGACAGTGAGACGGTGAGAGGGGACTCTAAAAGGGAGTGAAAAGGGAGGGATTGATGAATATAGCGAGATCGAAGGATGTAGCTAAAATGCGGCTGAATAAAATAAATAATTGGTTTTCAGAAAATATCTATCGGGAATCACCATTTTTCGCTGGATTGTTACGATCCCGTCACTCATAAGATAATTGAGGTAAAATCATTTATCCATCCATTGTTTTAACCTACTATCTAGGTATTGGGATGCTGGCATCACGCGTGCAATAGGTACGTATTAGTATCTGACCACTAATTACACGTCTTTTTAACGGGGCTACTGCAGCCTATAGTAATAGCTAATTTACCCACCTGTCAATTAAACACTTTCTCAGATGCTTTCCTCCTGGCTCGATAATGGCAGGCGGTGAGAGGGCGGAAGAAGTGTATGGACGCACAATGAGAAGGATCGAAATGATTAAATCCGTGCATCCTGACATTGAAGTGCATTGGGAGTGCGAGATTAAAACCCAGCTCCTGGATCCTACAACAGGGATGAAGAAATTCTTCGATGAGGTTGAGGTACACGCATTATCTGGGTTGTTCCCCCACAAAGGCCTGATTAAAATAATTTATCTTTACAGATAGTTGATCGGTTGAAGATCAGAGACGGGATTTACGGTGGTGAGCGGTAATTGCAAATAATTTCGTGATAGAAAGATAGATTCAGGCCGAGTCGAAGTGATGAGAACGTATCTGAAAGCTACAGCCAAAACGATGATCAAACATTATGATATTTGCTCGTTATATCCAGCAATTCAGAGTACCCAGTGAGAATTTAATCATTCTTCATCATTCAATTTCGAAATAGCTTTTAAATTATAAATAAATATTTAAAAATATATTCCTCCCTCGCCCTTCTCGACACTTCATTCCCTCTTCAGCCGTTCTTCCCTCCCATCCTTAGTGCCCCGTCAATATTTTATATATTAATTGTAGCTTTTCAGTGAATCTCCTCTTGGTAGACCAGAAATCATTACTTCTAATTTCAAGCCAATAGTTGGGAACACATTTCCATATAAGGTGAGGTCTTAACTTTTTTTGATTTTACAGTCGTTAAAATACGCTAGATCAAGCCCTCAGGTATAGCATGCTATTTAGGGTATAGCCCTAATTACTATTTTGGCACCTTCCGATCTCAAGCTTCCCGTGTTGCCCGTGCGTCACGAGAAGGTCAGTTATATATTTTCTAGAAACCATAGGTTGTTATTTATTATTGCAGGCTCTTTTCTTCTGTCTCTGCTTCTCTTGCATTAAAGAGAGGTGGGGGTGATTTGATCAGTAAAGAATGTTAACCACCAGTGTGATACCCATTTTATAGGTCTGAACGTTGTGGCCATATCGGCAATGACAAGGCCCGGGCATGGCGAGGGACATACGCGACTGTGGAGATAAATCTGGCTCTGGAGAAGGGTTACAAGGTTCTAAAGTAAATAATATCTATAGAATGCTAATCTAATAAATAATCATAAAGGATCCACGAAGTGTATTCTTGGCAAGATTGGAGCACTTCCATCTATCGTAATTACTTCAAGCGACTAATCAAGCTGAAGGTAGCTCTTCTTTCATTATTATTATAAGGAAGTAGTGCGAGAAGGTGTTAGTGTCATTACTTTATAGTTTGCTTCCTCGGGATTTCCTCAAGGAGTTGATACACCCGAGCAGCAGAGCGAATATTGTGCTAAAGTAGGAGAGAAGTTGGGTTTCACGCTCCATCCGGACGAGGTCAAAGAAGATCCAGCCCTCCGCCTAGTATGCAAATGTTGCGTAAATTCTGGCTGGGGCGTGAGTTTTTACTTGTTTTATTTCAAATTTTAAATGATATGAAAAATAAAAATCCCACTTTTCAAGAAACTAGCGGAAGTACCGATTCACCTGAAGACGGAGTATATACCGGCATCCGAGTTCTACAACCTATGTCTTGACCCCAACATCATTCTCACACGATCAGAAATCGTAGAAGATGGCAACGATGGCGAGATGAGCGGGGATGATACATTGAGGGAGGAGACGCTGCTAGTTTCCTATAAACCCCGAATCGATACGATTCGAGCCAATCGGTCAGTCTTTTATTTATTTATTTAATTATTTTAAAATATTGCTAATAGATAATTAATTGATATTATTGAAGCTATAGTGCTACTCATCACGCGGTCATCCTGACAGCGCACTCGCGTGTCCTCCTGTATAGGATTCTGGAGAAAGTGGGGAGCAAAACTGCCTACTGCGATACAGTAGGAAATAAATATATTTACCCTCCAATCAACATGTCCCCTTATCAGGACTCCATTATTTTCGAAATGGATCGTGACGGTGAGGACCCGTTGAAGCACCTCTTGACTAATCTACTCGGGGAGATGAGTGACGAGTGTAAACCAGGATACGAACTGGATGAGTGCATATTCGCTGGTTGTAAGTCCTACCTTTTTGTCTTATCAAGGCTATTTACTGAAATAAGATTGAAAATAGTGCGACCTTATCAGGCAAAAATTATTCCATCTCTCTTCGTAACCTCGAAACCGGTGCTATTAGCAGGAAGGACGCTTTCAGGTGAGGGGTCCTGAATCGAGATCTCTAACCGTAATTTTCCTGTCAAAAATATTGCTTTTATAGGGGCGTAGTGAAGGACACGGAAGCGATGAATATTCTCTCCCACGAGATGATCTCGGATATGGTGTTGAAGAAGACTCCTGCGCATATCGATATCAAGAGACCCGAGTTGAAGAGGAAACTGGGAAGTGTGAAGACACAGATAATGTGCAAACGTTACCGCCCCTTTTCTTTCAAGAGAGTTGCTAGAGGAGAGGGGAAGGATGAGATTCACGTCCCTTTTGGATACATAGGTGATGACGAGTAGGGTCATTTATAACCCCTGTTTCCCATCTTTAGCTGTAGCTTATTATTTCTCTCATTCTACTGCTTCTCTTCAATCAATGTTTACTGTTTTTTCCCTTCTTATTTGTCCTCCGTATACGGTAATCCCCAAGAACTCTTCGGATATAGGTCTAAGATTAACTCGACTTCCCTCTTCATTCTCCCTCTTCACTCAATCTTGTGATGGTATCGTTCTACTAGACGGATCGCCTATCGATTATTTAAATTATTCTGTGGATAAACTTGAGATTGTATCAAGTTTCGAGTACTTTTATCTAATAAACGGTTCGCTATTTCATCGGTTACCTGATGAAAGTCACCATCTAATCACCGAAAGTACAGTCACGTGTATGTCTTACGATTTTTTCACATCAAAGCTCTGGTGGATTTCTAGCGGGAGAGAGGGCGCTTCATTGTGCTCACTTGACGGTTGCGTCGTGGGTGGTCTCGCGGTGAGAGAGTGTACGAATCTAGAGGTAACAGACAACGTAATACTAACACTGTCGTCCACGGGTCGAATCGAGGTGAACGGAGAAATTTACGAGGCCCGCCACAATTACATCCCCTTTGTACCGATTAGAAGTAGTTGCCTGATCAACTCCGCCTTTCGATTCTATCTTTTCTCATTTGTATTACTAGCCCTTCTCGTAATACTCCTTCTCTTCTCCCCACTCCCCAAATCCCCTAACGAAGATGTCTGCTCCTGTCGATTCAATGGAAACGTACCGCCAGCTTCTGGAGACACGCTACCCTTCAGTATACATTCGATGCATGGAAGAGCTAAGCCAGAAACCTCTCATAGGGCGATGGAGGAACTTATGGTCAGTTTTACGCACATGTTTCACCACTATAGCATCGTTATTTATGGTGCAGAACGAGGGCAAGAAATATTTGAAGCTAGATATAAACCCGCGTTTCCAGATCAAAGTCGATCACGAGGAGAGAGTGAAGGAATGCGAGAAAGCCGTGCAAGAGGCCGACACGGGAGTCTATACTTCGATCAAGGCCGTTGATCGCACTCGTCAGGAGGTTGAGGAGGCTCGTGCCAAGGTTAGACATAAATATTTCATTAGATTTTTCATTTATCATCACTTTAGCTTATATTTACAATATAATACGATGAGACAGTTTTAACGAAAAAATCAATAATATAGTGTATGTTTTCAGGAAGGGGTTACCGAAGAGAGAAATGCCGAGCTTGGTCGCCTTCTCGATGATGCCAACTGGGCCGTCTACGAGGCACTTCGTCGTATGGAACAAGCTCGTCAGGATCTAGACGACGCTCGTCAGTGTCTCCGTAATCAGCACCTTACCATCCTTCCATACTGAAGAGGACGGTTATTATATCTTCTCTCGTATTGCTTCTCACCGCTTTTTCTCTATTTTCCTGCCGGTAAATAAACCTTCTGAGTCTGAAGTGGGCCTGATCCTCTTTTGGATGACCACACACTATGAGGTACCCGTACCTACGACGCGTGGCGTCTTCGAATGAATCAAGAAAATATTTCATTTTCCCGGGAAAAATCTGTCTACCGTAATTTGCGATATTTAACTGATCAGATAGGGCCTTGAATAGTATTACGTAATGCGAGTTATTACGGACAATTCTCGAAATTTCGAACAAAGATTGTCCTAAAAGTATGAATGTCATATTGTAATGATGTGAACCTCTAGTCCAGAGTTGGGTTAGCAGTTCCTTATTAGCGATCGATTCGGTTAGCAGGTCATCTATTACAACGATTTTGTGATCTTTAGCGTCGCCACTTATGTGTTTTAGAGCAGCCGAATCAGGTAGTCCCTGTACTGTTTGAATTAGCGGCTGCGATGGCATATGATTCGTCTCAACACCATAATGCCAGTATATTTGGCTAGTGGGTTTATCAAACAGGTCAGGGTGCCGCAATAGTTCAAGGATAAATGTCGATTTGCCGCTTTGTGAGGCCCCGAGACATAGTATGTTGGCGGGACAGAGGAAACGAAAGGGAGGGCTGCTCTCGACAGGAACAGACATACTAAATGAATAATTTATTCAGGCTTTCACAAAATGCAATACTATGCAAATATAACCCTGAACAACAACCTCATTTCCGAGCGAGTCTAATAGTTGAATTCGAATTGATGTAACGTACTCTGATCACACTTTAATGTAGCGAATCTGCAGAAAGCTCTGCGATACTGTGTCATTTTGGGAGTTCATTGACGGAATTACACGTAAAAGATTTGTTTTCTGTGTACCACACAGAGTGAAATCAACAATGTCGCTGTACACATAGAGCAGGGATTTTCCATTTGAACAGTCGGGACTGTGGTCGCTAATCGCACTATCATGTAGAGTTAATTGCGCGAACCCACACATGTACGCAATCTCGTCGCTAAAATCTACCTGTTGCACATTATAGTTGAAATTTACAATAATCTTGCCTGACTGTTCATTGTAAGCAAAAACAATATGGGAGGGTAATTGTTCGACAGCGAAAGATCCGGGTGGTAATTCTTCATCTTCCTGGAGGGTGATGATAGGGCTCGGATTAACCTGACCCTGCTCCGCTGCCTGTTTCAATTTCTCGTCTCTAATCCGCGCATTTTCTAATGCAATTTGTCGTTGTTCTGTGTCTTTCTCAGTCTGTATTCTCCTCTCTTCTTCCGCTTGTTTTCGTGCGTTCTCCTCCTCTTCTTGTTTCTTCTTTCTAGCAGCGGCAGCCTCCCGATCTTTTCTCTCTTTCTCTGCTTGTTTCTTCCTCCCCTCTGCTTCTTCCCTGTTCTTTCTCTCCTTTTCCATCTGTTTCCTCCTTATTTCGGCCTGTTCTCTCTCCTTTCTCAGCTGATCCTCCCGCTCTTCTTGCTGTTTTCGCTCCATTTCCTTCTTATTTTTATTGGCTTCTGCAACTGCTTCTAATGCTACTCTCGCCTGCTCCCGCTCTTTGGCCTCAAGCTCCACTCGAATCCTTTCCTCCTCTTCCCTCCGTTCTTCTTCCGCCTTCCGTCTCTGATTTTCAACATCTAGCCTCTTTTGTTCTCTTTGTCTCTCCATTTCAGCCTGAACCCTTTTCTTCTCCTCGGCTTTCCTTCTCTGTTCTTCGGCGGCTATTCGGAGACGTTCCCTCTCTTCCGCAACCTGTCGCTCCTTCTCGAGCTTCTCTGTATCTTTCACACTAGCCGGTGGCGACGGTGTACTATTAACCGACTCTGATTTTTTGTCAGCATTTACTGCTTTTCGTGCAATTTCGGTCTGTCGTTCAACATGTTCTCCCCATTCTTCGGCTGTCCAATTCGGATCTCCGATCTCGGTAAACAAGGCCTCCTCTTCCTCGGAAATGAAAGGAATCTCTTCCATTAGCGTAGGATTAGCGGAAGGATCGACTAAGCGCCGTTTACGAGTGCGCGGAACTGCATTGTTTAGAGCGGCAACCAGCGATTGCGGAGTTTTATAAATGCCTTTGGGAAGGAAACAGTTGATAACTCCACTGTTATCGTGAAGTGTGATCACGAAGGGCGAGTTACGAGGGACTGTGAGAATTTCACCACTTATTAAAATCTCGTGTAAGCCAACATTCCAATTATTTCTAAAAATTAACGGTTCAGGGAGCCGGGTTCGGAAATCTGATGTTTTATTATCGCTCCCACCTGTATTACTGGGGAGTGTAACGTAGAAATCGGCCATTTTAAATTTAGAAAAAATGGTATAGTCGTCACGGACGTGTGAATACGAAATGAGGCGTGGATAAATACGAGTGGAAGAGGGGGGGGGATAGAGGGGACTAGGGTGAGCGAGAGAGTATGGAGAAGGTGGAGAGCACAGACGTTCAAAGCTGAAGAAGGAGTAGCGCTAGTATGAATTTGTGGCATTGTTAGAAGATGACGTCTAAAGATTTAGCACGTGTGCGTAAACATTATTTTGACTTGCGTAACCCCTCCGCTTTCACGTCTGTTGAGAGGGTCGCCAGGGCCAGTAAAGTGCCCGTAAATGATGTGCGGGAATTTCTTCGAGAACAACCTACATATACGCTTTTCAAAAAAATTCGGCGCAAATTCGACAGACGTAAAACGATCGGAATAGCCCTTAATCAGACGTTACAATCAGATTTAGCGGACCTTTCTTTATGGAAGAAGTACAACTCTGGCTACACATTTTGCGTTATATCTATCGATACATATTCGCGTTATATATGGGCAACTCCTATCCGGCAAAAATCTGGTCCCGAAATGAAGAGAGCCTTGCGGAAGCTCTTCGAGGATTGTCTCGCAAAATACGGCCATGTTTGCTCCCGTTTCGTGAGTGATAATGGTCGAGAGTATTACAACAAAGACACGAATGCATTGTACAAGGAATACGGGATAAATCACTTTAGCACTAAAACCGAAATGAAAGCCGCGTGTGCCGAGAGAGCGATACAGAGTGTGAAGCGGCGACTCTATAAATATCTTCATCACAAATCCTCCAAGCGGTGGATCGACGCGATAGATGCAATTGTAAGAGCCATAAATCGAAGTCCGAATCGATCGATCGGGATGGCCCCTATTGACGTGAAGGAGGGCGATATTGATGAGGGGATCGGTAGGCCCGTACCTAGAAATCTGGGCATTCAAGTCGGAGATTCCGTACGAATTAGCAAAGCTAAGAGAACGTTTGAAAAGGGATACACCCCGAATTTCACTGAAGAACTATTTATTGTGCATAAAGTCAAGCGGCATCACTACCCACCGTATCTCAAACTGAAAGATTTTAACGGCGAGGACATTGATGGATCGTTCTATCTCGACGAAGTACATAAGGTGAAGGATGACGGGATGCGCAAAATCGAGAAGGTTCTTCAACGACGGACTGTTAGTGGAAAGAAGGAAGTACTCGTAAAGTACCTTGGGTACCGGGCATCATTCAGTTCTTGGATCCCCGCCGATAGTATTATTCGACTTTGAAATAAACATATTTTATCATTTATCGTACTTCTCTCGCATTACCGAACGAATGTACATTATTTACATTATTTACCTTTTTTGCACTCGGCGAATACGCAATGAAAAATCGTTTTTATTTTTTTATATTTTTTGTCCACCCCCAATTCCGGAAATCCCCCCGAACATGCACGGTGAAATATTGCTCAAAATAGGTGAAAAATGAGAGCTGCGAAATACAAAAATGCACCGGAATCGTGAATATTGTAGAGCCGGGTTTTAGTAATTTCGACAGAGCCAGCTGACTCGCTTCGTCATCACAGCTCTAGTTTTCAATTACGCTCTCGAATTTCTTGTTTATTTGGTGTCATTTCTCGTTTATTATTGTAATATTTTGTACTAAGATGCGTCCTACGGCTTTGGGAGGCGGTACCGCGCGTGCGGGAGATGTTTATTGGTTCAGGTTTGAATTTCTCTTGGTATTTCGGGCGAGTTGGGTCCTTGCTGGCCGTGTTGGACTTGTTTCAGCGCTTTGGACGGTTTTCTGGAGGCGTTGGTCAAGTGCCAAAAGGATTTCATCAGGTTAGAAGGAGTTATTGATCGTTTGAAATGCTCAGCAAATGAAATGTGCTGGTTATCTAGTTATTGATTGTCTGGAAGGAGGAAGGGAGGGGAACAGGTATATCACAAGCCTCCTTCCGCTCTCTTCCTCTCTCCGTCCCTATGTCATTTCGTCATATGATTTTATTCTCAGCCCGTCGAGTGGAGCGGTCGTCCTCCCTTCTTCTCTCCTCTTCCTTCTCTCTCCCGATGACCGGGGGAGAGAGGATCAAGTTCAGTCAGATGGGTCTCTTTTCCTTACTATCATTTTCGTTTGAAAACGTTTTTGCTATCGAAATATGCTTCGTTGATTTTTTGGTCACTGATGAAACACCACTTTTGTTGTCAAAACTGGAATGGAGACGCTATTATTTGTTATATTACAAGTGGGCTTGTGGATACGTTTTCAGGACTTCTTTTCCTTTCTATCAAGATTCGTGCGAGGATTCTAATCGATGAACGAGGTATGGGGATGGGGTGGGTTAATTATTAGCTTTGCAGGTTCTTTCTTTCTTTCTTTTTTTATGTCTTTCTTCCTTTCTTCGAGGAATGGAGAACGGATTCATTTTGATCAATGAAGAGGTTTGTGGGTGGGGGTTTTAAGTTTCACTTTTCAGACATTTTCTTCCTTTCTTATATTATTCAAGCGAGGATTCATATCGATTAATGAGGTATGGGGTGGGTGGTTGTATTTTTGATCGTTTAGGCCTTCTATTCATTTCTTATATTTTGAAGAATTCGTAGTTCGATGCGAGGATTCATATCGATCAACGAGGTTTGGCTTCAATCTGTTTATTTGAATTCTCTTCTACATTTTTATCCGATATTATATTGAGATACATGTACATTTACAAATACCTTCTGTTTAGTGCTAACATCGGGAGAAGGAGGAAAAGAAAAGAAGAATTATAATATATCTTCGTGAAACAGGTGATCATATTTACAATTTGGGTGACATGCAATTCTTAAAAATCATTATCGTCGATGAAATTGGGGCTTTCTCTTCTGGAATCATCGTCCATGAACTCCTCAGAGTTATTATCATATCCATTGTCTAATTGAAGATTGATTACTAATTCTGGGAGTCATAGATGGAGAACGGGCAACAATACCATTGGTGGAATCATTAGGGTTATTCAAGATTCTATGGTAGTTAGAGGAGGGAATTGAGTAAGTGATGGGAACTAGAGATGAGGATTGTGAATGGAATTGACTGCGTATGGGAGTCATCCACTGTCCATTCACAAAAACAGGAATGGGTGTGAGGCCAAGTGAGGGGCTAGTATGGACTACCGTATTCTGAATCTGAACGAATCGACCGTTTTGTGATCGGGGTAGATCACGAGGGGGAGGATTAATAGATGGCCTCTTGTGATTGAACTTGTATACATTTCCGTTCAATCTATTCTTCACTTGTTTCATCCTTTGGGTTCTGTCTGGACCGAGGGAGATTTTTCTTCTGTGACAAAGAAGCTGAAGATATTAGTCAATAGGTAAAGGCGCAAAACAAACAAACCTCATAGAGCCATTTAACCTTGCGTGGGTCTCTCATCTCCAATCGAAGATGTCTCTCATTGGGGAAAATAATCTCGTCAATTCGAGTCGCGAAAATCAGCAAGTTCTCATTAGCATCATGTAGATCGACAATGTCTTTTGCGACATATTTATAGTCGAAATCTGAATTAAAATTTTAAAAAACTCATTCATCACCTTGGTGAATCTATGACAAATGAAATAAATGAGACTATTCCAGAAGCTGACCATTTGATGTCTCCGGAAGGGCATCGACAACTTTCTCTAGATTGGCAGCCACCTTCTCGAGGTTGTTAGTAATGTTTCTGTCCCTCTCCTCTAGCAATCTTACCTGTAGTATTGTTGTTTCGGCCTATTGTTTTAGTTTGAATTACAACTATTGAAATATATTAAGTAAATTGTAGAATAAATGGCTTCCCTTATGACTGATTCCCTCAATGGCATTCGTATCATCTGCAGCCGAATCCTCAAGACGAATTACTGATTGTCTCAGATAGTGAAGTGATGACGTCAAAGGAGCAAGTTGCTCTTGAAGGAGTGAGCGTAGATCAGATGTGTCTGTAATGGTGTGGAACTGAACAGGATAGTGGGTGTTATCATGATAGTCATCAAAGAATGTTGGAATGGCAACTAACCAACTGAGCCGTGTGTTCTCCCTTTCTGTAAGGTAGTTGAGAGAGAATGAGGAATTGGAGAAGAACGACGAATTGGAGGACGATGAATGGGAGAAGAGCGACGATTGGGAGAAGAATGAGGAGAAGTGTCCGATTCGATATGAGGAGAATCCTCTCTCATTGAGGGAGCACGATGGACTCTTCCTCTGAGTATTCTCTTCGATTCCATTTGATCTTCCTCCTCTTCCATCATCGCATTATCCCCCAATGGATCCTCTTCATTATCCTCCCCATCTCCCATCATTCCTCCATGGGGAGGATGAACGGTGAACTGAAAGAATGATCGCTCGCTTTACGGTAGGGATCGATGTGATTTAGTTGTCTTTGTTGAATGAAACCAGTACAGTTGTTGTGAGCATGAGTAAACAGACTGACCCCAACTGTTATTTCCTTCCTTTTCCTTCCTCTCTTCTTCTTTCCCTTCGTCTCTTCCTCCATCTGCTTCTTCTTTCCACTCATCTCCGTTAAAGTACCGATATCGATGTACGTACCAGAGGAAAGCCCCTTCTTTGTCTTATAAGTGATTGTCATTCCCCTGGATCGGGCTCCTTTGGTGATCATTGAATTATCGATGAGAGTTAACTGATCAGCTCCTTTGACAAGCACGTAAGACATGTCTGAATATTCCGAAATACAGATGAATCCCGTGAAAAACAACAATGAAAGTGAATGAATTAAGAAGTGACAAGTAAACAATCTATTTCACAATATCATGCTCTCCTCAATATCATGCTCTCTCATTGTTTACGTGTTATTGTGTCATTGTCATTCATCTGTTTGCGTGCCTAGAAGACGATTGTCTTTACACAATGCCTCCGCCTCTGCGCTACCACGTAGGTTGAATTTGATTCATCTCTGATCTACCGTATCCACAGTCTTCATACCGTAACATTTACATCTGATATCGATCCCCGTAACCCCCTTTTCTCTTGTTGCAGTTCCGAGATGAACGTCCACTCGAGAAGAGTTGGAAAGATTGGATCATTGTATGGAGGGACGATGACAAAAGTTACTCGGAGATTGTAGAGTTACTATCACAAAGAGGCCATAAAGCAACAAAGAGCCTTGTGAAGAGAGTTCTGGAGAAAGAGTTCATTCTGAGGGAATATAGACCCGTGTCCATCAAGGATATGGAGATCTTTTCCTCCATTCGAGACACAGTAATCCGAAGTTATCTCGATGATTCTTCAGCTACACTCGAATCAGTTCAGATAACTATCAAGAATAACTTCAATGAAGACGTTAGTTCATTCAACATATCGTTCGGAATAATATTTCAACATGATGAATACATTATTGATAGTTACATACCGTATCCTCTCAGATTTCTTTGGCCGTCGTTCGTCGCATTCGTGAAGAATGCGGATTCAGATGCTATAACACAAGATACGGACACTCTGTTCGTCTCGTAAATCGCCCTCTCAGACTGGCTTTCTGCCAGAAACAAGTCGAAGAGGATAATCAATTCACTAGACACGTCTTCACAGACGAATGTTCGGTTCAGTTGGCTGCCAATAACCGATTTGTATTTTGTCTAAGGGGAGATGTTCAAAGGAGGGTGAAGAGTGTTCACAAGAACCCAGTAAAGGTAATACTTTGAACAAAAGACATATCAAGACGTTTCCTAATACATTCTCAGGTAATGATTTGGGGAGGTATCAGTTGGCAAGGTGCCACCCCTCTCGTCCTATTCGAAACAGGAACCAAGATCAATAACGGAATGTATCAGGCAGTCCTGGAAACTGCATACAAAAACTGGGCGAAGTCAGATTGGTGGTAGGATGAACTAACAAGTTGTGATCAATTTAGGGATAAGTTCGGTGGGAGGGCGATTCTTATCCAGGATAACGCCCCATGTCATACCGCTGGAGGCACAAAAGAGTATCTCAATAGAGAGGACATTCAGGTGTGTACAAACTGCCAACCATTTCACAAAATATTATATCGGCAAAAAAAATACAACTCAAGGTGTTGGACTGGCCGCCGGAATCCCCGGACATCAACGCCGTAGAGGTCGTTTGGGCCAATCTCAAACGGTGGCTCCAAAACGAATGGAAGCCGAAGAACCTCTCGCACCTTAAGGAAGGCATTTCAAAATGGTGGTACGAAGTCCTCACAATTGAGAAGTGTAGGGACTACATTAGGCGGGTGCAATCTCAGATGCGAAAGGTGATTGCTAATATGGGAGCCCCTGTTTTCGACTAGGACTCACCTCTAGTTTCCTCTCCCTTTCTTCTCCTTCACTTCTATTTCCTCCTCCTTTCCTCTTCATTCTTCTCCAGAATATCACAAATTCTATAATTAATCAATCTTTCGTTTTGTTAAAACTAGAAGTTATCTCGATTCACAATATTTATATTATATAGTTATTTCGCGAAATGAAGTAATCAATTGTAAATAGTTAATATTGTATAACTTGAAAGTTATCAACTACTTTCTTTCCACTATATTTAAATTGTTCTTTCTTGAAGCTTTCCAATCCGAACTGTTTTAAATCGCCAATTGTAAATAGTCAATACTATTGTAGTCAGAAGATAAAAATAAACAGTTTAAAAACATACCTCGTTGATCGATATGAATCCTCGCTTCAATATAAGAAAAGAAGACAATTCCTGTAAAAGTGAGACTTAAACCCCCCCCCCCCCACCCACAAACCTCTTCATTGATCAAAATGAATCCTTTCTCCATTCCTCGAAGAAAGAAAGAAAGACATAGAAAAGAAAGAAAGAAAGAAAGAACCTGCAAAGCTAATAATTAACCCACCCCACCCCCATACCTCGTTCATCGATTAGAATCCTCGCACGAATCTTGATAGAAAGGAAAAGAAGTCCTGAAAACGTATCCACAAGCCCACTTGTAATATAACAAATAATAGCGTCTCCATTCCAGTTTTGACAACAAAAGTGGTGTTTCATCAGTGACCAAAAAATCAACGAAGCATATTTCGATAGCAAAAACGTTTTCAAACGAAAATGATAGTAAGGAAAAGAGACCCATCTGACTGAACTTGATCCTCTCTCCCCCGGTCATCGGGAGAGAGAAGGAAGAGGAGAGAAGAAGGGAGGACGACCGCTCCACTCGACGGGCTGAGAATAAAATCATATGACGAAATGACATAGGGACGGAGAGAGGAAGAGAGCGGAAGGAGGCTTGTGATATACCTGTTCCCCTCCCTTCCTCCTTCCAGACAATCAATAACTAGATAACCAGCACATTTCATTTGCTGAGCATTTCAAACGATCAATAACTCCTTCTAACCTGATGAAATCCTTTTGGCACTTGACCAACGCCTCCAGAAAACCGTCCAAAGCGCTGAAACAAGTCCAACACGGCCAGCAAGGACCCAACTCGCCCGAAATACCAAGAGAAATTCAAACCTGAACCAATAAACATCTCCCGCACGCGCGGTACCGCCTCCCAAAGCCGTAGGACGCATCTTAGTACAAAATATTACAATAATAAACGAGAAATGACACCAAATAAACAAGAAATTCGAGAGCGTAATTGAAAACTAGAGCTGTGATGACGAAGCGAGTCAGCTGGCTCTGTCGAAATTACTAAAACCCGGCTCTACAATATTCACGATTCCGGTGCATTTTTGTATTTCGCAGCTCTCATTTTTCACCTATTTTGAGCAATATTTCACCGTGCATGTTCGGGGGGATTTCCGGAATTGGGGGTGGACAAAAAATATAAAAAAATAAAAACGATTTTTCATTGCGTATTCGCCGAGTGCAAAAAAGGTAAATAATGTAAATAATGTACATTGGTTCGGTAATGCGAGAGAAGTACGATACTCGATTAATATACACGAGGGTTACGGTCCTTATCAATCACCAGATTGGTGATTACCTCCCCTAAAATAATGGCATACAATCCCGAAGCTGGAACGTCCTTAGCAAAGTTCAGCTTGACAGTCGTCTCTCCAATCCTCTGTAGGGCGAATTGATCGGCCTCGGCTCCACTGGTATCGAATGCATAAATGCAGCAGTGTTTTGCAAATGTTGACGGTTTGATTCCGTTGGAGCATCCGGTTCCCGCAACATTTAATGCCTCCTGGAGGGCCAAATACGCTTTTGCGTAGTGATTCTTCTCGTAGTTGAGGGAGTAATCGTGGAAGGGGATAACCTCGCCTCCTGCTTCGACGCGCACGCTTTGTAGATCAAAATTCTTGAAGACGAATGGATTCGAATAGTCTCCATTATAGGCACTCGCCGATACCAGAGTTAGAAACACTCGTCTCGGGATCGAGTTTGAAAACACCTTCATTGTGGGAATGTCCCTAATGCCTCCGGGAATGAAAAATGTTCTAACTTGGGTACTAATTGAACTGTACGTAATCGACCCTCTAGTACGTAGGAGATTATCGAAGGCAATTTTCACATCATCACTCACGTGCAATTCATGCATCATGAGCGACATCTTGGTAACCTTAATTCGATACTTCTTCACGCCCTTCCTTCGGTCAATACATGCTTCATCCGCATTCGGGAATAGCAGAATTCGAAAATCTACATTGGAAGTACTGACTTATTTTGAGTCCCGGGCTCGAACCAGCAAGGAGTGATAACTTCTATCTCCTGTGATTTGGCACATGCTCTAACCCTCTTTAAATATTCAGCATCCGCCTCTGATGTGGGGTCGGCCTCGGGTGTTAAACCCGCAAGGCGTAGAAATGTATCCTTGTATTCCCGACTATACGAGAGCATGGCACTGATATAACTACGATACGAGAAGTTATCACAATCATGAACCAAAGTACCATTAACCATTACGTGAATTTGTTTGAAAAAACTACAGTCAAATAGATTAAGTGGCGCATAAATGTCGGTATTATCTTCGGCGGTAATATCGCTACCGTCCTCGTTTACAATCTTGAAACGGGTAATTACATGACTTCGTTGTAAATCTAAGAAACAGCTTTGATTGATAATACGAAACTCGAAAGGCCTAATGGAAGGACCGGACGTGAGACTTATTTCGTTGAAGCGTGATGTCTCCACACCACAGACAGTATTATTCGAATTAAATAAATCAAGACTTGGGTGAAGCGTGGAAGCGCTCGACGAAGTCTCGCTCTTAAACATTTAACGACCGCTCTGTATGAACACAGGATGAAAGAATGAATGATTATTTATTTATCGATCACATTTAAATAACGACAAGACTCTCCAATACGTGTAACGATGATCCTCGGCTACGCACAAGAGGTAAATCAGCATCAGGATCGTAACCGAGACGGGCACTTGCATGATTAAAGGAGGAGTATCAGGAAAGAATATTGGCGACTCTCACACGGAAAACCGTGCCCTATCAATTTCTTGGAACTTTGCCAAAAAGGGCGGCCGAGTACGGTATTCGCCATTCGATTTTTTCCTTACTGGAATTTTCGTTCCTTTCGCTTGTTTTTCTCCATTGTTTCACTCGTAATTTTGGGTTTACTCGTGACTAGGGGACTCACAATTATCGTCGATTCGGTTTACAGCTTTGATCAGCTGTAAAACGCATCGAATAGCCCAAAAACTGTTACCAAAAACTTTCGGTTTCTTTTCTTTCTTGCACCTATCTTTCATCCATGATTTCTTCTTCCCTTATTTTTAAAATTGTAATACCTACTAATCTATTCTGGCCACTTTAACTATCCTTTTCCGCGGTTCGAGGCCTAAAATACTTTCTCGGCTTCTCCAATTGCTCTGTTTTGTCCTTGTTCTAACACTTTAGAGTGCTAATTTGTGGCTATAAGCTTAAATTCATTGCTTAAATTTGTCCCATTTCTCTTCTAATTAGTTCAAATTGATGCAAAACTAGTATACACTTGTCAGGTGCGAGTTCTTGCAACATCGAGTACAATCCTTTCCATTCCTTCCCATTCTCTAACGACTTCTTGATCGTACCATTCTAATTATGCTCGTTGGTTGTCGCGTTATTCTCTTTTTATATTTTTGAGTATCGCACTTCATAGCATCTTATAGTATCGCATTTCAGGAGCAGACTTGCGCTTCGTGCGGATACCCCGCCGCCAAGAAATGTGTGTACCAGTGGTCCATCAAGGCTATTCGCAGAAGCACCACCGGAACTGGTCGCATGCGTCATCTAAAGAAGATCCAGCACCGCTTCAAGTGAGTTGATTACCTTACTATATCAAAAATATTAGTGGCTTAGTGGCTAAAAGCTTAAATTTATTGCTTCTTTTCGTCCCATTTAACTTATAATTAGTTCAAATTGATGCCTCTTATTCTAATTAAAATCGTTGAATGCCGAGTTATTCTCTTTTTATATTTTTGATAAGGTCGCACTATTCTCTAATGAATAACTTCAGAAGCACACTTGCGCTTCGTGCGGATACCCCGCCGCCAAGAAGCGTGTGTACCAGAGGCTATCCGCAGACGCACCACCGGAACTGGTCGCATGCGTCATCTAAAGAAGATCCAGCACCGCTTCAAGTGAGTTAAATAACTTATTTTGGTGACTTAGCGTTCGTTATGTCATATTAAATTTGAACAAAATACCTTGCTATAGTTAGTGATGTGAATTGTTGTTTGTTGCTCCAATTGTTTTGTTTGAGAAGGATACATATAAGACGATACACACACTATGGTTCCGTTCCATGAATTAGTTGTGCGTTTGTTTTTATAGATTATACTAGCTCAATTATATGAAAACTAACGTTAAATGCTGAACGAGCTCATGGAACGTTACAATAGTGTTCGAACTGACTTATATCATTAATCCTTACAAACGAGAGCAGGATTGGCAAATTTACATAGCCTTCGCTTAAATTTTACGCAAGTGGTCCAAAAAATTTTCAAAATACAAGCATTCCAGGAACGGCTTCCGTGAGGGTACCGTCGCTGTCTCCCAGAAGAAGCGCACTCAGAGCGCTGCCTCCAACTAAGCGGCACGATTGATTCTCGGCCGAACTGTTGTCGAAAGATGACTTGCCTCGTTTACTTGTTATTATTGTCTTTTGTTCATAAATGGCTTCCTATTGATATATGTTTGACATGGCCACATAATCAAGAACGAAGTGACGTCAATGTCAGCCCAGGTATCGTATAATGTATCATATTTGACCACAAGCGAGGCATTATTAGTTTTTACGATATGACAGTCTTTTCGTGAGTTGAAACATTGATCCTCTTACAATTAGTTCATCTGGACAGTATTTTCGATATTTTTTCAAAATTCGATTTAGTTATCAATGCTAATTCTTTAAAACCCTCATACTTTCATTCAAAATCTTTTTGTATGTGTGGAAAAAATCCGGCAAAAGACTTCTGCAGCTGGCGGGAGTCGAACCAGCGTGTCAGGGAAAAGTCGATATCGAAACACTTACCGTAATCGAAATCGTCCCTGCCCTATCAAGTAAACTTTGCGCGCCCATATCTCGCTTCAAAATGAATTTTGAACACTCAAATTTTGGATTTCTTACATGGTTGTAGTAAGTAATCGGATAATGTGCTCGGATACCCCAAGTAAATATTGCTGATACTCCTCCTTTAAATACCGTATCGTAGCCTCGCAGGGTACGGATACGAGTGTAGTGAGAATCGAGCGAGACATGAGTGTCGAGAAGGATAGGAGGAGTATTTGAATAGCTATTAACGCCATTCATGTTGCGGGTACCCTCGACGCCGACGTTGATAGTAGGAAGAATACCATGGAGGGCATGCATTTTTTCCCGACGATTGAGATATCTCCAGTAGGGATAATGTTGTTCAATATACGAGAGGAGAGACTGCATACTGACGGTAGGCTGCGAGACGAGAAGACTAATGAATGAAGGCTCTTCTGATCACTTTAGAAGGCGGAGCGGAACTGCCACTCCTACTGCGCTTTGCCCTTTTTGCAGGGGCGGGGTTACGAATGAAGCCAATCGGTCTAGGAACCCCTTGGCCTTTTTGAATCGATTTTTGGCGGCAACGGCGTCGAGATTTGCCTACGCCCGTGAGATTACGCACCGTAGTTCGTGCATGACTCTTCACACTATCTTTGAGACTGGCACCATTATTAACATCGTTCACAATACTACTGCCGGTATTGACCAAGGTTTGGCCCACTGGACTGGCAAGAAATGAAGGAATTAGACGAAGAATCGACCGCAACACCCCTCCCACGCTACCACCATGAAATGAGAAATGAGTCCGGTGAAATGAGATATTCTTCCACTACCACCGCCTTGTTGTGCGATATTGTGGTTAAATAAACTTGTCCAATTTTCTTTCGTAGAAGCATATTTACTCAGACGACATGGTCTCATCATGGACTCTAGACTTCTTTGTAGTAATGGCCCCAGTATTATCATCACTTCCGGAATCCCCTTCATCCTCGCCATCATCACCACTGTCATTAATATCACCGTCACCCTCTGCCTTATCTTCCTCCTCCTCCTCATCAACACGATCATGCTTATTCTTAAGAGTAGTGTTGAAATATAGGGTCTGGGAGCATTTACGATTGGCAAAAACACAGGTCCTACAGAGTAAAAGGACGAGTCCATGTCTCTCTCCCTTCTTGACCTCTTTCTTGCAAGTGACTGAAGCCTCGATGCACTCATCGCACATGTGTACGATGACGGCGCGTTGAGGATGGGCGAGGTAGCTCTGCTCAAACTGGGCGCACAGCTCATTCTTGCCGGGCGGGGTGAACGTGTGCTTGGCCTGAAATTAGTCATACTGTAAAATGTGATAGGGGAACAGAAGGGTACGGTATACCTTTTCAGTCTTTCTATCAGCAACAGCTCTGCCCGACTTCTTCCTGGGTACGGTAGTGAAGACGGTCGAGGATGAGGACTTCTTGGGCATGGTGAATCTGGCCATGGCTGGAGTGCCGAGCAGATGAGGAAGGGAAGCAGATGCTTGTTAATGGTGTCCTCTGGCTGCAATTGCTGCCCTATATATACCCTGCTTAATGGTCGGAGGCGGAGCCTGTCTCTCACTCTTACACACTCTCTCACGCTGTATGACGTCTGCGTCTCTTCCCTCTCGCTAGCCTAATATTTCTTCAGTGCTAGTGTCATTCGCCTCGAATTCAAATGTCGGAGTCTGCCTGCTTCCCCGATTGTGCCTCCACCAACCCCGATTTGAAATTCTCCTCCGTCTCATTTGCCGATGTCGTAAAAAATGAAAAGAAGATCCCCGTATTCGAAGACAGAGGAGTTCAAACGGTCGAAGCCCGCCCTCCGATGAAAGGAGAAACGATGTTCCGAAACGGCAATAACAAACTGGCGCATATGGTAATTTATTTTCGAATTAATTAATTATTTGATCTAACCAGACACGTCGTCAATGGAGTTCTTCAGCCAGGGCCCTTCATGTTCTGCTGTGTTCGGGATGCTGGAAGACTTTTCGAGATGATGAAACGAGACTAGCCAGCAATAATGGCTCTCAAACAATTGTTATCAAAGTGTGTGATCATTGTGTACGAAATAATCGGACTCAACGGTTTGATTAATTGCCTCTCTCGTCTCTCCCCTTTAAGTAAATGAATACATTTGAATTAAATTCCATTCTCGATAAGGATTTGAAAACACGCAAGTACTTTGTGGGTACATTTGCGTGCGATCAACTGCCCGATCCTTTGTCACTCTCGCCCACTTTTTCGCTTGTGGTTAATACGGATAAAAGTACTTCAAGTCGTGGCGGTCTCCATTGGCAATCTATTTATGTGCAAAACAACATTTGCTATTTCATGGACAGTATTGGTCAACCGCCGAGAGGATTAATTTTGAAATTCTGCAGGCATTTTGCAACGATACAGTATATCAAGATTGCCCATCAATCGCCCAGTGCAATCACGTGTGGCGCATTCTCGGTATACCACATTCATATGCAGAGTAGAGGTAAGACCTTTGCGCAAATCGTAAATCACTTTGTGCGCATAAGTCACGACGATGTGTTTGTAACAAAATGGCTAAGCCACGCCCACAAGTTTCACTTATTTTGATGCATAAGCTTCACAAGCACCGCGCCTTTCTTTTAGAGCTCTCTAAAAATCCCCAGCTCATTTCAGAAGCCACTCTACCCCAGCTGACCTGTGTTGTTGAGATTTTGCATAATTTATCGCAAATACCATTTACGTATAAGGAGAAGCGTAAGATTTGTAAACACGTACCGATTATAAAAGAAATTGCCAAGTGTTCCCGTGAGAGGAAGGCGAGACATACGCTGAATCAGCACGGTATTGGCTTCTTGGGCGCGGTTATACCGGCGGCGCTTGCTCTCCTTAGCCTAGTAGGTGATAAATCATGAACAAGTATAAATTAGTCCCCTTCCTAGTTCTTTCCAAGGAAGAAGCGCTCATTAATACCATGCAAGAAGAGCTAACTACGCTACTCAATAATAAGAGCATAGATGTATCATTAAAACGGGCTCTTTACGAGGATTTGTTAAATAAAATCTCGCGCTTCAAAGAGAGTATCCCCTGCGATAAGAGCGTTCGTTTTACCGTACCTACCAACGTGACGTCAGTTGACACTCAAACTGAAAACGACACCAACACCAACCAAGACGCGGCAACGACCACGGAAACAACAGCAACAGATGTGAGCGCTGCTGCCGACACACAGGGACTCGACGCGACACTCGCAGACAGCATGTCGTCAACGGCTGTGCGAGCACAATCGACATCTACACGACACCGTTCTCGATCTACCGCACCAAGTGCCGCATCTCAGAACCCCGATGATGACAGTGGAGAACCGTTCGAACTGGCTTCCCCTCGTGGACGAGCGGGGCGACGTGTACGGCAAGCAAGAGTAGCAGAATTGCAACAACAACAACAGGAACAACAGCTATCCCCATCGACAACTCGAGGAGGTGTCAGCTATCACGACCCAACACTACCCGGGAATAGGTCACTCGGAACGAAACGTACGTGGAATCGCGATAATCACCCTGGCCCGTGGAAACGTTGAACCATATTTATCGGTTGTATAATTGAAAAAAGTCATGATAAAACAAATGATCAATCCTCTTCGTTTTTAACCTCCTTCTTCATCCACCTCATAGTCATCATCATCATCACTTGAGGAGACAAGATCGATGAAGGCTGGCTCACGTCTCGATGCCTCCCCTTCCATCTGCGCTTTGCAGTTGAGACAGTAGCTATGTGACTTATTGGGGCGACGAGCGAGACGACGCACATCTCTGAGCATGAGATAGTCGGTGATTTTTGTCTGGCGGTGTCTCTGCAATGGGTAGAGTGAAAGGAGGCGGAGACGATAAGTGGGAACACAACTCACAATAATTCCATAATGTTTCCTCAGTAGTTCCATGTTCTTGCCCTTGCCACGATTGCTCTTGTTTTTCTTACGACCATGCGAAGATGCGCCATCGTCCGAGTTAGCCGACCTGAAACATCGTTTAATTCTAGAACGATACAAAAATGACTCACCTTTCTTCCTCCTTTTTCTCCCCTGCCTTCTTCTTATTCTCACTCTGATCATTCTTCCTATTAGCGCGCACCATTCCTGTAAGAGGGAGAGAGAGAGCAATTATCGCGAGAGTATAGTCAATTAAAAAATTCACAATTGTGCCAATATGGCCAAAAGAAAAAATGGGTAGCGCCAATCGCCACCCTGCTTCTCTACCCCTCCCCTCCCTCCTCTCCCTCTTCATTGTCTCAAAGTTTTTTGCAGGAGAGGGTTCATTTCGCCCATTTGTATTTTCCCCCAAATTCGCATCGTTCGCATAGAACTACTGTAGGAATGGAACTGCCCCCCTTGGACTACCGTAACTAAAACGTTCCCTCCCTTGTGCCAGATGTTCGGTAGGGGGAGAGTACCTATACTCCTTCTTACCTTCACCGCCAACAAGCCACCATGGTATAGTGGTTGACGCTTTTGTCCGGCTGTTCCTCCGCCCGTTTGATCGGATCCCAGCGGTGGATTCCGGCAAAAGTATTTCCACTAGCCGCCCCACGGCCGACTACTTGTACACTTCCCCACCGATCGTTCCGAATGATGCCATAGCTCAGTCGGTTAGCGTCGCCGATCTCCGCTTCAACACCCCGTAAGTTCGACCCCAGCAAAAGACGGGTAAGTCCGCCAAAATCAAACCATAACATAGGATAATAATCGGGATTATTTAGAATAACAACAATAATAATCGGTAACAATAATAATCGGTAACAATAATAATCGGGATAGAATAATACATCGAGAGTCGGGAGTCGAGAATAAAAACAAAAACACAACTGGAAGCTGCATGATACTACTTCCGTTTCCCTTGAAGAATTGAATGCGTCACTAGCATATCTCGGGCGATTCTATGCTCAAAGGTAAAAAACTGACTGAAATCGCAGTTATTCCCGGTTTTTCCCGCGATGCAGTCGCATGTTCTCGTGTTGTATCCATTGGTGCACGTATAGTTTTGCGTATTCGGGCACGGATACTTCAGGCAGTTGTAGGCAGTTGTAGGCAGTACTTCAGGCTTCAGGCAGGCAGGGGTGTTCAGAACTGAAGTGTAACTGCTAAGACATGCGATAGAAAAGGTAAAGGTAGAGAAAGGGACGTCAAGCGATTTTACAGTCGTAAGACGACGCTAGGGGGGACCCGCTGGTAAGGCCAGCTGGTAGAGATGCGATAGAAACGAGGAAAATAGGCAATGCCTTACGGGTTTTGCAGGTTGGGCCGGAGAGGCAGGGCTCGCCGGGGCACGTGCATTGGGCACACGTACAGTCCGTCTTCTGAAATGTCCGATGATGAAAATGTGGAATATTATTGTGTATTCACCTTATTTTGCGTCTCGCAGAATCCACCCTCCTTACAGCCGTAATCGTCGAAGAAATTGCAGTTCTGGAAAAATATAGTGAATGCTATCACTAATTGGGTGAACTTACAGCTATCGCCTGACATTGAGATATCAGGACGGTTATCACGAGCAGCAGCTTTGGAACCAACATCGCTGGTTAATGACAGCGCAGACTATTTAACGATTCCACCCTGCACCTTGGATACCCTTTCCTCCTCTCACCTGAATCCATACCGAGAACTAGAGACTTTTTTGGTGTTTCAGACCTGATTTCTGCTTTGCAGTGACAGTGATTTAAGATGATGTGTCCCGATTACGACTAAAGTTTATCGTGAGACTATTTCCTAATCTGCAGATGATACGAACTAGAGTAACTCGGGTGACTATCTCTTCACTTCATGTTCTCTTTCTCCGGTCAGAGATGCGAGAGAGAGTGAGAAATGAAGTGAGAATCAGCGCTTTCAGAATGCTTGAAAACAGGGCAAAAGAGCCTACCTAGATTTTTCGTTTCTTCGCAACCATCCCCTCACCTTCTTATCCAGTTCGCAACACTTCCTCCTTTATCATTCCTTGCTGCCCAGTGGAATGCGGCACCGGTTTCCCTATTCAATTCCTAATTTCGTTGTTTGAACAAGATCAACAGCAACCCGCTCGATCGTGAAAAAAATTTCGAGCAAAAAATTCGGGAAATTCTAGCCAACCTACTTTGTAGGCCCTTTTGACGAAAACATAAAATCGTGAATTAGAAGGCTAAATGTCCCTTATTGGAGGAGATGCCGCATATGCGGTAGTTTGCATAAAATCTAAGCTCTACAAAATCTAAGCGCGAAGTAGAGTTCGAAATACTCTATTTCACGCACTCTCTCGCCACACTGACCGGTGAGAGAGCACGTGAAATGAAGAGACGATTACTCGTATTTCGAACTCCAGTGCTTACAATAAGTGTGGCGTGCCCCGAAGAATGAGAAAAAAGGCGAGCGAGGGAGTGAACCGAACTCTATGAAACAGGCTTGACAATGGTTGACATATATGATACAATAACTATTTTAGTTGTAGTATTTCTTTGTCCATTACTCTCATACGAATATTGACGCAAAGCGTAATGAGCGAGTCTCATTCGCCGTTCAACAAACCCCCACAGTGGAATCGTTCAGAGACGAATGAAACAATTTTGAAATCTTTGTAAATTTACACCCTCGATCGAATTTACCCCGCTGAAGCAAACAATGCGAACAATGAAATCGACTTTCACTGGATACGTAACGCAAATGGACTAATGCTTGACTAAGTATTTCGCAATGAGAGTCGATCACACTTTCCCAAAAATTTGATACGACACGAAAAGTGTATTTTACACAATTTCCGAGCAGAGAGTTCATTGTGGAAATAGGAAGGGGGGGGGGGGGGGTGAAGGGGAGGGATATCATCTTTTGTTCTTAAGAGGTTCGCAACACCGCAAGGATCTCAGCCGGTTTCTGTCCTTTATCAGCAGCCCAACTCGCGCATGATCGCCATTTTCTCGACTTCCCTCTATCACTTATTGTTATTTGAAGCAATACCACGCTTATTTCTTTGCTAGCTTTTTGTCAATTGTTCCTCAGTAATATACAATAATAACATCCATATCATTCCGACCCGTTTAATCACTCCATAGGTGATTTTGGCATTATCCTCGCTAAGGGCGGGCTAGCCACCCCAACGCCGATTAGCAACTTGGGGTGGCTAATATGGTAATGGTGAATATTGGGATCCAAGTAATGGTGAATATTGGGATCCAAGTAATGGTGAATATTGGGATCCAAGTAATGGTGAATATTGGGATCCAAGTAATGGTGAATATTGGGATTAAGTACATTTTGATTTTTTCCGCCACGCCGTAATCAAACTACGAATTGATTTAAAAATATGAAACGTTATTGAAATATATCCCAATGTCGACCGTTTATCCACATCTAGAATTAGGATCTGGATAGATTTGCAGGTCGACCAGTGCTGGATAAAATGCTGCGCAACGCAATTGTTTACTGAAATCGTGTATAATTAATGCTTGGTTTTAAACGCGACCGTAGTTTAATAGCAATTTCGTTAAGCGCGGAACAAGAATCAACTTTGCGTCAAAATATGATGTCAAAATGTGATACCACATTTTATGCAGTTTTTTAGTGAAATTCTCTTTTTTGTATTTAGAGTATGTCAGCGAGTGTTGAGAGAGTATGGGAAAGTGAGAGAGTCAGATCATCCGGAGTAGAGTTCGAAGTACGGGTCATCGTCTCTTCATTCGTCGTACTCTCTCACCGGTCAGAGTGACGAGAGAGCACGCGAAATGAAGAGACGGCAACTCGTATTTCAAACTCTAATTCTGAGAATTGTGTCAGGTGCGTCGCGAACACGGCGCTCACTTCCTTGTCCATCCTCTGTCCCGCCGGCAAGATCCCCGCTATCTTTGGCCCCGTTTCAGTTGAAAAGGCAAGTTACTAGTATAATAATAATAATATGTTAATAACTAGTATAATAACAATGTAAAATATAATATAACATAGTGCAACGTGTATCAAATAGTATAGTAACTAGAATAATAGTATAATAATTAGGAAGTAAAGTAATTATTCAACCACTACATGAGATTAATTAAGATTTATATTTTTCCTGTAAAGCAGAACTATCAACAATATTATTCTTGAAATTAACTGACTTCTTATAGCTGATACAACTTCAGAAATATTTATAATGTGTTGACTTTTCCCTAAAAATGGTGAAAATCAGCCTTCCCAGAAGTAATTATTGCCAATAGCCTTGACCAAAATTAAGTATTCAAAATTCATAATTCGATGCGGGTTCCGCATATTGATATTCCATATAAATTCAGTTGAATATTAGATTTTGAAACTTGAGCATCTAACGTGGATAAAGTACAACTTCAGAATGGGTTAATCAATATACGAATTCTCAATTTCGCCGAAAGATAGAATTAATTTGACGAAAGTGTTGAATAGGAGGGTGATGGTGCTCCATAATGCACTATTGAATTTGGGAGGTATATCAGAAGTTCAAAGAAAAAACCTATCGAACTGCTAAAAAAGCTGGCGGGAATTCGAAATTTTTATCCGAACATTAATCGATTTTTATAAAATATAAAAAAAGTTTGGCTAGATCTCAAGCATGTAATTTGTAGTTATTATACTCAGTAATATTCTGTGAAAAAAATGAAAGCCTTTACTGCAGTTTGTATCTGGGATGCTCATCAAGTTTGATGACACAATACTTTATTGCCACCCTGTAGATATTAGGAAAAAGTGATAGAATATCGGACACCTCAATATGTTTGTGGTCGAGTTGTAGAGCGCATTACGAAGTGAGGGAGGGGTACCTACATTCATTCATTCATTATGTTGTAAGATGTCAGAGGAGTCTGCAAAAACCTTTGGAGGTTGCTGGAATCGAACCAACGACCAATTGACGGGTGCTCTAACCACTGAGCTAAGCCCCATTGTTCAACTATCCTCATGGCTCGTGCTATGATCCACGGGCGCGGCATCTCACAGGGATCTCACAACTCCCTTACAATGTTTCATGCTTGTTACTTATACATGTTTCACTTGTTCAAGAAAAGCTCCATTTCAGCGAGAGCGATCGTGAAATGCATCGTAACGGGCGACCTTGAGATCGCTGAAAATGCTGTAATTTTGTTTGATTCAGGTTGAAAACGCCCTTGGGTTTCCACTGACAGCGGCATGCATAAATCCATGGTAGTCGCCCGCTATTGGTACTACAGCTCTCCTCTACTCTCTCCTATCGTCAATGATATAGCTATTGTTCATATAAATAATCGAATAAAATAATAAGTAACTCCGAAAAGAAAGATGAAAAAGAGGAGGCACCGAACACGAACAATAGTACTGCTGATCATAGCTGAACAGGGTTCGTGCGTAATGCACACCCGCGTGAATCGATCGAGCACAACATGGCTGTGCTCCAACGAACTAAATCTGACCCACCGCACCTTTTGGTAAATTGTAGTCGGTCCAGCAACAACACGCCTGGCTCAAGACATGTTGATCACAGTGACGACAAGAATAGTGGAATACGAAATACTCGTCTCTTCATTTCGCGTCTTTTCGCGTTTTCGTCACGGTTCGCCAATGCACTGGAGAGCTTTCAATTATGCAAACTATCGCATATGCCATGCCGCATCTCTTCCAATATGACGTATGCTAGCCTTCAAAGTTTTATATTTTCGTCGTGGCACACCATTCAGCACAGTAGATTGGGTTGGCGAGAATACCTCGAATTTTTTCTTTGGCATTTTTCCACCGTGCGGGTTGCTGTTGATCTTGTCCAAACAACGGCATTCGGAATTGAAAGAGAAAGTCGGCGACGCATTCCACTGGAAATCATGATAAATTGCGGTGGAGTGAGGGTTGCGAACTGGAAAAGAATGTGAGGGGATGATTGCCTCCTTGCATCTCTTTTATCCCTATACATTTTGGGATAGGAAGAAGTTGTATAAGGCACAATTAAAACACAACGAAGTGTGCGATATCTTTAGTCGTCGTCGATCAGTGGGAGGAAAATAATAACAGACGTGAGCGAAGAAATCATCTAAGTTTGCTGTTTTCCCAGTTTTCATTCATTCTTCAAACGCTTAGAAAACACCATCGTCAAATTTCTGATGTTTTTTATGTTTCACTTTGTATTCCTTTTCCTTTTGTGTTTCACTCGTTTAATTACTTTTTTACTACATAATGCAATGAGAAAATATCATTGTAGATGCTCACAGGTGCGAATTGCAGTAACTGAGTCATTTCAATAACGTCGAGACAAGGAATGAAGGAAGGACAGCAAAGACATATGACAAAATGTCGAAGAAATCGAGAGTAATAGAAAAATCGAGAGTAATCGCTGTTCAACAAGTAACGAGTTACAATCTAATATTACGGGGGAAACATTACACTAAAAATGTGAACGAAACAGGGCTCACAAGCAATGGGTGAAGTCGAGAAAGGAGAGGAAAGTAGAGAGACGAGAGGCAGTCTGAAATATAATAAAATGTATAAATATAAATTATAGATTATAATTAATTCAAATACTTAGATAGAACGAATTTATCCTCAAAATTATTAATTTTGTCATACTCTCGCAGAACTGTAGGTTGTATCACTTATAAGAGAACAGGTATAAAGTTAACTATATACTATTTCTCTTACATGCTCACAGTAAGCATCTTAGCATCTAGGAGTCCTCCACGTCCACCGCCGCGAGGTCAACCACGACCTCCACGGTCACGCATGCCTCCAATGATTGGATTAAAAATAGAGAAAGTTTCAATAAATTTACACCTAACCTGATGATTAAATGACACACGATAATATTATTAGTATTGTGATTATTACGAGATTTATTTTGTTTGTCTTTTTTAATTAAAATGTTTGATGAATAAAAAAGCAAGCGGTTACTCATGAATACCCGGTTACTCAAAGTGCTAAAGGTACTTTGAGTAACAGGAAAAGAGACTAATAAACTCCAAGGCGTGCGTACCTCCTCGCATGCCTCCTCTTCCGGCCGCACGCTTGGCAGCCTTCTTGCGAGGTTCCTCATCCACGAGCAGCGTGTCCATAGGTCACGAGTCGGGCAGGATGGTGTAGCGGATGTTGTTACCTGCAAGGTCCTATAATGAAAAGCAACACACATATTCGGGAGTAAAAATCAATGAGTTCTCCCTCCCATGCCCTCCCGTGAAAATAATTAAAAGGAGCGGAAGACGAACCTCGGACGGTGAGAGACGCGAGGTTCATCGGGCCGCGCCGACGGCCAAACGTGCCCATCGTGCACTTTACCGGGTCCTGAGTATAAGCAAAGGTGAAATTGAGTGAAAATACACGAAAACAAAGCAATAAATCGAAACGAACGCGAAAACAAGTGAAATCAACAGCTCCGAAATTTCGCGAAACTGAGCCGTCAGCCAATTTGCAATGCTCGTGGCCTCCACACCTCTACCGTAATCGCACCAAATCATTGCTGTTGTTGTAGCTCAATTTCTAGAATTATTTCACCGGGACAATCCGGGCGGATTCCGGCAAATCGACCATGAAAAAAAATATGAGCACAAAAAGAGCTCAAATAAATGTGTCTTGACAAAGTACGAAAAAAATGGAAATTCTCCGGTAAAGTACGGTAACCGTTCCGATTTCTCTGTCATGTACGATAGAGTTCGAAGTACGGGTCATCGTCTCTTCATTCGTCGTACTCTCTCACCGGTCAGAGTGACGAGAGAGCACGCGAAATGAAGAGACGGCAACTCGTATTTCAAACTCTAATTCTGAGAATTGTGTCAGGTGCGTCGCGAACACGGCGCTCACTTCCTTGTCCATCCTCTGTCCCGCCGGCAAGATCCCCGCTATCTTTGGCCCCGTTTCAGTTGAAAAGGCAAGTTACTAGTATAATAATAATAATATGTTAATAACTAGTATAATAACAATGTAAAATATAGTATAACATAGTGCAACGTGTATCAAATAGTATAGTAACTAGAATAATAGTATAATAATTAGGAAGTAAAGCACTTTCACTCTAGGGTTGGGAATCGGAAAAAATATGAAAGAATATTTTCATGTGACGATTAGCCTTTGATTCATTGTTGTAGAACTTCTATGCCGACCTCTCGAAAGCAACATGCGACGCGACGACCAAACAGTGGACCTTCTTTGATTCTCGAACAGGAATGCCGATCACACAATCACAGGTAGTACAGGGTGGCAAAAAAGTATTGTGTCACTTTTTGTACGCGATTCTATACCCCGGATGGGCAGAATCGTGTTAGGTATCGCGGTGTGAGAGTGCAAGTGATATCAATAAAGAATATTCATCTTACAAGGGGAAACGGTGAAGTGTGACAAAAGGGGATAGGGATGGAAGAGGTGTGACGAGTGATGATGGGGAGATCGAATGAGAGGTTCTGCTGGGGCTCTCTTGGGGATCGGGCGAGAGGTTCTGCTGGTACTCTCGTGGTGGTGAGAGGTTCTGCTGGGGCTCCCATGGTGGTCGGGATCTACTCGGAGATCATGGATGGCTGTGAGGGTCTCGGCCCTGCACAGTGGATACTCGCGTATGAGCGAGGAGAGGTTCGGCTGGTGCTCCGAGGATTGGAGGGAGAGACAACCTTTTATAGGGTTGACAAGTTATGCAAATGGTAGAGGGGGGGGGGAGAGTACATATGCTAATGAAATTACTGGAATGTTACTAGACGATAGCCAGATATGCTAATTGGAAAGATCAGAAGTTGAGGGAAAGTGCACATGCAAATGAGGCGTTGGACGACAACGATCACATTGCAGTATGGTTGTGGGTATTTGGGTATCAAATTGATAGAATTTGGTACACTTTTCAAATTCATGCAACTCATCAATGGATGAATGAAACCTTTTGATTTTTTACAGCATGTTCTCTGGACATGGACAGCATGTTCTCTGGAAGGGTCAAATATCCCCTAAAAGACCGATCTAACTCCACCCACTGATCTAACTCCACCCATTGCAGGCTCGATCAATCAAAAGCATCAATCCGCCCCTCGCCCCGTGAAGCGACCAGCGCCTTCATAATGAGATGGCTTAGCCCTAATATCAGATCTCCAAGAGCCCCTGTCCCCTCTCAAAGAGAGTCCGCCTTCATGTCCTTATTTGACTAGCGACCCTTCCTATGTAACTGTTCCCCCTTCGTGACTATTACCGTATCATAAATCCATCTGTCTATCGCGTCTCAAGCCTGTTGGGGAAACATTGAGTGGAATGAATACAGAAGGAATAAGATATGGGCAATCCAGTAACGCTAATGCGTGGCATTCATCATTCACCTATTAAATTATTCCGCGCGGCAAACGCGTTAGCTCCGCCCACTTTCACTACGTTTAGCGCGTTTTCCGCCTATTTTCACTATTTTTTCTTAGTTTTTAATGATAGAACACGATTTCTGGGATGGTTTCGCGTTCATTAAGCACCAATTACATAATTAATACTTGGTTTTAAACGCGACCGTAGTTTAATAGCAATTTCGTTAAGCGCGGAACAAGAATCAACTTTGCGTCAAAATGTGATACCACATTTTATGCAGTTTTTTAAGTGAAATTATCTTTTTTTGAATTTAGAGTATGTCAGCGAGTGTTGAGAGAGTTTAAGTTTAAGTCCAATTTTGATCAACTTAGTGAAGTTGTGCATTTCTCGGACAGCGCTATATCGATTAGGGATACTAAGAGCTATCCATAGCAGTTTAGAACAAGTGAATGAACCTTGTGCACTCCCCGTCTCGCCTTTTGGCGAAATCATGTCACACCAAAGTGGGCGGAGCTTGCGGCCCCTAAACATAGTGCAACGTGTATCAAATAGTATAGTAACTAGAGTAATAGTATAATAATTAGGAAGTAAAGTACTTTCACTCTAGGGTTGGGAATCGGAAAAAATATGAAAGAATATTTTCATGTGACGATTAGCCTTTGATTCATTGTTGTAGAACTTCTATGCCGACCTCTCGAAAGCAACATGCGACGCGACGACCAAACAGTGAACCTTCGTTCATCCTCGAACAGGAATTCCGATCACACAATCACAGGTAGTACAGGGTGGCAAAAAAGTATTGTGTCACTTTTCAAATTCATGCAACTCATCAATGGGTGAATGAAACCTTTTGATTTTTTTACAGTATGTTCTCTGGACAAGGGTCAAATATCCCCTAAAAGACCTAGACCAATTGCCTACCAATTGGGCTTCTGTAATTTTTGAAAATATATGATCCGCAAAACATGGCTCCATAACTGTCAAAATTTTAAATGTTGATGATGTTATCTTAATTCAGCCAGCTTAGCAACAGCAATTTTAATATTTTTTTGAAGGAAGTCTTTTTTCCTAGAAAGTCATACGTAGAACCAAATTAATTTAAAAACTCGCGAACAGTGCACAGTCTATATTTAAGTAGCCGAGAAAAAACGGCGCGACATTTTTTGCTTGCAAAGTTTACTGAATTATTCAACCACTACATGAGATTAATTAAGATTTATATTTTTCCTGTAAAGCAGAACTATCAACAATATTATTCTTGAAATTAACTGACTTCTTATAGCTGATACAACTTCAGAAATATTTATAATGTGTTGACTTTTCCCTAAAAATGGTGAAAATCAGCCTTCCCAGAAGTAATTATTGCCAATAGCCTTGACCAAAATTAAGTATTCAAAATTCATAATTCGATGCGGGTTCCGCATATTGATATTCCATATAAATTCAGTTGAATATTAGATTTTGAAACTTGAGCATCTAACGTGGATAAAGTACAACTTCAGAGTCGGTTAATCAATATACGAATTCTCAATTTCGCCGAAAGATAGAATTAATTTGACGAAAGTGTTGAATAGGAGGGTGATGGTGCTCCATAATGCACTATTGAATTTGGGAGGTATAGAGAGAAAAAACCTATCGAACTGCTAAAAAAGCTGGCGGGAATTCGAAATTTTTATCCGAACATTAATCGATTTTTATAAAATATAAAAAAAGTTTGGCTAGATCTCAAGCATGTAATTTGTAGTTATTATACTCAGTAATATTCTGTGAGAAAAATGGAAGCCTTTACTGCAGTTTGTATCTGGGATGCTCATCAAGTTTGATGACACAATACTTTATTGCCACCCTGTAGATATTAGGAAAAAGTGATAGAATATCGGACACCTCAATATGTTTGTGGTCGAGTTGTAGAGCGCATTACGAAGTGAGGGAGGGGTACCTACATTCATTCATTCATTATGTTGTAAGATGTCAGAGGAGTCTGCAAAAACCTTTGGAGGTTGCTGGAATCGAACCAACGACCAATTGACGGGTGCTCTAACCACTGAGCTAAGCCCCATTGTTCAACTATCCTCATGGCTCGTGCTATGATCCACGGGCGCGGCATCTCACAGGGATCTCACAACTCCCTTACAATGTTTCATGCTTGTTACTTATACATGTTTCACTTGTTCAAGAAAAGCTCCATTTCAGCGAGAGCGATCGTGAAATGCATCGTAACGGGCGACCTTGAGATCGCTGAAAATGCTGTAATTTTGTTTGATTCAGGTTGAAAACGCCCTTGGGTTTCCACTGACAGCGGCATGCATAAATCCATGGTAGTCGCCCGCTATTGGTACTACAGCTCTCCTCTACTCTCTCCTATCGTCAATGATATAGCTATTGTTCATATAAATAATCGAATAAAATAATAAGTAACTCCGAAAAGAAAGATGAAAAAGAGGAGGCACCGAACACGAACAATAGTACTGCTGATCATAGCTGAACAGGGTTCGTGCGTAATGCACACCCGCGTGAATCGATCGAGCACAACATGGCTGTGCTCCAACGAACTAAATCTGACCCACCGCACCTTTTGGTAAATTGTAGTCGGTCCAGCAACAACACGCCTGGCTCAAGACATGTTGATCACAGTGACGACAAGAATAGTGGAATACGAAATACTCGTCTCTTCATTTCGCGTCTTTTCGCGTTTTCGTCACGGTTCGCCAATGCACTGGAGAGCTTTCAATTAAGCAAACTATCGCATATGCCATGCCGCATCTCTTCCAATATGACGTATGCTAGCCTTCAAAGTTTTATATTTTCGTCGTGGCACACCATTCAGCACAGTAGATTGGGTTGGCGAGAATACCTCGAATTTTTTCTTTGGCATTTTTCCACCGTGCGGGTTGCTGTTGATCTTGTCCAAACAACGGCATTCGGAATTGAAAGAGAAAGTCGGCGACGCATTCCACTGGAAATCATGATAAATTGCGGTGGAGTGAGGGTTGCGAACTGGAAAAGAATGTGAGGGGATGATTGCCTCCTTGCATCTCTTTTATCCCTATACATTTTGGGATAGGAAGAAGTTGTATAAGGCACAATTAAAACACAACGAAGTGTGCGATATCTTTAGTCGTCGTCGATCAGTGGGAGGAAAATAATAACAGACGTGAGCGAAGAAATCATCTAAGTTTGCTGTTTTCCCAGTTTTCATTCATTCTTCAAACGCTTAGAAAACACCATCGTCAAATTTCTGATGTTTTTTATGTTTCACTTTGTATTCCTTTTCCTTTTGTGTTTCACTCGTTTAATTACTTTTTTACTACATAATGCAATGAGAAAATATCATTGTAGATGCTCACAGGTGCGAATTGCAGTAACTGAGTCATTTCAATAACGTCGAGACAAGGAATGAAGGAAGGACAGCAAAGACATATGACAAAATGTCGAAGAAATCGAGAGTAATAGAAAAATCGAGAGTAATCGCTGTTCAACAAGTAACGAGTTACAATCTAATATTACGGGGGAAACATTACACTAAAAATGTGAACGAAACAGGGCTCACAAGCAATGGGTGAAGTCGAGAAAGGAGAGGAAAGTAGAGAGACGAGAGGCAGTCTGAAATATAATAAAATGTATAAATATAAATTATAGATTATAATTAATTCAAATACTTAGATAGAACGAATTTATCCTCAAAATTATTAATTTTGTCATACTCTCGCAGAACTGTAGGTTGTATCACTTATAAGAGAACAGGTATAAAGTTAACTATATACTATTTCTCTTACATGCTCACAGTAAGCATCTTAGCATCTAGGAGTCCTCCACGTCCACCGCCGCGAGGTCAACCACGACCTCCACGGTCACGCATGCCTCCAATGATTGGATTAAAAATAGAAAAAGTTTCAATAAATTTACACCTAACCTGATGATTAAATGACACACGATAATATTATTAGTATTGTGATTATTACGAGATTTATTTTGTTTGTCTTTTTTAATTAAAATGTTTGATGAATAAAAAAGCAAGCGGTTACTCATGAATACCCGGTTACTCAAAGTGCTAAAGGTACTTTGAGTAACAGGAAAAGAGACTAATAAACTCCAAGGCGTGCGTACCTCCTCGCATGCCTCCTCTTCCGGCCGCACGCTTGGCAGCCTTCTTGCGAGGTTCCTCATCCACGAGCAGCGTGTCCATAGGTCACGAGTCGGGCAGGATGGTGTAGCGGATGTTGTTACCTGCAAGGTCCTATAATGAAAAGCAACACACATATTCGGGAGTAAAAATCAATGAGTTCTCCCTCCCATGCCCTCCCGTGAAAATAATTAAAAGGAGCGGAAGACGAACCTCGGACGGTGAGAGACGCGAGGTTCATCGGGCCGCGCCGACGGCCAAACGTGCCCATCGTGCACTTTACCGGGTCCTGAGTATAAGCAAAGGTGAAATTGAGTGAAAATACACGAAAACAAAGCAATAAATCGAAACGAACGCGAAAACAAGTGAAATCAACAGCTCCGAAATTTCGCGAAACTGAGCCGTCAGCCAATTTGCAATGCTCGTGGCCTCCACACCTCTACCGTAATCGCACCAAATCATTGCTGTTGTTGTAGCTCAATTTCTAGAATTATTTCACCGGGACAATCCGGGCGGATTCCGGCAAATCGACCATGAAAAAAAATATGAGCACAAAAAGAGCTCAAATAAATGTGTCTTGACAAAGTACGAAAAAAATGGAAATTCTCCGGTAAAGTACGGTAACCGTTCCGATTTCTCTGTCATGTACGATAGAGTTCGAAGTACGGGTCATCGTCTCTTCATTCGTCGTACTCTCTCACCGGTCAGAGTGACGAGAGAGCACGCGAAATGAAGAGACGGCAACTCGTATTTCAAACTCTAATTCTGAGAATTGTGTCAGGTGCGTCGCGAACACGGCGCTCACTTCCTTGTCCATCCTCTGTCCCGCCGGCAAGATCCCCGCTATCTTTGGCCCCGTTTCAGTTGAAAAGGCAAGTTACTAGTATAATAATAATAATATGTTAATAACTAGTATAATAACAATGTAAAATATAGTATAACATAGTGCAACGTGTATCAAATAGTATAGTAACTAGAATAATAGTATAATAATTAGGAAGTAAAGCACTTTCACTCTAGGGTTGGGAATCGGAAAAAATATGAAAGAATATTTTCATGTGACGATTAGCCTTTGATTCATTGTTGTAGAACTTCTATGCCGACCTCTCGAAAGCAACATGCGACGCGACGACCAAACAGTGGACCTTCTTTGATTCTCGAACAGGAATGCCGATCACACAATCACAGGTAGTACAGGGTGGCAAAAAAGTATTGTGTCACTTTTTGTACGCGATTCTATACCCCGGATGGGCAGAATCGTGTTAGGTATCGCGGTGTGAGAGTGCAAGTGATATCAATAAAGAATATTCATCTTACAAGGGGAAACGGTGAAGTGTGACAAAAGGGGATAGGGATGGAAGAGGTGTGACGAGTGATGATGGGGAGATCGAATGAGAGGTTCTGCTGGGGCTCTCTTGGGGATCGGGCGAGAGGTTCTGCTGGTACTCTCGTGGTGGTGAGAGGTTCTGCTGGGGCTCCCATGGTGGTCGGGATCTACTCGGAGATCATGGATGGCTGTGAGGGTCTCGGCCCTGCACAGTGGATACTCGCGTATGAGCGAGGAGAGGTTCGGCTGGTGCTCCGAGGATTGGAGGGAGAGACAACCTTTTATAGGGTTGACAAGTTATGCAAATGGTAGAGGGGGGGGGGGGGAGAGTACATATGCTAATGAAATTACTGGAATGTTACTAGACGATAGCCAGATATGCTAATTGGAAAGATCAGAAGTTGAGGGAAAGTGCACATGCAAATGAGGCGTTGGACGACAACGATCACATTGCAGTATGGTTGTGGGTATTTGGGTATCAAATTGATAGAATTTGGTACACTTTTCAAATTCATGCAACTCATCAATGGATGAATGAAACCTTTTGATTTTTTACAGCATGTTCTCTGGACATGGACAGCATGTTCTCTGGAAGGGTCAAATATCCCCTAAAAGACCGATCTAACTCCACCCACTGATCTAACTCCACCCATTGCAGGCTCGATCAATCAAAAGCATCAATCCGCCCCTCGCCCCGTGAAGCGACCAGCGCCTTCATAATGAGATGGCTTAGCCCTAATATCAGATCTCCAAGAGCCCCTGTCCCCTCTCAAAGAGAGTCCGCCTTCATGTCCTTATTTGACTAGCGACCCTTCCTATGTAACTGTTCCCCCTTCGTGACTATTACCGTATCATAAATCCATCTGTCTATCGCGTCTCAAGCCTGTTGGGGAAACATTGAGTGGAATGAATACAGAAGGAATAAGATATGGGCAATCCAGTAACGCTAATGCGTGGCATTCATCATTCACCTATTAAATTATTCCGCGCGGCAAACGCGTTAGCTCCGCCCACTTTCACTACGTTTAGCGCGTTTTCCGCCTATTTTCACTATTTTTTCTTAGTTTTTAATGATAGAACACGATTTCTGGGATGGTTTCGCGTTCATTAAGCACCAATTACATAATTAATACTTGGTTTTAAACGCGACCGTAGTTTAATAGCAATTTCGTTAAGCGCGGAACAAGAATCAACTTTGCGTCAAAATGTGATACCACATTTTATGCAGTTTTTTAAGTGAAATTATCTTTTTTTGAATTTAGAGTATGTCAGCGAGTGTTGAGAGAGTTTAAGTTTAAGTCCAATTTTGATCAACTTAGTGAAGTTGTGCATTTCTCGGACAGCGCTATATCGATTAGGGATACTAAGAGCTATCCATAGCAGTTTAGAACAAGTGAATGAACCTTGTGCACTCCCCGTCTCGCCTTTTGGCGAAATCATGTCACACCAAAGTGGGCGGAGCTTGCGGCCCCTAAACATAGTGCAACGTGTATCAAATAGTATAGTAACTAGAGTAATAGTATAATAATTAGGAAGTAAAGTACTTTCACTCTAGGGTTGGGAATCGGAAAAAATATGAAAGAATATTTTCATGTGACGATTAGCCTTTGATTCATTGTTGTAGAACTTCTATGCCGACCTCTCGAAAGCAACATGCGACGCGACGACCAAACAGTGAACCTTCGTTCATCCTCGAACAGGAATTCCGATCACACAATCACAGGTAGTACAGGGTGGCAAAAAAGTATTGTGTCACTTTTCAAATTCATGCAACTCATCAATGGGTGAATGAAACCTTTTGATTTTTTTACAGTATGTTCTCTGGACAAGGGTCAAATATCCCCTAAAAGACCTAGACCAATTGCCTACCAATTGGGCTTCTGTAATTTTTGAAAATATATGATCCGCAAAACATGGCTCCATAACTGTCAAAATTTTAAATGTTGATGATGTTATCTTAATTCAGCCAGCTTAGCAACAGCAATTTTAATATTTTTTTGAAGGAAGTCTTTTTTCCTAGAAAGTCATACGTAGAACCAAATTAATTTAAAAACTCGCGAACAGTGCACAGTCTATATTTAAGTAGCCGAGAAAAAACGGCGCGACATTTTTTGCTTGCAAAGTTTACTGAATTATTCAACCACTACATGAGATTAATTAAGATTTATATTTTTCCTGTAAAGCAGAACTATCAACAATATTATTCTTGAAATTAACTGACTTCTTATAGCTGATACAACTTCAGAAATATTTATAATGTGTTGACTTTTCCCTAAAAATGGTGAAAATCAGCCTTCCCAGAAGTAATTATTGCCAATAGCCTTGACCAAAATTAAGTATTCAAAATTCATAATTCGATGCGGGTTCCGCATATTGATATTCCATATAAATTCAGTTGAATATTAGATTTTGAAACTTGAGCATCTAACGTGGATAAAGTACAACTTCAGAGTCGGTTAATCAATATACGAATTCTCAATTTCGCCGAAAGATAGAATTAATTTGACGAAAGTGTTGAATAGGAGGGTGATGGTGCTCCATAATGCACTATTGAATTTGGGAGGTATAGAGAGAAAAAACCTATCGAACTGCTAAAAAAGCTGGCGGGAATTCGAAATTTTTATCCGAACATTAATCGATTTTTATAAAATATAAAAAAAGTTTGGCTAGATCTCAAGCATGTAATTTGTAGTTATTATACTCAGTAATATTCTGTGAGAAAAATGGAAGCCTTTACTGCAGTTTGTATCTGGGATGCTCATCAAGTTTGATGACACAATACTTTATTGCCACCCTGTAGATATTAGGAAAAAGTGATAGAATATCGGACACCTCAATATGTTTGTGGTCGAGTTGTAGAGCGCATTACGAAGTGAGGGAGGGGTACCTACATTCATTCATTCATTATGTTGTAAGATGTCAGAGGAGTCTGCAAAAACCTTTGGAGGTTGCTGGAATCGAACCAACGACCAATTGACGGGTGCTCTAACCACTGAGCTAAGCCCCATTGTTCAACTATCCTCATGGCTCGTGCTATGATCCACGGGCGCGGCATCTCACAGGGATCTCACAACTCCCTTACAATGTTTCATGCTTGTTACTTATACATGTTTCACTTGTTCAAGAAAAGCTCCATTTCAGCGAGAGCGATCGTGAAATGCATCGTAACGGGCGACCTTGAGATCGCTGAAAATGCTGTAATTTTGTTTGATTCAGGTTGAAAACGCCCTTGGGTTTCCACTGACAGCGGCATGCATAAATCCATGGTAGTCGCCCGCTATTGGTACTACAGCTCTCCTCTACTCTCTCCTATCGTCAATGATATAGCTATTGTTCATATAAATAATCGAATAAAATAATAAGTAACTCCGAAAAGAAAGATGAAAAAGAGGAGGCACCGAACACGAACAATAGTACTGCTGATCATAGCTGAACAGGGTTCGTGCGTAATGCACACCCGCGTGAATCGATCGAGCACAACATGGCTGTGCTCCAACGAACTAAATCTGACCCACCGCACCTTTTGGTAAATTGTAGTCGGTCCAGCAACAACACGCCTGGCTCAAGACATGTTGATCACAGTGACGACAAGAATAGTGGAATACGAAATACTCGTCTCTTCATTTCGCGTCTTTTCGCGTTTTCGTCACGGTTCGCCAATGCACTGGAGAGCTTTCAATTAAGCAAACTATCGCATATGCCATGCCGCATCTCTTCCAATATGACGTATGCTAGCCTTCAAAGTTTTATATTTTCGTCGTGGCACACCATTCAGCACAGTAGATTGGGTTGGCGAGAATACCTCGAATTTTTTCTTTGGCATTTTTCCACCGTGCGGGTTGCTGTTGATCTTGTCCAAACAACGGCATTCGGAATTGAAAGAGAAAGTCGGCGACGCATTCCACTGGAAATCATGATAAATTGCGGTGGAGTGAGGGTTGCGAACTGGAAAAGAATGTGAGGGGATGATTGCCTCCTTGCATCTCTTTTATCCCTATACATTTTGGGATAGGAAGAAGTTGTATAAGGCACAATTAAAACACAACGAAGTGTGCGATATCTTTAGTCGTCGTCGATCAGTGGGAGGAAAATAATAACAGACGTGAGCGAAGAAATCATCTAAGTTTGCTGTTTTCCCAGTTTTCATTCATTCTTCAAACGCTTAGAAAACACCATCGTCAAATTTCTGATGTTTTTTATGTTTCACTTTGTATTCCTTTTCCTTTTGTGTTTCACTCGTTTAATTACTTTTTTACTACATAATGCAATGAGAAAATATCATTGTAGATGCTCACAGGTGCGAATTGCAGTAACTGAGTCATTTCAATAACGTCGAGACAAGGAATGAAGGAAGGACAGCAAAGACATATGACAAAATGTCGAAGAAATCGAGAGTAATAGAAAAATCGAGAGTAATCGCTGTTCAACAAGTAACGAGTTACAATCTAATATTACGGGGGAAACATTACACTAAAAATGTGAACGAAACAGGGCTCACAAGCAATGGGTGAAGTCGAGAAAGGAGAGGAAAGTAGAGAGACGAGAGGCAGTCTGAAATATAATAAAATGTATAAATATAAATTATAGATTATAATTAATTCAAATACTTAGATAGAACGAATTTATCCTCAAAATTATTAATTTTGTCATACTCTCGCAGAACTGTAGGTTGTATCACTTATAAGAGAACAGGTATAAAGTTAACTATATACTATTTCTCTTACATGCTCACAGTAAGCATCTTAGCATCTAGGAGTCCTCCACGTCCACCGCCGCGAGGTCAACCACGACCTCCACGGTCACGCATGCCTCCAATGATTGGATTAAAAATAGAAAAAGTTTCAATAAATTTACACCTAACCTGATGATTAAATGACACACGATAATATTATTAGTATTGTGATTATTACGAGATTTATTTTGTTTGTCTTTTTTAATTAAAATGTTTGATGAATAAAAAAGCAAGCGGTTACTCATGAATACCCGGTTACTCAAAGTGCTAAAGGTACTTTGAGTAACAGGAAAAGAGACTAATAAACTCCAAGGCGTGCGTACCTCCTCGCATGCCTCCTCTTCCGGCCGCACGCTTGGCAGCCTTCTTGCGAGGTTCCTCATCCACGAGCAGCGTGTCCATAGGTCACGAGTCGGGCAGGATGGTGTAGCGGATGTTGTTACCTGCAAGGTCCTATAATGAAAAGCAACACACATATTCGGGAGTAAAAATCAATGAGTTCTCCCTCCCATGCCCTCCCGTGAAAATAATTAAAAGGAGCGGAAGACGAACCTCGGACGGTGAGAGACGCGAGGTTCATCGGGCCGCGCCGTCGGCCAAACGTGCCCATCGTGCACTTTACCGGGTCCTGAGTATAAGCAAAGGTGAAATTGAGTGAAAATACACGAAAACAAAGCAATAAATCGAAACGAACGCGAAAACAAGTGAAATCAACAGCTCCGAAATTTCGCGAAACTGAGCCGTCAGCCAATTTGCAATGCTCGTGGCCTCCACACCTCTACCGTAATCGCACCAAATCATTGCTGTTGTTGTAGCTCAATTTCTAGAATTATTTCACCGGGACAATCCGGGCGGATTCCGGCAAATCGACCATGAAAAAAAATATGAGCACAAAAAGAGCTCAAATAAATGTGTCTTGACAAAGTACGAAAAAAATGGAAATTCTCCGGTAAAGTACGGTAACCGTTCCGATTTCTCTGTCATGTACGATAGAGTTCGAAGTACGGGTCATCGTCTCTTCATTCGTCGTACTCTCTCACCGGTCAGAGTGACGAGAGAGCACGCGAAATGAAGAGACGGCAACTCGTATTTCAAACTCTAATTCTGAGAATTGTGTCAGGTGCGTCGCGAACACGGCGCTCACTTCCTTGTCCATCCTCTGTCCCGCCGGCAAGATCCCCGCTATCTTTGGCCCCGTTTCAGTTGAAAAGGCAAGTTACTAGTATAATAATAATAATATGTTAATAACTAGTATAATAACAATGTAAAATATAGTATAACATAGTGCAACGTGTATCAAATAGTATAGTAACTAGAATAATAGTATAATAATTAGGAAGTAAAGTACTTTCACTCTAGGGTTGGGAATCGGAAAAAATATGAAAGAATATTTTCATGTGACGATTAGCCTTTGATTCATTGTTGTAGTACTTCTATGCCGACCTCTCGAAAGCAACATGCGACGCGACGACCAAACAGTGGACCTTCTTTGATTCTCGAACAGGAATGCCGATCACACAATCACAGGTAGTACAGGGTGGCAAAAAAGTATTGTGTCACTTTTTGTACGCGATTCTATACCCCGGATGGGCAGAATCGTGTTAGGTATCGCGGTGTGAGAGTGCAAGTGATATCAATAAAGAATATTCATCTTACAAGGGGAAACGGTGAAGTGTGACAAAAGGGGATAGGGATGGAAGAGGTGTGACGAGTGATGATGGGGAGATCGAATGAGAGGTTCTGCTGGGGCTCTCTTGGGGATCGGGCGAGAGGTTCTGCTGGTACTCTCGTGGTGGTGAGAGGTTCTGCTGGGGCTCCCATGGTGGTCGGGATCTACTCGGAGATCATGGATGGCTGTGAGGGTCTCGGCCCTGCACAGTGGATACTCGCGTATGAGCGAGGAGAGGTTCGGCTGGTGCTCCGAGGATTGGAGGGAGAGACAACCTTTTATAGGGTTGACAAGTTATGCAAATGGTAGAGGGGGGGGGGGGGGAGAGTACATATGCTAATGAAATTACTGGAATGTTACTAGACGATAGCCAGATATGCTAATTGGAAAGATCAGAAGTTGAGGGAAAGTGCACATGCAAATGAGGCGTTGGACGACAACGATCACATTGCAGTATGGTTGTGGGTATTTGGGTATCAAATTGATAGAATTTGGTACACTTTTCAAATTCATGCAACTCATCAATGGATGAATGAAACCTTTTGATTTTTTACAGCATGTTCTCTGGACATGGACAGCATGTTCTCTGGAAGGGTCAAATATCCCCTAAAAGACCGATCTAACTCCACCCACTGATCTAACTCCACCCATTGCAGGCTCGATCAATCAAAAGCATCAATCCGCCCCTCGCCCCGTGAAGCGACCAGCGCCTTCATAATGAGATGGCTTAGCCCTAATATCAGATCTCCAAGAGCCCCTGTCCCCTCTCAAAGAGAGTCCGCCTTCATGTCCTTATTTGACTAGCGACCCTTCCTATGTAACTGTTCCCCCTTCGTGACTATTACCGTATCATAAATCCATCTGTCTATCGCGTCTCAAGCCTGTTGGGGAAACATTGAGTGGAATGAATACAGAAGGAATAAGATATGGGCAATCCAGTAACGCTAATGCGTGGCATTCATCATTCACCTATTAAATTATTCCGCGCGGCAAACGCGTTAGCTCCGCCCACTTTCACTACGTTTAGCGCGTTTTCCGCCTATTTTCACTATTTTTTCTTAGTTTTTAATGATAGAACACGATTTCTGGGATGGTTTCGCGTTCATTAAGCACCAATTACATAATTAATACTTGGTTTTAAACGCGACCGTAGTTTAATAGCAATTTCGTTAAGCGCGGAACAAGAATCAACTTTGCGTCAAAATGTGATACCACATTTTATGCAGTTTTTTAAGTGAAATTATCTTTTTTTGAATTTAGAGTATGTCAGCGAGTGTTGAGAGAGTTTAAGTTTAAGTCCAATTTTGATCAACTTAGTGAAGTTGTGCATTTCTCGGACAGCGCTATATCGATTAGGGATACTAAGAGCTATCCATAGCAGTTTAGAACAAGTGAATGAACCTTGTGCACTCCCCGTCTCGCCTTTTGGCGAAATCATGTCACACCAAAGTGGGCGGAGCTTGCGGCCCCTAAACATAGTGCAACGTGTATCAAATAGTATAGTAACTAGAGTAATAGTATAATAATTAGGAAGTAAAGTACTTTCACTCTAGGGTTGGGAATCGGAAAAAATATGAAAGAATATTTTCATGTGACGATTAGCCTTTGATTCATTGTTGTAGAACTTCTATGCCGACCTCTCGAAAGCAACATGCGACGCGACGACCAAACAGTGAACCTTCGTTCATCCTCGAACAGGAATTCCGATCACACAATCACAGGTAGTACAGGGTGGCAAAAAAGTATTGTGTCACTTTTCAAATTCATGCAACTCATCAATGGGTGAATGAAACCTTTTGATTTTTTTACAGTATGTTCTCTGGACAAGGGTCAAATATCCCCTAAAAGACCTAGACCAATTGCCTACCAATTGGGCTTCTGTAATTTTTGAAAATATATGATCCGCAAAACATGGCTCCATAACTGTCAAAATTTTAAATGTTGATGATGTTATCTTAATTCAGCCAGCTTAGCAACAGCAATTTTAATATTTTTTTGAAGGAAGTCTTTTTTCCTAGAAAGTCATACGTAGAACCAAATTAATTTAAAAACTCGCGAACAGTGCACAGTCTATATTTAAGTAGCCGAGAAAAAACGGCGCGACATTTTTTGCTTGCAAAGTTTACTGAATTATTCAACCACTACATGAGATTAATTAAGATTTATATTTTTCCTGTAAAGCAGAACTATCAACAATATTATTCTTGAAATTAACTGACTTCTTATAGCTGATACAACTTCAGAAATATTTATAATGTGTTGACTTTTCCCTAAAAATGGTGAAAATCAGCCTTCCCAGAAGTAATTATTGCCAATAGCCTTGACCAAAATTAAGTATTCAAAATTCATAATTCGATGCGGGTTCCGCATATTGATATTCCATATAAATTCAGTTGAATATTAGATTTTGAAACTTGAGCATCTAACGTGGATAAAGTACAACTTCAGAGTCGGTTAATCAATATACGAATTCTCAATTTCGCCGAAAGATAGAATTAATTTGACGAAAGTGTTGAATAGGAGGGTGATGGTGCTCCATAATGCACTATTGAATTTGGGAGGTATAGAGAGAAAAAACCTATCGAACTGCTAAAAAAGCTGGCGGGAATTCGAAATTTTTATCCGAACATTAATCGATTTTTATAAAATATAAAAAAAGTTTGGCTAGATCTCAAGCATGTAATTTGTAGTTATTATACTCAGTAATATTCTGTGAGAAAAATGGAAGCCTTTACTGCAGTTTGTATCTGGGATGCTCATCAAGTTTGATGACACAATACTTTATTGCCACCCTGTAGATATTAGGAAAAAGTGATAGAATATCGGACACCTCAATATGTTTGTGGTCGAGTTGTAGAGCGCATTACGAAGTGAGGGAGGGGTACCTACATTCATTCATTCATTATGTTGTAAGATGTCAGAGGAGTCTGCAAAAACCTTTGGAGGTTGCTGGAATCGAACCAACGACCAATTGACGGGTGCTCTAACCACTGAGCTAAGCCCCATTGTTCAACTATCCTCATGGCTCGTGCTATGATCCACGGGCGCGGCATCTCTCAGGGATCTCACAACTCCCTTACAATGTTTCATGCTTGTTACTTATACATGTTTCACTTGTTCAAGAAAAGCTCCATTTCAGCGAGAGCGATCGTGAAATGCATCGTAACGGGCGACCTTGAGATCGCTGAAAATGCTGTAATTTTGTTTGATTCAGGTTGAAAACGCCCTTGGGTTTCCACTGACAGCGGCATGCATAAATCCATGGTAGTCGCCCGCTATTGGTACTACAGCTCTCCTCTACTCTCTCCTATCGTCAATGATATAGCTATTGTTCATATAAATAATCGAATAAAATAATAAGTAACTCCGAAAAGAAAGATGAAAAAGAGGAGGCACCGAACACGAACAATAGTACTGCTGATCATAGCTGAACAGGGTTCGTGCGTAATGCACACCCGCGTGAATCGATCGAGCACAACATGGCTGTGCTCCAACGAACTAAATCTGACCCACCGCACCTTTTGGTAAATTGTAGTCGGTCCAGCAACAACACGCCTGGCTCAAGACATGTTGATCACAGTGACGACAAGAATAGTGGAATACGAAATACTCGTCTCTTCATTTCGCGTCTTTTCGCGTTTTCGTCACGGTTCGCCAATGCACTGGAGAGCTTTCAATTAAGCAAACTATCGCATATGCCATGCCGCATCTCTTCCAATATGACGTATGCTAGCCTTCAAAGTTTTATATTTTCGTCGTGGCACACCATTCAGCACAGTAGATTGGGTTGGCGAGAATACCTCGAATTTTTTCTTTGGCATTTTTCCACCGTGCGGGTTGCTGTTGATCTTGTCCAAACAACGGCATTCGGAATTGAAAGAGAAAGTCGGCGACGCATTCCACTGGAAATCATGATAAATTGCGGTGGAGTGAGGGTTGCGAACTGGAAAAGAATGTGAGGGGATGATTGCCTCCTTGCATCTCTTTTATCCCTATACATTTTGGGATAGGAAGAAGTTGTATAAGGCACAATTAAAACACAACGAAGTGTGCGATATCTTTAGTCGTCGTCGATCAGTGGGAGGAAAATAATAACAGACGTGAGCGAAGAAATCATCTAAGTTTGCTGTTTTCCCAGTTTTCATTCATTCTTCAAACGCTTAGAAAACACCATCGTCAAATTTCTGATGTTTTTTATGTTTCACTTTGTATTCCTTTTCCTTTTGTGTTTCACTCGTTTAATTACTTTTTTACTACATAATGCAATGAGAAAATATCATTGTAGATGCTCACAGGTGCGAATTGCAGTAACTGAGTCATTTCAATAACGTCGAGACAAGGAATGAAGGAAGGACAGCAAAGACATATGACAAAATGTCGAAGAAATCGAGAGTAATAGAAAGATAGTAAAAGTCTATGCAATATGAACAAGCTAGGTTTCCCCGGATTGGAGTATCGATCCCAGGATGCACTGTGAAAACACTCTGAAAACAGGCAACGTTTGTTTATCCATCAACCAGCAACATTTTGGTGAAGGGCGAGGGGCTTATATAGGGGTCAGTGCTTGTACTTGTGGAATGTAAAAGGGGGGTTGGGAGGGAAATGAGGGATGTTCTTTTATTTTTAGTCGCCCGTTACGATGCGGAAATGCATTTCACGATCGCTCTCGCTGAAATGGAGCTTTTCTTGAACAAGTGAAACATGTATAAGTAACAAGCATGAAACATTGTAAGGGAGTTGTGAGATCCCTGTGAGATGCCGCGCCCGTGGATCATAGCACGAGCCATGAGGATAGTTGAACAATGGGGCTTAGCTCAGTGGTTAGAGCACCCGTCAATTGGTCGTTGGTTCGATTCCAGCAACCTCCAAAGGTTTTTGCAGACTCCTCTGACATCTTACAACATAATGAATGAATGAATGTAGGTACCCCTCCCTCACTTCGTAATGCGCTCTACAACTCGACCACAAACATATTGAGGTGTCCGATATTCTATCACTTTTTCCTAATATCTACAGGGTGGCAATAAAGTATTGTGTCATCAAACTTGATGAGCATCCCAGATACAAACTGCAGTAAAGGCTTCCATTTTTCTCACAGAATATTACTGAGTATAATAACTACAAATTACATGCTTGAGATCTAGCCAAACTTTTTTTATATTTTATAAAAATCGATTAATGTTCGGATAAAAATTTCGAATTCCCGCCAGCTTTTTTAGCAGTTCGATAGGTTTTTTCTCTCTATACCTCCCAAATTCAATAGTGCATTATGGAGCACCATCACCCTCCTATTCAACACTTTCGTCAAATTAATTCTATCTTTCGGCGAAATTGAGAATTCGTATATTGATTAACCGACTCTGAAGTTGTACTTTATCCACGTTAGATGCTCAAGTTTCAAAATCTAATATTCAACTGAATTTATATGGAATATCAATATGCGGAACCCGCATCGAATTATGAATTTTGAATACTTAATTTTGGTCAAGGCTATTGGCAATAATTACTTCTGGGAAGGCTGATTTTCACCATTTTTAGGGAAAAGTCAACACATTATAAATATTTCTGAAGTTGTATCAGCTATAAGAAGTCAGTTAATTTCAAGAATAATATTGTTGATAGTTCTGCTTTACAGGAAAAATATAAATCTTAATTAATCTCATGTAGTGGTTGAATAATTCAGTAAACTTGGTAGGCAATTGGTCTAGGTCTTTTAGGGGATATTTCACCCATTGATGAGTTGCATGAATTTGAAAAGTGACACAATACTTTTTTGCCACCCTGTACTACCTGTGATTGTGTGATCGGAATTCCTGTTCGAGGATGAACGAAGGTTCACTGTTTGGTCGTCGCGTCGCATGTTGCTTTCGAGAGGTCGGCATAGAAGTTCTACAACAATGAATCGAAGGCTAATCGTCACATGAAAATATTCTTTCATATTTTTTCCGATTCCCAACCCTAGAGTGAAAGTACTTTATTGAAACGTGTACTATTTGATACACGTTGCACTATGTTTAGGGGCCGCAAGCTCCGCCCACTTTGGTGTGACATGATTTCGCCAAAAGGCGAGACGGGGAGTGCATAAGGTTCATTCACTTGTTCTAAACTGCTATGGATAGCTCTTAGTATCCCTAATCGATATAGCGCTGTCCGAGAAATGCACAACTTCACTAAGTTGATCAAAATTGGACTTAAACTTAAACTCTCTCAACACTCGCTGACATACTCTAAATTCAAAAAAAGATAATTTCACTTAAAAAACTGCATAAAATGTGGTATCACATTTTGACGCAAAGTTGATTCTTGTTCCGCGCTTAACGAAATTGCTATTAAACTACGGTCGCGTTTAAAACCAAGTATTAATTATGTAATTGGTGCTTAATGAACGCGAAACCATCCCAGAAATCGTGTTCTATCATTAAAAACTAAGAAAAAATAGTGAAAATAGGCGGAAAACGCGCTAAACGTAGTGAAAGTGGGCGGAGCTAACGCGTTTGCCGCGCGGAATAATTTAATAGGTGAATGATGAATGCCACGCATTAGCGTTACTGGATTGCCCATATCTTATTCCTTCTGTATTCATTCCACTCAATGTTTCCCCAACAGGCTTGAGACGCGATAGACCATTATCCATCAACCAGCAACATTTTGGTGAAGGGCGAGGGGTCAGTGCTTGTACTTGTGGAATGTAAAAGGGGGGTTGGGAGGGAAATGAGGGATGTTCTTTTATTTGCATATATATCTTCTGTCTTCTTCAATAACAGCCGTGTAATCTAATAAACCTGAATATACTATATCTCATGCCACTACGATATTTCATCAACTTCTCTTCATTTCATCACTATTCTCTTCATTTACGGATTCTGCGAAAAATAATCTGACTGGTAAAGTGAAAATACTCGATGTAAGCGACAACAATGATGAAAAGGAATGAATTGACGCTGTGGTCTGAAAAAAGTCGAGATGAGTCATGTCAAAAAATAAGTTTAGAATGTTGCCAAAATATTGGTAAATGGTTCCTAATGACGAAAAACACTTCATTAGAGGCATAAAGAAGTTCTGTGAAAAGTTCATCCCTCTATCGAAACGTAAATGCAGCGGTTGGCCACGATTAATCTGATTTTTCGAAAAATTGACACGCGAAAAGTGACCCGGAATTATAAAACTATAGAATAGCCTTTATCTTTAGCTCCCACTTTGTGCCTTCTGATATCCCACCTTTATCAGCATCGAGAAAACGAAAAAATGCGACTCGAAAATTGATCTTCATTGCAGGGCTCAATCGATCGGTGCTGCAAAGGGCGCAAGATTGGGCTCGTTTGGTACACACCATGCGATCATTCGTCGTGCATCTACGAGCAACCGACGGACGTGAAGAAAATTGATAGTTTTTTTTCAATATTTTTTGTGTTACTTTTTACTCGAACAACGTACATAATAGTTTTACAATGCTCAATAAATAAAAAGCTCATATCTTCGCTCATTGCATTCGGATTGTGTGGCGTGCAGGCGTGGTGTGTAGAGTAGGGTAGTCAGGGTGAAGAATCCATCTCCTCATTCCGCGTACTCTCTCGTCACTCGACCCGTGAGAGAGTGCGCGGAATGAAGAGACGGGATTCTTCACCCTGACAGTAGGGTTGGCTTGTCAAGATAAAAACTGCTTTTCAAGATTGGATGGCGAGGAATGATCTTGTCAAGAAATGGAAATTGCAAAGTTGTTTTCCAAGATCTTGAAAAACAACCAAGAAATTTCAAGAATACGAGTAATCAGCAAATTTCGTTTTCCTTTTCAAATGAAACGTATGATAAAATGAGGTGAATTGCCAGAGAGTCGACCAATTTCAAGAAATATCAATAAACAAGATCTTGAAAAACAACTAGTTGTTCTTGACAAGAAGGGATAATTGAATTATTTCTTTTCAAGATCTTGCAATCTTGATTGCGAAGCGAACCCTACCTGACAGCCCACTGTGTGTAGTTGAGGAGCTCCATTTGCACATTCCTGACATTGAGGCCTCATCGCGCTATCCTTCTCAGTGTTTCTCGCTGAAATCGATGCGAGGAAGGTGAAATAGTGCAACGTCAGCACTAAGGCGAGAAAGAGGGGGAAAGAGGATTATTTCCGGGTCCAGAAAACTATTTCCGGGTCCAGGAAAATATCGCTGGGACCGAAAAACTTTGCCGTTTCCAGAACACTTTGATGGGACACCCAAAACGGACCAGAGCCATGATCGCATTGCCAAGATCGCCTCATATTCATGACACATGAAATCCTATGGGAACATAGGCCAATCACTTTTTAAGGGCTATTTCATCACTATACGCATTACGACAAGTACATACAACAGGTCCGTCTAGATCGGCCAATCCAGCGCCTCCACTCGCCAAACGAGATGGTCCAGTGAGCTGGCTACGGCAAGTATCGAGTCCAGCCGGAGCGAAGCATCCGACAATACGTCCGTCGGGTTCCGCTGAAAACAAAACTTAGCTTTCCAGTTGAAGCACATCATTACTAGGGCGAGTGGCATGTCCGATGTACCCGGAGTGACTATAAAATTGTGTGAAAGGCAAAGTTGCATCCATTTCAAGCGATTTTTGCAGTTGTCCGACAATGGTCTTGCCCCAAACAATCTCGCTACATTTCTTGTATCAGGCTGGTGCAAAACCCATCATTATACCCATCATGACGGAATCCCTGTATGATGACTGAGGCCTATACGACATCAAATCAAAGTCAACGCAGTGCAAATTTTTGCTCTCTATTTATCGAGCTAGTGTTACCTGAAGAACTGAGAACACAAATGGGCTAGGATATTCGCCGAGTTGTGTATTGCTAAATGACACTGAGTGCGCGAGCAACGCGCTGAGTCATAGGAGAGCATTATGAGAGAGAGACGGAAGAGGGAAAGTGAAAGAGGCACATTTGTGTGTGTGTGTGTTTCCATCGTTTTCCCCAACCATCTTGAGTTATACGCAAACAAAGTTCAAGCGTGAAAACAAAGCTGCAGACGGACAGCGAGACATTACGACATCCTAGCCTCTTACAGTAACCATAACGTACTGGTGACGTAATTAACGTAATTGTTAACGCATAACGTAATTGTTAGTTTCATCAATATGTTAGCTGTGTAACGTGAGTCCTCGTTTTCTCCCTGATTTCCGGCTTGTTTCACACTTAGTAAACACGGTTATCTTGTATGTGGTGGTAGCTTCGTTCTACTTACTCCACTTTTCCTTGAGAGGTAGCCTCGTGCTATTTATACTCTCTGATTATCCTGGAGGTGGCTAAGGCCATTTATACTCTGTTAACAATTTCATTTGATCGGCCGGAGGTTCTCTCCAATTTTGGAATTGTGATTGGTATTCGATGCTATTTGTTGTTTGTTTTGAGTAATTCACTTAGTAATCACTGGATTATTGATATTACCTAGACTGCTAGTATCAAATCCTTATGTGATACAACTACTTGAATTATTACACTTCATTTCCCACACTCTCTCGCGTGTCGAGAGAGGCGAGAGAGCGTGTGAAATGAAGAGACGGCGACCCGTATTTCGAACTCTACTCACCATACACTTGGTACTTCGAATTGGCCATCATATATTCATAGCACTTGTCGAGTGTCATTCGAACATCGGAATGTCTCTCGAATAGAGAAGAAGAATCGAGATCAGTCTCAGCGAGGAAACAAGCGGCCGTTCCCAGTTGTGTTCCTTCCAAATGATATATCATGCCAAATTGCTCATCTCTGAGCTTCTTCTGTGAACTCATCAAAAACAATAAGAAAAAGAAGAAGCCCCACTCTGTAGTATGAGTTGATCACACTTCGCTCCTTGGTATCCGTCCTGACACTTGCAGATTGCCCGAGCTTCCTGTGATAAAAGGTTCGAAATACGGGTAAACGTCTCTTCATTTTGTACGATCTCTCGACTCTCTGACCGGTGAAAGAGTGTGGGAAATGAAGAGACGATTACTCGCATTTCAAACTATTTCATTCATTTCACAAACTCATATCATTTCGTTCAACAGTCCGTTCAGCTAAGAATCACACCCGATGTAGTCAATCTTGGATGCCTAATTATAAGGCTAACACAGTCTGCGGAAATTGTCCTTGTTCTTCTTCCTTCCCTCCACTCTCTACACAGAATGCGCACCTTCGATACCGAGAAAGGATGAAAAACCGAGTGAGCCTGCGCAGAAAGAAGGACTACGCTGTCAAGGAGTAGAAGTAGCATCCTCCTGACTCCTTTTGACTACACCCTAGTCCGGATGAGATGCTTGAACAGTACTGTTAGGTCAGACAATCTAGCCTTACCTCAAATATCGCAGCGCAATTGCAAGTTGAGGCGCAAGTCACAATTCGGCACTTGCGAGTGATCTTACTAGAGACCGCCTATCGAATGATGAAACGAATATTTAAATCGCCATTCGAATGAGACAAACAAATATCCTTTGTCATTCGAATGGTTGTTTACCACTCTCGCCGCATCATTCGAATATCGTCGAATATAATTTCTTCATCTCATTCTCGAATGGGTTGGCAATTTGTTCAATATTTGTTTGCGCTAACGAATGATCATTCGAATATCTATTCGAATGTTTTCGCCATTCGAATGACGAATCATTCGATTGAGCCGCCATTCGAATGACGCGTCATTTTTCGTCATTCGAATATCGAATATATTCGATATGCGGTCTCTAGATCTTACTCATTTTATTTGCGAGTAGGTTTCTACTCGCGAGTGATTTCATTCCACTTTTTCGTCGAGCGAACGCTCTGCGACTCATACTAGAGCGAGCAAAATTAATTACTAGTCATCACCCACAATCATCTCTTTGTTCTTCCTCCTTCCCTCCACTCTCTACACAGAATGGACACCTTCGATACTGAGAAAGGATGGGAAAACGAGTGAGCCCACGCAGAAAGAAGGACTACGCTGTCAAGGAGAAGAAGTAGCATCCTCCTGACTCCTTTTGACTACATCCTAGTCCGGATGAGATGCTTGAACAGTACTGTTAGGTCAGACAATCTAGTCTTACTTCGAATATCGTGTTGCAGGTGCCAGTCGCAGCGCAAGTCACATCGCTGCATGGATCCCCAGAGACTGAGAATAAGAGGGATCTCGGATTGGGGATGAGTAAAGTGATCCTCACATTGGCACTGTGATCCGAATCTTCCCGGTGGGCAAGTACACTTGTAGATTGCAAAATTTTTTTGTTTCATTTCGTTTGGCAGCCCGTTCAGCTAAGAATCACACCTGATGTAGAAAGTCAATGCAGGATGCTAGAGGCTAACAGAATCTGCAGAAATTGTCCTTGTTCTTCCTCCCTCCACTCTCTACACAGAATGGACACCTTCGATACCGAGAAAAGATGAAAAATCGAGCGAGTCCGCGCAGAAAGAAGGACTACGCAGAGAAACCAGGCTGATGCACCAGTTTATGGGCATTCTATCTGTTATCAACGATATAATGTGTATAAGGCAGTAAGGCAGAGAAGACAAAGATTTATCAGGTAGCTCAGTAAGTATGAATGGAACACCAACGAAAGAGGGGGGAGGAGAGAGGGGCGGAGTTGGCGGTGGTTCATCTGGTATCGAGCCGATACACACCTTCATGTACATGTAAGCTGGGCGGCTCCTAATGAGAACCAATTAGATGTTTGAATAAAGCTATCTCATATCGTAATGCTCAAACTTTCCCTGATTGTGACCAACGAAAGATATGTGGAAAGAAGAGACGAGCACGAAATGTGATCAATTACTTATAATTAAACGCAGAAAATCATATAAAATTGTGAAACTAACCACACTTTGGATCTCTCTCATAGAGCACGGCTGGAGCAGAACAGCAGCTCAGTCTCCTGAAATTAATCTTCTAATAAAATAATTCCATATTGACAGCATATGCACCTTCTCGTATCATGTCCAAGGAAAGCGCAGATAGAGGCCGTTGAGTAATTTGTGGGAATGTATTGTATGTGAGTAGTAACGATAAGATGTATAAGTCCAAGGCAGAAAGGAAAGAGGTTTATCGTTTAGTGTGTGTGTGTCATGTGTAGAGTGAGTAGAGTTATAATCACTGATACACAGATACACAAGTCGAGGGGATAGAGGAGAGAGTAGTGGGCGGAGTCAAGGTTGAGTCATCGTATCGGGCCGATACACACCTTCATGTACACGTCATCTGGGCGACTCCTGATGATGACCAATTAGGAGCTTGGATAAAGCTATCTCATATCATAATTCTCAAACTTTCCCTGACCAACGAAAGATATGTGGAAAGAAGAGACGAGCACGAAACGTGATCAATTACTTATAATTAAGCGCAGAAAATCATATAAAATTGTGGAACTAACCACACGTCGGGTCTCTTTCGTATAGGACGGCTGGAGCAAAACAGGAGCTTAGTCTCCTGAAATGAAACTTCTAATAAAATAATTCCAAATTGACTGCATGTTCACCTATTCGTATCAGGTCCCAACAGCGCGCAGCTGTAAGACTTGGAGAAGCTGCACGCGGCACACTGAAAAAAATATTTTTCATTCAACGAACGTTGTCCAATCATTTTCGATGACAAAGGCATAGCATCGTCAATCAAGAAAGTACCTCCGCCATTGCGACGCAAAGATATTTGCATTCATCCAGCGTGGAGACGGGTGTTATGTCGGTGACGAGATATCGAACATTCAGCCACTCCCCCATTGTGAAGCACGAATCAAGTGCCTGAATGCGCTTGGATATGTCAAGCAAGTGCTGCATCAACTCACCCCCGCCTTCAGGAAGAACAATATGATTAGTGGACTCATCAATCCTAAATATACTCACCGGCGAAGAGCAAGTGCCTCCGTTCTCCTGACACGGTGCGATGAAGCATCGGTCTTTGACTGAATGGGACATGTGACTGTCATCACAAAGCCTTCGGCTTACCAGAGCAATCTGAGGACGAGTAACCCCTTGGACAGAGACAATAGGCGTATGATTTGTCCGCTGTTGGAACGCACTGGCCGTCATTAAGACAGGAGAGGGAGGAGCAGGGATCATGCGCTGAAACGGGATCTCTCATACGATGTTCAGTGAGCTTCACCGAGCAATGTTCTCGTCTCTTCATTTTGCCTTATCTCTCGTCAGTCAGAGAAACGAGAGAGCGTTGCGAAATGAGAGAGTGAGTCAGACCATTCATCGTTTCACCTGTACTGCAGTCACTGCCAGTCCAGCCTGGGGCACACACACAACTGAAGCTGTTCTGCAATAGGAAATCATTAGCAATTATGGTAAATGCTGAACGAACGTTCTGCTCGACACAGTGTCCCTGGCTCTTTGCTTGATTGCAGGGTTTAGGGGAGACGTCGCATTGTGCTGTTTCGTCTGACAGTGTGAACGTCAATTAACAATTTTTAAATATTATAAAGTAATAATAAACATCAATTCCCCAAATGTATAGGAAAGAGAGGAGTAGGAGCAGATGCACATTTGCGTCTCTCTCCCTTGAGTTAGAGGCAACCAAAGTTGGAGTGTGACAAGAGAGACAGACTATGCACATTAGGAATTTATAGTATGTTACAGTAATCATAACGTACTAATGTTCCGGAACATGAACTGCTTTCTTCTGCGAACTCTTCAAAAGAAAGAAGAAACCGTACTCTGTAGAATGAGTTGGTCACACGCCGCTCCTTGGTAGCCGTCATGACACTTGCAAATCGCCCTTGTTCCCTGTGAAATTTTTGTTTCATTTCGTTTTACAGTCCGTTCGGTCAAGAATCACACCCGATGTAGTCAATGCAGGCGGATGCCTAGTTGCAAGGCTAACATTATCTGCGGAAATTGTCCTTGTTCTTCCCCCCTTCCCTCCACTCTCAGTTGCTAGTTGCAAGGCTAACATTATCTGCGGAAATTGTCCTTGTTCTTCCCCCTTCCCTCCACTCTCAGCTAGTGTTGGCTTGTCGAGAAATGGCTCTCATCATTCTGCACTCTCTCTCTCTCTCTCTTGTTGCTGGGATCGGCGAGAGAGTATGCGAAAAGAAGAGACCATTTCTCGGCAAGCCAACCCTACTCATAGCAAAGAATGGGCACCTTCGATACCGAGAAAGAAAGAGAAAGAGAGAGAGAGAAAGCAACAAGAGAGAGAGAGAGTGATAAACGAGTGAGCCCGCGCAGAAAGAAGGACTACGCTATCAAGGAGAAGAAGTAGCATCCTCTTGATTCCTTTTGACTACACCCTAGTCCGGATGAGATGCTTGAACAGTACTGTTTTGTCAGACAATCTAGCCTTACTTCGAATATCGTGTTGCAGGTGCCAGTCGCAGCGCACGTCACATCACTGCATGGATCCCCAGAGACTGAGAATGAATTGGGTATCGGATTTGGAATAGACTGATGCTCACATTGACACTGCGGTCCGAATCGATCCGTTTTGCACTGGCAAGTGAACGCGGCACCATTCGATGCGCAATAACCGCCATACAGGCAGGGTACTTCAGCACACGGATCGCCAATATCTGCAATAAATGAGAAAAAATATTGTTCATGTTTTCTACAAATAAACGGCGCTGGTCAGTAATTTGCCTTTGAGATTAGAGTGTGCAACTCGGATTCAAGAAACGCAAGTGAGAATCAAGTACAATACCCCAGTTTCGGGTTCCTAAGTTAGAATCAAGTACAGTGCCCTAGTTTGGGGTTCCCAAGTTGGAATCAAGAACAGTACCCTAGCCTCGGGTTCTCAAATTGAAATCAAGTACAGTACCCCCGCCTCGGGTTCTCAAATTTCAATCAAGTACAGTTCCCCAGCTTCAGGATCCTTGCAGATTTCCATATGGATTCAATTAAATTTTTAAGTTGCCCCACAGTCCTGATCGCAACCGGGAAATTTGCTTCGATTCAACTTGTTCACGCACACCACAGTAGAGTTCACGGGTAATGGTCTCTTCATTCTTCACACTCTCTCACTGGTCAGAGATGCGAGAGAGTGTGTGAAATGAAGAAACGATTACCCGTATTTCGAACTCTACACCACAGTGCTCTAGAGAAAACAGAATTCGTGGAGAATCGAAGTGGCTGATGAATCCGTTTCCCTTGAAGAATTGAATGTGTCACTAGCATATCTCGGGCGATTCTATGCTCAAAGGTAAAAAACTGACTGAAATCGCAGTTATTCCCGGTTTTTCCCGCGATGCAGTCGCATGTTCTCGTGTTGTATCCATTGGTGCACGTATAGTTTTGCGTATTCGGGCACGGATACTTCAGGCAGTTGTAGGCAGTTGTAGGCAGTACTTCAGGCTTCAGGCAGGCAGGGGTGTTCAGAACTGAAGTGTAACTGCTAAGACATGCGATAGAAAAGGTAAAGGTAGAGAAAGGGACGTCAAGCGATTTTACAGTCGTAAGACGACGCTAGGGGGGACCCGCTGGTAAGGCCAGCTGGTAGAGATGCGATAGAAACGAGGAAAATAGGCAATGCCTTACGGGTTTTGCAGGTTGGGCCGGAGAGGCAGGGCTCGCCGGGGCACGTGCATTGGGCACACGTACAGTCCGTCTTCTGAAATGTCCGATGATGAAAATATGGAATATTATTGTGTATTCACCTTATTTTGCGTCTCGCAGAATCCACCCTCCTTACAGCCGTAATCCCCGAAGATATTGCAGCTCTGGAAAAATATAGTGAATGCTATCACTAATTGGGTGAACTTACAGCTATCGCCTGACATTGAGATATCAGGACGGTTATCACGAGCAGCAGCTTTGGAACCAACATCGCTGGTTAATGACAGCGCAGACTATTTAACGATTCCACCCTGCACCTTGGATACCCTTTCCTCCTCTCACCTGAATCCATACTAGAGGCTTTTTTGGTGTTTCAGACCTGATTTCTGCTTTGCAGTGAGAGTGATTTAAGATGATGTGTCCCGATTACGACTAAAGTTTATCGTGAGACTATTTCCTAATCAGATGATACGAACTAGAGTAACTCGGGTGACTATCTCTTCACTTCATGTTCTCTTTCTCCGGTCAGAGATGCGAGAGAGTGAGTGAAATGAAGAAACGATGAGCCGTATTACGTACTCTAGTACGAAGAAGAAAAATTCCTATAAATATTTCTGATGTCACAACACCCCAGAATACATTCCAAAGTGCTGAAACGCTGTACAAACACGGATTTCGAAAGTGTAGGTACCCTTGCCACCGTGGAATATTTAATTTCTCCGATTCAGAGGTTGGTTGGTTGGCAGTATTGGATTGATCTATGTACTTGTTTCGCCAAATATCTTTTTTATCGGGTTTTGGAAGATTGTTCTGTGAAACCCTTTCTTTTCTTGTCCGTCAGCTTGGGCAACCGGAAGAGTATCGCCCATCTGGTTCATCAAAAGGAGGACCCAGGACGGATTCTGATTCCCAGGATGCAGGATTCTGATTCCCAGGATTCCCAGGACGGATTCCCAGGATGCACTGTGAAAACACTCTGAAAACAGGCAACGTTTGTTTATCCATCAACCAGCAACATTTTGGTGAAGGGCGAGGGGTCAGTGATTGGACTTGTGGAATGTAAAAGGGGGGTTGGGAGGGAAATGAGGGATGTTCTTTTATTTGCATATATATCTTCTGTCTTCTTCAATAACAGCTGTGTAATCTAATAAACCTGAATATACTATATCTCATGCCACTACGATATTTCATCAACTTCTCTTCATTTCATCACTATTCTCTTCATTTAAGGATTCTGCGAAAAATAATCTGACTGGTAAAGTGAAAATACTCGATGTAAGCGACAACAATGATGAAAAGGAATGAATTGACGCTGTGGTCTGAAAAAAGTCGAGGTGAGTCATGTCAAAAAATAAGGTTAGAATGTTGCCAAAATATTGGTAAATGGTTCCTAATGACGAAAAACACTTCATTAGAGGCATAAAGAAGTTCTGTGAAAAGTTCATCCCTCTATCGAAACGTAAATGCAGCGGTTGGCCACGATTAATCTGATTTTTCGAAAAATTGACACGCGAAAAGTGACCCGGAATTATAAAACTATAGAATAGCCTTTATCTTTAGCTCCCACTTTGTGCCTTCTGATATCCCACCTTTATCAGCATCGAGAAAACGAAAAAATGCGACTCGAAAATTGATCTTCATTGCAGGGCTCGATCGATCGGTGCTGCAAAGGGCGCAAGATTGGGCTCGTTTGGTACACACCATGCGATCATTCGTCGTGCATCTACGAGCAACCGACGGACGTGAAGAAAATTGATAGTTTTTTTTCAATATTTTTTGTGTTACTTTTTACTCGAACAACGTACATAATAGTTTTACAATGCTCAATAAATAAAAAGCTCATATCTTCGCTCATTGCATTCGGATTGTGTGGCGTGCAGGCGTGGTGTGTAGAGTAGGGTAGTCAGGGTGAAGAATCCATCTCCTCATTCCGCGTACTCTCTCGTCACTCGACCCGTGAGAGAGTGCGCGGAATGAAGAGACGGGATTCTTCACCCTGACAGTAGGGTTGGCTTGTCAAGATAAAAACTGCTTTTCAAGATTGGATGGCGAGGAATGATCTTGTCAAGAAATGGAAATTGCAAAGTTGTTTTCCAAGATCTTGAAAAACAACCAAGAAATTTCAAGAATACGAGTAATCAGCAAATTTCGTTTTCCTTTTCAAATGAAACGTATGATAAAATGAGGTGAATTGCCAGAGAGTCGACCAATTTCAAGAAATATCAATAAACAAGATCTTGAAAAACAACTAGTTGTTCTTGACAAGAAGGGATAATTGAATTATTTCTTTTCAAGATCTTGCAATCTTGATTGCGAAGCGAACCCTACCTGACAGCCCACTGTGTGTAGTTGAGGAGCTCCATTTGCACATTCCTGACATTGAGGCCTCATCGCGCTATCCTTCTCAGTGTTTCTCGCTGAAATCGATGCGAGGAAGGTGAAATAGTGCAACGTCAGCACTAAGGCGAGAAAGAGGGGGAAAGAGGATTATTTCCGGGTCCAGAAAACTATTTCCGGGTCCAGGAAAATATCGCTGGGACCGAAAAACTTTGCCGTTTCCAGAACACTTTGATGGGACACCCAAAACGGACCAGAGCCATGATCGCATTGCCAAGATCGCCTCATATTCATGACACATGAAATCCTATGGGAACATAGGCCAATCACTTTTTAAGGGCTATTTCATCACTATACGCATTACGACAAGTACATACAACAGGTCCGTCTAGATCGGCCAATCCAGCGCCTCCACTCGCCAAACGAGATGGTCCAGTGAGCTGGCTACGGCAAGTATCGAGTCCAGCCGGAGCGAAGCATCCGACAATACGTCCGTCGGGTTCCGCAATCTCGCTACATTTCTTGTATCAGGCTGGTGCAAAAGTTTCTCCACAAAAAAAGTCTCGTTAGTTTATCACTTGTCCCTTCCTTGTTCTTTGATCATTCAAGGTATCGTTTTTCACAATCGATGGCCCCTTGAATATTCTTTATACCCATCATGACGGAATCCCTGTATGATGACTGAGGCCTATACGACATCAAATCAAAATCAACGCAGTGCAAATTTTTGCTCTCTATTTATCGAGCTAGTGTTACCTGAAGAACTGAGAATACAAATGGGCTAGGATATTCGCCGAGTTGTGTATTGCTAAATGATACTGAGTGCGCGAGCAACGCGCTGAGTCATAGGAGAGCATTATGAGAGAGAGACGGAAGAGGGAAAGTGAAAGAGGCACATTTGTGTGTGTGTGTGTGTGTGTGTGTTTCCATCGTTTTCCCCAACCATCTTGAGTTATACGCAAACAAAGTTCAAGCGTGAAAACAAAGCTGCAGACGGACAGCGAGACATTTCGACATCCTAGCCTCTTACAGTAACCATAACGTACTGGTGACGTAATTAACGTAATTGTTAACGCATAACGTAATTGTTAGTTTCATCAATATGTTAGCTGTGTAACGTGAGTCCTCGTTTTCTCCCTGATTTCCGGCTTGTTTCACACTTAGTAAACACGGTTATCTTGTATGTGGTGGTAGCTTCGTTCTACTTACTCCACTTTTCCTTGAGAGGTAGCCTCGTGCTATTTATACTCTCTGATTATCCTGGAGGTGGCTAAGGCCATTTATACTCTGTTAACAATTTCATTTGATCGGCCGGAGGTTCTCTCCAATTTTGGAATTGTGATTGGTATTCGATGCTATTTGTTGTTTGTTTTGAGTAATTCACTTAGTAATCACTGGATTATTGATATTACCTAGACTGCTAGTATCAAATCCTTATGTGATACTACTACTTGAATTATTACACTTCATTTCCCACACTCTCTCACGTGTCGAGAGAGGCGAGAGAGCGTGTGAAATGAAGAGACGGCGACCCGTATTTCGAACTCTACTCACCATACACTTGGTACTTCGAATTGGCCATCATATATTCATAGCACTTGTCGAGTGTCATTCGAACATCGGAATGTCTCTCGAATAGAGAAGAAGAATCGAGATCAGTCTCAGCGAGGAAACAAGCGGCCGTTCCCAGTTGTGTTCCTTCCAAATGATATATCATGCCAAATTGCTCATCTCTGAGCTTCTTCTGTGAACTCATCAAAAACAATAAGAAAAAGAAGAAGCCCCACTCTGTAGTATGAGTTGATCACACTTCGCTCCTTGGTATCCGTCCTGACACTTGCAGATTGCCCGAGCTTCCTGTGATAAAAGGTTCGAAATACGGGTAAACGTCTCTTCATTTTGTACGATCTCTCGACTCTCTGACCGGTGAAAGAGTGTGGGAAATGAAGAGACGATTACTCGCATTTCAAACTATTTCATTCATTTCACAAACTCATATCATTTCGTTCAACAGTCCGTTCAGCTAAGAATCACACCCGATGTAGTCAATCTTGGATGCCTAATTATAAGGCTAACACAGTCTGCGGAAATTGTCCTTGTTCTTCTTCCTTCCCTCCACTCTCTACACAGAATGCGCACCTTCGATACCGAGAAAGGATGAAAAACCGAGTGAGCCTGCGCAGAAAGAAGGACTACGCTGTCAAGGAGTAGAAGTAGCATCCTCCTGACTCCTTTTGACTACACCCTAGTCCGGATGAGATGCTTGAACAGTACTGTTAGGTCAGACAATCTAGCCTTACCTCAAATATCGCAGCGCAATTGCAAGTTGAGGCGCAAGTCACAATTCGGCACTTGCGAGTGATCTTACTAGAGACCGAATGATGAAACGAATATTTAAATCGCCATTCGAATGAGACAAACAAATATCCTTTGTCATTCGAATGGTTGTTTACCACTCTCGCCGCATCATTCGAATATCGTCGAATATCATTTCTTCATCTCATTCTCGAATGGGTTGGCAATTTGTTCAATATTTGTTTGCGCTAACGAATGATCATTCGAATATCTATTCGAATGTTTTCGCCATTCGAATGACGAATCATTCGATTGAGCCGCCATTCGAATGAGAGGGTGATTCGAATGACGCGTCATTTTTCGTCATTCGAATATCGAATATATTCGATATGCGGTCTCTAGATCTTACTCATTTTATTTGCGAGTAGGTTTCTACTCGCGAGTGATTTCATTCCACTTTTTCGTCGAGCGAACGCTCTGCGACTCATACTAGAGCGAGCAAAATTAATTACTAGTCATCACCCACAATCATCTCTTTGTTCTTCCTCCTTCCCTCCACTCTCTACACAGAATGGACACCTTCGATACTGAGAAAGGATGGGAAAACGAGTGAGCCCACGCAGAAAGAAGGACTACGCTGTCAAGGAGAAGAAGTAGCATCCTCCTGACTCCTTTTGACTACATCCTAGTGCAATTTATTATGCGCTTCATCGACAAATCACGGAAAATAACACACAAAGCAATTCATTATTGTAACATTCAAATGCTCAGCGGAGACGCTACGGTGTTTAGCGCATAATACGGAACGTTTTATTCGCTTGCTCATTATTGATTAATTTAAAAATTCTGATATTCACAGTATGTACTACTAGGCTTCCCGTTTCGTAAGCGAATTCGTAATTCCCGCACCCTATTCCCTCACTCTCCCCCTCTCTCATCAAATCACGCAACCCCTTCCGATCTATGCCAGGGGGTGCGGGAACTTCGCAAGGATGCGGGAACTTCGCACTCTCTCCCCCTTCCCCTTCCCAACTCTTCCCATCTTGTCTCTTCACTCGTTCATTCCCCGCCCTTGCTGTGAGATATCAAGGGCGAGTAATAATTGATAAAAAGACATGCTTAATATAAAGTTCAGATCATAGGCCAACCGTTCTGGGGAGCGGTTCACGAACAGCTTTCGCAACTTATCTAGGCTGATATGTCGCCGCAATTTAGGTACTGGTAACGTAGACACAGTTGCATTTCACGGATAGTGTTCTCATTCCAAGTGCTGATGTTTGAGCTGTTGTCAGAGTTCAGTTGGGGCTGCTACATAATGATTGGTTGATCATTATTGATCAGTAAACAGTAGACAAGATTCTTCATTCAGAACGGTTGTTGTAGAGCTTTTCAAATGTCACCGAAATCTGAATCGTGTCCACTACAGAGACAGATACAGATGCAACGCGATAAGAAATAAAAATGGAGTGTATCGAATAAAAAACTATTTAACGGGGATGTGGAATCAATATCTTGTATACCTTTGAAAACCCTTCAGATACGTTGACATATTTGCGAGAGAAAAGCGGTTGATAAGAGCGAGGTGAGGCTGTCGTCGCATTGCTTCCAATCTATATCGACGCTCTTAGCTCTCTCACCTCTTGAGATGTGGAGATTGTTCTTGCTATTCTTTATATTTAGTATGTTTTTCAATTTTTTTCTCAATTTCATATTTTAAAAATCTCAAACACGCTTTAATTATGCATTTCAAATAATAATATCTTTTAAGAGACAGTTCACTGTTCGTGTCCCGATGGTTTCGAGCTGGTTGCTGAGGAATGTAGGATGTTGAAACCGATCACCATGAGCATTAATGATGATCAAGCAACAGATACGGCGATATCGCAATGCAAAGCCTTTCTAGCTCACCCGGTCATTATTCATAATAATGAGGTATGCACTAGGAAGAGGCATAAGAAAAGCGCAAATGAGTTTTGCAAATCGTCGTAAGTCGCGCTGCAAATGTTTCTCGAATAGACTGAGTAACATATTTTTACCCCTATTCCTAAGGTAAACGAATGGATTTGGCAAAAAGTCACAGTGAAAATGTTGTTTGCAAATTTCAAAATCGATTCACTACCTGAAACAATCGAGATCGATAGCTAACTGTTCGGGCATCTCGCGGAAAAAAGTTCAGCCCTCTTTCATTCTGGAGAAGAGCAATTTGAATTTGTTTTTTTCGTAGTTCTCTCATGCCCCCACTATACAACTCGTGAAGCAATTTACGAATCAAACGGTTATCAGCTTGACATGTAGACCTCTCGCTTAAAGGGAGTCGGCATCGAAAAATGATCATAGTTCATATAACGTGTTGCTCTTCAACGATCATAATGCCAAAATATTAGCTTTTAAAAATTAATAATTAAGGAGAAAACAAGAAAACAGTAAAAGGATTACTGTAGCTCACCATTTCGAAAAACACCATTTCGACGTTTCACAAGCCGGACCGGCATTTACCAATTTTCAAGATTACTGTATGTCGAAGCTATCGACTTTTTCAACACAAGTTTCGTTTGTGCTTCGTTTAAGTGCATATATTTCATGTTTTTCAATATTATTTTTCATTTTTTGAACTGGATGTTTGATCTATCAACTTTTGACTCGTTGTTCAGCCTTGATTGGTCACCGCTGGTGGCATCTCTGCATAAAAATCTAGTTGTAACTCCGCCCTTGGCGTTTTGTCGTTGCGTTTCTTTCATAGCCATAATCATTAGTTTATTTACAGTTATTTAGTTGTTTTATATATCGCCCTTTGTGTGTATAACCTTTGAGGCAATTCGATATGCATTAAGACTCTTGCAATGGTTAAAAACTGCGGTGTGTGTGGTCAGCGAGGGAATGAACACATGCGGATGTTCCCCTCCAACTCGCTACCGCTGAAACAAGAGTTGTGGATGGATCGGCTGAATCTTCTGCCAGAAGAAAGCCATCGATTGCTGGAAGGGTTCAGGGAAGGGCTGAATAGGAATCCACCAGTCAAATCCTTCTGGTGTGATCGGCACTTTGAGGGCAAACCTGACCCCATCGATGTGAGACTTCATTGCAAACGTTAAATCCCTCGAAAGAATTACTGTCTTCACAATTCATTCCAGCGTCGTACTCCTACTACCCCTAACCCAGCAGACACACCTAACACTGCTGTCACTGCTCTCCCACAAATAACGAGACAAGTAAATATTAGCGTTCGATCACCTATCTTTTTGGTCAAAAGGGAGAGGGGATATATTATCGAGGGAATGACAAAATCGAAGGGAATGAAAACATAAAAACAATCAACTAATATAGAACAGTACGAGAAAGAATAAAATTCAGCTGTCAGAAGTTCGGGTCAATGATCGCAGTTCTATCGCCTCTTCCCACCATTCCAATGCACAGTCTGCATCATTCCCTTCTCCATTCAGAGGGAATTCTGCTTCCTTCCCGTCTCCATTAAGAATAATATCAGAGGTATTAGAGCATCTTTTGAATTGACAAGAATTGTTTATACAGACTTCAAATGGCGATAATTTGGTTTCATCTCAACAATCGGATAAGACAGTCAGGACGGTTAGTAACCAGAATTAGAAATCCGGGTAATCGTCCCTTCATTTCACACCCTTTCTCTTCACTATGATCGGTGAGAGAGCACGTGAAATGAAGAGACGATTACCCCTATTTCAACCTCTATTATTAACTACCAAGTATGTACAATAAATCGAAACCAGGAGGAGCTATGCAGTTCACAAGAAACTGTTACAATGGATGAAGAGGAAGCATTTGTTGTTCCGTCGGCTCTCCCTCAGTTTTTGCTTGTTTCCTCCTCGCAACTTCTCAAGTTGTTCGATCGCTGTCCGTCGTGCGGCCTCAAAACCATAGAATCAATGACATCGTTCATTAATGGATCAGCACTGAAGCTGAAATGGACCTGTGAGTTCTGCACAGGAGAGCAATCTTGGAGCTCTCAGACTCGACTCAAGGGAAGATATTATGAAGGGAATGTGAAGCTGGCATGTGCCGCTCACACTACCGGATTGCCTCTACCAGTAAGTGAATTGAGTATTTGCGTATTAGATCAAGTACCTTATCAGCGATTCCGAGACTGTGCGGACCTACTTGGCCTCGGTATTCCCTCCGAGCGGACATTCCACGATCTGCTTGTCCGTCTCATACTACCTGCAACTGACAGCATATACTCCAATCATTTGCAACTAGTACAGACAACCGTTTGGAACACAATGAAAGTGAGTTACACAATTTATATTTTATATATACTACTTTTTCCGAAACTCCTATCCGATGAAAAATCAATAGTTGGGATCTTTGGTTATCAACCAACCTTGACGGGATCTCTGAACTTCATTGAAGTGAGCGCATAGATGAGAATAGATGAGATCGCCCATTTTATCGATGAGAGATCAGATGAGAGCCCATGTGATCTGAAGTAAAACATGAATTAAGTATAAACAGATGTGTCTGTCCTTCCTTCCTCTCTCCTTCTCTCACCTTGCTCTCACTTATTGCAGTAGTCTCGATGGAATGACGAGCCAATTCATAGAATCCAATCATGTTCTTCAGCATTCCAACTGTCTTGTAGAAGGGACAGAATCTGAAGGGAATAATTGATGACGAGCTATAGGAAAGTTAAAACTGACCAGCCAATTGATAGATGGGAACTGCTTCCTCTAACCAAATTCTTATCCAATCCCCAGAAGACCTCAAATTGCTGTGTCATGAGTGCTTTTCTGTCACTCAAAAAATATAAATGTAATAAATTAGACTCACCTGCAGGCTTCAAGAGGAGTCGATGTGTCCGTTGATGGGAGATACGATAGCCCCGGCTATTCAGCATCAAACTGCACTGTTTCGTGCATTGACCTGCAAACGAATCTCTTATTCATGGTTGTGAATATGCACAAGAAGGAGAAGGGAATAGGTACTGTAAACTAGTGTAAATAATTAGATCTTATTATTTGTTATTCAGATAATGTTAGTGGTCGTATGGAGAAAGTAGGAGTGAGGACGGGACTAAGGAGTATACAAGCATTGCAAATAAAGGTGACTTGTGCTTGGACGAGAATTATTTATAAAGGAGGCAAAGGTGGAATATGCTTTGGATAGCAGGAGAAGCAATAATCGCACTGGTTGACAGATTCACTCTCTTTTCTCGGATAACGACTCCAAAATCGGAAAGATGATGCGCGAAGATCCTCAGCTCAGAGACATCAAGCACTTGCTGGACTTTTGGCATTTAATCAAGGGCATCAACCACGACCTGAGAAAGGTAAGGACAACAACTCATTAAAGTAGTTATATGGTGGTGTACTATCGAGACTCAATCACAGATCTCGAAGTTGGCCTGCTGTTCGAACATCAAGCACTGGCGCCGTCAGATTGTCAATCATGCTTACTATGTCCACAGTAAATTCGGGAAAAGCAGGCAAAGAGGACTAATGTACTGGATGTCAGTATTGCAGCATGTAACTGGAAGACATGCAAATTTCAGAAAGGTTAATACATTTTGGAACATTCATGCTTCAAAAAAATTGCTACCGAAATCCTAGAACGATTACCGATGATTTCATTATAGGTGCCATTTCTAAGCGGTATCAAGAAGTGCATGCATAGTAGATTGCGACCGTCCAATTCGCACATCATCAAACGAGATAGTGTTGAATATCAAGAGCTCAAGGCAATCATCATGAAGCCGACATTCTTGGCTGGCTTTCTTCGCGCAAGTCCTAAGAAGAATACGTCCCCGAATGAGAACTTCAACAGTATAATAAATATGTATGCTCCTAAGAGCAAAGCATGGTGAGTGGACACCGTAATTATCATCGTAACCGTCTAGAATGAGAAAGACACAAACATGCGATGGATAATATCGAAAGCATTCCTTTCAGTTCTCGGAGATGGTATGGAGAAAGAATAAAACTGGCCACTATGCATTTCAATACACTCGCTTTACTCAATTTGCTCAATTTGAGAAAAGAGAAAGGGAGTAGTTCGGTAAATGCAATTGGAAGAGAGTCAAAGGCGGTTAAGAGGAAGATGGGGAAGGCTGATCATGAGTGGAGGCGAGAGGTATGTCATGCACAGCAGGAACTATCTCGAATCACATAATACGAGTTTACAAATTCCATTTTGTAGGTATGGGAGGCGATTCCGGAGGTGATCGAAGGAAGGCTCCTTGAGCTGTTCATGCGAAAGCATAACGTGCCCAATGATCGTGCGTATCTCCAAGCGATGCAAGACGAAGAGGAAGACGTAGGGAGCAACGATGAGGAGGCGGAGGAGGGAGGGGAGGGAAAGGACGGAGGAGAGAGTGACGTCTCTGAGGAATTGGGAGGAGGAGTGTATGGAGAGGAAGTCGACTCGGATCTCGATCCAGTTATGAAAGCCATCGATCTGAGTGATGTAGAGGACGAGGAATCGGAAGAGGAGGATTCGGTAGCTGGAGAGGAAGAGGAACCTTCCTCTGGATCAGAGTGGGACGAGGGAATGGCTGGAGAGATGGCATTGGAGAGGGGAGGAAGAGGACGAGGAAGGGGAAGAGTGCGTGGTGGAAGGGGACGAGGTGGTCATGGTAGAAGGGATACGGTAACTCAATCAGTTGTGGCGGCAACTCAGAAGAGTTCCGTTCTCACTAACGACACCTCCGACCAAGAAGACGATGAGAAGAGAAAGGAGAAGGGAGATGGACGGAAGAAGGAGAGGCGAACGAAGAATAGCAAGGAAAATTCTTCGTCTGATTCGGATTGGGATGAACCTCCCGTCAAGAAAGGAAGAGGGAAGGGGAAATGTAGGATAGTGGACAATAAAGGGGAATAGGCATGCAAGAGGTTCCATGCTGTTAGAATTAATTTGTTTGACATTTCTGTAGCAGTAACTCACTGTTTCGCTGTCGTTGTCGAAGTTTCGTACAGCTCGCTTTCTGAAATGTTAGTGATTTTTTTCGATTGCAATAAAAAGGTTCACCTAACGACAGTTAATTTCAGATATTATATAAACACAGAAACGTAAAACATATAAGATCGTATATACACCGTCATCAATACGTATATAGTATTCGAAACTCACACACGAAATATAGAGTGTGTGGATTCGAGAGAGTGCTCACCTCGTATTTGGATGCGACGAACACGGCTGCACTCGCAATCAACTGCAGCTCCTCCGGCTTCACCTGTAATCGACCAATGACTAATCAAAAAACGGTTACTGTATTTTTGAGCAAGTTTATGGAAACGATAACAGCGAAATAAGTCTCCCTAAATTACTCTAATTGACAGTTCGCACCTTCTTAGTGGTTCTGTGCAGATGAGTGTCCACGAGTTTCACAGCGAGATAGAGAGTCTCGTGGTTGAGTTCGAACGTTTCCTGCACCTGCAAAGTTGATGAATTAATTAATTATTAATTAATTACTTAATTTAATTTAAATATCTTGCCTCGACAATCCAATCGACGAGAATCGCACGGACGCCCATCGAGAGTTTGGACTGCTTCTTCAGATAGTCACCGACGGCATATGATGTCTGCAATCCAATATTCATTATACAATTACAAAATGAAATTGATTTTTAAATGTCTGTCACACAGTTTCATACCGACCGGGCTTTTATATTCAAGTATACAATAAGATAACTTTATGTTGCTTTACACCGGTTTGCAATGAAACTGTATGATATCTCTCCTGACCTCTTTGTTTCTGTAGTAGACGAAGATATCGAATGCGAATTCGGGCATATTGTAGGGGTCGTTCTTATTCTCTGAATCGTAGTCGTAATCGGGACAGGGATCCTCCTTCTTCTCATCGATTAATTCATCCTCCAAGATATCCTCCGGTTCCGCCTTTGGCGCCAATCTAAATGGAATATCATGACACACTAGAAAAGAATCGAGATTGTGTCTGTTTGAGAAAAATTTAGGTGAAAAAAGTGCTAGTCTTCTCAAGCATTTTCATCTCGTCTTGTCACTTACTTCTCAGTCTTCCTTATTCCGAGTCCCTTACGCATCGAATCGAGCGCGAGACCATTCGAGAGCTTCTGAACACCATTTATATAGGGAAAAATTATTTGCTTCTTATCCCGAGCAATCAGCTTGGATTAAGTCTAGCAAGTGTATGTGAGTGACTAGGTATACTTTGCAGGCAAATTGACTGTCTGATGGACGTTTAAAAAGTCGCCAAAGTACCTAACCATCGCATTTTTAAAATTTCCCCTTCTTTAATCTTGGACATATGGACAACATAAGCGGTCTCTCTCACATGGTAAAAAGGCCCTTGGAGATAACTTACTGTGGTTAGTTCATTGAGGGCTGCTCGTTTCGCCTTTGGTTCGAGTACACTAATGTCCTCCTTCGCGGGTGCGAGCTGCTTCGATGCCGCACGCTAAATATAATCATTAAATACACGAAAATAGTAAAACAAATCACTAAATACACCTAAAATCATGACGAAATAGGTGCAAAAACACACACAATAGAAGAGGAGCGAAGTCATCCTTACCTTTGCGGGTGGGTCGACTGCTTTGACGGGGCCATTCGTCTGCTGCTCAGGCAGATTCGTTTTGGTCGAGAGGGCCGTGCGATTACGCAACATCATGATTCTTGGAAACGTCCCTTCTGAAACAGGAACACTTATTCAAAACAACAAAAAAATGAAGAAGATATGCAATACCTCCTGGGGGTTCCACTTTCCGAAGAGGTTGACCTCGGAAAGATCGCTCTCGAGCTCGAAGGAGGGAGCAACGTCCACGGCCTCGTTAACCTCATCAACTGTCCATTCGTCGGCCATTTTTGGCTGAATTGAAGTATTTTAATAAAGTTAAGCGTGAAAGTCAGCGGAATTACGCGAGTAACAACACAAGTATCGCATAGAACGGTTCACAATTCAGAGTTGAATAACAGTGAATAAATAGCAGAGGTTGTGCCATATTACGACCAGGCAAACAAAAGTATATCGAGCTTCATAATAACAAACGGTTGACAATCAAGTATTGGTTCATACTTGCAATATATTAGTACAAATACACTATCAAAAAACTACCGAACCACAGTGAAAATAATGAAAATTGAAGAGAACGGCCGTTGCTGGTGCGCAAGTTCGAGATATACGAAATCGCGAAAACGACCGGTGACCAGAGCGACCGTAACCCAATTTGGTCAAATACACGCAAATTACTATTATTTTTATTTGGGACCTTCTTTTATATTTTTCTTTAATTTTTTAATATTTCTGGCATTTCTGGGCATCCCTAAGCACAAGAAAAAAGTTTGAAAGGAAAAGACGAAAATAAATTCATGGACGCCGACTCCCTTTAAAGCTGATGCGAAGCATCTCTAGTTTAGACAGTGTTTACAAATGTAGATTTAATCCGAAACTGCCTATTGACATCAATGATACGTACAGCTACGAATAGTTCATTGAGACGAGCGTCCTGCGGACGCTCGCGAACCGCTTAACTATTAGTGTTGTTTTACTCGAGTCAAACTCGCGAGCAACTCGCGCTCGCCGAGCTCATTTTAAAATACTCGGATCGGCCGATCGCTCGCAAGTCGAATAAGAAAAACAACTCGCGAGTCAACTCGCGAGTCGATTTCTTTCTTTCCACATTCGATTGGCCGATTGGGGAAATGGGAAAATGAAAAACAAAAATATTAGGGAGAAAAACAATGTTGCTCGCAAGTCGTAAACAACTCGCGAGTCGAACAAAGAAATCGACTCGCGAGCTGTTTACTACTCGCGAGTAGAGTGCGGAGAGGAAGAGGGAAGAGTGAGGAGAAAGGTCTCATTCCTTGAGGAAGAGTGAAGAGTGCGGTCTACTCTTCCGGAAGAGTGAGAACTCTTCCGGAAGAGTTGAATGGAGAATTTTGCTTTGGTGTCTGGGATCATTGGGAAAGTAATTTTCATGACTAATTCAGGCATGGGACATTGTTAGAAGCACCGAACATTCATTTGGAAACGTCTTGAATGAAATTTCCGAATATTAGGCCACGTCACGCTCACTAATTGCCCAAGAAAGAGTCCTCATTGGAATATTTTTGACAAATTTAAGCTCAGATTGATTGAAAACCCTGCTACCTCTTACTTTGTTGCATCTTAGACACCCTTAAATCGTAAAAGATTGGATTAAATGCGGCGCGAATCAGGCAATGGATTGAAGGGTATTCGATCCAGATTGCGATGTAAATGTGCTCTAGAGGATTTAGGCGAGCTATGTATGCAAATTCAAAACCAAGCGCTCGAAAATTCGAGGTCAAAACAATGAAAACATGCCGAAAGAGAATCTACTCTTCCGGAAGAGTCGTCACTCTTCCGGAAGAGTTAATCCCTTTCCCTCTCACTCTTCCTCTTCCTCTCATTCCTCGTTGCGCCGAGAGGAAGACCCTTCCTTTCACTCTTCCTCTCCGCACTCTACTCGCGAGTCAATTTTCCATTTTGACTCGCGAGCACCGAGTCGATCGGAATAACAACACTATTAACTATGCGCGCGAGGCGACGAATGAGAGACTAATAGGATTATTTGCGCCAGATTTTTCTCGATTTTGGCAAATAGGTGCGAGAAATATCGAGATTCCCCTAGTTGTAATAGACTAGCCCCCCCCCCCTCCACGTCTCAGCAAAGCGCGCGAGGCGAAGAATGAATTTGACTCTCCTCTCTCCCTTCCCTCTCTCGCTAATCCAAATTATTGCGCTAGATTCTGCCTTCGAGAAATATCGAGATTCCCCTAGTTGTAAACCCCACTATTTTTTAGCAACAATCGTACTGGACAGATAAGAGGAAGTTGTCGAACAACATGTCCATTTTGGGTATAACTATCAAAGACTAAACAGGCATACGAAAATATTTAAGGATTGGTATGCAACACAAGTACGCTCAAATGGCAGTGGACTGATGGATCGGCATTGGATTTCAAACCACCCTCTTCCGTATATAGTCTAGGTTTCAGTATTTCCGCGCATTCCACTTAAGATTTTTATTTTTCAGCACTCGACAAAGATTGCAACAGTGCATGCGTCTGGATGATTTATGGGAATGATGGATTTTGGGGAGAATGTAAGCACAGATAATTCTCACTCAAATAACTACGTAAATCTACTGATACATGGGAACCTCCAGTCAAATCCTTTTCAGATAAAAATGGGAACTATGTGCACAAACACAATACTCCTTGTACGCTATTTTAAGAACAGTATCATGGAATCCATGATACTGTTCTTAAAATATTCTCCATTCTCCATTCTCCATTCTTGCGCTCGCGACGGGCGGTCTGCTCTCACCCCGCTCTCTTCCATCCCCAGTTTGGAGAATCCTCGTCCGTCAGCTTGGGCAACCCGACGAGTATCGCCCACTTGGATCATCAAGAGGAGGACTCAGGACGGATTCAAATCGTCTCAAGTGATCTACGGTCAAGAAAAGCCCCTTTCAAGAAGATTACTTCGTGAGTTTACTCTTAACCACGCAAGTCAGGACTTCGGCGGCTGGATGATCTACTTCTGGACTCAAGCCATCGACTAAGCGCGACAGGCCACCGAGAACAAACAGCTAAGAAGATACAATCCCTTGACCCTTTGATACTGAGCACGAAGATCCCAATCCCCTCCCTAACGATGTTTCTTCCTGCAGGCTCATGCCTTGATATCAGGATAAATCTGTAAATCTGTAAATCTGTAATCATGGAAATTATCAGGGTGCGACACCGAAGAGAAACTATTTGACATATACTGCGTAGCTGAGCTTCGTTTGCCAATTCCATCAGAAGATGGTTGTGAAAGTTTCGAGGACGACAAAGACGATGGAGTGTGCTATCAGGTACAAAGTATAATTATTTAAGGAACCTTTATCTGCTTAAAATTATCGGATATAATTTTTTAAAAAATAGGTTTCAGTTTCAGTTTTAACACATTTATCAAGAATGAATTTATCAAGGTAGGCTCTAATGAAATGTCAAAATAAGTTTAAAATAGGTATAATATTTTGAATAGGTGGGAGCGACTTCCGAAAATTGGAAAGAGGCGCAAATCATATGTGGAAGCTTCGGCGCGCAAGTAGCGTCAATACACAATGAAAAGGTTGTATTAACCTTATGTCATCAATCTTTATTTAACAATCTTCAATCAGGAAAACTCCTTTCTCCGTCGCATCGCGGTATCTAAAGGAGCCGTAACCGGAATGTACCTAGGCGCAAGCATTTCTGGAAAAGGGGACGAATTTTCATGGATGGACGGAACTAAATGGGATTATGACAAATTTTATTCTGGTTAGCCTTTTAAATTTAAGGTGAAATTACGCGGTTCACGCCACAATCACACAGTTCGAGATTGATTCGGCTCCGAAAAAATGTTTCATTTTTCGAAAACCAGTCGTTAAGAAGTTTTCAATATAAGGACATTCATCTTTCACCTATAGCCACGCGCACTGTTGTCTTCAGAAGACGTCATTCCGAAATCGGGTTATCCAATTCTCCAATGCTGGGGAAAGATTAAAAAAGAATAGGAGGAAACCGAGTTTGAATTCGCGCGATTGCTCCCCTCCGTAAATTCAAAAATTGCACCAGATGGTTTCCGACCCCGGCGAACCCGACTCAGAAGAAAACTAGAGGAATTCAAATTATTGGCCCACTCTCGACTTTTGTCACATCACTCCTCATGAAAAAAAAAGAAAAAGGATAGGCTCACCCACACCCCCCCCCCCCCCCACCTTATCTCGCCTTTTCCTCCCTTCCAGCATTACCCTTCGCCCGTGATTTTCGTGTTGTAGCGTAGCTCAGAGACAAAACAAACGGCATAAAAAAAGACCATGTGTTCGACCATGTGTGCTCCATTAGTTTTCGACTGGATTGTGATAATTCGGAAAACAAATTTCGGTCTCTATCAACATTGTTCGCTTTTTTTCATGACCTGGTCAAAACCCATAGGTTCAAATTTATACGATTCAGTTTCACTCTGATGGCCTTTGATCGCTTTGTTTCAGTTTCAGTTTGCAGTTTAAAAAAATGAATGAAGTAGTCCACAACTTGAGGCTTTCCCATCAATGGTCTTGGCGATTGTATAATCATGGATACGGGAAGTGCCGGTGGTGAATGGGCAAATATCGATTGCTCGACGAAAATGGCAGTCGCGTGCGAAAGAAAACGTGAGTTAATTTAGACCATTTTATTTCGTTTAGCACAATCAAATGTTGTGATTAATTTTTAGGAGGTTACACTGCACCAGCCTGCTCGACAGGTCCTTGGGTGGAAGGGCAAATAGTGAGAACTTAAAAGACACTATCTGACTCGATCGACATAGTGTTGGCATTCTTCAATATAAAACCTATGCTCTTTTTTGCATGGTAGGCAGTGCATGATGAGTGTATGCGGGGAAGGGGGTTAGCTAAGCTTCCTAGCTTATCTGCGCTTCAGGGGGTAGTAGAAAGTGCATGATGACGTCACAGGTCAAAATGAGTAAATCGAATCGGATCGATTCGGGAGAGGTCTAGTTGTGTTCCTCATCGAATTCTAAGACACTTTTACTCGTGGGCATTTTTCGCTCAAATATCATCAAAGGCTGAAAATCGATAAATTCTAAATTTTCGCCAGTTTTTATTTATTTTAATGTATTTACAGGTTCGTTTACAGGTGTTTTATTTGTTTAATAAATTCCTACTACGACAACACATATTCAATAAATAGGACGTAATTTATCTCGAAGGTAAAGGATGTTCTATTCGCAAAAAAACCGCGAAAAAGGTTGACGATTTGACTTACAGTACCCATGACCTAATTGGCGGCTCCGGAAATACACTTCCGGTTCCGGTCCTGGGAATCTAAACTTCTTGCGAACAACATCTACAGTAACTCAGCCTACCGTATCATGCTACCGTAACCAACATATCGTAATCAGGTGAATCGCAAACTGACTTTTTTGTCTAAAAATCCGTTCTTTGTGCTTACATGTATAGTTCGTCGAGGAAATGATGTTTTGTGTATCGTACCGAAATCAACCGTACCCCTACCGTAATCCTACCGTACCCCAGTGTGCGGGCCAAGGGTGGTTTACCTTAGTTGCACTTTTCGCCAACCACCCTTATTTATTCATAAAGTCATTCCACAGTGCCCTACCGCAACCTACCATACCCCCGGTTACAGTAATCGCGATCGGGCATCGCGTAAAAAAAACGAAAAACTTCGATTACGCATGATGTTTACTAGTAATGAGCACATCCTAGAATCACCGGGTTGAATATAACTTCGATTACGGAGGTTGTTTACTAGTAATGAGCACATCCTAGATTCACCGGGTTGGATAAACCTTCGATTACGGAGGTTGTTTACTAGTAATGAGCACATCCTAGATTCACCGGGTTGGATAAACCTTCGATTACGGAGGTTGTTTACTAGTAATGAGCTCATCCTAGAATCACCTGGTTTGATCGATTTCGCTTGCTGTGTTTAACCCGGTGATTCTAGGAAGCGCTCATTACTAGTAAACAACCTCCGTAATCGAAGGTTTATCCAACCCGGTGAATCTAGGATGTGCTCATTACTAGTAAACAACCTCCGTAATCGAAGTTATATTCAACCCGGTGATTCTAGGATGTGCTCATTACTAGTAAACATCATGCGTAATCGAAGTTTTTCGTTTTTTTTCCGCGATGCCCGATCGCGATTACTGTATCCGGGGGTATGGTAGGTTGCGGTAGGGCACTGTGGAATGACTTTATGAATAAATAAGGGTGGTTGGCGAAAAGTGCAACTAAGGTAAACCACCCTTGGCCCGCACACTGGGGTACGGTAGGATTACGGTAGGGGTACGGTTGATTTCGGTACGATACACAAAACATCATTTCCTCGACGAACTATACATGTAAGCACAAAGAACGGATTTTTAGACAAAAAAGTCATTTTGCGATTCACCTGATTACGATATGTTGGTTACGGTAGCATGATACGGTTGGCTGAGTTACTGTAGATGTTGTTCGAAAGAAGTTTAGATAAAATTTCAATAAAAGTAGTAATTTGGGTATACTTATGAGGGAGTTTCTGAGTCAATGAAAAAATTTGCACATACCCTTGGCACTAGCCAAAAAACCGAATCCGCTCAAAATTGGTGGACAAGTAGTACTCATCGAGTGTAGCTCAGCCAAAAAATTTTTAGTGATCTGAATCACACCCCGCCGAATAGCAACAAATTTTAAAGTGAAACATAACCCAACCGACTTTGTCATTTCTCAATCGATCGATTCAAGTGATAGCGCAAATAATGCGCAATAATCCACCGATTATACACCATACATTGTATAACGATCAGTTTCTAACTCGTTGAGAAATAATCATTTTTCCTAATTTTCGGACATCAATAAATTGTATCTTTTTCGCCTATGGGCGGATTACCAATTTTATTTCATCAATTAATAGAGCAACTATTTACCAAGCTTTGCTGCAAATATAAAAAAAATTGAAGGTAGGAGCTATGAGAAATGTTGAAAATACCATTATGGTCTAAAATAAATCAGTTCTCGATAGGCCAAATTACCGTATGCAGGTAGTTCTCACCGAGCATGCCTCACCTGCCTCATTAGGAATCTCCTGTGCTACTCGCCGCTGAATAACAACGAAATTTTGAGTGAAACATAATCCAGCCGGGTTTGCTATTGGGGTGTCCCACACATTTCTGCATTTTATTTCAAAGTAATTTTGCGAATAGATCTTCAATGAATATCTTCAATGTCAATTGTGTTGCAGTACATGCTACCCCTAAGGCATTTTATCATGCATTAAAAATTGGGAAGTATTTGCTAATGATGATGTAATAAGCAAAATTAACGAATTTTTTGCGGTATTTTGAATATTTTGTAACTCTGCGGTAAATATCGTAGGGAATCCACGATTGTGGGAACAACAGTATATGAGTGTAAGGTAAATTTATAAACACTAAAACTAGATTTATCATGGCAAATGAAGGAAGGTGGTTCAACTTTACAGAAAAATGACATCTCATGTAGAGTACTTTTTGGAATTTTTCAATATTTCTCCACTTTTCAGCTAGTCGTTCTTTTTCATTTTTTTATGGAATATGCTACCAACACGTGAAACTTAATGGTACTCTTTTTGTGATATTGTACAAAGTTTATTTATCTAGAAAAAAATTAAAAGTGCAAAAAAATGATTTTTGTTACATATTGATGACGCAATGTAGGGACCACCATCTCATTTTCATCGAGTCGTGTCCGCGCGACCTAGGTTATTTCGAAGGAAATTGATTGCCCGCGGGTTCTGATTTCAACGATCCTTAGTACACCATATTGAGTAACTTTGCTGAAAAATTTGGAAAAATCTATGGTCCCCTTCCCATATTTTTTCACTAAATTATCTGAAAAACGCTCAACTTTTACGGAAGCTCTGCCTATTAATAGTTCTAGATTTCTTGAAACGAGTTGCCCGCGACTTCTGACACTTCCCAGTGATGGACTAGTACCCAACGCATGACTTGTGAAAAAATCAGCCAAATCGATGGTCCCCTTCCATCTTTTTTTATATGCCCAGATAATTGTGATTAATACGATCTTTGGTCTAAGAAAAAAGATGGAAGGGGACCATTGATTTGGCTGATTTTTTCACAAGTCATGCGCAGGACCCTAGTCTATCACTAGGAAATGTCAGAAGTCGCGGCCAACCCTTTGTTCTGGTTTTACAAACATTTAAAGATTATTGTCTCTCGTTTTTGAAAACCAACTTTTCACAAATTCTCAATTTTCTCGAATGCCAGAATCTTTAGGTAGGTATTGTCTGAACAAAAAATGATTCTATACAGTTGTTTAGTAACTTGAGATCAATCCCGAGCCATGAATCAATTATTTGCATAATAGATGGTGGTCCCTAGACGCAATGCAATTTAAAAATTCGGATTGATTCTCATTTTGACTATTGTCAACGGCACAGTCGATGTTAGTGATACATTCGATTTTAGCTCTTTTCATTCTTGAGATGAAGCAAAATATTGATTTTAAAACATGTGCAATCCCTATTACTTATTTTCCTTAAATCTTATGTATATTCTTGATAGCGCAATGAATCCTCCTGTAATTAATTGTAAAAATTCGGAACACTAGTCCTTTACGAAGTGCACTTTGTAGCCTTTTAATTTTATTCATAAGAACGAAAATAATAAAAGAATGCAGAAATATATGGGACACCCTAATATTTCGCAATATTTTCGAACAAATAAGTGCGCAAAAAATTCACAAAAATCAGGCGAACATACGCACCAAGTTTCATCGCCACCGCTTTTAAGACCGACGAAAAAATTCGAAATTCTGAAAAATATTTCAGTTTTTGTATTGCAGCTCGCTAAATTGTCGTAGTTCGTTTTCTATCGATGAAACTTGGTGCGTATGTTCGCCTGATTTTTGTGAATTTTTTGCGCACTTATTTGTTCGAAAATATTGCGAAATAGCAAACCCGGCTGGATTATGTTTCACTCAAAATTTCGTTGTTATTCAGCGGCGAGTAGCACAGGAGATGCCTAATGAGGCAGGTGAGGTGTGCTCGGTGAGCACTACCTGCATACTGTAATTTGGCCTATCGAGAACTGATTTTATTTTAGGCCATAATGGTATTTTCAACATTTCTCATGGCTCCCACAATTTTTTTTATATTTTCACCAAAGCTTGGAAAATATTTGCTCTACTAATTAATGAAATAAAATTGGTAATCCGCCTATAGGCGAAAAAGATACAATTTATTGATGTCCGAAAACTTGGAAAAATTAATATTTCTCAAAGAGTTAGAAACTGATCGTTATAAAACGTATGGTGTATAATGGCTGAAATATTGCTCATTATTTGCGCTATCACTTGAATCGATCGATTGAGAAATGACAAAGTCGGTTGGGTTATGTTTCACTTTAAAATTTGTTACCATTCGGCGGAAGTCCAACCTTATCACTAAATAAGCTAGCGCCGAGGTACACTCCATGAGTACTACTCACTCACACATTTTGGAGGAATTTGACTTTTGGCTAGTGCAAAGGCTATTTTCACTGACTCAGAAACTCGCTCTTATCGTTCTTCTTCGATGGAAATTCACCTGCTTCGATTGACAATCTTTTGATTAATTCAGCCTATCTACGAATTCCCGCTGCTTTAGGTTCCCGTTCGAAATCGATTTTTCTAATTTGCCCACATGAAAGAAAGCGTTATTTATTCAATACCTAAACGATCGAATATGAATTTCAAAGCAATTAATGCGGTAATTGTGAACAAATTGAAGGATGTATTATTTCTTCCAGCTTTCTTCTTGATTTCTTCGAGCAAGGCATGATACGACTCCACAGTATGAGCCGTCTACAATGATCGAATGTCAAAATTAAACAAGAAAATGACAATTTCACATTTCCGCTGTCCATGTCTTCCAGATTACAATAATTTGTTGAACAAATGTAGACATTTAGTAGTAAAAACACAAATTTTCCCTCCTGAGTGAATAAAATTGGCATTTGAAAAATATTGTTGGCAACCTCCACTTTCCTTTCAGCGAGGCTCTCATCAACAATAGTCAAACATCCCCGAGTCTGATTGTGCCTGTGATAGCTGCTTACATAACAGAAATCCCCGGTACACGAATATTGAAATGACTCCTGAAATCCAAAGAGATTTCAGATTTGATTGACCATTATGAAATGGAAACATAATGCAGATATTAGCACCCACATTGGCTCGCTGTTTCGATCCCGTTTGTATACTGTAACAGGAAACTTGAGTTCGGGATGAGATGAATGTCTTCGATTGTAGTTCTTTCGCACGGTTCGTGCATTGCTAAAGCTACATCACTTCTCAATGCTATGTATTTCGACCTCACCAGGCTGTTGCAATTCGCAATTAGAGATGAGATGGGCACTACATTCCCCTTACTATCGATTTTCGACGTTTGATCGATCATAATTAAATTGTGGAACATTCTAAATGTTTGTATTTGCCACCGAAAATAATTTGTAAGATCTCACTCTTGTAAAATCATAGGATCACCGAATTGCCGGCAAGTATCCCTAAATATAATAGTTTTTAAACTTATTTTCTAAGGCAATAATTAATTCACGTTGAATTGTCAGTAGTTATAATAGACAACTAGTACTATCACACTGAATCTCCTTCTCCTAAAATTATGTAAATTTTGAATACTCAATTAATTGCAATAACCTTCTGAATACAATCAGCTGGTGCTAGAACTTGACCAGTTTGAAAATCGCTCCACTTATCTTTGTTGCACAAATCCGTTCTGAACAGCAAAATCAAAGATCATGGGGAAAGATTTTTCGTACTTGCAATAGCAGATTCCGCTGAAATGCGATTCCCTCCAACATCCGGTAGTGACGTTTACGTTGGTAATGCAACCCTGGCACATTAATCGATTATTGTCTATGAACAATCAGCATAATCAATGCGTAGTCAACTTTGGTTTAAAACTAGAGAAAAATTGCAGTTCATGTCCCGTTCTCAGCTGTATTTTGGTCCGGAAACTAACATCTATGGACATTTTCCCGAAGAAGGAAGCGGATGCGCAAGCATCCCCTTCGCAAGTTGACGCTGGGTTGCTGAAAATTCAAAAAAAAATCGCTATGGTCCGCCAAATAGTATATGTATATTTGAGAGTGCGAACGAACCCCGAATTTCCATACTTATTGCTGTTGCTGTGGCAGTAAATGGCGGAAACAAAAGGGATGCATGTGAGAATTAGGAACATTTTCAAAGCAATTTGCGAAAGCAAAATCAGCATTCCTTCTACTTAACGTGAGGAAGTTGTGGAAAAAAACATCTGCTCAATTTCCGAATACGAGTGATTTTAATTTTTAAATTAATCAGCTGTTTTTCTAAATTTTATTCGTGTCGAAAAGTAATTGTGATCGAGTGTAGATACGTAGATGAAATGTGATAAAACCATTGTTCTCTTTTTGGTTGTTCATTGACTCTTTATTACTGTAATCAATTTGCATTATCTGAGTTACCAAGGTTTTCTGTCTTTTCGTTTCAAGCCACGATGATAGCGAATTTCGTAACCATGAATTATATTCTTTATCGTATTCAATCAATAACTATCGAAATTTGAAATATACTCCATAACATTCAAAAACATTACTATGAGGAAGTCCTGTGTGTACTTTCCTGTGTGGGCACTTCGTTCTTTCTCCTCTCCCTCTTCTCCTTCTTCCTTTGCTTCTTGGCAGCTGCTTCATCCAATTCCATGATGTCATCGCCCATCTCGACAATCTCCGAATCGATTCCGCAGTACGGACATACGATCAGGGGAGCGATCGCCGGCTCGCGAATCTGGAATTTTTAAACCCAAATTATCAGTAATTTATGTGAGGATGATCTAAAAAACACGAGAAATCGTAAAAAAATAGCTAACCTGATCTGCGTACTCCCTGCACACAACGTGCCCGCAATCCACGAAGAACACTCGATCAGCTGATGGAACGGAGTCGCAAACGTGGTAGGCACATTGAAGACTGAACATATTTGATGAAATATTGTTTTCTTGATATTTTTCTGCACAAGAACAATGTGTATCTTTTTTTGGAATGAAATATTTTTAAAATGTTCAAAACCAACCTCTTCTTCCTCCTCTCCTTGATGTGCGGGAGCGCCCGACGATAGTTAGTGTACATGAGGGGCACGCGCGGTAGCGGCATGACAGACGATATTAGATAAAATCACAAGAGCTAATTGTCACAGTCGTCACTGTTACGAGAAGGATATTCTAATAATTGACAGAGGGCGATAGTATTGCGCACTCGATATCCGGGACATTCCGACCTCATTCTTTTACGGCTTATGTGGGTAGGGGAGACGATTATTCGATCAGATATCGATCAAGGAGTGCCAGTGGGTTCAGTTTCTGATTTATGGTGAGTAGAATGGCTTTATTGAATTATCGAACTCTATGCGAGTTCTAAGCAAGTGTAAGCAATATCAATCATGTCGCAACTTCAGTGTTGCACAACGAAATATATGATTTTCCCATAAATATAACAGTTGGAAAACATCAGCATAATGTGTACTTGATTACAATTAACACTATCAGAAGTAGGCATCTTGAGTTTCGCCCTATCGATTTTGTTGTTGTTTCGACAATCTTTGGGTACTGTAATAATTATTCAAACTTTTATAAAATATTATGAAATTAGTTGCAATTTACCTCAATACTCTTCTCGTTACAGTAGTCGGTGCCGCACACGTAAAATTCGAGCATCATGAAACTGTAATTTCCGATCTGTAAAAAGCAATACATTTTTAATCCGTGGATATCTTTCTCACCTCAACTTTCCTCTCAGACAAACTATCATCAACGATTGTCAGGCATCCTCTAACCGTTTTCGATTTAGTGATGTAACACAAATCGCCTTGGCAATGGTACTTTTCCTGATCGCTTGCCTGCGAAATAAATTATAAAAAAACCATGCCAAATGCAACAAAAATTCATCGCCCCGCCATAGAGGATCAAATCGCAATAGAATTAAGCTCAGTTCTAATGAAGTAATCACATTTTTATTCTCCACATCTTCTTCCTCGAATATTCTCTTGTATGCATTTTCAAAACTAAAGCAGGAAATTTGCTTCTTAGTACTGGAAAAGTCGGCCAATCTTTTCTCTGCTGCGCGATTCATGCATGTCTGCAAATATTTAGCTATAATGCAACTTAGCTTAATATTTTCAAAAATTTTCTCACATCATTCTCGCAAACGGCGACAAATGAAGATGTTGGAACAACCGTTGAATTAATTGCTTTCGAAATTTTGTTGATGAACATTGTATTTTTGAAGGCTCTAAACTTGTTATTTTTCACTGAAAAAAGAAAGATTTTTAAAAACAAACTCAGCAAATAGCTCCGGTTCCCCATATTTGAGACAAGAAGGCATCCTCTAACCTTCTTGTCTCTCTTGTCCTAGAAAAAATCTGAAATTGTAAAAATGATTTGTTCTTACGTGCTGGTGTTCGAGTACAGACATGCTTCACTATCGCACTCTGGAGATTGTCCCTATACCTCAATTGACTTCAGAATAATAGCAATTGACTACCAACCGAATTGCGACATGTAGAATTCCGTATAGGAGACAATTCGGACACTTTGTAGTCTTCCGAATTGCAAAAATCCGAGCTCAGAAAGAATGTATTTTGTGAATTTTTCAGTCATATTTACTTGCAAGTACACATCTTTTTTCCTGAATTATCGCCCCAGCATCCAATTGTAACATCAATGTTTGTGATGCATCCTTGCACGATTTTCTGAAAAAAGTATAAGTTTGAATAACGTTGGTTTACATGCCTGATATTTGTTGGAAGCAAATGAAAGGCCGTCAATTAATATTGCGCAAACATCTCCACTGCAAGTTTTCGGAGAATAGTAGCTGCTAAAAATATTAATCAAAAATAGCGATATAATATTTGCAGAAAAAACGAGATACAACGCACCCGGGAAGACTGATTTCAGGCTTCAAATGACATTGTATCGAGGAAACGGATGGAAGGATAAAGAGCCAGAAGAATAACATCATTTCCATGAAGAACCTACTCAACTTCGAGAATGGTTGTTTCATTTCGAAATGTTCGCCTTTCTCAAGAAATCAGCTGCACATACGTGCCTGCCCATTTCTTTTACTTTAGACCAACTGCATTTTCATTTCGACGAATATGCATGTCATTACATTTCTGTGCGCTCTGCAATTTATTTGAGAAACATCTCGATGACATGTGACAATGAGATTCAAAACAGTGGTGTGAAACAGGTGTCTCTACTTTAAATTATATGAAATAATAGTAAAACATGTAAAATTCAACACAATCATGATACAGGTAATATGCACATCACAATGATGGCTAGAATTAATCCGATTCGGTTTGAAATACAGCCGACTGCTTTTGTTGTGCTCTCGACTCTAGCTTTCGAAAGCTGTTCATCCTGAAAAAATTCATGTATAAATTGTTTAAAAAAGACTTTTTGTCCATCTATACATAAATATGCAAATAATTCAAACCGGTAATTGTGTACATTACCCACATTGCAGTAATCTTCTGCGCACAAGTAGAATTTAAGTAGTAGATATTGGTAGAAGTTGGCCTAAATGCGCCTAATCGTTTCGACTGCTATATGTTGGATAGGTTTATTACGGCTGGCATGAAAGTTGCAAGCGAATCGTCAACAATTGTCAGGCATCCCCCGCCAAAATGTCCCTCCATGTAACAGAAATGGCCTTGACAAGTGAGATTGTACTGAAACGTTGACTATAATTTTTTCAAGACAATTTGAAATACAATGCAACAATAGAACTCACCGTTTTCTTATAGATGTAGCACTTTACCAAGGGTCTAGAGCTGGAGAAATTCTGAGTGCTGAGCTTTTCAGGAAGATTCATGCATTCCTACAATTGCACAAACTGCACATCCCTTCACATGCATAATTACTTACTATATTTTCGCAGTTTGCGACGAACGAAGAAGCAGGTTTTATTATGATCCCCCTGTATCCAAAGGTAGTGATTGAACTGTGATCAATCATGATGACGTTTGGAAACATTCTGGACATTTTTTTCTTTCGTTCAATAAAGGCGATCGACAAACTCATGTACTCTCATTGGTTGATCGTAGGTGCGGCATGTATCACTGAAAAATATATTAGTAGATCCAGTATTAATTTTCTGTATTATTCAAATATCAAAAAAAGAATGAAATTCGATCTCACGTGTTCTTGTCCGTAGTAAAAAGACAAGTTGGACTATCGCACCAGTGTGGCGAGGCCTGTATACTCAAATCACTTGCATTCAGAAATAATCGCTTCTCACCGGATCTCGACAACTTGCGTTTGTAAACGAGGTTAGTTTTGTGATCATGAAGTCATTCGAATTGCACAAATCACTTCTCCAAAGAACAATTTTCAATTGTTGCAATTAAAATTTTCCCTACTTGCAAAAGCAAATGGTTTTTGGGCTTCCATTTCCATAACAACCTGGAGAGACTTCGAAGTTGGTTACACCGCTCTAACATTTGAAACGTTTGTAATGACAAATATTTTTTCTCAAACCTTAACACTTATTTTACTGAACGAGTACGTTATGGCGCAGACATCGGCCTCGATATAGAGTGGAGTTCTATAATACAATTTCCACCATTGAATATGCAATACTTTTATTAATTGAACTGACCCAGGAATTCCGGAAGGAATTTCTTGATGACATTTAATTGCGATTACAACAGGAATGACGGACATCCAGAAAATAACGAGCGGGGTAATCATTGAAAATCTAGCAAAGAGCGTTCAATCCGGCTTAGTGCCTGCCCGGATTAATCGGTATAAGCTCGAGAAAGATAAGAATCTCACCATTCCCATCGACTATACGGCCAAGGGATGCGCGTCGCCATTTCTCTGCTGCTTTTAGCATTTTATCGAGCAGGAAAGCTTTTCTTACACTTTTTTAACAAAATATTTTCGTAAAATGAAGTTCAGGGGGCCGAATCGTCTTCACCAACAGTGCAATTCTCGATGAGTTTGACTTCAAGGCCCAATCTAAGGTACAAATATTTGTTTTCGGGTATCCACTATAAAAATATAGTTTCAGGTGACAATCGATGGCCTATGCCGCTCCACCTGCCTCATTTACGCCTCGATCACTGACGAATCGAAGAAACTAGCGCAGAATTTGCTGATTCAGACGAGCAAGGGGTTCACAACGTTCGTTGTTTTTGTCGTTGTCTTCTATAGTAGATCTGACTTGAAAAAGTAAAACAATTTATAAAGCCGATTTTTCTCAGGATAGCTGAAATAGCCGATCTCCGAGATCCGACGACAAATCAGAAGCTGTTTCTGGAAGTAAATCTGAGCCCGTTTTCTAATCCTTTTGAAAACATTACTCTCCATTTTAATTTGTATCAAAAATTTAAAAGTAGATCATCTGATCGATGATAGGGCATTGAAAATGAAATGATATAAAGCCCAATTGTCTTCACTTGTTCAGAACACCGCATCACTAAGTATTGTCAATGGCAACGCGGGCAACGCCGCCGGGCCGCTCGTGCTCTACGTGGTGAGCCGTGCCGCAGGTGTGCTTGCCTTTTTCCTATTTGAATGTTCTTATATGAAATGCGCTTAAAATGAGACAGGCAAGTGTCGAATTGAATATTTGTTGCATCGTTGACGGCCTTACCAATGGGTCCGACCTAGCGTTGTCTTACGACTGTAAAATCGCTTGACGTGGACACACCTTTACCTTTCACATTTTACCTTTGACTGTGAATATCCAACTTCAGAAGGCTTCGACTTCGCTGAGGTCTACGAAGCCGACGGTCTTGGGCGAGTACCGAAATGGTCTCAGTCTATCACTGTAATGAGTGCACGGCCATTCACCCTCAAGGAAGCCAATTACACCGCGGTTGCTGGCGTCAGATTTTTTTCTACTTTTCCATTCTTTTTTATCGCGCATCGTGATCATTCACAGAGATATTGTAATAAATTAAAAACCGAGAAGAATCAAAAATAATATTTGCAGCCAATCGGCGTGAGCGCTATTCTTACCGGATTCGACGCGAGATCAGAGGGCTGCAAGACGGTCTACTCTCTGAAGTGAATCTTTGACTAACAATGCAGTTTATCAAATTGAATGTTGTTAATACGATCAGACAAATGTAGGCCAGACGAATCGCGAACTAGTGTTGGCTCATCGGCACGTCACGCGAAATGCGAATGCAAAATTGTCACTATTGTGAACGGGTAGAAACAACGGGTAGAAAAACATCTATTTCAGTCGAGATCCATTTCCTGGCTTTACGCTGACTGTTAATGGCCCCATCGTAACGTTGTTCTATGAACCAACGCAGAGTCATTATCCTATTGGAGAACTGTCGGCGACGACTGGGATGGGTATGCTTTTCGGAAAAAAATCATAAATTTGTTCTCAAAAGCTAAACTGAACGAATGAAAAATATAATTCAGGAGAATCATTCCCGATGGAGCCCAAAGGTTTCGTGAACTCACCTGGCTTTCATGAATGCCCGGGTCAACCGGTAACCTCTTTTACTCTAATAAAATGAAAAAATAAATGAAAAAATCAGCTTTTCCGCTCAAGTCTCTATGATTTCACTACGCCGATCGTGAGGAGTTTCCATAGTTTCAGGTGCGTTTGTTTGCACTTATTTGAGTGTATTAATTTTGCGTGCTATCCACTACGGGTTAAAAAAAAAGCGATGGGAAGGGGTAGGAAGGGGGCGGAGTTAGCAGAGGGGAAGCGAGAGGGAGATGGGAAGAGGGAGGGGAGAGAGTGCGAAGTTCCCGCATCCTTGCGAAGTTCCCGCACCCGCTGGGAGAGGGAAGGAGACTTCGCGAGAGAAGGGGCGCGCGACCCCCTGGGAAGAGCATATGCTTCGGAGGAGGGAAGGGGTTGTAAAAGGGGGCGAAGTCTACGCTCCCGAACCTGCAACCCTATGTACTACTAGTGCTGCTAGGAAACGATTAGTAACAATAGCTAGGGTCCGAGACCCTTTAGTCAAAATGTAAAATGAACGATAGGAATCGGAATACGCGGAACGGTTTATTATTTTACGATAGTCAATGATGAAGCGCACTGTGGAATCGGTAAGTGACGAGAAAGAACGTATTCGGCACGGGCTGCCAAGTGACCTCGAAATTCTGCAAGACATTGGTTTGCACAGCATAAATATTTAATTAACCTGTGTTCCGAGCAGTGTGTCAACTGCGTACTCGCCGCGGATGTCGGGTGTCTGTGAAAATAGTTATTCGTAATCGGAAACACTTTTTTCTTACAAAGATGCGCTGGAAAATGAAATGAGCTGGAGTACCAAATAGTTTCGAAATTTACACCATGCCCTTGTGCGTATCGGTGTTCTGCACGGATACAGGATGCTCCTCGTCCGAATGAACGATCATTTGCACGGACACTTCTTGACCGCTTCAAAATATTCTTTCTTCCATTTTTTTCCGTTTGATTTAAGCTTTGCAAATGGCATAGTTATGTGCTCTTTATAAATCAACATTTTATATATAAATGCGAATGCAACGTTTTGCAAATGCAAAAATGTGAGTTTGGGAGTTCGCTATTCGGTTGCCTAAGCGAAGTAATTATGATGACGATTGCATATTTTCAGCTACGTCCCAAGACTGAAACGTATGCGGTGTGGAAAGAAGAGAAGCAATGAGTGGATGAGTCTGTCAACATTTAGCAAGATTCCTGTAAATGATTCCATTCTCAGGTGCGCTCTACTCTTGTCCAAACGCGATGGTTCCGACAAAATCTGCGCAACCCTGTGTGCATTCCACGTCTCGTATGCTGACAGGGAGGAATACGAGAAGAATGTGTTGGATGCGTTCCAGACCGTACTCACTACCTCCGCACTCCGCCTGATCTGAGTGATAAAGACATTTCATTCTGAGAGAATCGTAGACTACGTAACGATTAGAGGGAAAATTAGCTTCAGAAAGAGTTGCTGGGTGAATTGTAAAAAAAATTTGTGTTATTGATCCTTTAAAAATATTATAGATTTTATCTCAATTTGCATCTAATTTATTTTTTCGCGAAAATAAAAACAAAGAATGCGAACCTATAAAAGTCGACCCTTCTCCTCTCTCCTCATTACTGTCTTCTTCATTCTTCCACTCCATTTCTCCTCGTCTCTCGTCTGCAGGTCGGTTTCTTCTCCTACGAATCGATCTCACCCGATACTCCTGAGGATCCTGAAGGTCTCGTAGTACACTGAGGGTTCTAAGGAGGATGTCATCTTTTATAAAACTCAAGCATTGAGATCTTACCTATGCATTGATAGGGTTATTTCTCCACAATTATTTTCAATGTTGCCGCTATAAAGAGCACGAGAGTTATCCTTTGTCCGTTTAGATTGTCATGAAGATTCTTCTTGTTCTTGCCCTTTTCCTCTTCGCAATGGGCACAATCGAAGCAGCGGTGATGGGCCTCTTCGGTACTAAGATGATCAATGTACCTACTCTCCTCAATTTCCAAATTGTTGCAAATACGCATGTAGAAGCACTTTTACTTTCAGTGGGCTGCAAGCCAGCATCCGGGACTCGACAGTCCAGACGTGATCAGAATAGGGTAATGCACCTTCTCCTATATTTATTTAGATAGAGCCGCCTCCTCATTTTTACGCATTTACGCCTAGCTGGCTGACTTTTAGCGAACGGTGCTTCGAACTCATTACCTCATGCTTTCAGTAACTAACCCATGCGTCTTTTCAGTTGCTACGTGCTCTACTGCCATTTTGACGACCCAAACTCATGCATTAACGATCCTTTCACTCGTTGCGAATGCAGGCAAGCTCCTCTATAAAATGGAAAGATTTTTTCGCATTATTTCACACAATCATACGTACTGGGCGAATATAAAATTTAAAAATGAATTATCGTATTTTCAGTAACCAGTGTGGAGATTTCTCGCAAGTATACACCCGTGATAACGTAAGAAATGTTTGTAAATTTTTTTAGCATGCATGAAACATGCCAATGTGACGGTTTAAAAATTGATCGAGTGTCCTAAAATTAGCATCTAATTGTGAACCAGCAAATTTGATCAAATTGTTAGAACTTTTTCTGTCTATTTGGCAGGTAATCCACCGTTTTCCTAGTGCTTAATTTCAGCTGCGCCCGAAGACCGGATCCGGAGCATATTTGGTGTGGAAGAAAGAGAAGGAGTGTGTAGACGAGTTAGTTTAGCATAGTTTTGCAAACATGTACTTCACACTTCAACAACTCAACCTTTTCGTTCATTATTTTCCTGTATCCCCTCTCTCTCGCCTCTTTTTCCCTATCTTGAATAACGCGTTCACTACCCGTCATATCCTTTGGGGTTATTCAAAAGAGCATTATTATGCTTTAAAAAGGACAACCCACCGATTCCTGTACAATAAAATACGTAATGCATATTTTTTTCAAGATGCGCTCTTCTATTGTCGAAACGCGATGGATCCGACAAAATCTGCACTTCCCTCTGCAAATTTCACTTCTCATATGCGGACAGAGAGGAATACCAGAAGAATGTCATGGATGCATTCCGCGTTTTTATGGAAGGCTCTCAACTCCGCTTGCTCGAGTGAAGCAGCTCCATGAATAAATTACATGCCAGTTGATGCATGTTTTCATTTGAAAATAATCTCCATAAGTGAAGGTCTAATTTCATGATGGGTTCAGTATTTTTAAAAGACGACGAATGCGTCATATTGGTTCCTTTCCTCGTTTGAAAGATATTACATAACGAAAAAAAGTGTCTAATCCCTTATTTGAGCTATTGTGAAATGGATGGCGAATGTATTGTATGTATACATGCATGAAGTATTGCCTTTGTTTAGTGAATCGTTGGAATCCGTCCGGGGGTAGTCGAAAATTTCCCATCCGTTTTCTCAATTGAAATCTTTTGCAATTTAATCGAATGGAGAAAATAGATGGAAAATGATGGTGATGTGATTTGTCTCGTAATCGTAGAATCATTCTTGTGATTCATCGCTCGCTATCATTGATAGGTGTTTGTGAAGCAGCTGAATTCGATTGCTACCGGCCTTCTCTTCCTCTTCCCGATGACTGGCGAGTCGATACATCCTCACACTCTACTAATAGTCTTATTACTCTCATTGCAAGCTCATGCAGAAGAAATTTTCAAACTCGAATGTGAGGTCTGCTATAGTTTTGGGGAGCTGTTTGAACATTTCCAATGCGCTGTGCTAGACCAATGTGGATAGATTAAGAGTCGTTGAATAATTTGAGTTGTGTGCGCTCCTGCACCTTACTCATGTCCATTGAAAGTAAAATATCGATATTTGGCTCTGGTCCGTTTTTGGTGTCCCATCAAAGTATCCTGGTTCCAAAATAGTTTCCCGGGCCTTTAAAAGTTTCCTGGATCCCGTACAGTTTCCTGGTCCCATAATCGGCCGATTAGGGCACGAAAAAGTTTCCTGGTCCCATAATCGGGCAATCAGGGCGCCAAAAAGTTTCCTGGTCCCAGAAATAGTTTCCTGGTCCCATCATTGTATCTACGTTGATTCTATTGTTTCTACTGCAAGTTGAGGCAATATGTCTATACATATTATTATCATTTAATCAATAAAACATTGTGTGAAATATTGTTTGATCACGAATATTTGATGAAAAAATATTGTACATCTCATAATTCAAAAAAAAAAAAATTATGGGACCAGGAAACTTTGATGGGACACCCAAAACGGACCAGAGCCCGATATTTTCAGCTCTACAATGCCCGAGTGCAAACATAAGAACTCAAGAATGGTGCATACACAAAATCGCCGGAGATCCGCTCGATTTCGATGTAGGTAGTGTAGGTTGAAAATGACAAAATGTATGTGTTGGCACATGTTCACCGAAATTAATTGTTAATTGTCAAGGGATGTAGTTAGATGAAACAATTTTTTTGCATTTCGAGTACCATATTTCAGGCGGCCAAGGTATCATGTCAGTCACAATTCAAAGGATTTCTGCCGATATTATTAGACAAAAAAGTGAGCATATTATTTGATTTTTTCTGTTGCAAAGTATTCTTAGACTAACAATGTCCTTCGAATTGCTAGCACACGCAGCTGGATTGGGCTGGATTGTTCAAGTGAGAATTCGTCTTCAACGATTTGCAAGCTATCTAACCATGAATGACTAGAAATGACCAAAAATCTCCAGCGTTTAGATATTCATCAGATTTAGCCTGGTCATGCAAAAACCAACAATTTAGGTAGTAATGAGTGGAGGTGGCAAAATAATGAACTGCTCAAATTCACATCCTTCGATCGTCCTCTCGGTAACTGATATTATTGTTTGTATGAGACAGCATTTGAACTGATGTAAAACGGCAGTACAAGAAATTGGGGGTTTCAAAAATCAGCTGTTTTGATTTTAAGGCTGTTACTGCTTCATATGTTACTTGAAATTTGCGTAAATAATCGCCATTTTAGAAACAAATTGTTCGTTGAACGATGTGAGGTTCGTTCTATACGAAAATGGGCAATGGAGAAGGCACATCCGAAACCATAAGTTGGACTCCTCGATCTGCGTAACTCGGTAATTTTTAGCAGTTGAACACAGTTATCTTTCGTTTTAGATTTCGAAAATATTCGAACTTTCAGGATCCAACAAGCACCAGCAGAAGAAGCGCCGTCGAGGTTAGAATGGAGTAGAGGAAATTGTTTTTGATCAACAATCTGAATGAAATCAACAAATATCACCAATAGATTGAATATGTTTTCAGCTGGGTTGTTGCCGTAGTCGTTATATTCCTCGTGTCGCTCGTCTTGGCCATTGCCATGCTATTGTGGAAATGTAAACGTGCGCGAATGGTATTTAAATTATTTTCGATTTATCTGTTACGAATTGGCAATTATATTCTTTGAAGGTGAAAGATCAAGATTCTTGGCTTACATCAGGGACTGATCCTGACGAATCTCGAAGGTTCAATTTTTTCATTGTTCGCTGTTCTCACGGGCGAATGTTGTATCCACCGATCTTTCCTTGTTATTATTTAACGGGTCCTTTACAGTACAATCGCCCTGAAAAGTAACCTTAAAACGGACGCCGGGTTATATGTTCAAATAAATGAACAGGAAGAGATTAGCATCACTCCAAAACGTAGCAGCAAACCAAGTTTTATTATTGAATGGAGATTTTGTTGTGTAAGTTGATACGCACTATCTTCTTCAGTTGTCTAAACTCCACTCTCTTCAAATATTTCAAATTCGATCGATTACAGATCTTCCTCCGTACCACCAATTCTAAAAATCTCTATGTCGAAAATTACCCCAAAAATGCGATCTCGTTAAGCCCTCACAGGAGCCCCTGGGCGGTATGGGAGAGAAGGATTAACGGAGATGGGTCGCAATCGCTTATTTCTAGCGGAAAAAATTGGCTAAAGGTCGATTATGCTCATGCTCATTATGAGTATGCTGATTATGCTCGATTATGCTCAATATCACGAAATGTTAAAGATGAATGCAAAAAATGAGACGAACATTAGATCCGAACCAGCAATGTGCAAAATCAAAAGCAAAACCATAACCCACTGGGCTACGAATGACTATGCCGAAGAATGATTCGATTCGTCTCTTCTTCCAAAGAGAGAAGGACCCTTTAGAATCATCATTCCTGACCGCACGGGCACGGCGAATAGGACGGAATGAGAGGGGAAAGAGGGGTTACTCTCGAAGTGAAATTTCATGTTTTTCAAGGATTTAACCACGAAGACACACAAACCATGAGTCGTACCCGGGCGCGTTGCAGAGCTGACACCACGGGCTACAACATATCAAAAAACTGGAAGGGTGTAATTCCTCGTTTTCGAGAAATCTTCGATTGAAATTTGGATGAATATGCAAATTTTCATGATATGCATAAATGAAGTACACAGGTGTGTTCAGCGCTCAAAACTGACTTTAGAACTCGCTTTTCAGCAGGGTCGATCGATTTTTCCGTCTCGTACGTCGGAAAAGCTTGAAAACATGCATAACTTTGACCCTCATTATCTATGCAAATTTAGATCGCATGAACATAATCTTGACGGGTATAGATGCAGGGGGTTCAGGCCTACCATAATCAGCCAAAAAACCGGAAGGTTAAACTTTGCTGTAGGAAGCGGGGCGGATCTTAGGCGAACGCACTGATAATGTAATTTTTCATCGATCCGCATCGAAAATGAGATTACGATTACGATTACGGAATTGTTGGAAAAGGAAGGGAGAATTGCAGAATTCCGTTTTCCGTTTAGACATCCCTATTGCCTACACTTGCTTTGAGTTCGATAACTCAATATATCCATTATCACCTCCATCAATCATAAAATGAACCCCCTGGCAGTCCTTCATCGATATCGGAATGGATAATCTCCTCTCCTACCCACATAAGTCGTAAAAAATAGGATCGGAATGGTCCCGGATATCGACTCTACAAACACTATCCTTCTCATAGCAGCGACGACTGCGACAATTGGCTCCTGTCAATTCGCTTGTGTAATGCCGCTGCCTCGAGTACCGTTGATGTACACTAACTATCGCCTGACGCTGCCGCACATCAGGGAGAAGCGCAAGAAGAGGTAATTGTAAAAAAAATCTAATCATTTGTTCTATCTTCATTGCTGTGCATCTCGTTTGTGCAGGAAAATATCGAGAAAACAATATTTCATTAATTATTTCCAGTCTCCAATGCGCCTACCACATCTGCGACTCGGTTCCCTCTGCAGATCGAGTGTTCTTCGTCGATTGCGGCCATGTCGTGTGCAGGGAGTACGCCGATCAGGTTAGCTTTTCATTTATTATTTCTCATTTTTGTATTCCAAAAATCGTATTATATTTCCAGATCCGTGAACCCGCCATCGCTCCCTTGATTGTATGTCCGTATTGTGGAATCGATTCGGAAATTATTGAGGTAGTCCCGCAAAATATTGTTGATAATTTGATTGATCTTTGATCTTTAGATGGCTGATGATATCATGGAATTGGATGAAGCAGCGGCCAAGAAGCAAAGGAAGAAGGAGAAGAGGGAGAGGAGGAAGAATGATGAGGAAGCGTCGTCGCAGAATGAGGGTTCTTCCTCACAATAATGGCAATTCATGCTTGTTATGAAATATTTCAAATTTATATTTTGGGTGTTTGGATACGATAAAAAGGTTCATGTATTACGAATTACGGTTCATCTATTCTGAATTACGAATTTCTCAATCACGATTCAAAGTAAACTGATTTGTTACTGAGCTTTAATCGGCGAACTTATCGTGAGATTGTTTCCCATTCCACTCACAGTTGATCTTTGACGAACTTTGTGGAATGAGGAGGGGGATGAGGAGGCCGGAAGGAGGCTAGTGATCTACCTGCTCTCCTCTCATCTACCTCTTCCCTTCCTCTCTCCTAGGCAATCAATGGCTCGCTAACCAGCTGATTGAGTTTGCTGTGCATTTGAAACGCACGATAGCTATAAGGATTCGATGTTTTGCCACCACAATGTTCATACTACTTTTGGTTAACAAAAAAACAATTAGTTGCAATCATCACGCAAGGTATCTATGATACACACGAGTGCTTAACTGAAAATTGAAATCACCCGTATTCGGAAATTGAAGCAGATGTTGTTGCACTAATTCTTCACAGAAATGTTGAGAAAAGCTGAATGTATTCGCGCAAATTGTATTTGAGCGATGCTTATTGCTTTAAACATGTTCCTTCTTCTCACTTGCATCCCTGTTCTCTCCGCTATTTACTGCCACAGCAACACCAACAAGTATGGAAATTCGGGGTTTGTTCAAGCTGTTATGCTTATTTATTATATTATATTATATTTATCGATATTTTTGTCGGACCCTAATTCGAGCAAACACATTTTTTGCCATTTCAGAAATCTGGCGTCTACTTGCGAAGGGGATGCTTGTGCATCTGGATCTTTCTTCGGGAAATTGTCCATAGATGTTAGTTTCCGGAGAACAATTGTACAGATGATAACTGGATATGAACTGTTATTCCATAATTTCACCCAAAGTTAAAAGATAGAGTTAGCTGAATGATTATATCATAAATTGTGTAATGTGCCAGGGTTGCATTACCAACGTAAACGTCACTACCGGATGTTGGAGGGAATCGCACCTCAGCGGAATCTGCTATTGCAAGTACGAAAAATCGTTCCTGTAATAATCATTGCTTTCGAAGTTTAGAACGGATTTGTGCAATAATGGCAAGTGGAGCAATTTTCAAACTGGTCAAGTTCTAGCACCAGCTGATTGTAATCATAAGGTTATTGCAATTAATTGAATATATAAATTTTCACAATTTTAGGGGAAAGAGATTCAGTGTGATAGTACTTTCTGTCTATTTACTACTGACAATTCAACGTGAATTATTTATTGCCTGAGCTATAGCTTAGAAAATAAGTTTAAAAACTATAATATTTAGGGATACTTTCCGGCAATTCGGTGATCCTATGATATTACAAGAGTGAGGTTTTAAAAAAAATCTCGGTGGCCAATACGAACATACAGAATTTTTCACAATTTAATTATGATCGATCAAACGTCGAAAATAGATGGTAAGGGGAATGTAGTGCCCATCTCATCTCTAATTGCAAATTGCAACAGCCTGGTGAGGTCGAAATACATAACATTGAGAAGTGATGTAGCTTTAGCAATGCACGAATCGTGCGAAGGAACTACAATCGCGGAAATTCATCTCTTCCCGAACTCAAGTTTCTTGTTACAGTAACCAAACGGGATCAAAACAGCGTGCCAATGTGGGTGCAAATATCTGCATATGTTCAATTTTCCATTGCAAACTCTTTGGATTTCAGGAGACATCTCAATATTCGTGTACCGGAGATTTCTGTTATGTAAGCAGTTATCACACGCACGATCAGACTCGGGGATGCTTGACTATTGTTGATGAGAGCTTCGCTGAAAGGAAAGTGGAGGTTGTCAACAATAATGTTCAAATGTCAATTTTATTCGCTCAGGAGGGAAAATTTGTGTTTCTCCTTCTAAATGTTTACATTTGTTCAACAAATTACTGTAATCTGGAAGACATTGAAGACGGAATTGTGAATTTGCCATTTTCTTATTTCGTTTGAACATTCTATCATTGCAGACGCCTCATACTGTAGAGTCATATCTGGCATTGCTCGAAGAAATCAAGAAGAAAGCTGGAAGAAGCAATACATCCTTCAATTTGTTCACAATTATCGCATTGATTGCTTTGAAATTCAATTTCGATTGTTTAGGAATTGAATAAATAACATTTTCTTTCGAGTGGGCAAATCAGTAAATTGATTTCTAAAAGGCACGAACAGTGGCAGCAATTCTCAGAAAAGTTGAATTAATCAAACGATTTCAAAGAGAAGCAGGCGACATTCCACCGAACGAGAAAGTGAAGAATACTCAAATCACTACTTTTATTGAAAACAACTTTCAAGCAATGTTCCCACTCTTGCTGTTCACACCAGGAGCTACCGCTGTTTTATGCTCCGAATGGGGGAATAGTCGAGCAGGGTAAATTAAATCTATTTTATAATTAGTATGAATAGATTATAATAAAATAATTAACACATTTGAAATGAACATTTCAGCAATTTCATAACGTGTAATGGAGATGCGTGCGCCACCAAGTTTGATTTTTTAGGCGGACCTGCTAGCACGGTAAGTATCGAAACGGTAATCATTTTTTGCCCGCACTCCTCTCTCGTCACTAATCACTATTAAACGATCTCGCCCCTCTCTACTATGTGCCTGATCAATAGACGAGCATAAGTGAGTACAAAATGAGGAGCGACGAAGGCTAGAGTATTATTCTTTCTCTCAATTTTCGAGCTAACATTACCAAAAACTACCCAAGCTTCACGAAAATTTATTTCAGGGATGCGTTATCAATTTGGAAGTTAAAGAAGGTTGCTGGCAAGAATCTCCACAAAGCAAAATCTGCTATTGCAAGTATGAGAATTAAATACAAATATAGACTAATAATTAAGTGCAGGGCTGATTTATGCAACGACCATCTCAACGCAACTTATCCTCCCGCTCAGAATATTCGCAATATCAGCTGCCATGAGCCGGTATTTATAAATGTAATGAAAAATATTAATTATGAAAAATTCGAGAAAAAATATTATTGCGACGGTACCCGGTGTCTAATCACCAGTGACAATGAAACGTGAGCCATTAATTTATTCGATTCCCAAAAATCAATAATTTAGCGATACCTGTCGAACGTTCGGCGAGCCGCAAATGATTCATGAGTTTGTTTTGAAAAAGAACTGGATAAATCTCGAATTAAGGGTTTTCACAAACATGATGCTCGATCAAAAGACTAGTCTCAAGAATGGAAAGGATACTGCTTCATACTTTGCAAATTGTGATAGTCAGGTTCCATTTTTTATTTGTATGTGTGATGAGATCAAAGTTTACATTTATCCGAAACTTTACCTCATCTAAGAGACAAATATCGTGCCACAGTAGCCAAGCGGCAAGTGCAAAAGGAGTCAATGTGAGCAAATATGATATATCTATATTAACAAATTAAAATATAATTCAGGAAACATTTTTACACTCGTGTTCCGGTGATTTCTGCTATATGAGCAATTCTAACGACTTAAAATTTACTAGGGGCTGTCTAACAGTCGTTGATGATACTTTATCGGAGGAGAAATTGCAGGTATATCTGACAGAAATTAATCTTTGTAAACATTTCACCTCAAAGGTCGGAAATATGGATTTATCTTCCTTCATTTCTACATTTGTTCGACAGAGTATTGCAATCTGGAGGATGTCGTTAAAGATAGAGTATGATGTGTCCTTGAGAATTACGAAATACCATAACTACAGACATGCTACGGATGGAAGGACTATAGTGCTTTTCTTACATCGCATGAAACAGGCAAAAAGTTGGCGAATGGATGGACCTTGAACATCTGTATACTCTCTGTGTTGGCTGTCATGATTTATTCTTAAATTTATCAATGATGTTGTTCGAGAATGCATAAATCATCGGTCGTTTGAAAGAACAAAAAAGCGTTTTTATAATGTTTCATCTTCTCCCAATTTGATAAATATTACTGATCTACCCTTGAACAGAAGCAGGTGTAAATAATAATTAGAATTCACTAAAATTTCGAAATTCAAGCAGATGTTTTCATCTGAAGCTAGATAAACAGTGTTTCATTCCATAACTTTCGAGTTCGATGCTTGCTTGCATCTCCAAGATCTCTCTGTTGCTATGCATACCGGTTGTCTCTTGCATCCAATGCAAGGAGTGGGAACTGTTCAAGTCCGGGTTAGTTCCATTGTTTCAATTCAAAACAAAAAAAGATAAACAATTACAAGTAAAATAAATCACAATTTGCAGTTTTCACAATTGTGAGGGCGACACATGCGTGACGCTGTTCGAAGTGGAAGAAGCGGTGCTGAAAGTGAGCAATATTTTCGAAATATTGATTTGAATTTTGAAAGTCTTGATTGTGCAGGTAATGAAAATTGCAGGGATGCATTACCAACGTAACAATTGCCAACGGATGCTATGAGGAAAGTCCGGGAAGCTTCGCTTGCTACTGCCAGTATGGATTCTTGCTTCGATTTTCGAAGATTGTCTCACGAATAATCATTTCAGGTCACACAACTGCAATGCCGACACGACAAACCACACTGAATCGATCGCACTTCCAACTGCAAGCTGTTACAATCCAGTTAATTTTGAATATTTGACATTTGAAAAATACTAATTCAGAATGCGCCGACTCATTGCGATCGAACGCGCTGCTTGTACACTACAGATAGGGATCGGTATTATTGATATTGTTTTAGAGGAAAAAATATATCATAATACACTTCAGGAACACGTGTCGATCTTTCGGAAAACCGACAGCCGTTCATGAGTGATTTATTTTCTTTTGAATTGTACCAATTTTTTAAAATTGTAGAATGTACACAAATACGATATTCTATGATCAAAGTGCGTGGATGGATTGCATGTTCAATACGCACGATTGCAACTCTATCATGGCACAATGTGACAACACGGTAAGATGGACACATTTTATGGCTCGAAGGTAGGGTTTGTTAACGATACCGCGGCGATCCGTCTGTGTAAAATACCCTCCCTATATTATTCGGCTACTACTACGTCATTTTGAAAACACTAATGCGAACTATTTCGGAAACATTGTAGCCTCCTTCAAATCACTAATTACTATTTAGGAGTGCATGAATCTTGCAAAATCTGCGGGTGCTCAAAACGTCACGAGTTCAAAGCCACAAGTTACCTGCTACGTTCACCAATTTCTACTCGAACGGAGAAATGGAGTGATCAATTAAGTGTTGTTCGATATTCAGCCGTGTACTCAGGAAATATACGAATACAACTGCACAGGGGATTTCTGCTATATGAGCCAGTATGGTCCGAATTTGTTCACTCGAGGTTGTCTATCCATCGTGGATGACAGTTTGGCTAAGAAAACGGTTGAGGTGATTCGAATTTTCGTACAATATATTAAACATAAAAATGTTGAGATGGGCACATTCGGATACCTATCACTCAACTATTATCTGTGCAATGAGGACCTGTGTAATCTCGAGGATGTCGGGGTGCATAAAATGGTACTGGAGAGTTTTTCAAATATTACTTTTTTAAGTTTCAAAAAGTTGACGTTTTTAGGAGGTGGTCGAACAAAGAGTGCAGAGAGACTCCAACTCGATCCAAAACGAATCTAATGTTGAAACGATCGGGATTGAAGCGACAACAAAGCAAGCCAGTGTCTGGAAATGGAATTTCTTTGCACTGGCAGCTATGATTTCTGCGAAATACAGTCAATATTGAGGATTATAAAATGATGATAAACAAAATTGTTTGAAAAGTGTTATAAGAGATAATGTAATTCGATCAAGGAAAAGGTCCTCAGAACAAAGTCGATCAAAATGTTTCTATCAATGTTGTTTCTAGAGATGTATGACTGATACAACGTGTGCTTTTAAATATGGTTTTTTATCTCAATAAGCCTTCTCTGATAAAAGGGAAAATAAGACGGCATGCCGCACCGCACCACAAATCGCGGCGTGGGACGACCACACTCGTGTCCGCAGTACGGTAGCGTGCAGGCAGGGAGTAGTGGGGATTGACTTTATAAATATGATTATTAGATTAATGAATAAATGACTTGTATTTGGGTGACAAATTCATGGAATTTGGTACGCGACAACAAAGGTGGCTTCAACCTGGAACTTACAACTCGCTGCTCTCCCGACGCTAGTGGTTGCAAGATGGTTGCACGGTTGAACGTCTTGCATCTCGATAAACGATTTTTTTGCTCGCCCAGCGAAGACGATCTATAAAACATGGAAATTTTTCAAAGTTGAAACAGCAATCGAGCTAGAAATGCTGATCATTGCATCTTTCTATAGTTATCATTGCGAATGACGCATGATAAACAATGATAAACATGAATAATGATAAACATGGTATTTCAATTCAGATTCTTTCTCTGGAGGAAAACCTAAATCTACTCGATACCACTACGAAATCAGGAAGATTCTTAACTGTTATTCCTGCATTTACGATATATGCAATTCGGGAATTTGCACTGTTCGACTAATGATCATGACCATGTTTCAATAGAAGTTTCAAATGTGACTATTGTGTAACTACTAATAAACCCATCAATCTTTAACCAATAAACTTCAAATTTATTCGTGCATTTTTTATGCTCGATAGTATCTCTCTCACTTTTCAGGCTCTGCCAACCTTACAATTACTGGAAACAGCCAGTTTCGAGATAGTCTAAAAACTTCATCTTGTCCTTTGACTGAAATGTTGTTTCTTTTTCTCATCAATGTTCTGTACTTCACAGCTGATTCGCTCCTCTGCAATGCGGGCAGGCAGGGAAATGTGGAGTGAGTGGTCATTTTTATTTCGACTGAATGTAGCCATCGGCTTCTCTGACAAATAATATTATCTTCTTGTAACCAGTAATAGCAACAGAAAATTAAAAAAATAAAAAAAATCGTACAGGGGAAATTGCACCGGCGATATGTGCGCAACAGTTTTTGTGAGCAGTAAGCTGATTTGGGAACAGGTTAGCCCGAGATGTTTTTCATTGCTTTCAAATATATTTTCCTGCTCTATGAGTGGTTGCTTTGAAGCGACGAGTATTTTTTTGAGTTCTGATAACTTTTAGGGTTGCGTCACCACCACTCCATACACACGCGATTTCGACGGTTGCTATGGAGAGGATAAAGCGGGCAAAAGCTGCTTTTGTCGGTGAGCAAAATCGCATGCTCGAAATCACCCTAAATTAATTCGCAGCTCAGCCGACTTTTGCAATGATGACGTGCATATTCTCATGAAAGTACACGTGGAGCAGCTGATGACGTGCTACAAGAATGTACGGACATCCATTCTGTACTCTTTGAGGGAGTTATCGTGAGATTTTTTCCTTTTTTCCAATGATTCATTGTTGAACTGAACAATCTAGTTCATTTCTCCACTAAAGATTGATTCTAGATGTAAAGAAAAATTTCATAACATGAATTCCTATCTCAAAATTTGCAGACTTCAAACGAGTGCGACGGGGTCGGATGTTTGATGAACGAGTATCAACGGCGAGAATTGTTCTTAAATGAACCGTTAAAGAAATACGTTTTCAGTGTTGGTTACAACTGTCAAAGTATGGATCGTGTTATGGGAACCTTCTATGGGTTAGCAAAAGCATTTTTATTTTTTCAAAATTTCCACGAATCCAGACTGTTCCCGAACGCAATCTTCGTCGACTCTAGTCTTGCTCCTAATTTCAAAATCAAGAGGCTCGAGAGTGCGCTAACTCTGAATGGGCTGTGCTCGAATGAGGTTGCTGATGGTTTTTAATGAATTTCGAAAATGTAAATAATTTAATCCCAGAAGTGCGTAGCTCTCTTCGATAAAATTAGTGCCAACAACAAGACCATTGCGAGTAATCGAACGCAAATCAAGTGTTACGCAGTCCCTGTATACGATGTGAATATTTTCGAGTGAATATTTTCAGAATTTAAATTTAAATAAATAAATAAATTAAAATAAAGGACCAAAAACTCTGCCTTTCTCTGTTCGAGCGATTTCTGCTATTTATCCGACCCTCATAGAGGCTGTTTAAGCGTTGATGATTCGCTTGCAGAATGGAAGCTGCGGGTGTATATTTTTTTCCTATAAAAATATGAATGAATATTTCAGTCCGGTGTTTACACATATCTTTCCGTGTCAGTTTTTATCTGCGATGGAGCATTCTGCAATTGGAATGAGACGACATCACTGGCAAATATTGCGGGAGCTCCGGTGATGAGTGACCTTTTTCAAGGATTAAAAAAAAGTAACAGTATGTTTTTCGTTATTCCAGGTAGAAAACGAAGGCCCATTGCCTGCAGTTACTTTGCCGAGGAATCCGGAATGGGACAAATTCTGTTTTACTTTGTCCGCTCAAATGCCGTTTATAATAATTACTTTCGCGATCCATTTATTTGTTCATTTATAAAACGGACAATCAATAGGATGTGAGAACCAAAGGCTTATCAGCTTTGAGTTATCTCTAGACCATAATATATTTATTATAATATACCATAATATATCATAATATATTTACAATATTATATTTAATTCCCGTAGTTTCCGGTAAATGTCACGATAAAAAATGTCAAAAAAAAAGAGAATTGTACAACTACCAATTACGACTTGGAAATATCGAATTTCGTCTGTTCATTTGGTTGCGACGTTTCCGCTGTGGATGTTTATTCTCGTGTACTTTCCTTCTTTATTCTATGCTGTTCAAGCGGTAGTTTGCAATGTGGGCAGTGATGATGATAAAGTAGTGTACGTTTTATTTTCCTCCGCACATTCTCTCTTCAACGATTGTAAACTATTTTGAAAAAAAACAAACTTATCTTTTTCATTTTTCTTTTCTCAAAATTATTTCTCAGAAGCAATTGTACCGGTGACATGTGTGCTATATACATTGTGGAGAATAATCAGATTCAAGTGCAGGTATTGCTTTACTTGTCTGCTTTTTTTACATGAGATTTGATCTAATTTCACTACTAGGGAGCTGAAAGTATTCTTTTTTGCCCTTGAACCGTATTGCAAATCAGGATAGCGGTCTCTTTAGGGCTGCGCTTCTATCACTCCCTTCACGCGAAATTTGAATGGCTGTTATGGCACTGTCCTCGCGAGAACGTGTTACTGTCGGTGAGACTTTGTAATTTTTGAAACAAAATTTTGTAAGAACGATTTTCATATCGAAAATAGCCATTACATTCTTCAGGTCTGATAACTGCAATGACAAAAAGCAAAGATCGGCAAAAGTAATCGTAGATAAGCAAATTTCCTGCTTCGAGAATGTATGTAATGCCTAACATTTCGATCCTTGTTGAATGTACGAGTAATGCTGTGAATGAATTTCATTTTAAAATTGAGATATACCAAATTTTAATGCAATTTTATGTTTACAATGGAAGAATTTTTTCAACAAATTTGAATTTGACGCGTTTCAGACTACAGACCAATGTTCGGGAATTGGATGTGATATCTCCCAATTCAATACTACTCTGAGATCGAGGTTTGTATGAAATTGTTGGATTTCTGGTGATAAGTTGTTCTTCAGAGTTCACTACAACTGTCAATCGATTTATCGAACACTCTACGATTTTTATACGTTAGTTTGTATTTGTATTAGCACAAAATAATCAGATTTCAGCCTTTTCTCAAACACAATCTTCATTGACTACCGGCTTGCTCCTTGTTTCAAAACGAAGATGCTCGAATACGAAATACAAACCAACGCATTGTGCTTGACTGAGGTTGGTCCTTTCATTTGCAATTTTCGATACGATTGTTTCATCTATTTCAGGATTGCATTGCTCGAACCGAGAAAATTCGAGGAAACAGCGACCTACTTGTGAGCAATCGTAGTCTGATCAAGTGTTACGCAGTTGCAGATGACGATTATTTGGTTAGGAATATACTTTTCGTGGAATGACAATTTCTGTAGTGAAAATTGACCACACTTGTATAGTGAAAATAATATGATCAGGATGAATACAACAACTATATGTGTACGGGCCACTTTTGCTATTTTCAAGACGGATTTCGAGGGTACATTCGCGTTGACGACACGCTGGCAGAGTGGAAGATCCAAGTAGCAAATCAAATTTTTTTCTCATGTAAATATGTGAAATATGAAATGCTTCAGGTCGGCTCATACTCATATTTTATGTATTTGTCAACAGTACACTTCTGCGATAAGCCCCTCTGCAATTGGAACGAGACAACTGCTCTCGCCAATATTGAGGGCGATCCAGAGTTGAGAAGCTATCACTTTTGATTTGGATCCCTTCCTGTGGATTCATTACTTATTGTACTTTTGATTATCAATTTTTCAGGTGGAAAACAAAGGGCCGTTGCCTGCCATACCACTGCCTAGAGACCATGAATGGGACACAGCAGGAACACATTTCGCTACTTTTGCCTCTATCATTATCATTATTCTCGCAATTATGCTCTTTGTTCTGTAACACAATCGTATGTGTGTAGATTGGGTGAAAGAATCGCTCGTAATTGCAGATGAATGGTTTCGCCGAAAGATCGCAATTACCAACCAAGCAAACCCGTTATTTGCGCTGAAACTGACGCAGTGAAGGTGTGCATGTTTAACAGTAGAAACAAATGGCATTATTGTGACACTATAGAAGTAATGATTGCTACTATCGGCACTAAGTTAATAACATGGCCGGTTACTTTGGTTGTCGATTGGACGCCCGGACTAGTGATCTCGACTGGAAAACCGATAATTACGGTAGCCCCAGTAGAATCGATCGCTGCTCCAGTCGTGATGAAAGGAATAGTTACGGCAGAAATAGCAGTGGTTCCGATCGATTCGGTCGCGATCGATGGCGACTCCGAGCTCTTTGGAGTAGTCGTAGCGATTGGAGGGGATTGGCCCTGTAAAGATAATTTTTTATGTTTTTGAATATTCTCATCCTTTCCGGTCGAGGAATTTCTAGATTGACACTAAGGTCAAAAGGAAAGTTCAACTTTAATATGGACAGGCAAGTTCTTACATTAATTTGCTGAACATCTCGCAAGTTGCAATAGTTCTCCTTGCACAGGTAGAAGTGGAGATTGATGAATGCGTATGTTCCGCTCTGTAATGTTTAAATGCTATTCTACCATCATTAGAAAATTACCTCAATATGTGCAGTAGCCAGACTGTCATCGAGAACAGTGAGACATCCTCGAGTAACTGTTTGCTGTATGCCGTCCTTTCTAAAACTCATGTAGCAAAAGCCTCCAGTGCATGACTGGTTTTGCGCTTTTATGGAAGCGTTTGTATTGAGTTCAAAGTGGTAATCCGATGAATCCTGATAGCTGTAGCAAGAAACTTGATCTTCTAAGCTCGTGAAGTTCTTTTGCGTGCTTAATTTCTTGGCCAGTTTCATGCATTTCTGAAAATATTGCAGGCTGAACAATAGAAAAAATTATTTTGGCTCACATCACTGTCGCAGTGCGCTGTAATTGATGATTTTACTGCTTCTTTCTTGGCATTTGGAGTGAATGTGCGATCAAGAAACACCGTACCTGTGTAGAACCTGAATCTCACGAAATGCGTTCTTGAAGTGAAAATAGAAACCAACTCAAATAATGTCTGATAGTTTCCTGACAGCATGCATTGGTCGCTGAATATATTGTTGAATTCTAATTTAATTTAAAGTTTTATTTTTTTATAATTTATACTCACATGTCTACGTCGGTTGTGAACATGCATGAATAAATTTCACTGCAGAAATCCGTTTTCTGAAATGAAAATCGAAATTTATTTATCTTAACGAAAGAAATTCCAACCGGACAAGCCGATGGTCTGGGTTTGGTCGGATCCGGGAAGTCGGAAAGTTTATCCTTATTGCAGAGGTCGGACCTGCGAGGGTGCAATTAATGTAGTTTATCTACATCGGGGTTGTCCAAGATATAAAAGGTCTTAACATTTTTTTCAGAGAAAATGAATGAGATTTTGCAAAGAAACTAAATAACACATCAATTGTATTACTGAAAAGTCCTTCTTACGTGCAAATGCACAGAGTATTCGTCGGATTTTCCACGCAGCCAGCGGAAACATTCAAATTATTGACGCAGCCCTAAAATTAACTTGTTCGAGCGAATGGAACAACAAAAAAAGTCTACCTCTCTCCATGAGGGAGCTCCACTAGTATTATCGAAATAGGTAGCGCACGCGTCTCCCTTACAGGTAGATAATGTGCTAAATAGAGATTTATTTGAAGTTAAAAGTTAAAGTTAAAGTTGCTTCCACAATCAAGGCAATTTTACAGTTGTCATAAGACACCCACGCGCACAGGCAAGGCCGGGTATTCGAAGTCGATCATAATTTTTCTTAAAATCTAGTACTCACTCTCGCGGTGAATCGAGTTTATTGCATGTAAGTGTGACTACGGATGGAAGAAAGGCTATGAAAATCAACATACAGAAGAACTGAAGAAAATGCTTCAGTCTTCACATTTCGATTTGGACAAACATCTGCTTTCTCTCAGTGAATCATGTGGTGTAGATTTCTCGCTAGAGTACACCTGTTCATTGATATTCGTTTATTTCACATAAACATCAAGCAAAGAGAGGGCACAAAGACAAATAGTGTTACGAAAGAACTGTAGCTCGATTTAGTCGTCGCTTCCACTACTGAGCTCGACGTTGTAACGGTTACCGTAGTCGTCTCTACAGCTACTGTTACTATAGCCGTTGTTCCGAAGTATGTCGTAGTTGTAATTGCGATAGGAGGAGGTGCTTCCTGGATAAAACATGAATGAGATGCTCGACATAACGTTCCAATTATAGTAAAAAAATAAGAAGAAAAGTGTGCTAAAAAGTACTTCAAGCTGTGATATGTCCTCCAAATTGCAATAGCTCTTGGAGCACAAGTAGAAATGAATATTGATAAATTCATAGATCCCATCCTGCAAATATTATTGATTATTTTGCTCTTATTGTAATTTACCTTCATTTTCACATCCGCCATGCTGTCATCAAGAACAGTAAGACAACCACGACTGATCTGATCATGGTTGACACTCATGTAGCAGTAATCTCCAGAGCAAGAGTGGTTGTTGGCTGTTCCATTTGTGTAAATGTTCTCGAAGGATTGCTGATGAGTATCGGTGTAGCTGTAGCAAGCAACTTGCTTTTCGCTACTTGTGAAGTTCTTTTGCGAGCTTAGCTTCTCGGCAAGTTTCATGCATTTCTGAAATAAGATTCATTAGAAGTATGATATATTTAAGCATACATCAGTATCGCAAACTGCCGTTATTGATGACTTGGCCTCTCCTGTTGTACCGTTCGGTTTGAAGGTTTTATCGATAAACATCGTATTGAAAAACACCCTGTCAAATGAAATAATTATGAAATAATTGATAAAAGAAAAACAAACTCATGAAGCGTAGATTTCGCGCCGGAGAGCAGGCAAGGATTCCTGAATGAATTTATATAGTTTAGAAACAAATCTATAAACATTCACATGGTTTTGTCAGTGGTGAAAAGGCATGTCAAACTATCGGCACACTTAGGATTAATCTGCAATTCTCAATTGGTTATCAAAACAAATTAGATGCTCACTGGACACGTCGAATTTTTAACAGGCTTGATTTCAGCGATGTCTCCGAATTTATCCACATTGCAATGGTCTGCCCTGTAAAAGTAGTACAAAAGTAAAAATCAAAACATTTGAAAAAAAAAAAAAGAAAAAAATACATGCAAATGCACAGAGTGCTCTTTGGATATTCCCAGCAACCGGGAGTTTTGCAAAGAAACTAAATAACACATCAATTGTATTACTGAAAAGTCCTTCTTACGTGCAAATGCACAGAGTATTCGTCGGATTTTCCACGCAGCCAGCGGAAACATTCAAATTATTGACGCAGCCCTAAAATTAACTTGTTCGAGCGAATGGAACAACAAAAAAAGTCTACCTCTCTCCATGAGGGAGCTCCACTAGTATTATCGAAATAGGTAGCGCACGCGTCTCCCTTACAGGTAGATAATGTGCTAAATAGAGATTTATTTGAAGTTAAAAGTTAAAGTTAAAGTTGCTTCCACAATCAAGGCACTTTTTTCCGTTGTCATAAGACACCCACGCGCACAGGCAAGGCCGGGTATTCGAAGTCGATCATTATTTTTCTTAAAATCTAGTACTCACTCTCGCGGTGAATCGAGTTTATTGCATGTAAGTGTGACTACGGATGGAAGAAAGGCTATGAAAATCAACATACAGAAGAACTGAAGAAAATGCTTCAGTCTTCACATTTCGATTTGGACAAACATCTGCTTTCTCTCAGTGAATCATGTGGTGTAGATTTCTCGCTAGAGTACACCTGTTCATTGATATTCGTTTATTTCACATAAACATCAAGCAAAGAGAGGGCACAAAGACAAATAGTGTTACGAAAGAACTGTAGCTCGATTTAGTCGTCGCTTCCACTACTGAGCTCGACGTTGTAACGATTACCGTAGTCGTCTCTACAGCTACTGTTACTATAGCCGTTGTTCCGAAGTATGTCGTAGTTGTAATTGCGATAGGAGGAGGTGCTTCCTGGATAAAACATGAATGAGATGCTCGACATAACGTTCCAATTATAGTAAAAAAATAAGAAGAAAAGTGTGCTAAAAAGTACTTCAAGCTGTGATATGTCCTCCAAATTGCAATAGCTCTTGGAGCACAAGTAGAAATGAATATTGATAAATTCATAGATCCCATCCTGCAAATATTATTGATTATTTTGCTCTTATTGTAATTTACCTTCATTTTCACATCCGCCATGCTGTCATCAAGAACAGTAAGACAACCACGACTGATCTGATCATGGTTGACACTCATGTAGCAGTAATCTCCAGAGCAAGAGTGGTTGTTGGCTGTTCCATTTGTGTAAATGTTCTCGAAGGATTGCTGATGAGTATCGGTGTAGCTGTAGCAAGCAACTTGCTTTTCGCTACTTGTGAAGTTCTTTTGCGAGCTTAGCTTCTCGGCAAGTTTCATGCATTTCTGAAATAAGATTCATTAGAAGTATGATATATTTAAGCATACATCAGTATCGCAAACTGCCGTTATTGATGACTTGGCCTCTCCTGTTGTACCGTTCGGTTTGAAGGTTTTATCGATAAACATCGTATTGAAAAACACCCTGTCAAATGAAATAATTATGAAATAATTGATAAAAGAAAAACAAACTCATGAAGCGTAGATTTCGCGCCGGAGAGCAGGCAAGGATTCCTGAATGAATTTATATAGTTTAGAAACAAATCTATAAAGATTCACATGGTTTTGTCAGTGGTGAAAAGGCATGTCAAACTATCGGCACACTTAGGATTAATCTGCAATTCTCAATTGGTTATCAAAACAAATTAGATGCTCACTGGACACGTCGAATTTTTAACAGGCTTGATTTCAGCGATGTCTCCGAATTTATCCACATTGCAATGGTCTGCCCTGTAAAAGTAGTACAAAAGTAAAAATCAAAACATTTGAAAAAAAAAAAAAGAAAAAAATACATGCAAATGCACAGAGAGCTCTTTGGATATTCCCAGCAACCGGGAGTTGCGGGTATGTTGTTGATGCATCCCTGAAATGTTTTCTCAGAATTAAAAAAATTCACTCTTCTCATGAATAATTCAAAATATTTATTATTTCCAATAGAGTTCAAAATACGGGAAATCGTCTCTTCATTTCATCGATTGGAGAGGCGAGAGTGTTTGTGTAATAAAGAGACGATTATCCATATTTTGAACTCGATTTTCCAACCTGACTCCACTTCGGCTGTATGCCAGCTCGGTCAAAGCTAATGAATGTGGCGCATGCTGTTCCGGTGCAATTGGATGAGATTCTAACGATTGTTATTTTATTTTTTAAAAATAAATTTATAACGAACTCAAAATCACGTTCCCACCAATCCAGCTGATGACAAGTGAATGATAGTGCTAGTGGAATAAAGATTATGAGAAGTAACATTTGGATTATGTTGTAACGAGATTTAGGCTTTCAGTCAAAATTTTAACATCTGCTTATTGGCTGGGTCGGAAAGTGATTTAATGTTTGCATCTGCCCTTGAAGAAACCATTTGTACTGGCTGGGGCTGCTTACATTTTCAACCATAACTAATGTAAAGAGAAGATAAATCAGATGAACCAAACGATGAATCATTGTTGGAAGTCCTTTTTTGTTATAAATTTTCCCTGTCCGAGAAAAAACAGAGAAATTAATGAAATGTTCCAGATGTAGCGCTTACCACAACGGCGTGGTCTTCGGTCAACAACGAAATCAAATTTAGATTACTCCGGATTTATCGTGAGCTTGAAATGCCTATTAATCGAGATGTGCTGGTTATTGAGCCCCCCCCCCCCCCCTACTCCCCGGGAATGTTGAGAGGGAGGCGGCCTCCTCCCGCCCTCTCGCTCTCTCCGAACCCACGAACGTTCCTCAAAGATCAGCTACGTGTAGAATGAGAAACATTATCTCGATATACTTGATGAAATGTTGGCCACAATGTGCCTGGCCTTTGGTCAATGATGGTCTGAATGAAGTGGAGATTACCCCCCCCCCCCCCCGTATTTATTACACGATTGCACAAAGGCGAACGCTCATGTAACAATCATCAATTTGACCAATATCTTTCGATGCAAATTTTTAAGATTAAAATCATAAAATGCCTGCGGAGACACAAAGTAAGTCAGAACAGCTTTTCGGAATAGCTAAATGTGATATTCTAATGCAAAGCTCACATGATCACGTACGAACTGCTAGTTCACACGGTAATTTGTATCCCTAACAAAATGACGCTTAATGCAATCCTCAATTCGCTTCCCTAACAGTATGACATTAATCACATTCTTTGCCACGTTTACCTAGGCGTGATGACGCCCAAAAATCATTGACTAATAATAATAATAATAATTTATCTACGCCCGAGGCGCAACGAGACCGAAACGTTACATAATAAGGTGGGAGAGCAGGAATGGGGGGGGGGGACTCTCCTGGGTTAGGTGAGTTTGGCTAAATGAGCGATGATAGGGTGGTTTTCAAGTCGACGCTTGAACATTGGGAACAGACTAGTTTCCCTAACAGGTTGGTGCACAATTTTTCAAGAACAAATAAGGGAAAATGAGGAAGATGAGAGGAAAATCACTTTACCTATATCATGTAACCATTATCTTTCCTAAGAGCCTCAGTCATCAACCGTCAGACTTGCGCTAATCATTATCTCGAGACGGCAGAAATTTCCGGTGCAATGCTAAGCGGTGAGATAGCGTGCGAAATGCAGAGACGGTGATTCGTAGCTCACGCCTTTATCTGCCAGAGATGACTTTGATGACATGTGCTCGCTCGATCAGAGATGATGGGAGTGGCGAGGGAGAGTGAGAGGGAGGAATCAAGCGATCATATCGGAGAAAGACCGTCAGAATTGGCGAGGAGCGATTAGGTGACAAGGACAAGGGATAAAAGGAGAGAGGCTGGGCCAGTCATTCGCCAAATTGAGCTGATCCATTCCGACTTTTCATCGTTGTCTCCGGTTCATTACCTACAATATTTGCATCCTCTTTGTAGTTTCTTGCTTCGTCATTAGTACGCCAGTACGCCGTCGACACAATGACAGCGGACTCTAAAGAGAAAGGTTAGCACATCTAAATCATCCCTCCTTTCCGTTCTACTAGTGATTTTTGTTTTCTCCTGTTCTTTCACAAATAGCGACAAACCGTCATCGAGGAGGAATGAAAAGGTCATCGTAATCTTTCCGTTTCTTCTTCCGATATCATTAGCGAATGATTTTTCTCTTACTGTTTTTGAGCATTTGATTCTAGTATTACCCCAGATTTTATGTAGAAAACTGCCTGCAAAGTCTTTTGTTCAGAAATGGAAGGCGATCTGCCCGCAGCAATCGCTCCGCCGCGAGATGGAATGAGAGTCTACACGACATGGCCGGAAATGATCAAGTAAGAAACATGCTCGCTCCTTTCACATCCTGTTCATTTGTTGACATGAGTTTAAATAAGAAAGGAACTTCGATCAGTTACACTTTTTCTCTCACCGTTTCGACACCGTTTTCAGACACTGGCCCAAGACAACACTCTGCATTGTCTCCAACGAATTCTGCGAGCGATTTTCCTACTATGGAATGAGAAGTGAGATTGGTATTTTTCATAATTGGGGCACTCTGCATTTACGTTTTCACTCGTTGTTCTCCTTTTACGTTAACCCAATTGCACAGGCATTGAAAAATATTAGGTGCATCCATCCTTAATCCTCGGTTACGATCATTGGTTCTTCCAAACCGATAAGGATTTCAAGCGAGCTCACTCTTATCACCATGCTGACTCCACAATGCTCTCATGGACTACGCGTTTCACTTAGAAGCGTCAGAATTAGACTGTGCCCGCTTATTCCCTGTTGTCTATTGGCTTTCTGTCCATTGAGAGAGTATGTACAATGAAGAGACGCGTGCAACTTTCTGACTGCTCTAATCGCGATCTATTGATGAAGGTGGAAAGTAAAAGGAAGAGAGACACGCTTGGCGCACGCTTTTTGATGGTTCGGTGGTGATTGCGGTTGATCTCCCATCCTTTCCTGCTCTTAGCAAAGGTGCAAGGAGTGATTTGCGGGAGATATTGATGACTAGCAGAGATCAAAGAGTTGTTCGCGGAACGATTGTAATTGAGATCTTCGGCGACTTTCTAAAAGATAACACTTTGATCTCCAAGACGGATCCAATTGTGTAGCGCGCACACTCCCTAGGTCTTAGCTGTGCCAAATTTGAGCTGCATGTCTAGAGAAAATGTACGATTTGCAACAGTTTCGCGATGATCAATATTTATTCAAAACAATAAAACAAATGAAAAAAATAGATCAAAATGATTTAAATCTCAGCCGTCCTCGCCTCCTACATGAACATGCTCACTTTCTCCATTGTCTACCTCTTTTTTAATCTAAACAATATTTACGCATGAGTTCAATTTCAGCCGTCCTCACCTTCTACATTCTGAACGTGCTCAAATTCGACTCGAACACCTCGACCATCTTCTTCAATGCCTTCTCGATCGTCGCCTATCTTACGCCGATGTTGGGATCGGTGCTGGCTGATGGGTACATTGGCAAGTTCTGGTGAGTGACTGAACTGAATATATCAAAAAGAGCAACTTGTCGCAATCTGTGTTGTACTCACATCACAGCACATGCAGTGTCTAGCGATAGCCTTTTACCATTACTTCTACTTCCAATAATTCTGAATTGCCGTTGTCCAAGTAAAGTTGTGGGAAATGAGGAAATGCGATCATTTCAGGACCATCTTCTCCGTCTCCATCTTCTACGCACTTGGACAAGTCATGCTGGCAGTCGCCTCAACGCAGAACTGGACGTCGTCTGTGCATCCGTAAGGCGATATTTATTATCTTCTACAGTTTTCCATTCGACATTTTACCAGAGAAACCACTACCATTACACCGATGTCTGATTCACTGCTCAATGATGATCTACGAAGCATAAAGATCATTAATAACAATTCCAGGTGGATGGATCTGGTCGGTCTCATCGTGATCGCTCTGGGCACGGGAGGTATCAAGCCGTGCGTGTCCGCCTTTGGAGCCGATCAGTTCGAACAAGGACAAGTAAGACACGTTTTGTAGGACTCGGTTTAATTACCCAATCATGACATTAAGAGCGAAATCTCGGGCATACCTGATAAGAAGCATATCATCGTCCCATGCACACCCCATAGGAAAAACCTTGAACGAAATGAACTAAATGCTTTATGATCAAACGATTTTGTACTCATGGTGATTCTCAGGAACGGATGTTGTCCGTCTACTTCTCCATGTTCTACTTCTCGATCAACGCGGGCGCGATGATCTCCACCTTCGTGTCGCCCATATTCAGAGGTAAGTCATTACTTCGCTTTCTGTAATATCCCGCTCCAATCTTTCGCATGATCGACTTTTGTTTCCCTCTTGACCGAAGTGACAGATTCTCTTCTAGCTCTGTAAAATATGTAAGATAAAGTTGTCAAAAACTGCCCTGATTAGCAGGATAACTGAACCTTTTTTTACAGCCCAGCCGTGTCTCGGTCAGGATTCTTGCTACCCGCTGTCCTTCGGCATCCCCGCAGTGCTGATGGTCATCGCTACGGGTGAGCATTCCATTTTCTCCCCTTTTCTCCCGCGCCCGTAAATTATCTTATTGTCTGTGTATATCAGTCAAGATTCGTCAACACTTGAAGCATTTTCACATATAATTTTGGAAACGTCAAATACAAAAATCATTGCAGTCATCTTCATGATCGGCTCCCCGTGGTACAAGAAGAGGCCGCCCACTGAGAATGTGTTCGGAGAGATCGCTAGATTGATTGGAGTGAGTTTCATTCTCTCTTAGACGTTTCCGAAAACATGGGACGGTCACCTGAAATACGCATCGTAATTCACATGCGTCAATAAAATAACTGTGGCCTGTACACGACGAACCCACACTAGTACGCTCGGTCGACGAGAGAAATGAAGAAACGACGGAATAAATTCTCGAGCATTGTCCAGGGTGCCATCGGCAACAAGTATTCGAAGACGAAGAACGCCGGTCCCACCAATCACTGGCTCGAGCACTACTTGGACACGCACGAGTGCGCGAATGACCCCAAGTGTATGGCCCTCAAGGGAACTAAGAAGAAGACTCAGCATTTGTGCCAGAAGGTGAGCTTTTCTTATAACGATGCATTTTGATCTCGCTCTAACGAGACATGTGATATTCCGTCCCGACATTGTGATTTCATCAAGACGATTCCAGAAGCAATACGTTTCCGACGTCATCTCGCTCCTGAAGATCATAGTCATGTTCGTTCCTGTCCCGATGTTCTGGGCGCTGTACGACCAGCAAGGATCCATCTGGTTGCTGCAAGGTTTATTTATTTATTTATTAATTTATATTTTTTTTTTCAAGGTTTATTTTTTTTATTTCATCATTTATTCATGCCTAGCGAATTCGCATTTTGTTGTTATACTACACCGAAGTTGATTTACTGTGTTAAAATGCAGAGTGATCATCTTAGGAAAAACCATAGAAGTGTCCCTCCTTGTCCAATGTTAAGAGGTTGCAAGCTTAATCATAGATGAACTTTATGACATCGGACGAATTCAGGAATCCAAATGGACTGCCAAGTGTTCGGCATCCTCCTGCTTCCCGATCAGATGCAAACCCTCAACGCTGTACTGATTCTCTGCTACATCCCGCTGTTCCAGGTGAGATTCTTGAGGAAGCGCTGATGTTCGAAACATCTGACCCAATGCTACAATGATCATCTACAAGTTGTGATACCTTTTCTCTCCAATTCTTGATTAAGGCGAATCATCTGGAAAGAAGAAGAATAATATCTTTTCCATTGTAGGTCGTTGTCTACCCGCTCGTCGGCAAGTGCTTCAAGATCACGTGAGTGTTCTTTCTTCAGTCCCCATTCACAGACGTACAAATTCAATAACAAAGCATCATTAGGGAATAATAACAATGGCTCTTCTTCAGTCCCCTTCGCAAGATGGTCATCGGTGGATGGTTGGCTGCTCTCGCTTTCCTCATCACTGGCTTCGTGCAGCTGCAAGTCAATGTAAGCATTTCTCTTTACTTACGGTATCAATTCATCTGCTGCTCACGGTTCTCGACATTTACATTGAACAAACTCAATAGTAAATAAATATATATCGTACATCGCTCCCATTACCGAACAAACCTTTTTTTCTACCTTTTTGGCCTTTTTTCCCTTTAAGCGAATTCACGCTTAATATTCTTGTTTTTTGTTTCATATTTTTATCCACCCCCATAACTGGACGAATACAAAAATTGGCCGGTGAAATATTATTTTAAATGGGTGAAAAATTACAACCGTAATACAGAAAATGTACGGAAAATTTGTGACGACGTGGAGATTACGGTAGAGCCGTATTTTAATTGAAAATAGAGGCAAAGGCTCTCATTTTTCATCTATTTAAAATAATATTTCACCGGCCAATTTTTGTATTCGTCCAGTTATGGGGGTGGATAAAAAATATGAAACAAAAAACAAGAATATTAAGCGTGAATTCGCTTAAAGGGAAAAAAGGCCAAAAAGGTAGAAAAGGCCGTTTGTTCGGTAATGGGAGCGATGTACGATATGTAAATAAAAAATGAATGTCATTTCAGAACACCCTCCCCCTGCTGCCCAAGTCCGGCGAATCCTTCGCCTCCTTCATGAACGTCTACGAGAAGGACTGCAACATTTCCGTGTGGAGACTGGACGACAAGATGGCGCCCATGGGAGATCCATTTGTGCTACCGGCAAATACTGTGAGTTTCATGAGAATGTCGGGGAATCATCAGTAAATCGTAATCAAACCAAATAACGAATCATACCGGAAATATGGATCATAACGATGTCCTAACGAATCTTCTCACGGTCTAGGCAATGACGCTCCTTTCATACAAAAATTCTTCATGGTATCATGGATCGAATAGTGGATACTCTGTGATTCTTGTCATTTCGGGAATACTGGGTTTGCTTCTTAGTAATGCCGGAGAAGCGACAAGAAGGGAAGAGAGATGAAAGACATTTTGGATCGAATATTGTTGTTTATTCTGATTTCAGGCAATGGTGGACATTCCGGACGAGGACAAGTACACGTTCCACGTCCCGGCCGGACGCACCACCTTCCGAGTGGCGTACGACGGAGCGAGTTGCGCGGGAAGAAAGGCGGAGGACGTCCCCGTTGATCTTGGCGAGAAGCAGGTAAGAATATTTTGATAGAGCGTGCAAATTGTTTTCTTGGTACTTCTTGATATGCGATGATAGAGCGTTGTGGAAAGTGGTGGAAATTTCCTGAAACGTAACTTTGATGAATGCAGTGCTTGCAAGTAGTCTCTCGGGGGGTTCAACTCGTACCGCCATATCCCATCGGTTGAACAAGTTGAGCCCCCAGACTATTATTATATAGCTCATTTGCGCCGGACACAACACTAAAAATGCTTGTTCCAGGTGTACTACGTGGCAGTCGGCCCGGACGGCACGGTGTACACTCAGGTCGGTACCGACAAGCCGACGGAGGGCACGGGAGAGTTCAGCATGGGGTGAGTTGAACAGTTCGAAATACGAGTAATCGTCTCTTCAATTCACGTGCTCTCTCTCCGGTCAGAGAGGCGAGAGAATGTGTGAAGCGATTCTCTAGTAATTTGAAGAGATTCGCACACCGATTCGAACTTGATCAACTTGATTGTTCGACTGAAAAAAATAATAATATTATTGCGGAAGCCATACCATTATGAATTTTAGCATCACAATGTTCACGAACGACAACTACAACGGCAGCTTGTGCGTGTGTCGGCAGACGACGAAAAACTTTGACAAGGTATCGCTTCTTTGCCTATTTTGCTGAACCTCCAATGTCTGAGAAAGAGGAAACTGATGATGATAAAATGAGTTTCAGAACCACCCTTGCGATGCCCGCTCTCCAGCTGACTTCTACTACTGGGAGACGGACTACAATCAGCATACGGATGACAGAGCGGTTCGTTAATCACCTTTTACTTCAAATTCGACATGAAACTACTTTTCAAAAACAAAACAGTCATAATTTCAGAGTAATTGATCACTTCTAACATTAAATACGAATAGTTAAGTCGCGAATATCAAAGTTCTTTCTTTCAGAACTTCATCGACGTCATGAACCAGCCCGGGAAGAACAACAAGGATCGATCAGTGACTTCCTACGTGTTCAAGCCCGTGAAGCCCGGAAAGTGAGTCGTTTTCTCTCTTATTCCTATTCATAGTCTTATTCTTTATCACCACTCGATAGGGGCGTAATGAAGCAAAACAGGTGGTGTTAGTAGGGCCCAGGCGAGCTTTTGGGGATGGGATGTTGTCACGTGTCATTAAGATATCATCTAACTATAGAGTGAAATCATATTCATCCGATAATGTTCAGATGGAGATTGTACTTTCTGCACAACATCGTCAAGGACGTGGACACGGCGACGCCGCCCAAGGAGGACGTTCGTACACTTTGTCCTAACTGACATTTTACGTAACATTCAAATGCTCAGCGGAGACGCGCTACGGTGTTTAGCGCATAATACGGAACATTTTATTCGCTAGCTCGTTATTGATTAATGCTAAAATTCTTATTTGCTCAGTAAGTGCTACTAGTACCGCTAGGAAACGATTAGGAACAATAGCTAGGGTCTGAGGCCCTCCAATCAAAAGTCGAAATGAACGTTAGGAATCGGAGTACGCGGAACGGGTTTTTTTTACGATAGCTACTATAATAACCATTACAATTAATCTCATTTTTTTTCTTGGCATTTACTCATGCTTAAAATTGTTTAGGTTGATGTCTCCGATACTGGCATCGGCTTCGAGATCAACGGCCAGGGAGGCGTGTACAACTTCGTCGTTACGGGAGAGGGCGATGTTACTGGTGATGTAAGAAACTTCCTGACCCATATCAACCACTACAACGGAATGAAGTAATCAAAAATTCAATTGCAGTCCGAGCAAAATGAACTCCACGTCTACCAGGTCGTGCAGGACAACAAGGTGACACTTATAATAAATATTAGAAAAAATCTCGCATCACAACTAGACAATCAGTTATAATAAAGCAATAGAGTGACCTCGGTTGCGAAAGGTAAGGATACCCGAGAAAGCATTGGACCGCCGGGTATGTAGTCCGTCTTAACAGCTGGCCTTACCAGTGGGTCCCACCTAGCGTTGTCGTACGACTGTAAAATCGCTTGGCGTGGATACACCTTTACCTTTACCTTTAGTAGAGTGAAACTCATCATTCCAGGTCAGCATCCTCTGGCAAGTGCCCCAAATCATCGTCATTACCGCGGGAGAGATCCTCTTCTCGGTTACGGGATACGAGTTGGCGTACTCTCAGGTATTATTCATTCCTTCTCTCTTGTATTCCTATTGCAACTATGCACATTTTCTCCGAAATATCAGAAGAAGTCATGGAATAATTCATTTTTTGTGAAATGATTTTCTTGGTAATTTCAATTTTCAGACCGCCCCCTCAATGAAGACGCTCGTGCAAGCACTGTGGTTGCTCACGACGGCTATCGGTGAGAGTTTATTAGTATAATTAAGTAATTAAATTAAATTACTAATTATTCAGGCGACTCCATAATTGTGCTGATCACTGCACTGGACCTCTTCGATGATATGGCTGTGCAGTTCTTCGCGTATTCGGGACTCATGTATGTTTATTTGTTATCGACCGTCAATAGAGTCACATAGCGAAGTCGTCCACGTTTGTTAAACCTCTAGAGAAGCACTTTATTTTTCTCTATTTATCGAAGTACTAAGGTGAAGTATCGTCGTAAAGTCATATAGTCAGGAATCTTTCACGCAAATATGTAGATCACAAAAAAACATGTATTTGATAAAATCATGCTTCTATTACAGGTTCCTCGTGATCTGCATATATGCCCTCATGGCGATTTTCTTCTTCGAGTACAACTACTACACGAAACCGGAAGAACTAGATGATGATGATGATGAAGATGCGGAATTGGATGCGATTGAACATGTAAGCTCATTTTGAGCAAATGAGCTTGAAGGATGACTGTTTTTGGGAGATGATTGGGACCTAATTGGATTGTGCAACAAACAATTTTCAGAATGCCCATGTGAACAACGGCTTCTACGGCGATACGGAGAAGCGACAACTTTCGATTGCTGAATCTGACAATAACAGTGTCACGTTGAGGATTTGAGCCCATCCAAGTGTCAATAGGATATCAATTGTTTCGTGTTTCCATTGTAAATAGTCAACCATCTTGCAAGATGAATGAATGATTCTGACAACTTTATGCAAGTCGATGTAAACGAGTATGATGCGAAAAGATGAGTGATCTAGCAGCAGATGTTACCGGCTCTGCACGTCTTGCCATTTCCACAGGTGCCGTTCTGGCACGCGCCGAATGGCATGGCCTGAACAAAAATATCTTCAAAGTACACTTGGTCCATCTCGTTACTTGATTTATATCCGTAGGGATCGTGTATCAATCAAATCACGATTTCGCGAACCAACTAACGTTATTGGGGCAGCAGGCGCAGCAGTATCCGTTGGGCATGCACGAGAATCCAGCGGCGCAGGCGCCCTGCAAAATTCACGTATTTATAAATGTTTGTAGGGGAATTGGCTTTGACACTTTTTTTCGACAAATATCCTGTCTGGAATTCGTATGATTTTTCCCAAAAAACATTTACTTGAACAATGTAGTTTTGATATCTACCATTAGCGCAACAACTCACATTGATGCACTTGCCGGCGGTTCTTCCGACCGGACACTCGCAGCAGTAGTTCGAGGTGGAGCAGAACAGTCCACCGGCGCATCCTCCATTGGTGCAGGAGGAAACAGCTGAGAGACCACCGCAGGCGGCTGAAATCATTATGCGATATGAACAGAACGCATCTTCTGCTTGTGTTTCGTGTTATCTGTCGTGAATGTACACAACTATCAGTATCTTTCCGTCAATCATCTACGCAAAAAGGCAAACTCTGTTCGGGTTGTGTTACAACATAAGCATCATCATTTTCTTTACTTTTTTATGTCATTGTCCTTTTTTTCATGTAATCGAGACTTGCAAGCTCGAAGCTTACTTACCAGAGTACTCATTGCCGGTGGTAGTGCAGCATAGTCCATTCATGCACGTCTGTCCGGCGGCGCACTGACCGCGAGCTGAGCAGCCGACCTGCGAGAGCTGACCGTGATAGCAGATTCCTGAAAAGATGAAGTTAGTCCAATACAAATCGCTGTCCTGTGAGTAAAACATTAGTTACATTCGGTAAAATTATCCTGAGAACTTTTTGCTATTTTATGCAGAATTGTGAGGTATCAAACTATAAACTATAAAAAAGCAAATCAACGCCAACGAAAACGGCAAAACAGTCAGGTCAAGTTAGTGCCTATGGGAGGGTTTCTGAGGTAACCCATAGACTCCGGACCTTGACTGTTCTGCAGCGCTCTCTTTCGCTCTCGTTGATATACTTGAGCGAGAGGGTGTGTGCCACTCGCGCCGGGTTTGAAAGGAGAAGAGCGACGAGATACGTGCACGATTGTGCAATCGCGTTTTGTTAGAGCGAGACCGTGTCTCTTTCACTTCTCATCTCTCTTCTCCCTTCCATTTTCTTACCCGGCTCAAGTAGCTCGCGCCCTCTCGCTCAAGTATATCTACAAGAAGGTAATAAAGCATTTCAGAACAGTCAAGGTCCGGAGTCTATGGGTTACCTCGAAAACCCTCCCATAGACACTAACTTGACCTGGCTGTTTTGCCAAATATTGCTCTAATTTTTACTATTTTTTTACGATTATCCATCGTATTCCGCTTTTTTCGTCATGCATACTGCAACGTTCAAAATTGCTATGATTCACTATTTTCACTATCGCCCCATGAAATCATCGAAAACAGGAAATGAAAATGAGGGGAAGTTCTCACCAGCATTCTTCGTCGAGACCTGAGCGAGGACGACGAGAGGGAGCACTGCGAGGATTGTGAGGGACTGCATCTGAAAAAAATCGTTATTTGTTGATTTGAATTCTGTGAATTCGAAAAAATCTGAAAAATTTAACAACAGAGAAAAATAACAAATCATCTCTAGCCAATGTTACAAAGGAAGCAGTCAGGAATGGATTGATTCCTCCCTTTCATTTCTCTTCCTTATAAACAATGCAAACCGTCGTTCGCTTTGCTCACCTGTTTTCCGTGTGATCGCTCCGGAATTGCCGTCTCTCATTTCGCCGTGCTATCTCGCCGGTTAGAGTAGCGAGAGATAAAGGGTAAGTGAGAGGGTCAGACCATTTCACTCGTTCGTTTCTCCGTGTCGGCCTCTCTTCCTCAACCGTCCCTGTTCTTTCCATTAACGAAATCTGAAAACAGTGAAAACTTGCAACATTCTGTCCATCGTATTGCGCATAGAATTAATGGAGGATTACGTTACGTTCCAGATGCTTTAGTCACTTGATTTTTGAAGGGGATATCTATTTTCGAAAAGGGAGGATGAGTCATCAATTTGATCAGCCATCTCCGATATCAAACGTGGCTTGATCGGCAACAAGGATTCATTCTCTGTTCGTGTCCCGCTGATTTGATCTCTTCGATTTCATGATCACATCAAAAACCAAGTTTCGTGTAGATCATGAAATTAATCGTGGCATTTTTATCCAATAGCTGCCCATTGACGAACGATTTAGGAGGCGGAAGAAAGAACAGGCCGGCAGAAGGCTTGCGGAAGCCAATGACTTATGATTTGTCCATGAGCGTCTTTGTTGAATACGAAACCACGAATTCTTTCATTGAAAAAATCTTGAAAACATTTCTTTGTTCTTTTGTTATGACCGCCATTACTGCTTTTATAGAGCAGTGAAACAAGAACAGAGTCTAGCTTTGTGGGCATGAAAGGGGTCAAAGTATGCGAGATACGTGCACGAGTAAATAACAGGTCCGAATTGCATCAGCTTACTACGTTTAAAAACGTTTCGTTCATATCATCATGGAGATTAAAGCTGTCAAAGTAAAATGACGGATCAATATCAACTTGCGTACTCACAATCTTTCAGTAAAATCAAAAGAGCAAATCTGCACAGATCAATAATGCGTCTCTGAAAGGTGGATTTGGGTGACATTAAATTTTTTTTTGTAATTTAAAATAAATAAATGGCAGGCAGATTTGGAAAATAATAAATCAAGAGCAAAAAGACAGAATATACCAAAAATTGTGGTGTCTTCGTCGGGGCGAAAGGGCTTTTGATCTGCATTCAACGGGAAAGTTCGCATTTCGGACAAACCCATCAGTAGATAGCTAGGTCAGCACGAGTTTCAAGACGATCAAGTATCCCAGAAAAAAAGGTTGAAAAAACCATCTAAGAAAAAAGTAAGTAACGCTAACATCACTAGTACTTGAAAAAAGTTCTTACACTTATCATCAAAAGGTTTACTGTAGTAAGATATTGGGATCAAGGGGATCGCGACCAAAAGCAGCGCACACCCATGAAATTATTCGACAAGTGATCAAAACCTGCGGCCTTAATTTTTTATGTCATACGAGCATTTGCTCTCCGCTTACCCGGAAGAGGGCGCGTTTCGGTGATATGCACCGATCAGTACGAAGATCAAAGTCGCTTAGACTAAAGCAAATTTAAGCCCAAAAAATGAAACACAAAAACACATAGCCTAATAATTTGGTTAGTTGCAAAAATGATTTTTTGAAGAATATCATAATGGACAATGGAACATTAGAGATCACTCCATTGAAATGCCTTTGAAAGGGCGCCGTTTCGGTGACACCCATCAGCAGAATGCGATTGCCGAGTTGATAAGCACTCAAATTTCGCCGCCAGCGACTGAGATTGCTCACTTTATCGGGGCATTCCCCATCATTCGAGGTGCCGTGGGTATAAAAGCCGCGCCGGTCGGCATGAAATCATTCCAGTCCCAGCTCCCTCCACACTCCCACTTGCGAGTCGCAACCGCGCCCCCAGGCTTTGGCCTACCACGGGCCACCGTATCCACCGAGATAGTTCCTGAGAGTACACCTTCTACCGTACCCCCTCAAACTACTCGTCTCTCCCCCGAGAGTTCCTGAGAGTACAACTTCTACCGTACCCCCTCAAACTTCTCGTCTCTCCTCCCCCGATCTACCGTAGTACATCGATACCGTACTGTGAACAGTTCGTCATCATGTTCCACATCCATCTGACCGCTGACGATCTGTACGAATGGTGAGATTTCTTTTAATTTTGAAGATTTTAACTTAAAAAATAGAATTATTTTATGAATTTCGAACACTTTTGCACACAGTTTTCTCTAACTTTTTCATACTTTGGAAATGAGCGATTTGCTGATTAAAGTCTTTTTTTTGCAGGTAGACACCCCGTCGGATCGTTCCTTCTTACCATCTTCAATGATCTTCATCGACGTAGAGCTTCCCTTTCCTCTTTCCGCATAAATATCATGTCGCTGGATTCGAATTTGGTCGATCGCATAATCACATTTCTGATTCACATAAAAAAATGATGGCAATGAATGAACACGGCATCGAAAATGAAAATTGACGATTACAAAGATATTCGACGTACAAGGTCCTTCCATCTTTCTTCGTATTAAAATATTTCTTGATATCTTGATGACCTCTTTTGATCTGAGGGTTTTAATTGAGGGCATACAATTCAGGTTACATGCTAATGAACATTGAATCCACGAAGCGTTGATGAGGAGGTGACAAAGTTCTGTGCCCTTTTGATATTTTTGAAGGTCGACGATAAAACTTTGTTATCAAAGATTGATTGAAGGTTCGCAAAAAAAAAAACAACATAATGAAGTGTATTATCAAAGACGTTTTCATCATAGGAAGAGTTTGCAAATTCAATGGACTTCTCTGAAACAAGAATCTCTGATCCCTTAGAGGTCACGAAGGCTAGAAACGACTGCGCAGATTGCTCACTGCAATTCAAGGACAGGGGCTTATCTTTAACCCCTTTAACCCCCGCCTTTAGAACCGTAGCATCTCACTAGACGTTACGCACACATTTCGCAACACTTCTCCATCAGTCATAAATTTCGCGGTGTGAATCTCAAGTGAAGTGCAAATATATTTATTGCGGGGAAATATTCAGGACGATGGTCGAAGAAAATTCCGGTTCTTTTCAGCTTCAGAGGTAGCGATTGGACCATGCGACATCGGGTGAGTCATCCACTTTCACGCTCTCTGCAAATGATTTGCAATGACAAATCGATCATATAATACAGGGAAATGTCGGCTCTGTTCTAGTATCCTGGTTCCATGACGATATCGGCTTGAGTCCAGAATATCGTCATGTTACCAGGATATCGTCATGGGACGAGGATACTAAAACAGAGCCGAAATGCCTGCGTTCGATTGCGGAAACTTATGGCGGAAGCATAATATTTTTTATCTGATCCGTACCTCCATAAGCTTCTTGGTCGCACTGTTCCGCCGTCACGCACTCGTCATTAGCAGATCGGAAGAACCCGGCCTTGCACTGGCAAGCAGCTCGCTTGCACATACGGATGCAGATCTGTTCATATTTTATCAAACATCACCAAATACATGAAATAAGGTTTATAACAATTGAAAAAAGACAATTTGTAGCTCACCGGCTCACGCTCCTCGCAGGTTGCCTCACAGCTGGCGCACTCCCGCCACTCCTCATTGGCCTTGCTGCAGGTCAGATAAGCACCATCAGCGCAAATGAGAGCAACGAGAGTAAATAGAAGAGACTAGAATGTTCTTTTTTCCCATGTTGAGATCGTTTTTCAATTTTCAATGATTCTCCATGTTCATAAGACGCAGAACATCAATATTTACAGAATAAATGGGATAAATTACCACGGATACGATTCGATGCATTCTTCGAAGAGTGTGTGTGAGTACTGAGGAAAAAATAAATGATGACTACGGTAAATTGCGAAAGATAAGGATAATGGACAGAATTTGCGGATACTCATTCCAATTCCAGGAGTAAATTAAAAATTTAACAATCGAACAGAAAAAATTGGGTTTATCGAGAGAAAACGAACCTTATCTGCTGAAAAGTAAGCGCTTTCAGTGGGTTTCCTTGACTCATCGTCATGTGAAAGCGAAGCAGGTTTCGTGCTGGTTTCGTAATCATATCGTGAGATTATTTTCCATTCCACGCGTAGCTGCCAATTGACGAACGTTTGAGGAAGCAGAGGTAGGCAGGGGCTGGTGTATTTGGCCTCCCTTCCTTCCCACCTTCCCGGGAACCCGGTGGGGATGGGGTTGAGGTCGCTAATCATCGCATTTCGGTTGCTGATTTCAAACACACGATAACACGAATCGATTGAACACGCTAGCAGTAATTGAGTGCAGAAAAAAAATATGGAAATTTATGCTCCAATGATTTGAATAAAAAAAAGCTGAACGTGCTAAACGGAACTATGATTAAGCAATAAATCATTCAAATCATTTAGTTCCTGTACATGGAAAGATAGGCCTGTATTGGTAGGATATTAATCTCTGGTGATAAATTGTGCTTCATGCGCAGGCTTTGTTGCGCTGATAACAGATCATTCTGACCGCCGCTTAGTCGTCTCTTACTTCTACGCACTCCCTCGGCAATGTCATCCGTCACAAATCATCCTCAGCGATAAGAACTGGAAGAATGGAGACGGGTACATAAGATCATTCGCAAAAAGCCACACGCTCAACGCTGTCGGTCATGAAGCGATGGTTCGTCTTGTTCGCTCTTTTACGTGAGTTTCAAGCATTTTATATTTGTTTTTGTTTTTTTTTCGGTTTTTCTACCGTTCCAAATCAACAGAAAATTGATGAACAGCATTTCCATTTTTTTAAATCATCCATGTTGCAGATCTCGCGCTCTCTAGTTGTCCGAACCCTGGATACGATCTCGTGAGAGATGGAGAATGCCGTGGACTAGAGGACGAGACGACTGTATCCTTCAATAAGGCCAGATTGTTTTTGTTATTTTTTTTGTTTTTAACTTTGATTTGAATCATCTATAGACCAGATCTATACTCCAAAGGCGTCGCCGAGCCATTTGTGCAGTAATTTTTTTGTAATCAAAAAATATTTGCAGGCAGCGATTGAGGCGGTTGAGACGTGTGCAAATGCCAGGGCTACGCCGGTAATTATTCATAATGAGGAGGTGAGTTTCGTCATTTCGCTTATTTTCATAGAAAATACAAAATAAAGTTTAGCAATTTTTTAAAATTTTCAGCATCAATCCTACTGGAGAAGCCAGGCCGCCGCGACGAAAAACTTCTTCCTGATTCTCGGTAATTTTCCTCTGCATTTTTCAAAATCAATGTATGTAAATTGTGAAAAAAAGGTCTAGTGTGTGCACTACAAATTATGTTACATTATGACTTATTACAGTATCCATTCCTATTTGTAAGTTACTTTATTTTTTAGGCTTGGTGTGCAACACTACAACGAAGAGATACACGTGGGCAGACGGATCGCAGGTGGACTTCAAACCGTCTGAAGGATACGCGAAAGGTTGAATATATATTATTGTTATTCGATCATTATTATAATAATATATTATTGTTATATTCTGCTAATCCGATTGTACCATTCTGCTAATCCGATTGTCAAACATTATAATACAATTCATAATTCACATTTTATCAGATCTATAGAGTTCGAATACGGGCCGCCGTCTCTTTTCTCTCTTGCCCACTCGGTCGACGAGAGAGTGTGCAAATTGAAGAGACGGAGACCCGTATTTCGAACTCTAATATTCACATTTTAACAGATCTGGAAGGAGACTGCTCGCCCCTCTACAGCTGGTACCTCCAATCTAATGGGGTTTGGGGCATCAGTAAGTGGCTTATTTCTCTTTTCTTTTTCATCTTGATTTTGTGTGAAGATTTGTTTAACAAACACTCCGATGGTTCTTGGGACATCAGTAAGTGGTTTTTTTCAACGAGATCTTCACGCAGTTTCGTAATAAATACCCTGAATTCATGCGAAAAATAGTGAACATAAACTTGCAGAAGGTGGCTTCGCTACTGGTAATCCGGCCCTCGTCAGTATCTACTGCACCACTCAGCTCACGCCGCCTGTGAGATCGGCCGATGGCTGTGATGCATTCGGGGATGATGGTGAGGATGGAGTCTGCTATTTTGTGAGTTTATTTTTAATTCATGGAATAATCCATAAGTGGGTCGATTTAGCTTATGAAAAATTTGGAGATGTCAATGAGGATGGAGTCTGCTATTGTACTTTGTGAGAATTTCTTATTTTTTTTATCTTTTTACCTTCTGAAAAAATGGATATTGTTTGCAGTAGATGATTTCGTTGGATTTAAAACTATTATAGGTCAGCAAGTTCGCCTCCCACAACGTGCAGGCTGCGCAGTCGGGCTGCATGATGGCGGGGGGCAATCTTGCGTCGGTTCACAATGCACAGGTGTGTTGGAAAAGTTCTTCAATGGCTTTCCTGGGTCGGGTTTTGTTGAAGCGGATACGTTTTCAAACGTATCTCTTTTTAAAGAGAAGAATGTGAGTTATCTAGCTATCTATAATCAGGAAAACGCGTTCATTCGTCGCATGGCGGTCAATCAAAGAGCTAATTACGGCGTGTTTATCGGCGGTTCTGCGGGAAAGGATGGAAACTTTTCCTGGGTCGATGGCTCCCCGATGGACTATGAGAATTACAAACCAGGCAAATTTAATTTATCATTTACCTATTTCCTGTTGTATATAGGTTTACTTTTTGTTTATATTTTGAGCGACCCCACCTAGCGAAGAAATGATAACTGCCGTCATTTTTACGTGTGCTTCAAAAATGTTTTATGTCGCCCACTCGCAAATTAGTAATATTTATTTATTTATATTATTTTACATATTTTTTTAGGTTTTCCAAAGGCCGGAGCCGGCGATTGTCTCTCCCTGGACACATCGGCGGCATCCGGACAATGGTCTAACGTGGACTGCCTTAGCGGACTGCCCGCGGCGTGCATGCGTGATCGTGAGTGTTAGAGTTTGAAATACGGGAAGCCGTCTCTTCCTTTCACGTGCTCTCTCACCGGCCAGAGTGACGAGAGAGTGCGTTAAAAGAAGAGACGGCGAACCGAATTGCGCACTCAAATAAAACCTTAAATGCGATATCGAATTTATTACAAACTCACAAACACGTGTTAGGAAAATTTTGAAAATTATATTTATTTTCATTTTTTCAATATTCAGAGCGACCCGTAACGCAGCCGACGTGCGTCAGCGAGGGCTACAAGGAGAATACTATTGTAAATTTATTGCACAAAAACAATAATAACAACGAAAAAACATTTAGATCGCATCGCCCGGATTTCCCTTCGACGCATCGACTCCGTGCGATTTCCTCCTGACGGTCGATCAGGGGAGGAAAGTGCAAGTGAATGTAAGGATTTAATTCTCATTTTTTTGTGTTTCGACTTTTGCGTTGCGCTTTGCATACGACATTGCGTCGACTTTAGCGAAACTTTGAAGTGGCTGAAAATATTTTTCAGATCCTACAAATCGAAGCGAATTCCTGCTGTGACCACCTTGTCCTGTACGACGGAGCTGAGGGCGGCAACGTGATCGCCAAGTGAGTATTTGCTTTTGTTTTGCTTTGCACACACCCCATCGAAAGCGAATTCAAAATAGGGCAGACAATGAGATGGACTACCAATGACAACTTTTGAGAAATAAAACGCCTTGTTTAATTTTAAAATTAATCCAAGTTCTAGTGACTGTCAAATTCGAATGGTCGAAAATTAAAGAAATATCGACGAAAAATTATCAATTCAGCCTCACCGGAGGTGAAATTCATGGCGAGACTTTCGCCACTCGCCAATCGAATGTCATGAAAGTGAGCTGGCAACCGAATGGAGGAGTGAATGTGATGGGATTCACGGTGAGCGAAGCAAGATTTATGAAAAAAAGTATTTTTTTTAAAGTCTGTATTTTTTCATATGATTTATTAATTACTTTCAGATGAAATATGGCCAGATTTGAAGAGCACCATCAACTTCCCTATCGATATTAATTTCTTGTCGGACCGTGAATGAACGATAAATGTTTGTAATGCACTATGGCCATTGCAAAATGATTGTTGAACTTAAATTGTTACAGCCTTTAGTTGGCGGAAAACAGAAGGGAAATGGCCAATAGACTTTAGACGTCGGTAATGACTCAATTTGCAAACGCTCTTAGAGTCTCTTATAAAGACATACCATGGGCTTTGACAAAAAAATCTAAACAACTACAAAATATTGTCGCTACTGAAATATTTTTGTTTTTTTTTGTTTCGCTTTTGTTTGTTTTATCGGCTAGTTGCGAATGCTCCCTTGATCGCGTGAATAGCATCTACAATAAATACCTCGATCAATCTTTATCACAGCGGGACATCCCGGGGATATGGTAACCTATTGTTACTCGGTGCAGTCGAGGCAGTCGAGGGACTTTGGAAGAATGGGAATTTCTTCTTCTTCTTTCTCTTCTCACTTTCTTCCCTCAGTCTCTCTTGCTCAGCCTTCTCCTGCTCTTTCCTTTCAATCTTCTTAGCTTTCTCTTCGGCTGCAATCTTCGCCTCTTCAATGCGTTGCTTCTCCATGTACGCATCATCATGCTTCTTCTTATCTTCATCGACGAACACTTGGTACATTGCACCCATCGTCGCCGTCTTCCTTATACACGGGTATTGCAAATATTCCAAATTATTGAGGGTGGAACTTGCCCCTCAACGAGAAGAAATGCACTGCGGTACACTATGGGAACCTCTCTCCTCGAGCTCAATATCTGATTAATGGAACTCCCCTTTCTGTTTCACCTTCTATCAAAGACCTTGGTGTTCTTAAGCAATCCTCTCTTACGTTTAACGACCATATTTCTAGAATAGTTTCTAAAGCAAGAGCTAAAGTAAACCTCATTTTTAAATCCTTTTTTTCTACTGAGCCTGGTTTATACTCTCGCGCTTTTAGCACTTTCGTTAGACCTCTTCTTGAGTACGGATCAGTTGTTTGTTCTCCGCATACAGTAACCTTGGCAAACCATATAGAAGGAGTACAGCGCAATTTCTCTAAGCGCTTATTCATTCGTTGCCGAATCCCTTACTCGTTGTATCCTGATAGAATAGCCCAGCTTTCACTTCCCACCCTTGAGCATAGGAGGCTAATCTCCGATCTTTTATTCCTTCATAAATCCATTCACGGTTTCTATTCTTACGACCGCACCAATCGTTTTAAATTATCCCCTCTTGCTCGTAGTCTTCGTAGATCTCATTCACTACGCATAGTCTTGCCATACGCTCTTCCCAAGTCTCACTCTAATTTTGTAACTATTGCTATCGATCGATGGAACGTGCTATCTGCTTCGTAAATAGCTCTCCTTCCAATTTCCGATCTCATATTCTTTCTCTTCATTCTATCTCATTTACCTCTGATTCTCTCTTGCGGCTCTAATACCAACCGCTGCTCCCCCCGACGCCCCACACCTCCAAACCGAATCGTCTCCATGACGATGGACCTCCACCCAAAACCTAACGAAGATCAACGTAAATCTAATCTCCCTCATACCCTGGTGGATAAAATAATTGAATTGAATTTAATGATGAGGATGTGATAATTTGGGTTCCAAATACGATACTTAAAAATATTGTGTAATAGCAAGAACGTTTAGATAATCTGGGATTGTATCGGAAAGACATTGAGTTCGAGTAATCGACTAACTGAAAAGATAGTCACGAATATAGAATGGATTCAATAAATTTCTAATGGGATGCTGTGGTCCATTTCGCGATGAATTGGCAGGCAATTGAAAAAATACTTGTCGAAGATTCGGGTCGCTTCACAAAGCGAATTGACAGTCTCTTTTCTCTGCTTTTCGTCGTAGTAATTACGCCGTTGTTGACAGATAACCAGCCATTCCAGGTCGTCTCGAGGGATATCGAGCCATCGATGTTTGGATGCCTGCTCCACACGGTCATCATATTCCTGCAATTTGATCTCTAAACACCTCTATGCTTGATCTAATAGCCGGCTGTACAGCTGTGTCCACCTAGTCTTTGCTGTACAATCGCATTTCGCCTTTACTTCTTTGTCCAATGAGCATTTATTGCCGGAAATATTTTCCAACCTTCTGACGGTAAGAGATATTGTCCCATCACTCTGGGCTTCCATGTACTTGGGCGTCGATCCGAGAGAACTGATTTCGACGCTGTCTGCCCACTAAAAGCAGCAACTTTGTTGGAACTTCTCTGTTTTTTGGCCCAGGGTATTTTGCACGAGTTTCTGCAAATTGCAGAACCCCATCCTGCAAAAGGAAGATGATCTCCCTTTTGGGAGATCCCAGTTCAAGAGAGCCAAGGCTTCCCGCACCCTCCTCCAAAGTGGAGAGCGCTGAACTGTGAGGAAAAAATGAAAAGCTAGGCCTTTTATAGGGGGGGGGGGGGTGTGTAATTGAATTAAATCACACTATTCAATCAGATAATTGAATGGCAGAATAATAAAAACCATTCATTTCGACAATCACGTTTCGTATGGCGGGGTTGGCTCGCTCCCCGAAAAAGTTGAGTGTGCCTCAAAATCGGCTCAACCACCGAAATTTTCGCTGCCGCCGCATTCAACAGCACTTCCAGTCTAACATCTCGCACCTCTTATTTCACGACGCTAAATAAAAACTGACTTTCCAATGGATGCAAACTCGATTGTTGTGCTTCTACTCACCCATTCTACAGCGAGTGTGAGGGAAGAGAAATGATGGAGGGGGGAGAGGGAGAGGGAAAGTAATTGATTTCTGCATATTGCAGAAACTCGTGCCCTGGGCAAAAAAAAGTGCTCAGCGGATACACTAAGGTGTTTAGCGCATAATACGGGACGTGTTATTCACTAGATCATGCTCTCGATGTGTGCATTAATCCTTTCTCTAGTGGTACCTGTCCATGGTGCTCCATGCGCCAATACAATTGCTCTGGCGGTACACCAGCGGTACGATCACTGTCGTATCGGATGATAACGATCGATTCGTCCAATGACGCGATCATATATTCTCCGCTTCCTATTGCTAAGGCTCTCACCGCTGTAACGGCCCTGAAATTAGCCATTGTTTTGGTAGCAGTATCGTAACATTCAAATGCTCTGCGGAGATACTAAGGTGTTTAGCGCATAATACGGGACGTGTTATTCGCTAGATCATTATTGAATGTTTTTAAAATTCTCATTTTCTCAGTAAGTGCTAGCAATGGGTCTAGGAAGCGGTAAGGAACAAAAGATTGGGGTGGAGATATTTCAGTAAAATTTTGGAATGAACGATAGGAATCAGAATACGCGGAACGGTTTATTAATTAACGATAGTTTGTAAAATTGTATACGAATGCTCCATCTGATATATTAAATTTTGAAAACTAAATAAAGGGTAACCTGTTTTGATTCTGTGAGGGTCCAGTGCAAGAGGCGAGCCATTCTTCACTTCGCGCTAACTAAATTTTTCCAATATTTATGGTCTTAAACATCGCGTTGTCACACGTTTTTTCTATTCAGTCTTTTTGTGGATTATTGTTTCTACAACCTCGTTTGCTTCCTCTCGGTATTTGATTGCTCTCCGATACATGAAGAAGATGCACAGGGCGATGACGCTGACGAGAGCAGTGGAGAGGGCGGTCAGAATGACCCATATCGACCAATGCATCGAGCTGTGTAGTGTTTCATTAAAAAGACGATGAGTATCTCAGAATCAAACCTTGAAAAGTTATTGAGTGCAGCTCCCAACGGATCTCTAAAAATATCTGATAATATATTCAACAATGCAAAGGCTACCTAACGACACAGATAATTGAATAGACGAGAAGCGTTTTATCGATTTCTTCCCACTTTCCATCCATATTCATTATGAACCTATTCACTGTAGAACAGTTCTTGGCTAAAATCGAGAGAGAAAATTGCATACATCTTTTTTTCTTTATTAATTACCTGTTCTCACTTTTTCGAAATCAAGAGTTTCACCGGTCTGCCAGACGAAAACACCTCGATCTGAATTATGAAAAATTCAGAGATGATTGATCCCACTGAATAAAATTCGGATAGCTCATAATACTTCCAATATTTTTTTTTAAAAAATGGGATAGTTCAGATTCTAGAGATCGCGACTGCCTGGCGGAAAATAACGCATGTTTTGAGAGGAAGGTGATGCGCATCCACTTTATATGCGCTCCTTTGGCAGTATCATTAACGATGCGATAATGCTAAACTGATAATGAAATATGGATATGGTTATCTTTCCCTCTATTGTGTATCTCACCGCTGTCACAGTCCAGTCCCAACCAAAAGTTGCCACCGAACATTTGCAGCTCGTGGTTGACCTGAACACTACGTAAAGATTGCTAAAACTGAATTCCTTACATCGCTGTTGATCGCTACTGGGAGGTGGTATCCGTCGCCATGGGAGAAGCAATGGAGTTTAGCTCCCTTAAGGAAGGTAGTGATGGTATAGAAGGCTATATATACACTTTGAGTTGACCGAGTGGCATGCAAATAAAAAAATTTCCTGAAAAATTCCTGGTTTGGTTGAAGGAAGGTGATCCCGTCAAATCCCCCAAGGCAATTGCGTCCTGCGGAAGATCACAGCTAGGCCAGTGACAATTAATTCAGTCCGGAAGGTCCGATTTCTTTTTCGGACCTACTTTTTAATTAATTGATTTACCAAAATATAAAAGAAAGTTTAGTTCAAGACAATTATATTGGCTTGATCGGCATACTTAATAACTAAATTGACAAGTGTGCAAACATTATTGGAACAACATAATCTACAGAAATCTGTACTAATTTTGTGAATTCTTGAGAACCGACCGTGAAGTTGACTCCTGAATCCACTACTGAGAGTACGATACACCAGCTATCAGCAGCAGGGAAATGATTTTCGGGGCATACTGAATATTTTCGAAAATTTAGATGCAAAATATATATACTATGCATCTTGTGACCACTAGAGATACTGATTCATTGGGCGAACATCTCCTATTTTTCCTCGATCTCTTTCGCATTTCGTTCTTCTAAGTGCTGAATCATTTAAAATCGGCTTCTCTCCCTCTTTTCCTCTACAAAGTGTCGGTACACCTTTCGCGCATTACAGTTTTTATTTGTGTTCCCACTTTCCGAGATTGAACATGACCTCAATTAGTCTCGGTCTCGCCCCTCACAACTATCAAGCAACGCGACTCCCCTACGGTCTTATATCTTTCCAACGTTAGATGATGATGTAAAAGTGATGTCATTCGAACCTGATAATATCGGAAGCCATTTGAGGGCGAAGTAAAAGAATCCGGGAAAACGAATCATCTGACCTACGGGTATGCGAATTGGAACTGAGTTATCAATTTATTAACTTGAAACGTGAAATACAGTCCAGGTTGGTTTCCCAGTGAAAACAATCCGGCCCGGCCGGCCCCAAGCGACCCCATGCCTTTTTGTAGCTCGTACAGAGAGAAATTTGATATAAACTCAACGGCGTTGTAAAGCTCGTGTAATATGCTATCGATTTGTGAAAGCAGAATTTTAAATATTTCTTTCAATAAATAGTAAATTGGTGCGGAAGCGAGTCAGTTTGTGCGGAAAAATGAAAAAGTTGAAAAGAACCAGGTTGACGATTTTACTTACCGTAATCTTGCGACCTGTTTTTCGCAATACTGATGATAGCTCCCTACCAATTTACTATTTATTGAAACAAATATTTACAATTCTGCTTTCACAAAACGATAGCATATTACACGAGCTTTACAACGCCGTTGAGTTTATATCAAATTTCTCTCTGTACGAGCTACAAAAAGGCATGGGGTCGCTTGGGGCCGGCCGGGGCCGGCCGTGCCGGATTGTTTTCACTGGGAAACCAACCTGGACTGTATAAGAAAAAAATACAACCATTCGATAACCTGACATTGTGCGCAAATCGTTTATGATACAACTCGATGAATCAACATGGAATGATATTTGACCAGAAACGGGAGAAAATGCCGACTCTCCTTTCCGAGATTCTTACATCGATTCCTATGAACAGGTTGAGTATTCATCTAGGGAAAAATTATTTAGAAAGATTTCCAATGTACCCGCACGATTATCACATGTTATCTCAAATTGAGTTGTTATTCAACGAGTATTAAGTCATAAACACTTAAAGGGAGTCGGCGGCCAAAAATGACCAGGGCTCAAATGGCGTGTTCCTTGGCCAAGGTTACAATGCCAAAACACTAAATTTCAAAAATTAATATATAAGGAGAAAAATGCAATTAAGTAAAAAGATTACGGTAGCTCCTGCCACCTGCACCATTCTTACTTTTCATGAAATTTGGCAAAAGCCGGTCCGCAATTTCGGATTTCACGGATACTGTATTTTTCAAGTTATCGACTTCGCATTGTCGCAAAGTTTCATACTTTTCACTTTTTCCTAGTTTTTACTTTAAAATGGCTTGTGATTTGCCGTCAGCTTGCTTCATTTTCTGCAAAAATACCCACACCGTCGCTTTTCTGCATCGGAAACCTAGTTGAATCCGCAAATTTGACTTTTTTTCTACTAATTGCTCTTTGGTGATTGCTCAAATCATTTGATTTTGTGAGTTGTGCTTGCTACTTCTTGATTATCTTGATAGGATCAGTCGCTGCTTGTGTTTAGAACAATGATCAAGATGTGTGTGCGCCCTCATCCATTCGTTCCAATCCACATTTCTCTCTCATTCAATGCAAATTCGTTTTCCGACAACCATCAACGTGGAAAGAAGGATTAGATCACACTTCTATGCTTAAAAACGACTATTCTGCGAGCAAATATATTTTTCCCGATCGAGGCAACGTCGAAATAGCCAGCGAGAAAGCAAGTAATGCAATAAAATCGCTTATAGATGCTTTTAAAAACACGTTTCATATTACATTGCACCCGTAGATATCAAAGATAGGGACGAAATCACGGGCAACCACTGCAATCGACATAACAAGAGGGCAAAAATTGATCAATCGATCAATCGGTTTTAACTTGGAGAAGTTCGTTTCTTGACATTATGAAACGCAACGATCGAGACAGACTTCATGTGAGACTCAAACTATTATTCGTAGCAGGCAGTCCATAGGGAACACTGTTAATTTTGTAACAATATTTATTTAAAACTCGAATCAAACTTCATACAAATTAGACCCACAATACAATAAATTATTGATATCTCTTTCAAACAACACGAAAAAAGAGAACTACAATAGAAAGTAGAGTCAATTCACATAAATAGGTTCATTTTCTAGAGTGGTAGATCAACCAATCGATAATCTCCATCGTCGTCATCAGATTTCTCAATTGCGCCCGCCTGACGAGCGCGATTCTCCGCCGCCTCTGACCTGCAATTTCGATTTTCGTATCCCCTCAAACGGCAGTAATACCACCTCATACCACTACCACCATCATTGTCGAAATTTGCATATTGATAAGACGTGTACACAAAGAAATTTTATAGCGACCGTTCAGTCAATATATGACTAGTAATATCTACCGTACCTGGCTTTTCTTCCCTCTAGGATAGCATCCCTCTTGATTTCCATCTCATTGAGATGTTACGGAAGGCCGCCTCGCGAGCTCCAGTGCAGAAAAGCCACATAGCCTGAGATTTAATAAATATGAGCTAAGGAACGATATTGCGATGAATCAAAGGACACAAAGAAATTTTACCTGACGACGGACGGTACCGGCGCATCCAACACGGGCGAGTCTTCACGTGGCCCGAGTTGATAACGGCGTTGACGAGCACCTGTACGGGGCTCTGAAAAGAAAATTGTTTTGAAGTGTTCCAATAATACACGATTAGGAAGCAAGCGAATTACAATCTCAGAATGGTTTAACTAGAAGATGAGAGCTGGGTTTTTTCTATACATAGACGGTATAATGATGTATCTAATCTAAGTAATAAAAATTGCAAACCTCTCCAGTAAGGAGGTGGATGATCTCGAAAGAGTGCTTGACGATGCGGACAGTCATGAGCTTCTTTCCGTTGTTGCGTCCGTGCACCATCAGAGAGCATGCAAGACGCCCAACGATGGGCAGGAAACCTTGCGGAAACGCTTGACCTAAAAATAAAGAGTGGTTACTAGTGTTGGCAATACGAGGTTTGCGGGCCCGCGATAGAAGGAGGTCACGTTCCGGGCCCGCAACAAATAGGTGAGGGGAGAGGGAGAGGGAGAGGGGTGGCCCGCAACGCCCGCATCAGCACTTTCTCTAGTCGGTAACCCTCTTCCCATCTCTCATTGCGGGCTGATACGTGCGTTGCGGGCCCGCAATGCCGCAATCCTAATATTTTAAATACAAGGTGCTTGTAGAGAGCTGGGTTCGCTTTCTTCATAAAGTAACAAACATAATGCAAATTGGGACAGAAATATTTATATCATTATCACCTGGTAGCGTCCAGCGGCGTGGGGAAGGTACTTGGCGTACTTCTCCTTGACGGCGATATAGTCGACAAGCGAAATGTCGGCGACATTGACCTGATAAATATAAATGTATATATATATATATATATATATATAGCAACAGAACAATAACAAATACTTAGAATTGTTTAACGACAAGGTGCTAGCAGAGCAGGGGCCAAATAACTCCTCAAAGTTACCTATGCGACCCACATTTCCCCGTAAAAACAGAAGAAATGACAGGAAACTTGAACAGGATGAAAATAACATCAAATAAATTGATAAAAAGATTTATACTACCTCCTGGAGGTTCCACTTTCCGAAAAGCTTGGCCTCGGGAAGATCACTCTCGAGCTCGGAGCCGGGCGCAACGTCCACGGCCTCGTTAATCCCATCAACTGCCCATTCGTCGGCCATGTTTGGCTGAATTTTTAGAAGTTTAGCAAACGAAAATGTGAAAGGTAGCAGGATAACACGACGACGCACAGAACAGGCCATATTTCAGTAGTATCAAATAACTGCGAAATAATAGCAGAGAATAGGTCGCGCGAAAAGCCCCTCACGTTACCAAAGTAAATCGAGATTATATCAAACGGTTCACAATCGAATTGTGGATCCTACTTGCACAATCAATTTAAACAAAAACACAATCAAAAAAGCTAGAGGAGCAGTGAAAATGAACAGTCAGAACGTTCGAAAAATGGCACCGCCGAGGCGTGGTGTGCTTGCCTCCGACTTGTGCGAAAACGCAGAATTTTTCAGGTGGCAGGAGCGACAGTAACCCGAAATACACGCAAATTAATTATATTTTTGTTTTGAGTTTTTTATTACATTTTCATTTAATATTTTCGTAGTTTTGGAACACCAGAGCATGTCTTAGCTTAAATTAGAAGTTTAAAAGAAAATGAAAAATATTAATTTTTGGACGCCGACTCTCTTTAAAGGGGGATAGGCATCAACCGGGATGGAAAACTACCATGAAGTTTCTGAAACAAATTAATCTACTGTAGTTTTAGTAAAGTGCGGCGTCTCTGCGCAGGTTTTCTTTCTTTGAAAGTTTCAACTGCTATCGACCAGTTTTCAATGTTTTTGTTTATATTGATATTAAAGGTTTTCCTGACCGATTGGTCTACTCGTGTGAAAAGGCTCCGCAGCATTAAAAGACCCTAAAATATCGACTTTTCTCGAATCTTTTCTTGTAGGTTTTCCTTTTTTGCTCCGTTCTTGTTGTTTTTCTCTGGTTTTTTTATTTCAGGTTGGCGCCTTTAGTTGGTATCGATTTTCCATTGTTTAAATAATACAATAAATTAAAAATGTAGACCGAAACTATATATGTACAGTAGTCGGAAGTGCGGGGGTGGAATTCAGTATTGCCGTATTTCAATCGCGTTTTAAATTTTGTATCTAATTCGTAATAATGAATTTCTTTGTGTATACGCCGCGTTGTTCGTTTCCAAGGTGTCTATTTTATGTTGTACTCTCCCCTCCATTCCTTCAGTCATGATTTTCAGTCAGACGATGAGCTTTAACTCCAAAGCGAATCTATCGTAAAGTCATGTTTAGGTGAAAGAATGTGTTTAGGTCAAAGAATAACCCTTGGTCTGAAAAACATCATGCTTTTTACCGTTTGTCGATATCTGATCCCTAAACCGAGTTATGAACCAAATCTCTACGAGATTTGCGTTCCTCAGTTTGGGAAAAACGGAAACCAGCGCTGTGCGCGTTAGAAACACGGACTGAGGGAGACGCGAGGAGAGTCTCGCGTTGCGGGCCCCATTTGACTGGAAATTATTCCTTGGATCAGTTCGCAAAGGTTTGGATTTGAGGTTGCCAATATTCAACAAACTTTCTTTTTTCATAAACGGGGTATCAGAAAAATCACCGGCTCGTCAGAGTAAGCGCGAATTTGGGTACGAATAATTAATTTGAAGTGATTTCACGACTTTTATTGCATCACGGAACGTATCAGAGATTACATCACTTTGTATTGCATCAGTGAAGTTGCAGAGATTACAACGCTTTATTGAGTTGAATATTTCGATTGTGGCAAAGACATGTTAAGCTACAAATCGTACCCAAATTTGCGCACAGCGCTGGTTTCCGTTTTTCCCAAACTGAGGAACGCAAATCTCGTAGAGATTTGGTTTTCGTGACTTTTATTGACTTTTGGAGTAAAAAGACACCTCTTCATAGCTAAATTCATAGAAGCCTGCGCTATTGAGTGCCAGAATCAATGCGCGAAAGATCTCCCCGCGCCTTGCCCCCTGGTCCTTTTACCTTACCAGTCGCGAGTGGATAACATGAAGGGTACGAGAGATGCTCGCGGCTTTCCTTCTCCATCTTGTCCAGTATTAGGCTCTGTCAGTGAGAATAAGGAATCTAACGCGTAAAATTATCATTAAAAAAGGTCAAAAATGCACATCTTAAGCGACATGTCAATCGCCGAACACGTGGCATATCGCCTAAGACGTGGCGTATCGCCGAAGACGTGGTGTATCGCCGAAGACGTGGTGTATCGCCGAAGACGTGGCGTATCACCGAAGACGTGGTGTATCGCCGAAGACGTGGCGTATCGCCGAAGACGTGGCGTATCGCCGAAGACGTGGCGTATCGCCGGAGACGTGGTGTATCGCCGAAGACGTGGTGTATCGCCGAAGACGTGGCGTATCGCCGAAGACGTGGCGTATCGCCGAAGACGTGGCGTATCGCCGAAGACGTGGCGTATCGCCTAAGACGTGGCATATCGCCTAAGACGTGGTGTATCGCCGAAGACGTGGCGTATCACCGAAGACGTGGTGTATCGCCGAAGACGTGGCGTATCGCCGAAGACGTGGCGTATCGCCGAAGACGTGGTGTATCGCCGAAGACGTGGTGTATCGCCGAAGACGTGATGTTCGCAAAAATGGCAACACTTCTTGTTCAATTTGCTCATAATGGTAATTAATTATTTAAAATTCACACCTGGTCACCAAAACTGCCGAGAAAGCGCAATTTACGGCAATTTGATTTTGAATACACCTATCGATAGCACAGAATAAGAGCTTTACAGCGCAAAAGATTATAAATCAAAATTCGCAATACTCGAGTCAGAATTATCCAGGGACCGCGAGGGACCGTCCGGGACCGTCCGGGACGGTCCGTGTTCCCGGGGGAAACAACCAGGACTGTAAGTAGCATTATTGAAGTACTATCACCTTCAGTTATGTAAAGTATTCATTCTAGGAATGCGTCAAAACAACATGGTCGAGGTAAAGAGTGAGCCCGTCGAGGAAGAGTTTGGCGATGAGAAGGATACTATTCCTCTCCCCTCCACTTCTCGCCAGATGATTGCCTCTCCCATCATTCGGCATAGAAAGGTAATGTATTTACTTATTTATTTATTGTTTTTATTGTTCTGCGTTGCTCAAATCTACAATTTTTCGTATGCAAAGGGATAAATCGCAGGTCGGTTTCGCACTAATGAATGACAAGGGCGAGCTTGTAGATTGAATGTACATATTACTGTTTCCATTTCATTTGACATGCACTGATGATTTCTGTAGCTGTGTATGTTTTTAAAGCTTATTCTAGTCATAGTTATCGTATCGATCCTTTTTTCCTAATTTTGTTTGTGTTATCTTGCTATCTCATGTTGAGTCATGTTGATTTTAAACGAATAAAATCGAATGTTATCAATCCAATGTGCAACGAGCCACAGAAAAAACGAAGGACGATTTTTCTTACAGTAATCCTCCTAGTTGGCTACCCCTCTCTTCTTGGCTATTTCCTACTAATTCGCCTATTCGACAGTCCATCTTCTCCTACTACGCCACTTAGTAACTGATATAACTGTTTAGTAACTGTTTATTTATTGATTTTATTGTTCTGCGTTGCTCAAATCTACAATTTTTCGTATGCAAAGGGATAAATCGCAGGTCGGTTTCGCACTAATGAATGACAAGGGCGAGCTTCCTCCCTCCGGAGACATATGGCAGTTCAACTACTAAGCCATCTAGTTCAAATCCAACTAGTTTGTAAGCTACGAACTCAATACCCGAGTTGATGACCATTGATTTACTCCTCTCAATGAGGAGTAAATTGAGCGACCAGTTCGGAAGTTATTCGAATATGTAATTCACTGATAAAAATATTGACAAGCTCTTCAAATGGTAGAGTGGCGAAAAGGACTCTCGGGTGAGTATTACATATCCACTTCAAAACGTCGTGTTCAACTGAGAGCATAGCCGAGGGATTGTGTTGTGGCCTAGTCATGAATCACCCCCTTGGTTCGACTCCCACCCAGTGCAGTACATTTATTGCCATTCTCTATTATTCGGCTTTCAAAGCACATAAATCAAAACCAGAGTACAGTATGGCTAAAATAGCCTCAAACGTCAATGAAACTTTAAAATTCCGTAGCGAGGTTCAAAGGCATTTATAGAACTTCGGAGAAAGTGATCTCTGATCGGGTAGCCATTCTCTATCACTCCATCTGGCCAGTTTATGCACGAAAATATTGATGCCTATCCCCCTTTAAAGGAACCCGGACACACAAATGAAGTAAAGTTCAGAAAAAAGTGCTGATTTTTCTGAGAAAAACTCAAAAAACCGCATATTTTTACGATTTTTTTGAAAGAAGTTATGATTTTTCAAAGTTGCGCATTTTGGCCGTGCACCCCGGCATACTGTGTTTAGCGCCGCTAAACACAGTATGCCGGGGCGCACGGCTAAAAATTGATTTGTGTGTCCGGGTCCCTTTAAATGTAGTAAAGTTTTCAAGTACCAATGAATTACGAAAACAGATTTCAATTACGAATGAGTAACCTGAGAAAGAATGAATCTCCTGTTGAATTAACTTTTCTCTCTGTGGAAAGAAGCGATCCAACTAAAAACCGAAATTATCTTCTTTATTAATTACATCAATCGGAGAGGGCTGTTTGGCAGCCAAGTCTTGAATGTATCACAAACACGCTTCTGGTATTCCTCCCGATCGGCGTATGAGAAATGGTAACCACACACCGTGGAACAGATTTCGCTCGAGTCATCACTTTTGGACAAGAGGAGAATGCACCTTTGGATATATGTATTATTTCCGAAAAAAAATTACACATGACTCACTCGTCCACACACTGTTGAAGCGTCTTCCATACGGCGCACGTGTCGGTTTTTGACCGAAGCTGTGAACAATAAACAATGTCACAGAATTAGAATAATTCGCTACTTCATTTCAATTTTTGACTCTTCAAAATTTTTTTTAAAAAAGTGAACAAGGGGCTCTCAATTCAGATGGGACACTAATTAAAGCCGAAAATATATAAAAATGAAAAAAAAGAAATCTTACGTTTTCACGAGAATACGCATATCCAAAATACTTGCACTGAAGTCGGCAGTCGCATCCAGGCTTTCTCGAATGAGCACACAAGTTTTTATCATCGAAGTGACAGTAGAGCAAGTAGCATCTAAATTTATTTTCAGGGGAACATTTTGAGTTTAGGATATGCGTACCCCACTCGATATCTGTCGACGTCGCCCGCAGTTTCTTCTTTGGATGCGAACTGAATTATTTTCATAATTACCTACGGTTAACGATGCTACGACGATTCATTCGAATAGATTTTCAAAATTGTAACTAATTGTAACTGCAAACCATCTTACACGTAGAAATCTAGTATGAAGACTGAATCGGAACATTATTAACGTGAACTAAAGTACCAAGAAGTCATTGTAAAAAATCCTTTCACATTGTATCTTGTGTATCAGGTCAAATCAACACAAATTCCACGCTGCTCTAACAATGACAGGGGAACGTACGGCCATCATATCATTGCCGAACAGGCTCATTGGACGAACATCGATTGCGGTTGAGAAGTCCACAGCAGCGAGGAAGTACAGGAAGAGGAGAAAGAGAACGATCATTTCACGAATGGGAAATCTTGTTTATCCGAACGTTTTTATACATGGGAATCGTGTGAATGTTTTGCATTTGGCATGTGCTATGTGACGATGCGTGTTATTACTTTCCTGCAAAGACAAAAGTAAATATTAATTGGCTTAAAAAATTAAATATCTTTGATAATGAAATGATGACTCTATGAAAAAGTAGAAAAGAGACTAAACAATAACTTTAAATTTAACTGTGAATTTCGAAATTCTACTTTTGGATAGGCGCACGATTAGTGATCGTCAATCGATCGCCAACTCTGCACATCTTTACAACCGGATGAGCATTGCCTATTGTTGCCAATGTTTCACTGATAAGCGCCGCACTCGCTTCTCTGGCAAACCATAGAAGCAGGATGCTGAAGCAACTGCTCTATTTCTCAATTATACGTGAGGAATTTTCGCTTTTTGAATACTTTTTTTTCCTAAAAAAAATCCATCTTTCAGACCTAATTCTGTGCAACTGTCCTGACGGCTTCGAGCTCGTTCGTGATGGAGAATGTAGAGGAAAGCATGCACAATTGAACATGGCCGATGATGAATCAGTGAACGTAACGATCGCCTCATGCAAGGAAATTGGCGGCATTCCGGTGATCATTCATGATGATGAAGTTAGTTATGCGTACTCTGGTGCCCGGAATCAACTTGAAATCAAGTAGAAATGGGTTTTCAAGTTAGAATCAAGTGACCCATTCCCACAACTTGGAATCAAGCAGGCTTACGTACCCGCAGCGTCCAGCACAAACATCGCCTATAAGGTCCCTTTTTGCAGCCCTGTTCTGACTGCCTTCGGGCAGGAGTGCGCTTGACTATCTGCGGACCCCAGTTTGACCGCCTTTTGGATGTGACCTTCCCACATGGTCTCTTCGAGAGCTGCATCACCTCTACCGTACTCTACGGGAGTGAAGTGTGGGCACTCAGATCGAGCGATAAGGAGCGACTGAACATCACCCAGAGGAAGATGGATCGAAAGATGCTGAGAGACCGCTGGAAGAAAGAGCGCGTTCGGGAGATCACTAAGCTGCGCGACTGGAACCGAGAAGCACTGAGACGGAAAGCGCGATGGGCCCTCAAGGTCAGGAGTATGCAAATGGAGCAATGGACCCGCGCGACTACATTCTGGACGCCTTACAACCGGAAGCGCCCGCCAGGCAAGCCTAGAGCACGCTGGAGGGACGACTTGGACCGAGCTATTGGGAACTGGTGGAATACACCCCATGAAGATTTTGCCCCCATCCTCATCTAGCAATAATTGCCTGAAATGATAAATTTGATTGATTGATTGATTGACATGGTCGTACCATGCGTGGCTTAGGTTACTGTGTGAGGGAACTCATGCTCTCTATCAATCAATAATAGAGAAAGTTACCGTAGTCCTCGCCGATTTGAAACGATCCCACAAGTTGGAATCAAGCACTTCCCACAAGTTGCCATCAAGCTTGATTCCAACTTGTGGGAATTGCTTGATTCCAAGTTGATTCCGGACACCAGAGTATTTAATATTACTAATATTTCGAGCTTCATGCCTCCTCCATTTCTATGTTATTGACATCCGTGACATCGACAAGCTTTCCCGAATTTCAATACCATTAAAACATTGACTTTTACAATGTGACTATTTCAGCAACAAAACTATTGGAGCGCGAGTGGTGATGGTTCGTCGTTTCCGATAGGTATGCCGATAGTTTCAGTAACTGTTTTTAAGTTTTCATGACGATATTTTGTCAGGCTTGGTGTGCAACTTCACATCTACGAAATGGGAGTGGGCCGATGGATCGCCTGTGGACTACAAACCACCGCTAGGCACGCAAAATGACGGTTTGTCATTCTAATCAAAATACTTTAATGGTTTTATTTTCAGATTTGGACAAACCTTGTGGCAAGTGCAGTTGGTTTGGATATGCTAATGGAGATTGGAAAAAGTGTATGTATTTCTCATTTCGAGCCTGTTAAAACAGTCGCATAATAGACGGAAATCTCAGGGTGTGATACTACGAGGTATTCGGTAGCGGTATTCTGCTCGGTTCGATTGCAACCGCCTGTGCCTTCGGCCGACGGATGTGATGGTTTTGTTGATGATAGTGACGATGGTGTCTGTTATCAGGTGAGATTACTGTTAATCTGATAGCGAAAAACTATAAATACTATGTATGCATTTTTGCGCTAAATTCTCATATATAGGTATGATGTTTCGAAAAATGCTATTTTCAGATACTCGATACTGCAGATGTCTTCCAAGGAGCGCAAATGCTTTGCAAGCAGCTAGGAGCAAACGCTGCATCTGTTCACACTGCTCAGGTTCGCTGTGGAATATGCATGACATTGCAGTAAACAATTCCAGGAAAACTCATTCATCCGTCGCCTAGCAGTTTCTAGAGGTGCAGTGGATGGTGTATATCTTGGAGCTTCGGTTTCGGGCAAAGGCTATGATTTCGCGTGGACTGATGGAACGAATTGGGATTACGAGAACTTCCATCCTGGTGAGATTTTTTTCAGATACTCGATTCTAGCTAATCATATAAAATAAATATGTCAGGATTCCCAAAGACCGGCTACGGAGATTGCCTTGCCATGGATACTTCCATATCGTCTGGATTATGGATGAACATTAATTGTTCTGAGGACCTTCCTGTTGCTTGTATTCGGGACCGTGCGTTTGCTATGTCATTTTATAGCAATTTTACGCATTTAAACATAAATATTTAGTTAAATATCAATATTCTACATTATACACTTATATTTTTGCAGAAAAGGAAGTTGTAGACCCGATTTGCAGCAACGAAACTTGGAAAGAAGGGCAAATCGTGCGTTAACGTTAATTTCAAAATTTAAAAAAATTTCAAATATTTGAAGATTACTTCGCCCGGTTTCCCGTTCAATGCGTCGACTTTTTGTGATTACTTCCTAACGGTGGACGCAGGAAAGAAAGTCGAGGCGGTATTACACATGCAATTAATCATGCATTTAAAATTAATATCAGGTTATCGATCTGGAAGCCAACTCTTGCTGTGATTATCTTACAATATACGACGGATATCTTGGAGGCAATTTGATCGCCAAGTATGTAACTTTTTCTCGTTTCTTTTAAACAAAATAACATTACTCAGCCTTACTGGAGAAATTCGCTCAAAGGTCATCAAGACCACTACATCCAACATCATGAGAGTGAATTGGGTACCAAATGGTGCAGTGAATGTACGAGGATTGGTGGTAATCCATTGCATAATATAACTGACGTGAGACAAAATTGCATTTCAGATGTCGTTCAAAGGAGTTCTGCATTGATTATGCCTGTTCTTCTTTCGATAAATATTTACAAAAGAATTGTCTCTTAATTATTTGTAATTAAAGGAGGCGTATCAAGAACTTTGAAATTCAAATATACAGCGATCTTACAGCGATATGCTGAGCCTATCAAGGTTCTGGCTAAATGCCAAGGAATTTCAAGGAATTTGGAAAATTTCCAAGGAGTAGATCAGATTTTTTTGTTGGGAATCACCATGCGGGAACAAACAAAAATCCTTTCCTAGCCAATCAATAGCGGAGAAAACAAAGATGACCCTTCGATCTATCCGTCTTGATCTACCTTCCCTTCCTCCCCATTGGCGCTAATTAAAAAATTTGAATTTTTCGCGGTGTTTTCCCTGTCCTTTCCTGATACTTTGGACGTGGATATCTCGTCTCAGAGTGGACGAACAACTTTCAAACTTCGGCATTCTAATATCGTTCTGGATTCTAATAGAATCATGATCTCAACAACATGAACTAATTTTTCATGATAAGCCTCCTTTAATTCCACTCAACAGTGTTTCGTTGATCTTTTATGTGATTTTCCAAGTGATAGCGTGATCTTCCTTCCGGTGCTAACCAATATCTCTAGCGTGGCTTGTATCTCGTAGAGCTCTAGATATGAACCGCAGTCTCTTTGTTTCACGCACTCTCTCACCAGCTCGAGTGGTGAAAGAGCGTGAGGAATGAAGATACCGTGGATCTTATTTCTAGCGTCGCTCTGTCAAATCGTTGATAAGCAATGACGCTCATTTGATCAGATCTAGAGATGGGAAAGGAAGAGGGAAGAGTCGCGAATGTATGCAAAGTGAGCCGCGCTCTTCCACGAGAGCGAGAGGGATAGGTCTCTCTTCCACAAGAGTGAGCTTTCTTCCACAAGACTGAGAGCGAAAAAGCTTTGAAAATGGAGCAATTTTGATGGTTTTTTTCTCAAACTAGCCTATCTATTCCATGTTCTATCACTTGGGTACAAAAATTCGCCTAAATTCCTTCATTTTTAAAGCTTTTTCGCTCTCAGTCTTGTGGAAGAAAGCTCACTCTTGTGGAAGAGAGACCATTCCCTCTCGCTCTTGTGGAAGAGCGCGGCTCACTTTGCATACATTCGCGACTCTTCCCTCTAGGGTTGCAGATTCGGTTTCGAAAACACCGCAACTCACCAATCCCTCTTCAAAGCCGCGCGAGAGAGACGGTATGCAAAGAGGGTGCGGAGACTCCGCACCGTCGTGGTATTTGAGAGAAAATGAGGGGACGAAAGGGTGCGGAGTCTCCGCACTCTCTTTGTATATCGTCTCTATCGCGCGGTTTTGATCGAAAGAAAGGGAAGGGAGGGGAAAAAGTAGGGAATAAATCGAAACCGACTTCGTTCCGGCAACCCTACTTCCCTCTTCCTTTCCCATCTCTAATCAGATCTAAGATCAGTTGAGATACGCTACGTTAATTTATTAACGGAGGAGTGGCACGAATATATGGCTAACTGGGTTCTCGATGCCAGAGGAAGGGCACGAACACCCCATCACACTTTCGAAACACCCTTTTTAAAAATTTTCGTTTGAACTGAGATATGGGCGATTGGCTGCTTTCCAAAATGAACCTGCGGTGCAGCCAAGAACGAGAGAGAGAGAGCGTCAATGAAGAGATGGCGTATGGAAATCGACACGCGCCGCTCGCATATGATAATTGAGCCAGCTCTCTTATTCGCTTTCTTTAAGTGATAATTATTTTATCGTTGATTCCGATTAAACAAAAATGATTATTTTTTGTTCAATAAAAAAATAACACATGTTTCAGAAAGAAACATCTGTAAAAAAACGAAACACAATAATTCCTTTTTTTGGAGCTTTTGGGAGAGCGTGCAAGCACATAAGGCACATCACGGGGTTTCCTCGCTCCATTATGAGACTGATAATGAGTGACTCAGCGCATTATCTAGAACCGTCCACCCCCTACGCAAATTGTGTTGACGAGCACTCAAAGGCAGATCAAAGGATCGTTTCTCAGCATGGCTTGACTGATAACGAGAAGTTGGGAAGAGCGTGTGGGTAGATAAGATCACTTGAGGAGCCGAGACACTCACATCGCTTGGGAATCAAGATGTGGAGGCTGTTTCTTTGCTTCGCGCTGCTTCGTGAGTCCTTTTCCATTATCGTTTTGCTTTTTTGTTTTTTTTTGTTGTTTAGCTCTTTCATGGAACTGCATAAAAAGTAGCTTAATCTGCATTCCCTAAAAATAGGCTACGCGTATGGAAAATAAAGTTGATTCAGAGCTTGCCTCTTGTACCTGTCCGGGCACCTTTGATTTGGTCAAGGATGGCGAGTGCCGAGGTCTAGTCTCCATCGAGACCCTCACCTTCGACCAAGCCGCGAAAACGGCCATCGAAAAGTGCAATACAGTTCCCGGTCAGCCGGTGATCATTCACAACGAGGAGGTAGGTTTCTGAAATACGTATAATTTAAATATTTTTTCTCAAATTTGTAAATCTATCAATTCCTCAGCATCAAACATACTGGAAAGGAAAGGCGCCCGCGACGTCGGAAGGTTTCCTGATTCTGGGTGAATAATTTTAAAATAGTTATAAGATTATTATATTTTCGCCAAGAAATCAAATCACTGTTCATGAAGCATTGTGTGATTTTTTTCAGTAGTCGTTTGCATATTTATTTATATTTTTTGCTATAATTTTTTATAGTAATTTTAAGGGATCATTTGCAACACCACAACGCGCAAATACGTTTGGGCGGACGGATCCGCAATTGACTACAAACCGTCCAACGGCTATAATGAAGGTTTTCACATTTATTTTTATTCAATTATTGCTATTCGTGTTAACTGTTGTCATTTACAGAACTCGACTCGAACTACTGCCAGCCCGATTACTGCTGGGACATCCATCCGGATGGTTTCTGGAGCTATGGTTAGTGTTTGTAGGCAAATACAGTATCTCTCTTGATTACGCACGCTATGTCGATAGTGGAGCAGAGGAGAAAGTGTGTAGAATGATAAAGGGATGTAATTTTGAGATCTAGTTGTCTTGTCAATGGGGTTCCGCAAAATAGATCTCTTCCCCTGAACTCACATTTCAATCGCAGGCGGTCCGGGCGCATTCATCAAGGCGTCCATCTATTGTACGATGCAGCTGGAACAGCCGCCCTTGAATACGGACGGGTGCGTTTTTTCGTATATTTTTACGCTTTTCCGGTGTTTGTAACACGATTCCTACCATTCTCAATGTCTTGAGTATCGATCCAATATTAATCAAATTGAGGCGTCAAATTGAGTTATGTGTATTTTCAGATGCGACAACTTCGAAGACGATACCGATGATGGAGTGTGCTATCAGGTATTTGCGAAACACCGATCCATATTTTTCATGATTTTTTCTTCAATCCCCATTTTAGTCATTGTTTTACCGAATGAGTAGCAATTCCAGTATTTCAGGTCGCCGCGACTGCCCAAAACTACCAGGACGCGCAAGTGCTGTGCAAGAAGGCCGGTGCTGATCTCGCGTCCATCCACAATTCGCAGGTTAGACTCATAAAAATAGTCCTAAAATCCTAAAAAATAAGATGAAGCTTTTGTATCTCTTTACGCGTGTTGAGAATTTAACTTTCCTTAGAAAGCATAGGAGATGCGTTTGTTGATTTGTCATCTCTGATCACTAACACATCTATGAATTCCAACGAATCATCTTTGTGATACATTGAAAATAGCTGAATCAGCTAAAGTTGCATCGCGCATTCTTACTCACCACAACAAACAGGAAAAATTATCCACATTCACAAAACGTTATTCACCCTAGAGAACGTTATTCACATTCAGGAAAACGCGTTCGTCCGCCGTCTGGCTGTCTCTCGCGGAGCAGTTAATGGCGTCTTCCTGGGCGCATCGGCCGATAAGAATGGACGATTCGGATGGGCGGATGGATCGAAGATGGACTTTGTGAATTACTATCCGGGTATGTGATTGAGGGTAATTACTGCTGAAATTCAATGATATTTCTCGCACGAGAATTTTAACTAGATTAGCACTGATCTCCTTAAGTATCTCAATTAACGGCACTCTCTTAACGTTATTATGACTGTATCATCGCTGAACGTGGGCACACCTTATCTTATTTGCAGCTTGAAAATACCACTTGTTCAGGATTCCCGAAGAAGAACTTTGGCGAGTGCCTCGCCATGGACACTTCGCTGTCCGCGGGACAGTGGATGAACGTGGACTGTGCTGCGCCGCTGCCTGCTGCTTGTGTTCGCGATCGTCAGTTTGAAATTCGAATACTTATTTTTATCAAAATACTGAACATTGTATCGAGAAAAAAAACATGTAAGTGGCAAACAGAGAAAATAAACCATGGCAAGGCCAAGGCGAAATTTCACTGAATGGAGTGACGATAAGTATTGTGAATTGACAAATAATCTTCAAATATTCGATCTGATGGCCTTTTCAGAACGCCCCGGCCAAGCACCCGTCTGCTCCGGAGACGACTACGATGAGGGCCAGATTGTGAGTATTTTTTTTCGAAAATTACAAAATCTGAAAAAAAATTCAGATCGTCTCGCCAGGTTTCCCGAACAGTGCCGCAACACCTTGTGACTACTTCCTCGCCGTGCCGTCGGGGAAGAAGGTGGAGCTGACGGTGAGATCACGTTTCAATATGATAATCACTCGGAGAAATCTAAAAGAAAGATTTCTAAAAAAATAGGAATTATGACTTATTGTGCCTTCCAATTTAGCATTCTGAGCTATTTCTCCAGGAGAGAAGGTGGAGCTGACGGTGAGATCTCAACAGAAACATCGAAAAATACATTCATTTTCAACACATTCGACCCATAATTTGCAGTCATAAACAGCAAAAAAAATGAAAACATTTACAACAGAAAAAAATAACTTCTTAGAGTTTTTTTTTTATTTACGACAATGAAAAGAATTTGCATTTCAGATCATCCTGCTCGAGGCGAACACTTGCTGCGATTCGCTCGTTCTCTATGATGGAACACTCGGAGCCACTGTGATCGCTAAGTGAGAAGGAACTACAAAAATAATAAATTGACTATTTTTTGACAAATTGTTCGAGTTACTGTAATGATTCAAACATTCAGGCTCTCCGGAAGCATTCAGAACCAGGTTTACACCTCCAAGACATCGAATATCATGAGAGTCTCGTGGCAGCCGAATGGCGGAGTGAACGTGAAGGGAATGGTGGTAAGAATAATCAGCATCAAAATGTGATTCTAACAATCCTTTTAAATTTTTGACAATAATGGAAAATATCTTTTAGATCACCTACCGTGCAATCTAACTCCGCCGCGACTTCACAGCTCACACAACGTAATGTCGTTTTGTCAAGTGTACGAGAGAAAGATTTTTTCACTCATGATTGAAATTTATATGACATCACATTGAAATTTTCACGACATCACGTTGCTCACGTAGTATGTTGTGTGCACGAAAGCCTGTCTATTCTTATCACACATGCTATCTGAGTGGGTTGCATTCTATCTATCACCACCGTCAACACAAGATCAACAACAGTCCAGAGAGGTGTGTCAGAACCACACCGATCAGTGACGATTGATCAAGATCTTAAATGTTTTCGTGATAATATTTCCTGTGAACTTTTGAAGCGTAATTTATGTGCATCATCTTGGTGTGAAACAAAATGATAAACATGGATTATGTCATCTCGTAATTGTTAACAATGGAAACGTGTAGGAACATCATTACTTCATTATCCAGAAGAAAATCTGGTGTGCGAATCCAAGTTGGATCCAAGCAAAAATCCAAGTTGCGACCAGGCCTGGGGGCAACTTGGATTTTTGCTTGGATCCAACTTGGAAATCTTCTTGGATCCAACTTGGAAACGGAGTTACGGTAGCCTTTTTTTTATTGATTGATAATATGAGATACAGTAATCTCATACAGTAACCAAAGGCCCCACACGGTTAGACCATGTCGGGCAGGTCACATCAAAAATACGGTCGTACTGGGGACCGTAGACAGTCAATCACACTCGTGCCCGAAGGCAGTCAAAATAGAGCTGCGATAACGGAAATTATAGGTTTGGTGTGTGTTAGACGCGACGGGGCAAGAACTGCCTGCTTGGATCCAAGTTGGATTCCCGAGACCGGGATACTGTACTTGGATCCAAGTTGGAAACCCCTTTTTACTTGGATCCAAGTTGGATTCGCACACCAGAGAATGATTTTCTTTCATCATTTCATCTGTTTTCCTAATGCATCCCCTATAGATTCAGAGGTGAAATAAAGGACAATATCAACAAAGTTTTACAACAAACTCAGGAACAATGTTGCTCATTTGACTATTTCCTGCACGAACGTTGTACAAAAAAACCTATCGTCGAAGTTCTCCATCAGATTGACTCATTGTTGGCCGAGAACTGTGACACGGCGCCCATCATTCCTCCCTTCTTCCAGTCTCTGTCGTTATCCTTGTCTACCGTTGGTCAGACAAAGCGAGATATCATTGCGAAATCAGAGAGTCCATTGCTTCTCCTCTCAGGTGTTGATGTGCTCAGGCCTCCGATCAAGAAATCGTACACTATCCATCTCACAGTGATATGGGGATTAGAGTAGAGTGAGCGAGAAGGGTAGATAAAGCCGCGCTTTGTTTCGACTCGCTTCACACTCGATTCAATATGTGGAAGTTGCTGCTCGGTTTTGCTATATTTCGTGAGTTTTCTCATTTTTGCTGTTTTACCATATTCATTGTAAATTTATTTTTGGCTTGTTCTGGATAACTGTATTGCAGAATTTTATTATTCATATTTGATCGCAAAGTTTTGCTCTTTATTTGAATATATCTTGCATACGAAACACATTCAGAACTCGCCCTCACAATCTGTCCCCCGAACTTCGACTTGGTCAGAGATGGCGAATGCCGAGGATTCGTTTCGGTCGAGAAATTGACATTTGACCAAGCGGCACCCACAGCGATCGAACTGTGCGCAGCGCTCCCGAGCAAGGTTCAAGGCCAGCCCGTAATCATTCGCAATCAGGAGGTCGGTTTGTACCTTTATTCATAAGATCACGTAAAGAAGACGTCACGAAAATTAACCTTTCTAATTATTTAGCAACAGCAATACTGGAAGGACCGCGCGCCAGCAACGACCACAGACGGATATCTGATTCTCGGTGGGCATTTGTGTGGCTCATTTGTGTCGAATAATCACTACTAATACATGGTTCCTTCTCGAACATTTCTGTGCATTTTACAATCTTCCCCAATTCTAGGCATTGTTTGCAATCCGGCAACGAAGAAATTCGAGTGGGCTGACGGATCGCCCATCGACTTCCGACCGAAAGAGGGCTACAACGGGGGTGGTTAATTTTTCAATGATTAATTTTGTTTTGATGTATATCTGTGAAAATCTCGGACACATTTGATTGAAAAAATATTGCAGAGCTGGACGCGCTCTGCTATACCGAATACGGCTGGTACATGCGCGCGGATGGATATTGGAACTTTGGTCCGATTTTTTCTTCTTTTTTTTGGATAGTAGATTTATTGAGCATTGCGCGCGCTCATGCTCTTTCTTTTCACGCTAATCCGTATCATAGCTATGAAAGATCTGCGCCTGAAACAAAAGAGCACGCTTCGTCATGCTCATTGCATCACGGCGCATCTCTAGATTCATTCTTATGTGTATTATGGAAGCACTCGAAAAATATTCACATTTTGATCAACACCTTTTTCAGCCACCCGCGGTGCGTACGTCCAAGCGGACATCTTCTGCACTGTTCAACTGCTGCAACCGCCCCTGAACCCGGATGGATGCGACAACTACGAAGATGATATGGGCGACGGAGTTTGTTATCATGTAAGGTTGTCTCATTCTTCTATTTTTTTTGTATCTTATATCTTGTGTATCATTTTGGTAAACATGTAGGTTAGAATCCTAGAAACATTTTCCTACAGGTCGGTGCATACGCGGAGGACTGGCAGGACGCGTACATGGTGTGCAAGAAGGAGGGCGCCGAGCTGGCATCGATCCACAATTCACAGGTTGGAAGGAATATGATCATGAATCGTACTGCCGTGTCGCTGCGCTCACAATTTCTTAAAGGCAAAAGCAATATTGTAAGTATTATAGTGTAAGTATGTTTTGTTGTGTTGTATTGTGTAGTGTAAATTAGTTTCAGTTTTATTGCATATTGCAGTATTGTATTATATTGTTGTTGCAATATTGTATTGTTGTGTATATTGTTTTATTGTAAGCAATGCCTATAAGAAACTTGCCTATAAGGAATGCGAGCATATAAGGAATGCGCTACGCTCTTTTCCACTTTTTCTAATGAGTAGAGCACCCGTATCAGTTCAATATTTTTAACGCGTCGTCCATGGTCTAATAACGAAGTATTTCCAGGAGAACTCCTTCGTCCGTCGTCTGGCAGTCTCGGCAGGCGCCGTGAATGGTGTGTACCTCGGCGCCTCGTCGTTCTTCGCTCAAGAAGAGGGAGCCTTCGGATGGGCGGACGGCACCCCGATGGACTACCAGAACTACTACAATGGTAAAGTGCAGTGTCCACTGACAAAAAAATAGATATAATCTCGCTGTTATATAAAGCAAATACACAATTTGTTCACTACCCGCTTCACTCAATAATGTAATCTTTAGATCAAAGGTTATGGAGAACGATAAAGAATAATCTTTCAGGTTTCCCGAAGAAGGACTTTGGCGATTGCATCGCGATGGACACCTCTTCGACCGCCGGACAGTGGATGAACAACGATTGCACAAAAGCGATTCCGGCTGCGTGCATTAGAAGACGTAAGAACAAATATGGGTTGTATCACTAACGGCACATACAAACACTGCATGATTCGCAGGAGCTTGACAAAATGCAACAATTATTTATGATTCGTCTTTTTTTTGTTCAGAAAAAGTCGACCCTGCACCCATCTGCAGCGGGCAAGACTACTACGAGGGCCAAATTGTGAGATTATTTCCCTCAATTACTGTTATAATTGGTCCAAATTAGATTGTCTCGCCCGGCTTCCCCAACAGCGCTGCGACTCCATGCGATTGGTTCCTTGAAGTGCCGGCTGGAAAGAGAGTTCAACTGCAGGTAACATTAACTTGCCATAAAACTGAAACATATTAGCTCAAAAGACACAAACACTCACCTTTCGACTTGCTAAATAACTTCAGGCAAGGACAATTGGCAAACAACACAAAGATTTATGCTAAAAATATATTGCAGCAATTCATACAATTTCAGGTCATCATGCTCGAGGCGAACTCTTGCTGTGATTCCCTTGTGCTGTACGATGGATCACTCGGATCCAAACCACTTGCGACGTGAGTTATTCTGTCCATTTTTGTCCATTTTCCGATCATATTGTTTGTTGAACATGCTCGGTTACTCTGTAAGATTCGAATTTCTGAGTTTTAGACTCTCCGGAAGCCAGCACAACATGACCTACACCACGAAGGACTCGAACATCATGAAAGTGTCGTGGGAACCGAATGGAGGCGTGAACGTGAGAGGAATGGCGGTTAGTAATTCATGATTATTTATGAAAATGCGCAGTAGATAATCAATTCAAATGGATTTCAGGTCACCTATCGCGCCGTTTGAGCAAGCAGCTACTTCGAAGAGATTGAATTTTCTGTCTCTATTGTATAAAGAACTTCCAATGCAAAAACTGAGTTAGCGACTAAACGAATACACTGGATTTATACAAAATTTATATCTGGAATTTGCCGGGACATTTGCATCACTTGGACTGGACACTGTTAGAAGGTGTTGCCTTTGAATGTGATAATCGTTTGTCGGAAATATTTATTACGTGGCACGTCGGGCCATTTCGAAGAGATTGATTTGGTCAGAGAACATCATTAATGGCCTGTCACTTCTTCTACAACGGAGATATAATCAGTTACTCAGATTAGGCGTGGTGCGGCATTAATCTTGAGCGTGACCCAAGACTACCCTTGCTTCTCCGAGGCAGATAACGAATGATGCGTTTCCGGAAAGAGATCTGTGCGGCAGTGCATTCGATGTATGCGAAGTATTCGAACCCGTCTATCACAAGATATTGTTACGGTATCCTGTATAGAGCCGTACCTGGCCTTACCTGTGTACACCAACAGGCGTGGTTGTATGAAGACAACTGTAAAATAAGCCTTGATTGTTGAATCAACTTTGCCTTTACCTGTATAGAGCTGTCAGGGTGAAAAATCCGACTGATCACCCCTAGTACTCTCTCACCGGTCGATAGAGTACGTGAAATGAGGAGACTGATTCTTCATCCTGACAACCCTAATCCTGCATTACGCTCGTAAATCAGTTTTTTGCGTTTTTTTTTGCAAAAATGCGGAAACTGTGCGACATTGATGTGAATTTGAACATAGATGGCATTTGGGTTTGGTGTGAAGACGCAGGAAGAACTAGCGAGTTAGCCTATGGGGAGGTGCTGCTTGTCGATAAATAGTATTGTTGTCATCGCTATCTCTGATGTAGCTTACATCTTGATCTTATCGTGGATATCGAGAAAGGGAAAACGACGGTCTGAGTCTGAGAAGTCAATTGATTTTTCAAAGTTCTGCTGAGTTTTGTTGGGGCAAACAATAAACCACATATTTAAACGTCATTGATTGGTATGAACAGTGTTTATTGTTAATGCAAACTATACCGACCTGATGTTGTCATCTCGCATCTGACCCAGCATCCATTTTAAGCACATTCTAGGCCCTGGTCTTGTGTGCCCGTCCTCTTCCCTACACGCCGAGAGATGCGAACCGTCCATGTTTTTATCTTTTAATCTCTGCTTTCAAATATCATCCTTGCGTGACAAGTGCTGATAAGAGCTCGAAATGCCAATCGCCATCTTTTTAATCCCCACTCTTTGCTAGCAAGAGTAAGCAAGATAGTGTACAAAATGAAGAGACAGCATCCCTATTATTATGATCACGACCTGATAAGAAAGATGCGTGCATATAAGATCGAGAATGGTCGTAGATCACTCACAGCAGATCAAGAAGATGTGGAGACTTCATCTCGCATTTGCGATACTGGGTGAGTAATTGTTTTGATACATTTCCCATCTTTCAAGTTGAAGAAGTATCTTTTTTTAAATTTATAATTATATTTGAATTTGTCTAATTATATTAAAATGATCATTCAGGCCTTGCTCACTGTTCCTGCCCGAAGGGCTTCGACCTCGTGGCAGATGAGCAGTGTAGAGGATTCGTCGGAAAGTTCTATCTACCATTCGAACTGGTAAGTAGTACGCTTGCATTCAATAGACAGTAGAGTTCGAAATGAAAAATAAAAAATAAAAAATGTCTCTTCGTTCTTCACACTCGTTCACCGGTCCGTGAGACGAGAGAGTGCGTGAAATGAGGAGACGGATTCTTCACCCTGGCAGCCTTATTAAAAATTTTATTTGATCAGGCTGCACCGTACGCGCTCGAGAAGTGCGTCTCAGTTCAAGCTCAGGCTGTCAGCATCCATAACGAGGAGGTTCATAGTTTTTTTAAAAAATTTTTTCGAAATTACTTATTACAAAAATATTAAGTTTTCAGCAACAATCCTACTGGAGTAGCAAGGCTCCAGCGACCACTGACGGATTCCTCGTGCTAGGTAGAAATTAATTTGCATTTTTTTTTCTTGGTCATCGAAATGGATTTTCGGTAATATTGAAAACCCGCGCTTTCGCAAGGATATTGGTCACATTCTGGAAACACACAGTTATTTATATATTGTGAGCCGCAATGCAATTATCAGGACTGGTCTGCAATTCCGAGTCGAAGAAGTGGGAGTGGTCCGACGGGTCCGCACTGGACTACAAACCGCCCACCAACCTTCGCAATCCGGGTACAATTGTTGCACATTTTGTGAAAATCCAAGAACGTTATTGTGTCTATTGAAAGTCGTTTCTGCTTAAATATCGTAAAATATTAAACCGTTCCGTGCATTCCGATTCCTATCATTCCAACATTTTTTGAGAAGGGTCTCCGGCCCAATCTTTTGTTATTAATCGTTTCCTAGAAGCACTGGTAGCGCTTGCTGAGAAAATGAGAATTTTTAAAATGATCAATAATGAGCTAACGAATAAAACGTTCCGTATTATGCGCTAAACACCGTACTGTCTCCGCTAAGCATGTTGAGATAATGGATTCTTTTAGCGCTCGATAAACCCTGCTCACCCGACCTCACTTGGGACATCCATCCTGATGGATACTGGAGCTATGGAGGTGAATTGAGCTCGAAATACGGGTCGCCGTCTCTTCATTTCACACACTCTCGTCAATCTGACTGTGCGAAATGAACAGACGGCGACCCGTATTTCGAACTCTAGAGGTAAATAAATCACTTGCGTTTCATTCCAACTAGTATTTTTAAACGCACTGCGTCCGTCTCAGTATTCTTCAATGGAACATAATTATTGCAGGAGCTGGAAACTACATCCAGGCATATATCTTTTGCACAGTCTAATCGGCGTCCACCAATCTTCAAGGCACCTCTATTGTAACCTGTATCTATAGTATAAAGAACTTTCATTGCTAAATGAGTCTGTGCATACAGACTACACTGGAATTGAATAAAAAAAAACCTGAAGCTACACAGAGTTGGCATATCGAAAAATGGTAGCTTCATTTCGCATACTCAAACGCCGATCAGGGAAGCGAGATACGTTTCCGAATGATGAGAGCCATTTCTCGACTACCTCAAGCATGACATTGTTTTGCCGTTACAGTTGAATCCTTAGTGCTTCTGGACAATAAGTATGATAAGACAAGGTGGTACTCGGCCATCGAAAGTGATAATAGTTTGACCGAAATATTTATTGGGGGTGAGTCAGCGAAGGCGTGGCACGTCTTGCCATTTCGGAAAGATTGATTGGATCAGATATCACCCTTAACCGCCTTTCAATAGGCATCATCAGAGGAGTTTCCTTGACCCACGTCTGTCAGAGATAATCAGTTACGCAGATTAGGTTTGGCGCGACATAACACTTGGCCGAGACCCAAAATCGCTACTCCCTCCCTGCGTAATGCTAGTTTACGAGTACCCGCTCTGTCTAAACAGCCGTCCACAATCATCTTTGGGCTATAGGAAAAGGTAACAAAAGGAGCTGCGAGTCCAAGCCGGGCACGCTTCTATCAGCATGTGGCGCCTTCTGCTCTGTTTCGTACTGATAAGTGGGTTAACAATTATTGTCAGACTCTCCGGCAACATGCACAACACCACTTTCACCACCAAGACATCGAACAGTATGAGAGAGAGCTGGAGTGAATGTGAGAGGTATACTTTTCTGATAAGGAATCTTTGATAACGAATGATGGGTATCCGGAAAGAAAACGGACTGTACGGGAGTGTAAAGTGTGCGAGCACGTTAATTTTTATTATTTTTAAGATATCCTTTGTGCTCCTAATTGAAGTGTGTGAATTTTTTTAAACAAAAACGAAGAGATGAAATGACACTAAAATATATTTTACCCTGGAGCCATAATGCGCTGTCGGTTGTGGTGTAATGACGCAGGAGTAAGTAGAAAGTTAGCCAATGGAGGCGGTGCTATCTATTGTTGATGCACAGGTACCGTTATCTCTGATGTAGCTTGCATTTTGATCGGGCGTCGGTGCGTCTAATCGCGAGGATAAATGTCCGATAAAGAGTGACAGAAAATAAGTGATGTGTTTCCGACAAGGCTATTGGAGTTCAAAATATATTGATTGGTTCATTTTATTTTTCGCCCTTTTTTTGTGAACACGAAAATCTCATTCAGAAAACATTCCTGAATAAAAACGCGAAAGGAAACGCGCAGCGAAAACTAACATAAAATGAGGCGACGAGACCATTTTTCATGTTTGAGATCGAAATGGGCGATTCGACAGCGAATGACGCAGGAGTATCGTGAAATTATTTTCAGTTCCACTCGTAGTTGACCTTTGACTACCGTTCGATGGGCGGAGTTAGGAAGAGGCCGGGAGGAGGCTAGTGATCTACCTGCTCTCCTCCGCACTACCTCTTCCCTTCCTCTCTCTCCCAGACAATCAATACGCTAATTTGAGTTTGCTGAGAATTTGAAACGCACGATAGCTAGAGAGTTAGCCTATGGGGCGGTGTGGCTTATCCACAAACATGTGTTTTGTTGTCATCGTTATGTATGATGTAGCTTGCAACTTGATCGGGCGTAGGCGCGTCTAATCGTGGATACCACGAAAGAGAAAACGGTCTACTGATAACGACTGACGTGTTTCCGGAAAGGCAATGCTGAGAACAATCTTTTTTAAAATCGATTTTTTTAAAATTAAATCCAATAAATAAATCAGAGGGAAAAATATTACGTGAAAAACAATCAGGCCAGATAGTGAGAATAATGATCATATATGAAACGGGTTTTTGGATAAAATGTTCCGGATTGGTCTTGCCATCTCGTGTCTGACTCAGCGCTCATCTTTAGCACATACAAGGACCTGGTTATGTTTACCCGCCCTCTTTCCTACACGTCGAGACAAACGAACCGATGGGCAACATTTTCATCCTTTCATCTCTGCAGTCAAATATCATCCTTGCATGACAAGAAATGATAAAGGCGCGTCGTCTCTTTATTCCTCACACTCTAGCCATTCAAACAGCCGGGATAGTGCGTGAAATGAAGAGACGGCGACCCTTTATTGTGATCTTGAATTGATAAGAAGAATGCGTACATAAGATCGAGAACGGTCGGAGATCAGTCACATCAGACCAAGATGTGGAGACTGATTCTCGGCTTTGCGATCTTGGGTGAGTTTCGTTTCGGATAATGATCACCGTGATTAATTATTTAATTAAAAATATTACAGGCATAGCCCACTGTTCCTGCCCTAAGGGTTTCGATCTCGTAGCCAATGGACAGTGCAGAGGTTTCATCGGAAAGTTCAATCTACCCTTCGATCAGGTAGGAACACTTTAATTCGATGTTTCAATCGTCTTCTGTGTTCAGAAAAATTTGAAAAATAATTATTCGATCAGGCCGCACCCAAGGCGATTGAGAAGTGCGCTGACGTGCAAGCTCAAGCGGTGATTATTCACAATGAGGAGGTAAACAAACTATCCAATAATCGCGTATATCGAAACAACTACTTTTTCAGCAACAATCCTACTGGAGTAGCAAGGCCCCGGCGACCTCCGATGGGTTCTTGGTGCTTGGTAAGACATTATCGCGCTTTTTTCGGGATATTACTCGATAAATTAAATCGCAGGCCTTGTGTGCAATTCCAAATCGAAGAAGTGGGAGTGGTCCGACGGATCCGCACTGGACTACAAACCGCCCACCAACCTTCGCAATCCGGGTACCAATCCTTTCCATATTTTTTATATTTGAAATCAAATATATAATTCGAAATTTATTTCCTTTCAGAATTGGACAAGCCATGCACACCCAACTACACCTGGGACATCCATCCTGATGGATATTGGAGTTATGGAGGTGAATTTTTTTGTATCTATCAAAATGATTTGTGTTCAAATTTGCATAGCGAAACTTGTTATTCGCTAGAATATTCAGAATGTTTCAGGCCCCGGAAACTACATCCAGGCCTACATCTTCTGCACTACGGATCTGCCCCCGCTACCCACGTTCACTGACGGTTGCGAGAATTTCGGACAAGATGCGGGCAATGGCCAGTGCTATCAGGTTGGAAATATTGTGAAATTATCGGCTGCGACTAGCCTTCACAATAGCACCACCTTAGCGCAACGTAACATTTGTAATGTAATAAATTTCGATTATTTTGTTAATTATCAATTTTAGGTCGGCGTGACAGCAGCGAGCTGGCAAGACGCGGAAAATATTTGCCAGCAAGCGGGAGCTCATCTTGCGTCGCTTCACAATAAAGACGTACGGAATCTTTATTTTTTTTAAAATTTGTATCCTACAAATAAGTGCATCAATCGAATGCTTGACTAGTGATTCGAAGAGAATTAGTTTTTTTGTTAGATCTTCAATTATATGCTGAATGTGTTTTATTGTTCAGGAAAACGCGTTCCTTCGCCGAATGGCAGTTGCTAATGGCGCGGTAAACGGGGTATTCCTCGGCGCGTCCGCGAGAGACAACGAACCGTTCAGATGGGTGGATGGAACGAATATGGACTATGAACCTTATGCGCCTGGTAAGTAATCGCATTTTTTGAAATGGATCAGATATTGACTTTGATTGACAAGAGAGTATTAGTTAAAATTAAATAAAGAAAAATAAAAAATTGCGGAAATCGTCATCGGTTGCACACAAGCCGTTGAGAAATAGCACAGTCCAACAGATTATTCATGATAAAATGAATTTTCTGATTTTTAAGGATTCCCGAAGCCGAACATCGGATACTGCGTCGCCATGGACACTTCGTCTGCGAATGGACAGTGGATGAATGTGAACTGCGCTGCGAAGATGCCGTTTGCGTGTCGTCGCAAACGTTGGTTTATTCGATTTTTTATATGAATATTTCGTTTTTTTCTTATTATTTGCGACTTCAAATAAATATTCTCAGAGCGAAACGACGTCGAGCAGCCTACATGCTACGATGAAGAGTGGAAGGAGAACACCATTGTAAGCTGACAAATTGTTATGAAAAGTTAATAAAAATTCGGAACACATCAAATTCCTAGTCTACCCCATTTCAGATCACCTCGCCGGGTTTTCCGAGCAGTGCCGTCACGCCCTGTGACTACCTCCTGTCTGTCGCACCGGGCAAGAAAGTGTCCGTTGAGGTATTTTTATTTTCAATTTTCCCAATAATGACGAAATTAATGAAAACAAAATCAATAAAATGCCAGATCCAACTCGAGGCCAACTCCTGCTGCGACTCGCTGACCATCTACGATGGGTACATGGGAGGAAGCGTGATCGCGATGTGAGTTTATTTATTATTTATTTGTTTTTTATTTCAATAAATGGTGAACAAATGCATTTCCAGACTCACCGGTGACATTAACAACGGCACCTACACCACGAAGACTTCCAACATCATGAAGGTGTCATGGCAGCCGAAGGGAGGCGTCAATGTGAAGGGCCTGGCGGTGAGGAAATACATTATTCGTAGATTTTCCATAAATAATTCCGATATTGCAGATGACCTTCCGTGCCGTTTGAATCTGCAGGATTCGATACGAGACAGTTTTCAGATGCGATAAAGTTTTACATTAGATGAGCGTTATGTTATCCAGCAAGAATACACAAGTGATCAAATGTATTTGCCCGCAAAAATTTAATACTTTATTCATTTGGTGCTAAATTGTAGGACCATTCAAGTACCACCGGGATTATTGATACTTTTCAGCAACATTTTTCTGCCGATTGATGTACGTCAAAGAAAATAGCGAATAATTTGCTTTATTGGAGAGCTTGTGAATTTTTTTATCGCATATGACTGGAAAATGATTCGAGGCCAAGTTGCGAATGGTTCAAACTCCTCGGAAAATCATCTGAACAAATTACACATTTTATTTATGTATTTTTTATTTAAAATTTCTCACCGCTAGTCCCAGAACACCCTTACTACCATTCGGCTGCCAGGACACCATCGTGATGTTTTCAGACGAGGTCGTATAGGTTACGTTTGAAACTTCTCCCGAAAGACTGGAAAGCGCTTGTTCACTTTTCGAATTTTAGCCTCGAACAATGTTTCCTTTCGACAGAGAAAGCATTAAAGGGACCCGGACACACAAATGAAGTAAAGTTCAGAAAAAAGTGCTGTTTTTTCTGAGAAAAACTCAAAAAACCGCATATTTTTACGATTTTTTTGAAATCAGCACCTTTGAGAACCCCCAAAATCACATTTTCAGAGAATCGAGATTTTTGAGCTGTGCCAACCCTCTTCGAATTTGTCTGACTCTAACGCAAACGGCCTCATATAGGAAGCCGGGTGAAGTGATATTATAATTGTACATCTAAATTTGACTAACAACCATGCACCGCCCACAAAAAAAACAACACATTAACAACACACAACACATTTATCGATTTTCTCAGACCCAAGAGCTCTTTAGCAAAATTGACTTTCACTAAAGGTTTTAGAATTAGGCCCTCTATCGATGGCAAGTAGTCTCGTTCGATATCTCCATATTAGAGTTCGAAATACGGGCCGCCGTCTCTTCATTTCACACACTCTCTCACCGGTCAGAGAGGCGAGAGAGTGTGTGAAATGAAGAGACGATGACCCGTATTTCGCACTCTACTCCATATCGAGATTCCAACATTCCCTTGTAAGCAAACTCATTGTTTCATTGCTGCAAACAGGCTCAGCTGGTGTTTTCTCTGATATAAATGTTCTTTTTTTTGCGTTTCCGTTGGGATTGTGCGCGCTAGACGGGAATGTCATACACATCGTGAGGAAAGTACGTTCACGAATGCACGCCACAGGATATGCCTCGGAATACTCAATAGTATTCTTCCATTGGCCGGCCGAAGTCGAAGTATCCATCACGATTAGAGGTCGAGAAACAATACGAACCGATACCCATAGGTAGTAGAGTGGATAAAGGAAGAGTGAAAGGAAGGGTCTTACTCTCCTCGCAACGAGGAATGAGAGGAAGAGGAAGAGTGAGCGTAATTGGATTAACTCTTCCGGAAGAGTTACCGCACCCCTCTCACTCTTAAGCAAGTAATGATACCGTACCCTCACTCTTCCCTCTTCCTTTATCCACTCTAATAGGAAGTATTTCAATCTCTGGGTATAACAGAAGCAGTAGCTTATATTTTGGTAATTTTGCAGTGTATATGTTTCATTTTGTTTTTCACACTCGCTTCGAGAAAATCTAGCTTATCATTACTAGACGTATTATATTAACTCATTCTATTTGTATATTTTTCTCAGAATACAAAATCTATGTTGTCGCTTACAGCCCATTCACACGCCGTTGGCCTGTACGAAAAATGATTCTCCCGTTTTGCAAGGGCGATCAAGGCCTGAAATAAAAAAAATTAATAATATTCACGAAAAAAACCAATGGTACCATCGTAATATTTTGGAAGGTAGTCTACGGGAGATCCATCAGTCTACTGACACTTAGTCGATGTAGTATTGCACACCACGCCTGAAACATTTTCCAGGGCTCCCGAATTAAACTCTCGGCATGAGTAAACACCACATTGTGATTAATTTTTGTCACAAGTATGATACCATTTTCTGATAGAATAACTACCTAAGAGCTGCAACGCTGCGATGCTGCCATATCCCCGCCCGCTCCAATAGGTCTGGTGCTTAAAATTAATATTTAATTGATGTAAGTGCATCAACTCATTTCACTAACTTCATCGTTGTGAATAATAATTGGATGGGCATGAATGGAATTGCATTTAGCAATGGCGGTGTCGATCACTTGATACTGAATAAGGGTAAAATTTCCAATCGATCCTCTGCATTCGCCATCTCGAACTAACTCGAACCCATCAGGACAGCAACAATTACCGATCTCTGAATAGCGCTTTTTAGTGAGTCAAATAATCTGGAGACAAATGCAAATTGAGCAAAAAGTTGTAAAAATTGCAAAACTCACTAGCTAAAGCGATAAAAATGAGAAGGAATCTCCACATTATGGAAATTGTGACAGTATGGTCAGAGAGAGACTTTTATGTGCTATTTATGTCTTCTGTCTTCTGTCTTCTGATCAGCAAACCAAATAATCAGAAACTCATCGCCAACCATAGCAATAAGCCGTCTTCCCGGCTGTAAGCCCACTCTTATGGCACTCTCACGGCACACTGTAGGCTAACATCGCGCTGTGCCCAGATTGAGTTGTATTCGCTCAGGTGTGCTTGTATCTAGTAAGAGCAGCCTCCACAGTGTCGATGTGTGGGGAGAAACGACGAGTCGTATTATATCACTTTATTGATGGCGCATGACTGGAGTCGACAACCAAAACAAAGGACGTTTTTAAGTATTTTCTGTATATTTGCCGTACTGAAGGGGTGATTTCTTTCCTTCTCTCCTAGAAAAGAATTGCACTTTTACTAGATATCCATCAACAGCAGCAAGGTATGACTATAATTCTCAGTCATTTTCATCTCGTATTCTTTCATTTTATTGAGAGAAAAAATAGAGTACAATCCATGGACTACTGACATGCCTATGTTGCACTAGTGCAAATGTGATGATTTTATATTACAATAATTTGTCAAAAAAGCCAGTTTCAAAAATCTTGCATCAAAGAATGCCGACACAGTTCATCTATTTTCGCAACGGAAAGCTTCCTGACTTCCTGTGAGTATACCGTAAAAGAGTATCCACAGGGCTAACAGTCCGATAAAATGCCTACATTTCAATTTGCGTGAACCTGAATATTCAACATGAATATTCGTTGTTACTAAATTTAGCTTTCACCACCTGCCACACCAAATGCCGCACAGCACTTGAAACGAGACAAGAGGGGGAAAGGAGGAAGAAAAAGTGGGCGGAGCCAGGTGGGCACCATTTCCGAAATAAAGCGAATTCTTTAGGAATTCCAGGTGGGATTCCATCACTTTCGAGTATTGAGAATGTGGTTGATTTGCAGGCCTCGAGCTGCACCGAAATAGACTAATCCAATGCAACTATTCCAAATTCTGCATGTTTATCTATGGCTAGCCCGAGGATAATCACCTTTTTATCTTTTTACCATTTAGATGGGGCTTTTTTGAGCATCTAATTTGATTGGCAGCATCAATGTGCATTTTAAAGGGCGTACTAAGCATTGCGTATAGCAACGCAGCTTTACACCAACTTTTTTCAATTTTGTAAAGATAGGACACATGCCGAGAGCAACATATCTCAATACAAAAAGAAAACCGGACTCTATTTGTCAACTCACATCATAAATGCACTGATTCCAAAACAAAGCCGCTATAATTCACAGCCATTTTTGAGCCTCGCTTTCCCCCACTTTATTTGTTGCATAAAACGAGAGTACAATCGCAGAACTACTGACTTCTCTCACAGTTGCACTATTGTTGATACATTCGTGGAAATTTTGGCAACTTTCTTGCACGGCGCACTTTGCTTTTGCCATGAATACATATTTGCATGCATTATCTTCTATAATTTTCGTCCGTTTTTTGCACCAAGAAAACAACTCATAGGTCCCTCACTAAAGTATCCCGACACAAAGCCACCGATTCGCACCTTACCCTCTGCACCGGACTGCGTTTCCGGGAATCGTATCGAGGAGAGCGCCCATAGGGCCTAGCTATGGTCTCTCTCGGTTAGAGAAAGGACTGACCATCACTCATCAAGGCCTGAGGGAGCAAGTCAAACCCTAAAGAGGGACCCTAAAGAATACCGACTGGCTCGATTTCGCACCTTTCCAATAACAGGCACCTGCATTTCCGGGAATTTTACCGTTCAGAGGATCCACTGGGTTCGGCTGTCGAGAAGTAAAGTGACTCTCTCAATTCTCCACTCTATTTATCCAGTCAGAAAAACTATTTTGCACCAGAGGGAACAAGTGCACGTTTCTCATAGCGGAAAAGGATTTCTCGCACCTCTCGCTGCCCTTTTTTCGACACCGAAATAGGCTACCACCCCTTTAATCCGCCATGTTCATCATGGCCATCGAAAGTGCTTGATCTTTTCGCTCTCATTGTCTCTTACGTGTGCCTTTCCTAAGCAAATCATCCGCATTTCTGCCATTTTGGGATCTCTATTAGATTTGGCGAAATAGCGCACAAAACAGGGAGATTTGCCATGTTTCCTGCAGAAAATCGGCTCGTTTTCGGGCAAATGTGCGCATCGGTGGCATTTGATATTTGCGCAGCCGCATGTAAACGCACATGCAGAGACTACACGGAAACTGCCTCGTTTTCCTCCTTTTCCGACGTTTTTCCTTTTTTGAATCACGAGTTCGGAATAGGCTGTGGTTACACTCTAGTAAGAGCTAGCAAATAAAATCAGTTTGCAGTAGCATCAGCAACCCTCACTAAAATTATTTCGGAAATATTCTTTGTGTTAGGGCTGAAAATAGTAGAGAATTTTACACGTTTGCGCGTGTGTTCCTACTGTAATTCGAGCGCTGAAAAGTATCTAGTAATTCGAGAAACTCTTGCATGTAGTAGATAGTTAGGAAGTATTTTTCGCGGTTTTTCTTCTTCCACAAAGCCACCGTTTCCAGTTCCTCCTCACAACCATGCACTCAACCAATTCTCCCAAACACGGGCAAAGTTTTCCACTAATTCTCCGAATGATGAAAAGCTGGTGAAACAAAGTGAAACACACACTGTCGAATTCCCTCATGTTTCCCTTCTGCTCTTTTTCCTCGGTTTTCTTCCTGATCCCTCCCCTCCCTGCTCCTTTCCAACATTTGTCAAACTCCTCCTCTCTCCTCTCGCTCTGCGAGTAGGTTGCGCGGCTCAGTTTGAATATGCTTGCGTGATCGAGGGCTGAGTTCCACAATTTGCCCTACCGTATCCCACCATGCAGTACCTAATCGATATCCACCGAGCCACGGGTTCTTTCCCATCTTACTGTCTCTAGCCATGACCTAGTAAATTTTGCGCAGTGTCATTCGGTAGCTTACTGTACCCTACCGTACCCAACATTCATGGTTCGGCACCTCAAAGCAGTATCACTCCCTAACCGCCAGTGGGCATCGGTCGCAAGCGATCGTATTCCTCACGCATGCTTCTGATCTCCTGGTTTCGCCTATCATAACAATCGGTCGGCCTGTTGAAAGAGCTATCACTTCGTATCAGCCACCGGGTTGGAAGGCGCGAGATCGGAAGCCTACTGCGGCCGCGCTTTAGCCTCGCCCTAAAGTGGCTGTAAACTCCCTGTCGCATGCGCACCGACACGACAGTTCGAACCCACTGGCGGTCGTAAGCGATCGTAATTAGGGGACATGGAGAGAGAAGGAGGGAGAGATTATCGGCGGTTACTAATAACGAGTGCGCTTCTATCTCTCTTATCATTTCGCTGATTATTTCACATTTTGCTAGGCTAACTTCCACATATTGTTCGATCGATTAGGGTAAGATATCTTGTTGTATCAGGGAAGCCAGAGGGCCTGGCGGAATGATAACTTTGCCCGGATAGAGATAACGAGAGAGCGGGTGCGAAATGAGAGAGTTAGAGAGTCCTTTCGGTGAGATATCCACTACCGATTCCGTTCCCACCGACACATTCGGGATTGATACGCAAATCGTCTTGTCTTGCCGACGAGTAGCCACTCTTATCCAACTAGCTGATTGTCATTGGTTGTTCCTGTCATCTGCTCTCATTTCCAATAATTTAAAATCGCAAGTCTCTCACTTTTCAAATGCGCTTACTCTACTACTAGCATGTTGTCTTTACGCATCTTCTCTAACCGACCGACACATGAAATATGGCCGTGGATCTCAAAGTTTTTGCCCCCGCTCCCCTGCTTGCCTCGCCCTCCTCTCTCCACTCATCGCAGCTACCACAACTTGTCTGACAGTTCCTCACATGCTCCATCTGTGCTTCTCCTTGTCGAAAACTTCGTCATTTTAAAATTCAAATCCAAGGTAAAGCACTGACAGACTACCGCGTGAGTGTTGTAGGTGGCGGCTGTGGTAATTTATATCTCGCCCTGGGTGACTGACTAGAAATTGTTTTTGAACATGAACTGTAGGGAATGATTCCCCCCCCCCCCCTATCCAGCTACCACAACTTGTCGCTTCGCTGCACACATGCCCATCTGACCTGCCTTTTTTGCTTATAATAAATTCGAACCTGGCACTTGACCTACTCGTCGGGGTACTGTAGTTTCTTGGTCTCTCTCGCCTGAGCTCCATCAGTCAATAGTGACATCTCTGGTACGGTAGGTCGAGAGCCGGGTGCCACTGGGACCGGAAGTTAGGGGGTAATTTATTGGGTTTCTACTACCTAGCAAGTTAGCACTTCTCTATGCGATCCAGATGTGGGGGACAGTGGCGCCAACTTTCTCTGTAATAAAAAGCTCGAAAACCCCGCGCAATAGTTTCCTGGTGCTTCTTTCTATTCATTTGTTGAATTGCTTTCGTATTCCATGACCTACATAACCCCAACATTCCCGTAGATGCCTCGACTTGACACGCTATTTCGAGGCAAAATCTCAGGTGGTTGCACATTACTCCGACCTTTCTCGTTATTTCGACGCTCCACCTGTTTCGATATCAGACAACGTCCAAATATAGGCCAACAAACTGACTATGCACATAATTTCGTCTAGATACCGTAGAAATTTACGATGCGCCATGCTCAATTCTACCCTAACTTACGGTAAAGAACCGCATTCTGGACAGCTTACTCTGAATTTTCAATGTCACTAGGTGATCGAATCAGGTGGTCAAATTCATCAGATTTCGCGTTTCTCGCTACTACTTTGCTCCACCTGTTTGACTGCAGAAATTAGTCGCCATTTTTGGATCCGCAGTCGCCGCATATTTCAACCTAGTTTGATGTCATTTCCACCTTCTCCCTCCTTTTAGTCACTTACCGTACTCACCGTATCATGTCGGATTGATCGCTTACCACAAAAAGGGATGCATTGCTTCCTCTGGACATCTGGCAGTGACTCGAGCATGCGTCCCTAGCTACCGTATCCTCATCCTCATTCTTCCACTCAAGTTGTAATGACAATTTGACGGCGCCACACATAATGTGTCGCCTCAGGGCGTCGAGATTTGCCAGATGATCTCATTGTGTGTTTCGCCCGGGGGAAATTAGAGGAAATCTCTCTCAAATTCGAACGATATCTCGCCATTTTACTCATAAATCTAGCCCCGGGGAGGGCAGATTAGCTCATTAGCGCAGACATTTTTCACTCTGTCGGGCAATCGAGAAGCACCCTACAGCATGGGGCGGATGGAATTTCAAGCGCGCAGTTAGTTTGCCGCATTGAGCCTCTAGCACTTTAAGGCTACATTTTTCCAAATGTGACATAGTGAGCTCATCTTGCCAAATCATCAACAGAAAAGTTGTCATTAGTGTTTTTCGCCTAGTCATTGCTATGTTCCGTTTTTGAGCGTATGGTCTTTGAAGCAATATTTCATCCTCCCCTAATTCTCGCACACTGTCAATCTGTTGGCCCACACCGCTGCCCATTCGAACATGTTTAGTGCGCCGGGACTGTATTATTACAATGGACTGTTGATGGTCAGAGACGGGCTAGAGAGCACGCGGCAGCGAGAGAGTCAGAGAAGCGAGGCGAGGCATAGGTGTCTGTTGCGTAGGCACTGGATTAGAAACGCGCCGCTCAGGTCGGCCGTCTGGTCCCTAAACCTCAGGTACCAGGGGTGGAACCAGGGAGGGAGCTGGTTCGGGCCCGCTGGTGCCTGTCCCCGGATCCACACTCATCCCCCACACTTGTCAGTGGATCGGGAGTGATTTCCGGGGGATGGCTCTTGACACCTGATCATCGGTGCTTCCGCCCCTACCGCATCATGAGTTCACCTAAATTTCATTCGTCCCGCGTGGTAGACTGTCTTGATCTCCTCTCATTTTGTGCGCATACTATAATTATTGGTCTTACAGTAATCTACCGTATTTAATAGTAATCATTACAGAATGAGCACCGACATCTCTGCTGTCTTCGACTCAGCCACGGAAGCAATGATCAAGCGCGAGCTGTCCCCGACCGGCGAGTACCCTCAGGTATCGCATCCTACCGTAACCCCGAGATACAGTAATCAAATATTTATATCAGGCCACTCCCTTCGCCCTCGCGCAGCCCATCACGCCCGATCAGAACGACGAGAATAGGAACGAGGTAAGAAGCAGATATCAAAGGTCAAAGATCAATCCACCCCTTCAGACGGCCGTCACGCCTACCCGCTCCGTCCCTTCCGAAGTCGACGAGGCATTTCGGAAGTTCGCGACGTCGCCGCCGTCGGCGCTGTCCACTGTGGATTCGACCCCTTCGGCGTTCCACGCACCGAGATTGGGACTGCAGGGACTGCAAGGGTTCGGACATGCATTGCCAGGTAATAAAGTTGACAATTTTCGGTCAATTTTGCTACATTGTGCACATTTTTAGACAAAAAACTGGAGAATATGGTAGAACAATCGCATTGAACTTCACACGCTTTATCACGAGGAGTTGTCATGTAATAAAGCTATTGTTCCTTGTAGGCGAGATCTTTGAACAATAAAAGATGTTTTGCACTTTGTTGACCATAGATTAGCACGCAAACCTCATTTAGTGCGCTATCTCGTCTCTCTAACCAATTAGATAGTGTGAGAGGAGAGGAGTTCGTGCTAGCTCTGACTAACCTTTCCAGTATGCTTTTCATCAACAATCGCCGTCTCTTGACTTGACACAGTCTCTGTTGTCTCTAACCGCTTTTGTAGTGTGTAGGTAGTGGAGTCCGGGCTAGCTCTGACTAACGTTTCCCAGAAAGCTTGACCGAGACAATAATTGTCTCTTCATCTCACGCGGTGTCTTGCCTCCATGACTATTGATATAGCGCGCTCAAAGAGTAGTCTATGCTAGTATGTTAGACTAAAATAGGCGGCACAATAGCTTTCGTGATGAGTAATGCCATTAGATCGGGTACAACCACTACGAATACTTGAATAACTAATGACAACATGTCTGCAACAAAAATCGGACAACATTATTACTCAGACTGCTCAAAAATCGTATTTGAACTTTATTCATTACTGTGAATTTTTCGGGTCAGAGTTACTAGAGATCATGCAAAACTGAGAGACGAAAAGCACTATTTTGATCAAATTTCCATTTCTCAGACGCCCTGATGATGACGCCCACCTCTCCACTCTCCCCCTCGCCGACTACCGTATTCGCACCGCTCCCCGCCACGCCCATGCTGCCGAGAGGTACGGTAGCACTATTTGGATCAATCGATAACTGTCTTATTACCACAAGCTTACTATAGAGAGGTACTGCATCATGCCAATTGATTATTATCCGGATTACGGTACAAAATAAAGTCAATTATCAATCAAAAACTTACAGTACCCCCACTGACGAACAACGCCTTCTGGCAGCAGATGCTGTACAACAACCTCGTCCTGTCGCTGGCCGCCAATCAGCAGAGGTACGGTAGCGGATATATCCATTATAACTGAGCAGTTTCGAAACAATTTGAATTTTTTGAAACTCAACTGATTTGGATTTCTCAGATTAACTTATAATTCCAGACTGGCCGCCCTCGCCCAGTCCTCCTCGGTCCTTCTCACCCCATCATGCCCTTCCACACCGAAGCAGACGACGTCGCCGTACTCATTCAGCAGTGCAGAATCGCTCGCCCGTTCAGATGGTGAGACTTCACATCTTTTCCACAAATGAATTATTAATGACGAAATGGGCAAGTTGTTTTAAGTTTAATTGTTAGAAATTTTTACCTTTCTGACCTGACAATTAGTAGTGCAGAATCCCTGGAGAAGATGGAGAATTTTCAGAACTATTGTTGGCTTGTAAACTCGAAAAATGTGAATGAAATTGTAATCACACTCAATGTCTGCAGTTGGTGCTGCTAGCAGTGATGGTGATCAATATATTTTGTTGCACGACAAGTACAAGAGCTATTGTAAAATTCGAAAAGAACCAATGCTATAGGGCTGATGAAACTCATCCATTCAAATCTGAAACTCGCTCTGAAAATTCCTTTCTGCATTTGTCAATCCATTTCAGCTGTTCCCTCTCCTCCGTCTTTTTTCTCCACTCCTAAAAGACGCGCGAGCTCTGCCGATCACTCCACGCCCGTCACTGGCAAGGTTCGCGATTTTATCGTTCCGCTAATTACTGACGATTCCGGACTAGTACTTCCTGGTTTTAGCACCGATATCACTGTTCTAATGCAAAACGTTACAGGAAGTGCGCTGCCCGACGTGCGGCAAGGCGTTCACGCGGCCGTGGCTGCTGCAGAATCACATGCGCGTGCACAGTGAGTCAAATTTAATTTATCGTTCCGCTAGTTCCGATATTTACGGCATGAGCCTTCCTGGTTTTAGCAACGATATTTTCAGCCGGTGAGAAGCCGTACGCGTGCGACACCTGCGGCAAGGCCTTCGCGGACAAGAGCAACCTGAGAGCGCACACCCAGACGCATTCCGGTAAGTATTTCATTACGAAAGCACATGCTATACATATTTTTTGGTAACAAGATAAGCACTTGATTATGAATTAGAGCTAGCTATCGCTGCCGCTGGTAGAGCTAATAAAAACAAAAAAAATATTGCCGATTTGTAGGCCTCAAGCCGTACGGTTGCACCCGATGCGGCAAATCGTTCGCACTCAAGGCGTATCTGTCCAAGCACGAAGAGTCCGCATGTATGAAGGGCAGAAGGCGAGCTGATTATTGAATCTGAGACACCGAACTACCGTATTCTAACCATTTATTATGTGTCCTAACCAAGATTTTCTTATCCTAACACACAGTAGCCGGTTAGCATTGTTTATCTGTTCCTCCGTATTTTCTTTATCCGTATTCCCTAGGTTGGGGTTTCCTGACAACGACCACCCAATAGAGCCCCGAAAGTAGATCTTTCCCAGTTCACTGCCCGGCATGTTAATATTTTCAATATTAGGCTCCCCCAGTAGGTTCGAGTTTATTATAATTTGTGTGATGTGTTAGGAACTAGACGTTGCTTATTGGCCTTTGAAATATTTACCCACTTCCCTGCACTTTATTCACTCCCGATTATTTGATATCGGGTTCACTTTTATCAATTTGTATTCCCAATTGAGCTTCACGATAGGGACGAGACCTGTATGTACTGAGCATAACTGATTAGGCCACATTGCATTGTATTTTCCATTTGCCTACTAATAAAATAACTCTATTTTTTACAGAATGCTTTGAAACACAAACAAAGATGGTTTCTGAATGACTCACTAAGTTTGACGTTCACCATACGTTAAATTTGTTCGAACGTAAAAGTTAACATGCTGTTTAATCTGGAGGATTATCCAACCCATATTTCCAGATCGACCCATAATCCTCGAGCTGTCGTGGTCTAAACTTGACCACGCCCAGTAGATCGGTCTGAGGGCGTTATCATCCTGAATTTCGCTATTTTGCAAGTGCTAAAATCAGAGAAACAGTCCAGAGAAGCACGCCCCTGTTAGCTTCGAGTCCCTCCTACTAACACACAATGCCCCTTCGATAGATCAGCGTCTGTGACCATTTGTGAGCATGGTAAAAGTGACTCACAAATAGTGCACGCACATTTCGCGATTCATTAAGAACTGAGTCAATAAACGAAGATAATAGTGTTTTTTTCATAGAAAGAACGCGCATTGCTTGCTAATGGAAATAATTTACGGGAATCTACCGTTCCGCTAATCACCAGAGCACAGGAAACATGCAAACCACAATCCGGCACAGACGAGACACGTTAATTGTAGAGCCGGTTTTCTGATCAGCAAAGCCGGAAGCCGCGCCCTTCCCCTCACGTCAATGACCCACTAATACTAGGGATGACTTGCGATTACTCTCCTCATTTCGCGTGCTCTCTCACGACTTTCTGATCGGCGAAGCTACATCGTGCCGAAAATGTCGCAATTCCTAGCCCGTACCCGGTGATATAAAAAGCCGGATACCGGGTACCAATATCATTCCTTTAGTTAGCCTGAATCGCTAAGTGCAATCTTCACTTTCTCGTAAAATCTCGCATCGGTCTCGCATCGGACTTTCTGTTTCTAAATTGAATAACTCTCCAATCAATTTTTTCTCAACGAGGGGCTGACTTGCATTAAACATAAGCTTCTTCAGGTGAAACCTACTCGAACTCGGAAATGACGAGACTCGCACTGATTGCATGCTTCTTCCTTGCTGCTCGTGAGTTTTTACTTTATTCTATTACATTTACTTTATTTTGATACTATTAAAAGTAAGCACATTTTTACTCTACCCATTAATTGAAATGCTTATGCGAATTACTAAATTTGATCTAGATTTTCTACAAAAATTACTTTTCTTCAGATGCCGTCACCGGCTTCAGCGTCAGCTCACCCAAACCGGCTGTGTCCGGCTCGCCTTTGAAGACTTCCCCTGCCCCGGTCCGACCCTCCGGATCCCCGGTTGGCTCTACCGGATTCTTCTACCCGACCACCAAAGGCTTTGGAAATCCGTCCGTGAAACCAGTTACTGGTGGACCCGTTTCTGGTTCTCCTAAACCCGCTGCATCGACTGGTTTCTTCTACCCTACCACAAGAGGCTTCGGTAACCCGTCCGTGAAACCCGTAACTGGTGGACCAGTTTCTGGATCTCCCAAGCCGCAAGGTTTCACCGGATTCTTCTACCCTACTACCAGAGGCTTCGGAAACCCATCAGTCAAACCCGTTACTGGAGGACCAGTTTCTGGATCTCCCAAGCCCCAAGGTTCCACTGGATTCTTCTACCCTACTACCAGAGGCTTCGGAAGCCCATCAGTGAAACCAGTTACTGGATCGCCCGTTTCGGGCTCTCCTAAGCCCCAAGGTTCCACTGGATTCTTCTACCCTACCACCAGAGGCTTCGGAAATCCCTCATTCAAACCTGTAAGTGGTGGCCCTGTCTCGGCAACCACCCGAGGATGGTTCGGACTCCTCAAAATTTGAGCGATATGCCAGTCGAGAGCGATTCATTCTTCGCAATGTGATAAAGCAGACGATAGTCATGTGCGATACTTATTGTTAGAACATCGGGTCCAAACAGAGTCACAATTGCCAAACTATGCGAAACCAATTGAGATTTGAAATGTCAAGATTTGTAAAAAAAATGATGTATGATTCTAAATTCATAATATCTTTGCTGATAGATTGAAGGCAGATTAGTACATAATCATCATTAATACCTGAAAAAAAGACATATTTCGTTGCGCTTGATTCATAAGTGTAACAAGTGTAAAATTACACGTCTGCCTTATGTAGGGGCCACAACGTAGATAGCAGAATTCGAGCAATGCGGTCACAAGTGTTTTAAAACTACTCCTATGGGTCCCAACAACGTCATATTTTTGGCCGTTTGTCGATATCTTGTCTTTGAGGCGCGCTAGAGCCCGAGAAGTACGCGCGCAACCCTCTGGGAGAGAGGAGGGAAAAGCGAGACGAGAGGGAAAGGGGGCGGAGCCTAATTAGCGTGTGTCTCTCTCCCTCCCCCCGCCCTCTCGCATGCCTCTCCCCGCCCAAAAGTCACAAGCCGGGGAAGCATGCTAAAAATCTGAAAAAATTCTAAAATTCCTAAAATATTCGAATTAGTAAAATAAGTTTGGTCCGAGAAGGATCGTTCAGTTGGAACATGCCAAAACGACCTATTCCTTTCGCTTAAATGCGAATTTGATCTACTGACTGATAGTATGCATATCTGGGACCAAGCTCAAATGAAAGAGGAATATCATAGCTTTCCATAGCGCTGTCGAACGTCCGATTTGGTTTAGAACGAACCTTGTGACTTTACTTTCTCGCTATTGCACGAAATCGTGTCCACACAAAGTGGGCGGAGCTTGTGGGCCCTAGCCTTATGTCTTACAAACTTCACAAAGCTGTACGATGAGCACAAAGATAAATCAAGAACGAGATTGATTGAAATTTTGTTAAAAATATTTCGAAAAAATATGTTAATTTGAGCTATCGGCAGAATGGAGTACGATGTCATCAGCCTAACAGTTTGATTGCTCCCTTTTTGATTGATTCTTTGAGGTTGTCTCCTTATCCCGTGATCAGGGAAGCCCCAATCAGTGAACTGTAGGGAACTGTGATGAATGATGTATTTCCGTCTCTCATTTTCCCTGATCTCTCATTCTAGACTATGAGTCTCTGACCAGTGATCTCGCTCGGCTTGTTGTGTTGTGTCAGGCAGAGCGAGATAGTGAGCGAAAAAGAGAGAATTAGAACATCAGTTGCTGATAGACCATTGAGTGCACAAAGATAAAGCGAACAGCCTTAGACCGACAGATCGGGAAATGAGAGACAATGGGAAAAGAGACCACTCTACCCCCTCTTACCACCGAATCATTGTACGGAAGAATAACAGGCATCTAGTGGTGAAATATAGGGCTGATTACTGATCGATTAGCATCCGCCCACACTATGGCATTACAGGATGGAGTACAATAAGGGAGTATAAAATAACATCTCGGTGCTTAGATGGTACCCCTCGTCTCCGAGCCTGAAAGATGTTGTCGCAACTGGCCCTGGTGGCCTGTCTGTGCCTGAGTGCAAGTGAGTCTCGCCTTTCATTTCTCCAAAAGTTTGACATAAATATACTATTTCTGTTATGTTTCATCCTTGCCCTATTAGACGAACTGCTCGGCCATTTTTAATATTGTTTTCGTTACGTTTCCGTCGAATAAAATAAATAAAACAATATTGTAATAGAATGATTTCAGATGCCTTCGTTGATTACGGTGACGCCGTTCTATACGATGAGTTCGATTTCTCGGTTTACAAGTCGGTAAGTCATTAATTTTGAAAAGTGATTCTTTCCTACTTTCGCTATTCATTCGAAATATGTTTCACGCGAGATTTAACTTATTGTCTGAAAAGCCTGGTGACGGTGTGTTGAGAAAAAATTTCTTTGCTATTTATCGCTCTAATCACAATTTCCAGTCTCGCTGCCTCTTGCAAAGTGTACGTATCCGCACCCGAATCGACTCTCGAGAAGATCTACTTGGGAGACACGACGACGTGGGTTACTTTTGGATTGGAAGGATGGCACTTGCGTAACGTTCTAGTATTGACATCGGATACGGTTCCATTGAAGCATAACAGTTCAGGCTATTGTATCATATCATAAATCGATGTATGAAAAGCCATTCACAATTAGATCTTTCAGTTTCGCCGCACTCGCTCGCAACGTGGACAAATCAGGATTGAAGTCGCCCTACAATCTCAAGGTTGAATTTTCGACATCTCTGCATCTCAATCAATATCAAATACGCTTCATGCATTCGATATTAAACCGATCGTGGTTTTTTTACCGATATGGTTTCAGTCTTCACCTCTTCGCCGAATACAACGTTTTGAAAGTGATAGTCTTTTATTATCGTCAGGAAATCGTAGAAATCGTAGTTGAATGAGTTTTCACCGGCCTGCGATGGTGGCGATATCGGCAAGTCTTGAGTGTGAATGAACGTGTGAGTTTTCTTTTCATTCTGTATTTTGTCACTCGCGAAATGGGTGTTTTCAGCACTTCGACATCCGCTTCAAGAAATTCACTCCCTTCTCCTCTTTCCTCCTTTGAATCGAAGACAACTACTGAAGCACCAGTTACTTCGGAAGTCCCAGTAACAGATGGAGTCACTCCTTCTGAAGCGCCTGTCGAGCCCTCGGAAAGCGCTACAGCAGCTGATGCTCCTGCTGCCTCTAGTCCGTTGCCTGATGCCCCCGTAGTCCAGTCTGAGGCCCCGCTGACCTCTGATCCCGTTACTGACAGCCCAGCCCCATCTGATGCCCCCGTAGTCCAGTCTGAGGCCCCGCTGACCTGTGATCCCGTTACTGACAGCCCAGCCCCATCTGATGCCCCCGTAGTCCAGTCTGAGGCCCCGCTGACCTGTGATCCCGTTACTAACAGCCCAGCCCCATCTGATGCCCCCGTAGTCCAGTCTGAGGCCCCGCTGACCTCTGATCCCGTTACTGACAGCCCAGCCCCATCTGATGCCCCCGTAGTCCAGTCTGAGGCCCCGCTGACCTCTGATCCCGTTACTGACAGCCCAGCCCCATCTGATGCCCCCGTAGTCCAGTCTGAGGCCCCGCTGACCTCTGATCCCGTTACTGACAGCCCAGCCCCATCTGATGCCCCCGTAGTCCAGTCTGAGGCCCCGCTGACCTCTGATTCCGTTACTGACAGCCCAGCCCCATCTGATGCCCCCGTAGTCCAGTCTGAGGCCCCCCTGACCTCTGATCCCGTTACTGACAGCCCAGCCCCATCTGATGCTCCCGTAGTCCAGTCTGAGGCCCCAGTGACCGTCTGTCGAGCAAGTGAAGCCCGCCACTGATGCGCCCGTGGTACCCGAAGAGACCGCTCCGCCCGTAATAGCAGAATCTACAGAGTCCTCAGATTCGGAAGTTCCCTTCGAAGCTGAGGACCCTCTTTCCCGCAAGCATCCCATCACATTTCTTCAAACTTTATGATGTAGAATTGTAGGAATCGCGGTATAATTAGGGGCCACACACCCCGCCCACTTTGCTCTGACACGATTTCGCGAAAAAAAGCGCGAAAGAAGAACACAAAGCTCATTCTAAACCAAATCACTAGCTCGAAACAGCAATGGATAGCTACTGGCAACCCCTATCGATTGAGCAATATCCGAAAATTGAATATCATCATTGAGTTGGTCAAAATTGAGGACAAAGGAAGGGAAGAGGCCTTTTTGGTAGGTTTTAGTGGGATAATTCTTTTCGGATAGTGATTTTCTGACTAAATGGAATATATCTGGATTTTTAGAGAAAAAAATAGAATTTTATCAACTTTCCCTAGCTTGTGTTTCTTTTTTAAAGGTTTCCGTACGCCTGTATCTTTCCGATTCCGATTATCGCTAACCACAGTGTGAACGTGGACAGGGCTAGTCAAATGAGAGGAGAGAGGCGAGAGACGGATCCCTTCCCATCTCCCTCCGCCTCGCCTCTCCCTACTGTTTCTAACCCGTCGTGACTAGCGCAGTCTTTGTCTGGATAAGAGGTAAATTTTCCCATGAATTGTCTCTCACGACTTGGCGAAGCTCTTGCCTCCGAACTTTGGGAATGGGTTTGAAATAGGCTCCGCTCCCTTTCCGTCTCGTCTCGCCTCCCCCCCCCCCCTCCACAACAGTGCGTTGCGCGCGTACTTTTCGGGCTGTAGCGCAGCTCAGAGACAAGATATCGACAAGCGGCCAAAAGTATGATGCTATTGGGGTCACAGGGAACAGTTTAGAGACAAATTTGGTCCCAATGCGATAAATCGGCTATCTGCGTTGTGGCCCCTATGTATAATTGCATTCGATAAACAAAAATATGGTTTGTGTAATTCAGACTCAAATTCGAGTAGCACAAAGCACAAAATGCTCAACCAAGGGAAAAATAATAGGAGATTGAGGGTCAGTGATCAGCTCACCATATTGCACGAAATGTTGCGTATGGTCCCTTCCTTATCTTCGGAAGTGAAGCAAACAGCCGCACCTCGATTGTTCGTTATGATACCAGGGAAGGCATCGTGATGTTTCGGTGAAATATTGAACAACTAGGATGCTGTTAAAATTAAACGTTAGATCGAATTATCGAAGTAAATTAGCAGAAAATTAGAAAAGAATTTGAAAAATCGGATACTCATTTTTTTCTACAGCCTCTAGTTTTTATTGAATGATTATCATAGCGAGATGATGTAAACGTGTTTCATCTCGTGATTATAGTCGGTCAAAGAATTGCACGAATGTGTTATGCATCGGTCAGCAAACCATGTTTGCACCTCATAATTCCGAATTCGTTGCCCGTAGCTTAGCAGAATACGGTGATAAGTGTAGAATACGGTGATAAGAGAGGCCACGCAGACGATACCACGTCGAGGGCATTGATTCTCTCCATATTCCCTACTCTATCTCTCTATCTGAAAGGCCATGGACCAGGCTGATACGCGCTATGGTTTCACAAGGTCATCTGCATAAAAGGCTGCCTTTCTGTTGAGAAACCCACTCCTCTTCCTTTCAATTCTTCAGTGAAGAAATAATGCTCAAACATCTTGTCTTATTCGCAATACTGCGTGAGTTGTTAACCTAGATTAAAGAAATCTCTTTTTTTTCTACAGAAAACATCCGTAGCTCATGCCCCACTGGATTCGAGCTCGTTAAAAACGGAGAGTGCAGAGGGAAAGCGCCTTCTTATTATACCCTTTCCTGGAATACAGCTATGAGCGACGTTGGTGCAAAATGCGGTTCGACATATAAATGACTGCCTGCTATTATTCACGATGAAGAGGTGAGACTTTGTCATCAAAATAATAGGATTTCCAAACAAATTCCAGCATAAATCGTCTGGACTAAGAAGGTCACCTCATATTACTTTGCCCTCGGTATACCAAGAGAAATTAGAAATCTAGTAATTTATGTTCTTTTAGCCCTTGTGTGCAATACCGCAACATCCCGGTGGGAGTGGTCGGATGGATCTGTGCTGGATTACAAGCCACAATCATATGACAAAGGTATATTCGGCGGATACTTGTCCGAAATTTTTGTTATCCTCGAATTGTTCACAATTGTTCACAAGTGAACTAGAGCAATGAAGACACCATATAATGATCCCTACAATCATCAGAGCTGAACAATTCATGCGTTACGGGATGCACTTGGTACCTAACATCAGCTGGCGCGTGGAGTCACAGTAGGTGTTGATTATAAAAAATAGAAAGGAACCGACAATGCCCGAGTTTGATGTTGTTGCAGTATGCTCGGCGGGTAGCGCTAATTTTGAAATTGGTTGCACCACGCATCTGGCCCAACCGAAACCAGCAGGAGATGGCTGCGAGAATTTTGCAGACGACAATGAAGATGGAGTGTGTTATCAGGTACTAGCACATCATTCTACGCGCTTTCACCATCGAACCGCGGTAGGCAAACAAACTATTTTATCGTCTTACTTTCCCACGCTATGTATCTCGTTACCTGATCGTCAGGGTTATCATGTGCAGCCAATCGAAAACGCAAGATATTCGTTTGCAGATCGGAAATACCACAGCGAGCTCAGAGGACGCCAAGGTGACTTGTCGAAGTTTCGGCGCCGATGTCGCATCAATTCACAACGATAAAGTTTGAGACTATCACTTTTTTCATTTTTTAAATAATATCAATTCAAGGAAAACTCGTTCGTTCGACGCCTTGCCGTCTCTAGAGGCGCCTTTAATGGAGTGTATCTTGGCGCCACGGGAGTCGGGAATGAATTTTCGTGGATTGACGGATCCACCTGGGACTACAGCAACTTCTACAACAGTAATCCTTTTTTCATGGGAATACCTGTCTTTTTCCAACGCCTACTGCTCTTATTGTGATAGAAAATTAAGACACACAAACAGATCACATTCATAACTCAATGTCAAACATAAATCCGCATTTCAGCCTTTCCGTTAGACGGCTACGGCAAGTGCTTGGCGATGGACACTTCCGGTACTTCCGGGCAGTGGGTAAACGTTGATTGCTCGTCCAAACTCGCGGTTGCCTGCATGGGACAGCGTTCGTTTTGTATTTTTTTAAATATTAAATTAAGTTCATTATTTTTAAAGAAAACTACTCAGCGCCATTGTGCTCGCCCGGACCATGGAAGGAAGGGCAAATTGTGAATAGTTTTTTTTTAGAACTTTGTGAGTTACAAACCTAATTTAGATCTACTCCCCCGGATTTCCTGATGACGCCTCAATTCCGTGCGATTACCTCTTCTCGGTAAACACTGGCAAGAAAATTGAAGTTGAGGTATCACCGTCTTCTCTAATTGATAATTACACCTCCCTTGATTTGCATCCTCTGTCTGACAATCGAATTGCCATGACTATCCCGAGTTTAACCTGGAAATTCATATTCCATCAGGTGCTTTTTGTGGAGGCAAATTCCTGTTGCGATCGTCTCGTTTTGATCGAGAATTACATCGGAGGAACGGTTATCGCAAAGTGAGAAGTGTTGAATGGTTTCGAATAGCTGTTATTTCCAGTTTGACCGGTGAAATTTCGGATCGAACATACACGACAAAATCTTCATCAAAAACTTCATGAGAGTCTCGTGGCAGCCGGATGGAGGAGTGAATGTGCGGGGGTTCATGGTAATAAATTTCAATATTTCGCAAATAAACCTGCCAATTTCAGATGAGATACCGCGAGGTGTTCTGAGGACAGATCACCATTCAAAACAAATAAGATAATATCCTTTTTATTTATTCATGACTAACTCGATAAAAATACAATTTGTAAATGTTGATCATTGAACACAAAACTGAGAAAATATCCGACTCATTGTGTGTGAAAATTAGCAATATCGAGAAATGATTTTGACTAAAAAATCTATGTAGTTCTATGTAGTCATGAAAGCTACAATTAGCTACGTGATCCATCATCTCGACACTTCCCGGTCATGCGATAGTGATAAGGACGAGGTGCGGCTCATTTCCAGACAGAAAAGCACGTCTCATAATTTCGCACGCACCCTCTCTGAACAAATCTCCTCGTTCCGCATAGTCTATGCATGGTGTAAAATGGAGAGATTAGAGAGACGGCTTCTCGTTCTGATATCCTTATCTGTACAGCCTTGTGTCCGAATCGAACATTATCTTCTCGAGTGTAGCAACAGAGATGAGAAGACTGCTCGTGTTTCTTTTAAAATTGTGTAAGTTTTCATAATATAATATTTCCGTTAGAATAATATTACGATTCTTTCAGACATTGTAAATGCAACGTGTCGTTCCGGCTTCGAGCTCTTTCGCAATGGAGAGTGCCGCGGAAATTACACAAGACTGACCCCGTATTGGGACGCCTCACCAAATCCCTCGATCGCTTCGTGCAAACAAATTCAGGCGCAGCCAATCATTATCAGAGATGCGATGGTAAACTTTACAAAAATAATTATATTTTATAACAAAAATATTAAAATAATTTCAGGATCAATCCTATTGGAGCAGCAAGGCTACCGGTGGCTATGCATTGCTAGGTTAACCAAAACAATAGTGTTTTTTCTCATTTGACATTTTCTTCTTCTTGAGGATTAGTATGCAATTCCACCTCCAAACAGTGGAACTGGGCTGACGGGACTGTTCTCAATTACAAAACACCGTCCGGATATGCAACAGGTGAGCAAATATCAATTGTTTGCGACGAAAAAATGACTCAGACCTGGACAAGGATTGCGTCCCGTCGATGAACTGGGCGATACAATCTAATGGATACTGGTATTCTGGTGACTTTTTCATAATACAATTATTAGAACTCACTAAAAAGACTTCAAGGTTACAGGCCGCTGAAAACAATAGATTATCGATTCAATGAGAAGCTGTTGCTTTTCAGGTGCTGCCCACAACACATTTACGGCGGACGTATTCTGCTCGATCCCAGATTCGCAGCCAGTCCCTTCGCCGAACGGTTGCGAGAGCTTCGATGACGATAGTGACGATGCGATCTGCTATCAGGTAGCGTTAAACAACTTAAAAATAACTAGAAAATTATGTTTTGTTGGCTTAATGACACGGAAAAAAAGTTGACACAATATTCTCATTTTCAGATCGCTACTACAGCAGAAAATTTCCGAAACGCTCAAATGGTGTGCAAGAATGTTGGCGGAGATCTGGCGTCTATTCACAATGATCGGGTTAGTTCGCCCTTTAGCCACGAAAAATATATAAATGTCCAGGAAAACTCCTTCGTTCGCCGACTGGCCGTTTCTCGACAGGCCCTGAATGGCGTGCTCATCGGCGGTCTACTGTCTGGTAATGACAAAGCATGGACTGACGGCTCGGCCTGGGACTACGACAATTTCTACCCTGGTAGGTGGCCTCATACTAATTGCTAAAAATCTTCTCTAAAATAACTGCTATTAATTTTAAATGAAAAGATTTTTTTAATGCAGAATGCATTGACAATTCAGGATTTCCCATCAACGGGCTCGGACAGTGTCTCGTGCTGGACACACAAGGGACCTCGGGAGAGTGGATGAACGTCGATTGCAACAACACTGTGGCCGTGGCGTGCGAGAGACAGCGTGAGTTACAGTACCCATTTTAGTTGTCATTATTGGACCGACCATCTAACTCGAAAGTGATAAAGTATTGAAGCTTAGATCAATTCAGAGAACTTCACAACTCCCTTCTGCCCAACAGAGCCGCCAAAGGAGAGACAATTAGTGCGCTTTCATTGATCACGAAAACTTTAAAATAATGACTCAGGTGGTCTCGCCGGGATTCCCGTTCGATGCTTCAACACCGTGCGATTACATGCTGATGGTTGATGCGGGGAAGAAAGTGCAGATGGAGGTTCTAATCCATTATCTAAACAAAAAGAAGGCCCTAAGACGAGTTAAGACCATCCGAATGGAATTGACATGAAATCATGGTCTGGTATTTAACGCAACGGAACTATATTTTAATATATTTCAATTTTTACATTCAGATCCTGATGTTAGAAGCAAACACGTGCTGCGATCGCTTGATTGTCTACGAAGATTACTTTGCGGGTAAAGTGATCGCGAAGTGAGCTTTTTCTTGTTGTCTTTATCAATAATAAAACTAGTTTTCAGCGTTACTGGAGAGTTTAAAGAACGTGTATACACGACTAGCACTTCGAACTTCATGAAAGTCAGCTGGCAACCGAACGGAGGAGTGAATGTGCGGGGAATGATGGTTTGTAAAAATCGTTTAAACTCGAAACAAATAATTTATTTCAGATTACGTTCCGTGGAGTGTGATCACCAATTGAGTCATATTGGCAATGTATTTGCAACAAATCTTTTCATCATTTACTGATATTGATGCAAATTTGAGTCACTTGTGAAATCCCTCTACTTGTCGGCGATAAAATACAGTTTGCATTTTTCGCCTATGCATTATCATAACGCTTATCAGCGTAGTCAGCGTTGTTTCCGTCTTTGAATCGATCGCTCTTATCCGTGTTGATAAGAACCGAAGAAGCTTGCGAATTGAGCTCGTATTCAGAGCAGAAAGTATTCCTGGCTATTCTACTTCTACAATGCTGCTACTGATATTATTCTCCATCTTACGTGTGTTTTAACTTTTTATATTAAAAAAAAACAGAAAAATTGTGACAAAAATTGTGACAGATATCGAGTAAGCGAAAGTATGTTTGCTCCAGAAACATCTCTCTCTTCGTGTCCCGAAGGCTTTGAACTGGTTCGCGATGGCGAGTGCAGGGGGTTTTACTCTACTGTATATACTAGTGGCAACCAAGAACTTGACATCGCCGTCACAAAATGCTCAGAAATCGATGGCCGTCCAGCGATTATTCATGACGATGAGGCGAGCCTTGTCCGGTGTAAGCCTAATGACAAAAATTTTTTTAGCATCAATCCTACTTAACGCGACACGTGCATGGTGGCGCGTACAGCAAAATCCTGCTCGGTAAATCGGATAAAAAAGTCATTAAAATACCAGAACAACGAGTGAAATTGCGCAGGTTTGATGTGCAACTCCTCCTCTACGAAATGGGAATGGGTGGACAAATCGCCGTCGGACTACAAGCCTCCTGGTGATTATGATGCAGGTTGTCGTTTTGATTAGTGATAAACGTTAAATTGTTTTTTAGCACTGAACAAGGCATGCAAGCTAGGGTGCGTCTGGTACCTTACAACGAATGGAGTATGGGGTTATTGTAAGTATTTTTTTTGGCTTCAAAGTTTTTTTGTGAATTTATAGCTTGCGAAAATTCAACGCCTCAATTGGATGTGTTCTGCACCACGCAACTGCAGCAACCGGTTCCTGCAGGGGAGGGGTGCGAAGGATTCGACGATGACGTTGAGGATGGCGCGTGTTATGAGGTAAATTACACTCGATTTCTTTCCGCGATAATGATGACTTACTTGTAAATGAAGCAATAAATAAGTATTCTAGTTGAACAATACCTCAGGTCGGCGATAGCGCTGAGAGCTGGCAGGACGCTCAAATGAATTGCGCCAAACTGGGAGCAAACCCAGCTTCCATTCACAATTCACAGGTTTATCTTGTTTTTGTTCGAAACGCAACAGTAGATAATCAGGAGAACTCGTTTGTGCGTCGCCTGGCAGTTTCCAAAGGAGCTGTGAACGGGTTGTATCTCGGAGCGACAATGTCCGGAAAGGGCAAGGACTTTGGATGGGTCGACGGAACGGAGTGGGACTATGCGAACTTTCATCAAGGTATCATTGTTTTACTATCTTCAAGAGAATATTCCGCTCAGGATTCCCAATGGATGGGCTGGGTGAGTGTCTGGCCATGGATACGTCAAGTTCCGCCGGTCTCTGGATGAACATTGATTGCAGCGTGCAATTGCCGGTCGCGTGCGTTCGACAACGTTAGTTTTCAAGCGTTCTTTTTGTTTTCATTATCTTTTTTTTACAGAAAACGCGATAATTCACCCGAATTGCAGCTCCGGGCCTTTCGTGGAGGGTGCACTGGTAATACCGCAATGTTTTCTTGATGACGGCCCGAATTTCAGATCACCTCGCCCGGATTTCCCTACAGTGCCTCAACGTTCTGCGATTTCTTCCTGACTGTCGAAGCGGGAAAGAAAGTTGAAGCTGAGGTTAGCACTGAAGATTTTACCCATTCAATTCGTTAGTTTTCCAATATTCAACATTTCAGATCCTTTTCCTCGAGGCTAATACTTGCTGTGATTCGCTTGTGCTCTATGATGGATATTTGGGCGGACAAGTAATCGCAACGTAAAGAGCTATTACACATCTCTATTTCGCTTTATAATTGCTAAATTTTCCTCATCAAATTCAGCTTTGTAGCCTCTCCGGTGAGATGCGTAATGCCACGTTCACTACCACCACCTCGAATGTAATGCGAGTGAACTGGCAACCTCAAGGAGGAGTGAATGTGATGGGACTGGCGGTAAGTAACCTCCTCGCATCATGTGGAAAATTATCCCTATCTTTTCTCAGATGACCTTCCGTGGAGTGTGATCCCTCTTGGAGTCTACATAAGAGGTTGATTCGCATTCGAATAAAGAATTTTCGTGATATGTTTCTGTTGCATGCATGATGCTTTTATTCTCTTTGCTTTTTATTGCGCACAGTTAAACCTACATAATCTAGTCGGAAGGGCGGTGTACCGGATGTTCATCAGCAAAGAAATCGATGAGAAATTTCGAAATGTCCTCCATATTAGGGTTGGCAAGTGAAGTGAGTTGCGACAAATGAAGGAATGATATCCCTCTATTCTCTTCAATAAGAGCGGCGCGGCCGCGCTGCCCCTTTATGAAGAGCAAAATGGCAATGGAAACCCTTCTCATTTCTCTCCTCAAAGCCTTCATGAAGGGGTGACCGGTGCGCTATTCTCTTCATTAAAAATGAGACCGATTCGCGCGCCTTTGTGCGATGAAATGAAGGGTGCATTTCAATTCTTCACTTGCCAACCCTACTCCATATACGATGCTTGACGAGGCTCTCTCCTCTATAAACGATGCTTGACGAGCTTTCATCTGCCTTCAAACCATAATTTTGATCTGATTAAAGATTAGAGGAAGCGATAGCAATACTGCTCTCTCGATTTGAATGCTATTTCTCTTGTTTGAGAAGCGAGAGAGTTTGCCAATAAAAGAGACCGTTAGGAGAGGAGTTATTGATAAGAGCGAGGTGAGGCTGATTGCTTGAGAGGCTCACTCGTTGCTCTTTTCCTCTAGCTTGCGTTTCGAGATGAGAAGGCTTCTCCTCTTGTTCTTCATTCTTAGTGAGTGACCTGTTTATTTTTGTTTAACGATTGTAGTATAATATTTTAGAAATCGTTCTTGGGGCGTGTCCTGATGGCTTCAAACTGACTGCGGAAGGGCAGTGCTCGCAAATTACGCCAACTCAAGTATACGCGGGCTACAGTCAGGCAACAGACACGGCGATTTCTAAGTGCAAGGAAAAAGCCGCAGAGCCAATAATTATCCACTATGCTGAAGTGAGAAAAAATTGGGCTAATCATGAGATACAATTATTCTAGCAACAATCTTATTGGGACAGCCAATACAGGACGAATTATAACCTACCTCTTGGTATTAATTTTGGATTTGTTACTAAATTGTTTGGCTCTTGTTCCGTTTGGATTTCCCAACAAAGTTTACTGGATCCAATATAGTTTCCTGATCCTTAAAAAGTTGCCTGGACCCCGAATAGTTTGCTGGACCGTGAATCGGCTGTGCTGGGTATGGAAAAGTTTCCTGGACTCGGAAATAGTTGGCTGGACCCATCCTTATATGACGCCGGTTGCGTAAGAATCGATCAAGGTCGGGCACAGCGATTTTTCGATCATTTGTGAAAAGAGGTTATTGAGGGTGCTGATCATCGTAGGCAACTTCATTTTGCACCATCTCGACCGGTAGCGCGAAGCTGCATCTCAGTTACGACTGTGCTCAAAAGGTGTTTTTAGTCACAACTCGAGAACCGATTAACCGATTCACTTGAAAATTTAACCACGGCATAATGAATGGAAGCAAAATATAATGACAATTTCTCAACTTTTTCCGTGATATGATAAGGCTGATAAAATTCCTTTTTCGAATACTAGGTCGTTGCCGAACTATTCTCTTATTGGGCTAGATGCGCTGTTTCCTGGGGATCATTATTCATACCCATAGTGTGGGTTTTAATTTATACATATTTTTGCAATTCCTCATTTTGTAACCTATTTACCAATTGAAAACCGCGCGTTTCGGGCGGAAAGTGAGGAATGGGAATGAGTTTCACTGCGCGCACTCGCTTTTCCTTTGTTCTCATTCGCATTCCACACTCGTCGCGAGAAATGCGCGGTGCCCAATTGGCAAGATGCTTACAAAATGAGGAATTGCAAAAATATGTATAAATTAAAACCCACACTATGGGTATGAATATTGATCGCCAGGAAACAGCGCATCTAGCCTAATAAGAGAATAGTTCGGCAACGACCTAGTATTCGAAAAGGGAATTTTATCAGCCGTATCATATCAGAGAGAAAGTTGAGAAATTGTCATTATATTTTACTTCCATTCATTACGCCGTAGTTAAATTTTCAAGTGAATCGGATACTCGGTTCTCGAGCTGTGACTAAAAACACAATCTTAGCACAGTAGCAACTTAGATGCAGGCCCGCGCTACCGGTCGACATGGTGCAAAATGAAGTTTCCTACGATGATCAGCACCCTCAATATCCTCTTTTCACAAATTATCGAAAAATCGCTGTGCCACCCCCTTAACAACATTGTATGATTCTTACGCAACCGGCCTCATATATTAATACCAATGCTGTTCTGAAAAAGGCTTAGTATGTACTAGGTTTACCCACTAGCTTACCCTAGTCAGCGACTCGGGTATTGGGTCTTCAATCGATTAATAGGCGAGACGACGTCAAGGATCGAGCGTATCAGTCGAGAAGCGTCGAAGATACGATGTGGAGGAACACGGAGACTCGACTCAAAGAATGTTTACCCGCAACCTTCAGCCACTGTCCGATAGGGAGGGGGGAGAGGGAGGAGGTATAACTGGGGTTTGAGGGAAAGGTGGGGTTTATAAAGGGTTCTTGATTGGCTCGTTGCATATGTAGATGATGATGGAGTGAGGGGGACAAGGGAGGATGAAGGGGATTAGTCTTCTTAATGAGAATGACGAGAGTGAATATGAATATGTAATCCCTGTAATTGTATTATATGAACAAGTGGCACTAAGCATCCAGAATTAAGCCGAACGCAAAGCAATGGCCTTCTTTGGCCAAAGATGACTTTTCCGGAACTAATCGAATAGCACTTGGCACTTGCAAAAACACTTGAAAAGTCAACTATTTTCGGGTCCAAGAAACTAATTTCGAGTCCAGGAAACTATTTACCAGTCCAGGAAACTATTTCGGGTTCCTGGAAACTATTTCCAGGTCCAGGAAACTAATTCCGGGCCCAGGAAACTAATTTTGGGTCCACGACACTTTTCCATGTTCAGCTCAGCCGAACCGGGTCCTGGAAACTATTTCAGGATCCGGGAAACTATTTTGGGTACAGGAAACTTTGTTGAGCCACCCAAAAAACAGAGTCGATTTTTTAACAAAATTTCTATTAGTTCATGACAAATATCAAATCTTTCAGGATTGATATGCAACACAAGCAGCCTCAAATGGCAGTGGACTGATGGGTCGGCATTAGACTACAAACCATCTGAATACGATGCAGGTTCGACTATTTTTTTAATATAAACCAACGGATTCCATACCGATTAATCATTTTGAAAATTATTAAGCAAAATATATCTGATCATAATATGTATTATTTGAGCATTGAATTCAAATTGCAAGACGGGTTGTGTTTGGCATATGGCAAGCACCAACGGATCTTGGAATTATGGTATGCTCAAAATTTATTTAAAAAAATTTTTTTTTGCATATTGGATTCTTGCTCTACTCTTGTTGTTGTTTGTTACTTATTTGTTTATATTTGCATATTATAATATTGCGCGATTCAGCATGTTCCAATTCGGGAGTATATTTCAATGTTTTCTGTACGATCCAATTGCCCCAGCCTATTTTTTCCGACGATGGTTGCGAGAATTTCAACGATGATAGCGAAGACGGAGTTTGCTATCAGGCAAGCGACTGTTATTAAAAAAAAGTTCCTACTGCTACTTATATCCGATATTTAGACTATCATATTTAGACTATCACCCACAAAACATTAAAATTTTGATACATAATTCCAGGTGGCCAATATTGTGCAAAATTGGCAAGAGGCACAGATTATATGCCGCAGTTTTGGAGCCGATGTTTCCTCTGTTCACAATTTGAAGGTTCACTAGTTATTACAAACAGAGAAATATCTATTTTTAAGGAGAACTCATTCCTGCGTCGATTAGCCATTTCTAACGGAGCGATTTTTTTTTTTCGATTATAACACATTTATCAAGAGGTCGGGTTAGGTGAGAGCTCTGATGTGCATGGCATTCCAACTGGCTTTTCTTGCTTCGTTGAGAAAGTTCGGGCCAACAGTCTTGCGGAAGATATCGCTCCATCTAGTCATTGGTCGACCTCTTCTTCTTTTTCTTGTCGGGAACCATTCGATCACAGATCGGCTCCACTTCCAATTGTCGTCATTCGCGATCTTGTGCAACCAAAACCATTTCCTTTTCTGCGCATCTCGCACAAAGTCCCGAATTCGAGTTGAATCTCGCAACCGCTCATTAGAGACATGATCGAGCACAGTACAACCTACCATCCATCTTTCCATTCGACGTTGAGCCACTGATAATCGATTCATTTGTGCATTGGTCAGAGCCCAACATTCGCAACCATACAATACCGCGGGGAGAATGCAGCCATTGAATAATCGACGTTTGTGAGCCATTGGGATACCCCGATTGATGAGAAATGAGCGGTGTTTGTGAAATGCCCCATACCCTGCTTGAATTCTCCGTGTTATTTCCCAGTCGTCAGTCCCGTTAATTGTTATCCCACTTCCCAAGTATACCACCTTTTCCTGCAATTTTACAACCTTTCCAGCTACTTTAACTATTCTGGGTAGGGGTTTGGATGTCATTCCGATGGTCTTATCCCCGTTGAGCTGCAGTCCCACTCCCGCCAAAACCTTTTCTAGTTCCACGGCCATGCTTTGAATTTGTCTTTCATCGTGTGAGATAATGACAGCATCATCAGCAAATAGGATATGAGAAAGGAACCGACCATTTATGTAAATTCCCTTCTTAGACCAGTCTAATTGGCGGAATGCCCTATCTAAAACTGCAGTAAAGAGTCTTGGGGACAAGCAGTCACCTTGACGAACCCCCCTTCCAACCTTAATTTCCACCTCACTCCCGTTGACCACCAGCGCATTCTTACTTCCCTGAGAGAGACCCGCTAAGAATGAAACATTAAACATTAACATTAACATTAACATTAACGGAGCATTAAACGGAATCTACCTAGGCGCCACAATGTCGGGAAAGGGAAACGAATTTGGATGGATCGACGGATCGCAGTGGGATTATGACAACTTCTTCCCAGGTCTTCTTCCCCTTCTTTTTGCTTCTGTTTTTATTACGTAAAATCAGAACATGAACGGATCAACCTGAAATATTTGTTTTACAGGATTCCCCATTGCCGGACTAGGGGACTGCCTTGTGATAGATACTGATGGCACATCGGGACAATGGGCAAACGTTGATTGCTCAGCCCAACTTTCTGTCGCATGCACAAAATCTCGTGATTTGAATTATTCTTGTTTATTTATCAGTTTTGAAATGTTAATTTTGTTAATTTTTGAAATTTGAAATGTTAATTTTGTTAATTTTTGAGATTTGAATTATTCTTGTTTATTTATCAGTTTTGAAATGTTAATTTTGTTAATTTCAGAAAGTATATCATAGAAAGTCACAATACCCGAGCTGTAGCCTTTATGTTTTTTTTAGTGATGTTAATTTTTCAGAAAATTATTCTCCACCAACTTGTACCACTGGCCCTTGGAAAGAAGGTCAAATTGTGAGATTTTTTGATTATTTTTTAATTTAAATTCCTTTATTTTCGATCTTCTCGCCTGGATACCCGTTTGATGCGGCAACTCCATGCGATTACCTGTTAGAAGTTGATGCAGGGAAGAGGGTTGAACTAGAGGTAATCACAAAAAATTCACTGAACTCAAAATTATCTGCTCATTCTTTCTAGATAATTTCGCTGGAAGCTAACCCCTGCTGTGACTACGTAACTATCATCGAAAACTACTTTTGCGGGAACTTTCTTGCCAAGTATTTTCTAGATTATGGATTTTTTTCACACTTTATGTTTCAGTTTGACTGGAGAAATAGAAAGAAAATTGATAACGACCAGCTCGTCTAATTTCATGAGAGTTTCTTGGCAACCGAATGGAGGCGTGAACGTTCGAGGAATGATGGTAACTGCAACTATTTTCATTTTTAATAAAACAAATGTTTTTGCAGATGTCTTTCCGCGGCGTTTGAGAACCATTTCATTTGCAACGGATAAATAAAGTTCAAATGTTTTTTAAATTGCACCCTGTCGGTCGTGGTTGACAATTGTTCCTCCTCCTCGTACTCAGTTGAATCAAGAGTTCCTCAGGCCTCTTGTCTAGGTCCGATCCTCTTCAGTATCTACATATCAGACATTGACCGGTTGACGGACATCCACATATGGAATAAGGCAGGGCAACCGATTCACGGAGTGAATGATAGAGAGGAACGAAAGGGAGCAGAACTCCATAGTCCGGATTAGACTGCGGAGAGGAAGAAAAGATTGAGGAAAGTATCATTCCTTGAGGAAGAGTGAAAAGCGCGGTCTACTCTTCCGGAAGAGTAAGAACTCTTCCGGAAGAGTTGAATGGAGAATTTTTCTTGGGTCTGTGATAATTAGGAAATGAATTTTCATGAATAATTGAGGCATGGGACATTGTGAGAAGCACCGAGCATTCACCTGGAACCATTTTGAGAGAAATTTTCGACTATGAGGCTACGTCACTCTCACAAATTGCCCATGAAAGAGTCCTTATTGGAATATTTTTGACAAATTTAAGCTCAGATTGATTAGAAATCTTGCTACCTCCTACTTTGTTGTATCTTAGACACCCTTTCATCGTAAAACATTGGATTCAATGCGATGCTAATCAGGCAATGGAGTGAAGGGCATTCGAACCAAATTGCAATGCAAATGTGCTCTAGAGGACTTAGACGAGCTATGTATGCAAATTCAAAACCAAGCGCTCGAAAAATCGTGGTCAAACATTGAAAACAGACCGAAAGAGAATCTACTCCTCCGGAAGGGTCGCCACTCTTCCGGAAGAGTTATTCCTTTTCCCTCTCACTCTCCCTCTCCCCCTCATTCCTCGTTGCGCCGAGGAATAGACCCTTCCTTTCACTCTTCCTCTCCGCACTCTAGTCCGGATAGACATCCCTAGTTGGTACCCCTTTTCTTGTCGGTGATAAAATACATTTTACATTTTTCAACGGTGCATTATCATAAAGCTTATCAGACGCGTAGTCAGCTTTGTTTCGACTCAATCGCTCAACACTGTGTATTGATAAGAACCGAAGAGGCTTGCGAATTGAGCTCAAATTCAGAGCAGATATTTTCAGCCCATCCTCTAATGTGATTCTGGAGATAGTTTAATTTTTTTCTCTCTCAGATGTGATCTCAGTTTAAACTTTTCACCAAAATCACGTGATCGTGAGAATAAAAAATAAAAATAATTGGGATTTACGCGGCACTTCCAATATGATATAAAAAGGGGGGAATGCGACGAGACCAACAGGTGTATGGAAAGTTATATTTTACTAACAATTATTATTAAATAGCCGGATCATGTTCAGATGACGTTCCATGGAGTGCGATGCAAATTGAATTTAAAGAGAGATTTTCCATTAAATTTATTCCCGTTACATTTAAAAAAACGACTCGCTTACGATCTTCAAGTCCGCATTGCTAAAAATCGATGATCAATTTTGAAATCTCACCCATTAACGATTCATGAAGCGACAAGCTTTTCATCTCCAGTCATCAAACCGTGATCATTGGAAGATAGGAAGGCCGGAAATGATGAGAATAAAAAAATTACCACTATCATAATGCAATCTCACAGAGGTCAGGGGGATTGAGTGACTCATTTCTCAATGAGACAATTTTGAAATTTCTTCGATCAACGAATCTTGACGCGGCAAGCTTTCATGTGGCTCCAAACCGTCGCCTTAGTATGCGTATTTAACGATTCAGGTACTATTGATAAGAATGAAGCTTGAGAGGCTCACTCGACAATTGTTTCCTCTCGGGTGCGTTTCAATATGAAAAGGCTCTTTCTCTTGTTCTTCACAATACGTGAGTGTACTTATTGTTTTCTTCTTTTATTTCTTATGTGCTAATCATTATATTGCAATCAATATATTGCAAACGCCATGACTATTCCAGCGTTCATTCGTGGTGCCTGCCCGGATGGCTTCAAGCTCTATGCCGGCGGACAGTGTGAGCTGATAACGCCGTTATACTATACCGGCGTTCGTTACGACCAAGCAGTAAATACTGCGATTTCCAAGTGCAAGGATAAGCATGCTCAACCGATCATTATTCACTACGCTGAAGTGAGAAAACATTCTGAGCTACTTTTAAAATGAAAGTACTTCAGCAAAATTCGTATTTTGCCGGCAAGTACAGCTCATATGCTCAACCACTTGGTAAATGCATTCAAATTCTTTCCATGAAATTACGACAGGCAGGTTTTTCATTTTGCCAACTCTCAAGTTCTGGTTTGCGGGCTGGTATGCAACACAAGCAGCCTTAAATGGCAGTGGTCGGATCATTCGGCACTTGACTACAAACCTTCGGCGGGCTACAGCTCGGGTATTGTGACTTTCTATGATATACTTTCTGGTAATTCTATTAGATTTTTTTAAAATTCTTCATTCAAACTGTTTTCAGCATTGAACTCAAATTGCTACACTGGAGCTGTGTGGTATATTGCGCGCACCGACGGATATTGGTCTGTTGGTAAGTTTAAATTAATTTTCTTTTATATTATTTCGATGGTTCATTTTTTTTAAATATTTTATAATGAATATGTAAAGTAAAGTAAAGTGTATGTAAAGTGTGATTCAGCGTCTGGATCGTCAACATCTTCGTTCAATGTTTACTGTACTATCCAACTGCCTCAGCCGATTTATTCCGAGGACGGTTGCGAGTATTTCTATGATGATAGCGAAGACGGAGTCTGCTATCGGGTTCGATTCTTTTTCTATTCCGAAAACACCATTTCACACAGTTCTCCCAAATACAGTCCTGGCGATTCCCCCTATGAAAACGGAGCGCTCCGGGTGACCCCGGGTGACCCCCAATGACCCCACGCCTCGTGCTCTTTCAATGATATTCAAAAAGTCGCCAATTTGTTTCTGTCGTGTTCAGCGTTCAATTCTGCATCGATTCATATAAAAACCTAACAATTTTTTTTATTTTAATTAATTAAACTAATTTTCAAAAAAGTGGCGAATAAAACGATTCGTGCATCAAAGAGTACACTTCCGATATTTATGATCAGCCGCTGCAAAAAGGTTTTGCTAAATAGCGTAGGTGTACTGTTCGATGCACGAATCGTTTTATTCGCCACTTTTTTGAAAATTAGTTTAATTAATTAAAACAAAATTTTTTGTTATGTTTTTATATGAATCGATGCAGAATTGAACGCTGAACACGACAGAAACAAATTGGCGACTTTTTGAATATCATTGAAAGAGCACGAGGCGTGGGGTCATTGGGGGTCACCCGGGGTCACCCGGAGCGCTCCATTTTCATAGGGGGAATCGCCAGGACTGTATACCTAATAGTTTGTGCGTAATAAAAATTCTAAGGTCGGTGAGGACGCTGAGACCTGGCAAGAAGCTCAGCTAAACTGCAAGAAAGTCGGAGCGAACCTCGCCTCAGTTCACAATCAACAGGTTCGTGCACTTTTTCAAGTATTCATTTGCGAATAAACAATGGATGAAATATTTTGACGATCTGTTAAATATCGAAAAGCCGCAAACGCTGTTATCAGAAGGTAGTAAAGTGGATAGATCAGTGCCGGACTGGAGTTTGGAAGAAGTGCGTTGGGCAATTGGAAAGTGCCCTTGGAGGAAGGCATATGGGCCTGATATGATACCAGTGGATGTATGGAAGGCGGTGAATGAGACAGGTGTATGGTGGCTGACTATATTGTTTAATCGTGTTTCGAAGGATGGAAAAATGCCGGATGATTGGCGAAAGAGTGAAATAGTCACGCTATACAAAGGAAAGGGGGACATTCGAGAATGCGGAAACTATCGCGGAATCAAGCTGATCTCTCACACGATGAAGATCTTTGAACGATGTATGGATAGGCGATTGAGAGAGATAGTGCATTTAAACCCTTCCCAATTTGGATTCGTGGCCGGATCGTCAACCACTGAACCGGTGTTTTTGCTGTCTCAAATAGTAGAGCGGCACACCGAGTATCGTCAAGGTATTGCCGCTGCTTTCTTGGACCTGGAGAAGGCATACGACCGAACGCCGAGACGGCAGATATGGAGAAGTTTGCGGAATAAAGAAGTTCCGGAACAGTATGTGAGATTGATACAAGAAATGTATGAAGGGGCAACAGCCCGAGTACGGACTCCGTTTGGACCAACCGAAGATATAACTATCAAAGTGGGTGTCCATCAAGGCAGCGCTTTGAGTCCATTCTTGTTCATATTAGTGCTTGAGTCAGTGTTGGGAGATTTGATGGAGGAAGCACCTAAATGCCTAGCGTATGCCGATGACTTGTGTCTGATTGACACGGATATTGGAAGACTGGAGAATAGAGTGCAGGAAGTGCAGATGAGACTGAAGGCAGGAGGACTCACACTCAACACTCGCAAGACAGAATTTATGAAAATCGGTGGAGAGAAGGAAGCTATGAGTGATGTGGATGGCGTAGAGATCGGTCAAGTGAAGGAGTTCCGATATCTTGGATCGCTGATCACTGACGAAGGAGGAGCTGAGAGAGATGTGAACAGTAGAATAAAGAGCGGATGGGCGAAATTCAATGCATGTGCTGGCATATTACATGACAAGAGAGTGAGATTAAAATTAAAAGGAAAGATCTATAGATCGATTGTGAGACCGGTGATGATGTACGGTAGTGAGTGCTGGGCACTGACGGAAGCCATGCAGGATAGAATAAGTGTAGCAGAGATGAAGATGGCAAGATGGATCTGTCGTGTAAGATTGAAGGATAAAATCAGGAATGAAAGAGTTCGAACGATGTTGGGCATCGCACCGATAGCGGAAAAGATAAGAGAAAGGCGTTTGAGATGGTACGGGCATGTTAAGAGGCGAGACAAAGAACATCCGTGTCGTAAGATCCTCCAGTATAAACCCCCAGGAAGGCGGCCAAAGGGAAGACCCAAAATGAGTTGGGAGAAAGTAATAAAGAAAGATTTTGCGACGAAGCGATTAACTGAGAGACACACGCTTGATCGAGTGCTCTGGAGAACAAGGACTTCACATCCAGACCCCGTGTAACGAGGAGAGAAGACGCTTACAATCGAGAATACGAAGAATTTGTCCCCTCATCTTCATTGTTTTCATGTAACCCCCTGTTGTAACGATTCGACCTGGATAAATATGATGTGATGTGATGTGAATCAGGGGATATACACTTAGGGCTTCTATGAAAACCTATGAGTGGACAAGATGAGATGATAAAACGATTGATTATCAGGAGAACAATTATCTTCGTCGGCTGTCTGTCTCACAAAATGCGATTACCGGATTGTTCCTTGGAGCTACGATTTCGGGCAAGGAAAATAATTTCGGATGGATCGATGGAACGCCTTGGGACTATCAGAACTTTTATCCAGGTTCCATTAATTTTATTGTCATGTGCTATGCTTCAGGGAAAAGTTGAGTGGATGTCAATTCACACTGCAGCTGAAAAATATTTGGAATTTAGCGGCTTAATTGTTCATTTGTCAAAGCCAACACTTGTTATTTTTGTAGGCTTTCCACTGCCCGGCTTCGGTGATTGTGTGGCCATGGATACTTCAAGCACTGCTGGACTCTGGATGAACTTTGACTGTAATTCGAAGCTGCCCGTTGCGTGCATACGCGATAGTGCGTATATCCCTCCCTTGATCTGCTACAAACTCACTGCAAATGCAAAATATATTTACATTTTCAGAGATGACAAACCTCGTCGCCAATTATACTTGCTCTGCAGGACCCTGGGAGGAGGACACACTGGTATCCTTGATATGACTCCCAAAAATTATACATTTTTCAGATCACCTCACCCGGATTCCCTTACAACGCATCCACGCCTTGCGAATTCTTCTTGATGGCTGACGACGGAAAGCATGTGGAGTTGGAGGTATTTAATTAATTAAAATAATTTTAATTTTTAAATACTCAAATACAACTTTGCAGATTCTTCCCCTCGAAGCCAATCCATGCTGCGACAATCTTGTGCTCTACGATGGCTATATGTCAGGCAGCAAAATAGCAACGTGACTTATTGGAATAAATCCCAACAATAATATAAGTTTTCAGTGTCACCGGCATTCATACCAACGTGACGTATACTACGACGCAAACCAATTTCATGAGAGTGTCGTGGGAGCCGAAGGGTGGATACAATGTGATGGGACTCGCGGTGAGGATTCTCAAATTATGCAAATTTATGAAAAATATCTTCTACAGATGACGTTCCGCAGCGTGTGAGCTCTAAACCTGAACAAGGATTTTTTTATTCAGTCTAGTTTTTCGCTTTCGATAAATACGATATGTTGCAATCATTTCATTCAGTTGAACGGAATTTTGTGCTACATTTTTAGTTTTTTCGGCTTCGATTGATCTAATAAATAAATGCAAGCTATAGAACTTTGAACCACTATCCTGTCAATCGTGAAAAACCAATCTTTTCCATTTCAATAATCTACTATTTTTGACTCGCTCAGCAGCCATTTAACGGACTAATCAACACCTCTTTACAACAGATACGAAATGATGCCATAATCAGTAACTGATAACTTACACTCCTTACTTTCTGCGTTCCCTAATCGCTCTGACTGGGAGAGACCACTATGCGTGAAGAAATCCTAATTAATGTACAGAATCGACACTCAAATTTAGATGAGGTGCGGCATCCTGCTTAAAAGGAACACATTTCTGATTATTCCACATTCGTGGTGTGATTTGGCATGCGGATCGTTCTTCTCTTCTTCTCGATTTTGTGTGAGTTGCCAAATATGCATTTTATTGTATCTTTTCCCCTCGTTCAAAATCCATATTCCCATTCTGTATCACCAAGAAATCGGTGCGCGCCACTCTCATCTCTTATGCGATCTCATCAGCCAGCGGAGTTAGAGACATCTTATACACTCGCCGACAAAAGTCATTGCCAACTTTTTCAATGTTCTGTAACTTTTGAGCCAGGAAAGCAATAAATTTGAAACTTGGACATTACCGAGAAAAAGTAAGGGAAAATATTTTCCACATAAAACTGAATTGCGAAAAATCGATATTATTGCATAAAAATCGATATTATTGTTACTATTGAATGGTTTTGCAATGTTCCTGCACGTTAACCATAATTTTACAAAATTCACCCGTGGAGTGGTGAAAGGTCAAACTCAGGTTATCTGAAAAAGTGACTTTTGGGCGTCAAAGATGTAAATGAAGACCGATCTTTACCAAACTCTCAGGATCTTAGTTACTCGTCATAAGAAGCAGAATGATCCTTAGAACGAGTCTCTAGCACGTCTGGGTGCGGAGTTATGAAAATCCGACCCTGAATTTGCAGCAACCCTGCAGCCGCTGCAGCAAGCGGCAGCAACTTGAAACTTTTGTTCTAGGTAGCCCTCGATCATATGTCTATGTATAAAAAATTTGGACAGTTGAAAAAACTCCATCACAGAATAATGATTTTTCGAAAAAGTACCCTTCGATTGCGTCATCACTATGCAATAATATCGATTTTTCGCAATTCAGTTTTATGCGGAAAATATTGTCCCTTACTTTTTCTAGGTAATGTCCAAGTATCAAATTTATTGCTTTCCTGGCTCAAAAGTTACAGAACATTGAAAAAGTTGGCAATGACTTTTGTCGGCGAGTGTAGATGCCGTCCTCTCCTTCTGTCCTCCGGGCTTAGACCTCGTCCGAGGCGGACAATGTCGAGGATTCTACACCACCGTAACCGTGCCGGATGACGTAGCGGAGAATATCGCAGCGAATAAGTGCAAGGAGATTAATGGACTGCCAATTATCATTCATGATGATGAAGTGAGGTTGAAATATTTTTTCCTAATTGAAATCCATTCATATTGTGACGCAAGCAATTACAAATTCAATATTCAGGAACAAGCCTACTGGAAAAGCCGCGCCACCGGTGCGTACGACCTCGTGCTAGGTAATTTACAATAAAAATTTATAAAAATTGTTCAAATTAAATTTCAGGACTAGTATGCAGCTCTTCTCGATGGATGTGGGCTGATGGCTCGCAGGTCGATTACCATCCGCCTTCGTTCATTCCCAGTGAGATATTCCCCTATTAGCATTTATTTGCATTATGGATTAATTTTTATAGACAGATCATTCAAGTCCGTCATTAATTGAATCTTTTACTGCTGTATAATCGAAAGGCGCTAAAATATGCGTATCGTTCAGCTCTGGATGAAGAGTGCAGCTCCGGCTGTGGATGCAGGGCAAAGACGGCATGTGGCGAGAATGTGATCTTTTAAAAAAAATGCGTTAAATATATGTTAAATATATAAAAAAATATCTATGAAGGGTGCGGCGATGACCAGGACACGTTCCAAGTGTACTGCACGACGCAAATGCCGCCTCTTCCCGTCCCTTCCCCTGACGGGTGCGACGGATTTAAGGACAATGGGGATGATGGAGTGTGCTATCAGGTTTTGTTTACCAACTGTAAATTGCCTGCCGAAATTTCGCAACCGATTGTAAAAAAATATGCTTACGATCGCAATTTGCATGATGCAGGTAAGGGCAGTTCATTTGATTGCTTTTTGCGAAATTTTGGCTGGTCTAAATAAAATCTTAGCTATTTTGCAGGTTAGCACAACTGCTGAAAGCTGGAATGACGCTGAGCTGATTTGTCGAAAACTGGGAGCCAATTTGGCCTCGATTCATAATGACCATGTGATAATGGTTTTAATTCCGATGACAATCTAAAAATGGCAGGAAAACTCATTCATTCGCCACCTCGCCGTTTCCAAAGGTGAAGTACGCGGAGTGTTCATCGGTGCCTCGAGTGGTGGTCGGGGCGAAAAAGAGGCCGATTTTGCATGGGTCGATGGATCTCCTTGGGATTACAGCCTATTCTATAATGGTGTGTTCGCAAACTGCAACTTCAGACAACAAATCGACATCAATAAACACTTTACAACAAAAAAAATCACAGTTTGAGTTGACAGAGTTTGCGTGCGAAAATGCTCACATTCGCTCAGGTTTCCCAAAGGACGGATTTGGGGCCTGTCTGACCATGGATACCTCTACAACATCCGGACAGTGGATGAACATTGATTGTGCTGCGAAATTGCCCGCCGCTTGTGTCCGAGGGCGTACGTCATTTTCGGAAATCGTCCTACTAAACATTGACATATTCAGAAAGAACCGCGCCTGTGTGCAGTTCAGAAACATGGAAGGAGCACGCGCTTGTATGTTTATATTATTTCAATCATTTTTTATTGATGTTTTTATTATTTAATTTCATTGTTTACCCTATAGAGTGGATGCTGAATGGAACAAAGCAGGGATGAGTTGCTGACAGCAGCAATAATAAAATCGCAACAAAATGCAGATAACTTCTCCCGGATTTCCATATAACTCGGCCACTCCTTGCGAGTACTTTTTGATGGTTGAATCCGGGAAGAGGGTCAATGTTGAGGTAAATTAAAAATTAAAAAAAATATTTATTTTATTTTTTTTTAATATTTAGATTCTTCTGCTCGAAGCGAATTCCTGTTATGATTCGCTCACAATCTATGATGGATACTTGGGCGGTGATGTGCTTGTAAGGTAGTGAATTTTTTTTCTCGAATTTTTTAAATCAAGATTGAAAAATGGTAATATTGAAGTTTGTAAATTTAGCCTCACTGGTGAAGTATACAACGTAAACTACACGACTACCACGTCGAACATCATGAAAGTTGCATGGCAACCAAATGGAGGAATAAATGTGCTCGGATTGGCGGTAGGGAATTTTTGAAAATTTGTTTATTGAAAATAATAATTTCAGATGACCTTCCGTGCAGTTTGACATGGCCTCACCGGTTGAAGGAACACTTACTCCAACATTATCTCAGACTATCTCAAATACATTTATTTTGTTGTATTATTATTGGAATGGACAATTGATTTGTCAGTTTTCACCTTCAATATTAACTTGTCACAATCAAAAATGAGTTGAAAACAGGATCTGTTGGAAAACATTCTAGGAAAATCACCGAGAATAAACGAAAGAGTGATGTGAGAAATTTCGAAATTAAGATGATATTTGCTTCTTCTATGACGCCCTTCAGTCGAAGGAACAATTTCTCGCCAATTTAACTTTTGGTCCCCGTCTGAGACATTCAAAATCTATACCTCCAGAACTGTGAAAAAATCAATGAAAAATATTTCCTTTTATTTATCGTGAATCGAATCTTTACGAGCGTCAAGCCATTTCTTATCAACACTCTAAACCATTGTCTTGACATATTTGCGAAAGAAAAGCGGCTGATAAGAGCGAGGTGAAGCTATCTATCATCGCATTACTTTCGATCACTTACGACTCTTTCAACTCACTCTATAATCGAGATGTGGAGATTGTTCCTAACCTTCTTTACATTTCGTGAGTTTCCTTAATTTCAAAGCGGAAGACTTCTAATAATCATGCATTTTGCGCGATTCGGAATCGATATTTCCAGCCGTAATTCACTGTTCGTGTCCGGATGGTTTCGAGCTCATTGCTGCTGGCGAGTGTAGAATGCTGAAAACTATCAGCCTGAACGCTCACGATGATAACGCAACGGACACATTCACTTCGCAATGCAAAAATTACCAAGCCCAGATCGTGATCATACACAATGACGAGGTAAATTTGTTATGATTCTGAAAGACGATTACATAGTGCCAAATATAGAAAGGTCCTAGATATTAATCCGTATCTTAGGTACAAAATAAAAAAAGTTCTTAGATCCGTATCGGAAAAAATTTAATAACATGTATCCCAACCGAACAATTAACTAATAAGTTGTTGAGACCAAATGGTGTTATATTATTAATAATTCCAGCAGCAAACGTACTGGAAGGAAAAGTTGGCGCTTGTGCTGTTGAAGGGGTCTCCCCCTATTCCACTCTCCCCTCCCTCTCATTTTGCTCTCCTCCGCAGAGGAGAGCGCGGCCCCCCCCCCCTCAGAGGAGACCAAGTCCGCGGGGGCAAATGCTCCCCTCCCTCTCCTCAGATAGGAGAGCGATGGACTGAACCAGAGAAGTGAAATCCACAGCTTATATAGGGTGAGATTGGATGTAAATGATTGGATGTAAATTCAACGAGAGACAAGAGAGAAACAAGAGACATAATCTCATTTTGAGTTGATTGATTTGAGAGAGAATGGTGTGAATTCTCACAATTCAATTCGCATTCTCAAAAACAAAGCACTGAGCACCAAAATGAGCTCTACGCCTAAGCACCAACCCTAAGCCTTAGCGCTAAGCACTAAGCATTGAGACTAAGTCATTGTAATGCTAAGCATGGCATTTGAGGCTTAGTGCTTAGTGCTAAGTGCTTAGGCTTAGGGTTCGTGCTTAGTTCTTAGCTTAGTTTGTCTTTTTTTAGTATTCCCTTCAAAATAGGGTCTAGGCGAGAGAGGGGAAGATCGAAATGAACTAGACGACCGTGCGGAGTGCGCCGAATGAGGTGAAATGAGAGTGAGGGGAGAGTGGAATAGGGGGAGACCCCTTCAACAGCACAAGCGCCGAAAAGTTCTATTGGGACATTCCTTTAGGTATGTGTGCATTGAGTTTCTTAGGAAACAAGCAATTATAATATTCGATTTTGCGAGGATTGGTATGCAACACACGTTCACTCAAATGGCAGTGGTCGGATGGGTCGGCTTTGGATTACAAACCACCTAACAGTGCAGGATATAATTCAGGTTGCAGTAATTTATTTAGTTTATGTTTTTTTATAAACCATTAATTTCAGATTTGGATATTAATTGCAAGAATGGGTGTACTTGGTTTATTGCTGATACCAATGGCTTATGGGGAGAGAGTAAGCACTTCGTGCCTATAAATGACAATGATCCGGTAAAATTATTCTTAGATTCCGCCTATAACTCGATTAAATTTAACCTAGTATAATAAAGAGGAAACCAGAGATTTTTTTTCAGGGTGTGACTCCAATGCCCATAATTTCGATGTTTACTGCACTGCACAACTTCAACAACCGATTCCATCTGGGGGTGGATGTGAAAGTTTCGAGGACGACAGCGATGATGAAGTCTGTTATGAGGTAACCGAGTAAAATGATTAAAGAAAAATTAAAGAATTGTGACTATGCATCGAATTCATCGCTTGGATGTTCATTCAAGTTCATTAATATTGCGTTCATCTGATACAAAATAGTTTGAGAAATCAACACTCACAGGTTGCAAACGCTGCGCAAAATTGGAAAGAAGCTCAAACGATCTGTAGAAGTTTCGGTGCTGATGTGGCATCCATTCACAACGACCAGGTAAAATAATTTTCATAAACGACATCATGCCTATTCTTACAATTCTATTATATTGTTAGGAGAACTCGTTCCTCCGACGCTTAGCTGTATCGAAAGGAGCCGTTAACGGAATGTATCTGGGAGCGAGTCCTTCTGGAAAGGGAAATCAATTTGGATGGATTGATGGATCAGAATGGGATTATGAGCATTTTTATCCTGGTTCGTGTATAAAATTTAATTGGAGTTTGTTCATGAATTTTTAGGATTTCCAATCAGTGGGCTGGGCGATTGCGTCGCCTTGGATACCGGAGACACATCCGGGTAATGGGCCAACATAGATTGCAGTTCAAAATTATCAGTGGCGTGCACGAGACAACGTAAGTTTTAAAGTTTTTTTTGTTTTTTTTTAAATAAATATTTTTTATAGATGATTACATCTCATCCGGTTGCTACACTGGAGCTTGGAAGGAAGAAGAAATCGTAATAGTCATGTCATTACATTTTGTTTAGCCCTTGTTCAGGCGTATTCACCGAGCTACCCATTTGATGCCTCGGTCCCATGTGATTTTATTCTCTCGGTCGACCCTGGGAAGAGAGTGGAATTGGAGGTGCGCCGGATTAGTACCTGAAAATTGTTCTCATTGCGCGCATACAGGTTATTGTTCTCGAGGCTAACTCTTGCTGTGATTATCTGATAGTGCATGAGAGCTATGTTGGATCGAACATTATTGCCAAGTATTATCTTTTTTGAAGCGTACTCGTACTACGTTTTTTAATTAGTCCGGACATAACGAAATTCCGCGTACTCAAATCGTTTAGGTTAGATTTCTATACCTTTAATGAATACTTTTCAATGTTTAAACAACTGTTAGGAAGTATTAAATTCCATTTAGGAGCAAGGGAAATCTATTTGAACGTATTTATAAGCATTTGGTGTGGTCGGGCGCCTTTTCCGATAATCGTCAATTTCCCCATACGCGCGTACAATTTATTTGTCAAGTTTTGTGAAAACCGTAATACAAAATATTCATAAAAGTCACATTTTCAAGCTTGACGGGTGCACTAGACAACACGTTTTACACGACCACTTCATCGAATTCCATGAGAGTATCTTGGCAACCAAACGGAGGAGTGAACGTGAGAGGAGTCATGGTAATTTTATTTAATCATTATATTAAGTCCAATAATATTTTTTCAGTTCACATTCAGAAGCGTGTAAAGATGTACGCTAGTGAATGACATTCCAAATGGAATTGTATTAACCGCTTTGATAAATTGATTTTTTTGTTCTATTCATTTCAAATTCATTGGAAAAATTAACGACCCCACCCCCCACAGGCGACCTTAATCACTCACAGTGAACTCAATTTTCACCGTGAAACATGCCTTTCGTATTACTCCTTTGCCCAATCTCTTATAAAAACTCTACTAAATGTCATCATTTCCAAGCCCTCTAATGTGATTTCTTGATTATCTCGTATGAATCAACGAATCGAATGAACTACCTTTTGCATCTGCGAGAACCGACTGCAAATGTGCATTGACAGCGACTGCAGCCAGCTCAAATCGGAGATGCCGTCGTATTACGATCGATGATAGGAGAAAACAGGAGCTATTGGGGAAACCCGGATGCGAAGGATGTATTGGGTTGGTGCATAAGTTTCTTCCCAACGCATTTTCGATTGCATTGCTCTTGTACTGAATTACTCCCAAATTTCCTTGAAATTGGGAATAGGTGTGGGTACGAGGACTATAGGCGTGCATTTGAATTGGCTCAGAGCAGCTTAGTATTTGAGGAAAAAAATCGGAAACAAAAATCATCTAAAACTTGGCCTTTTGGGTATGTTCATTCACCTCGGATTGTTTTCAGATCAAGTGATCCCTGAATTCTCACCAATTTCAGAGGGATTAGGGAAGGGTTACTGGTTGACATGGCAGTGAAATATCCGGCTAAAGCAACTCATACGAAAAGCTGGATCGTTAAATGTGGCTATTTCGATCGTCGGTTTACGACACACAACTTTCGAAGATATGATCTTGAGGATTGAGTATTTCGATGATCTCCAAAACATAAATGTGAGTATAACAGGTAGTCTTCGTTGATTTGCAATACACTTGGAATCTCTACGTCTATCGAGACGAAATTGATGATCTTAACGAAATAGAAAAAAATGATTCGAATATAATTCCTTTATCGAAATAAATTCCTTTATCTACAGAAACAAATAACGCATTATTTTCATAATTTCGAAATTGCTCACGTCACTCTTTCGTTTACTGCCGAATCGCCTCATCATGATGTAATTCACGATCTCAAATATCAGGCTGGTGCAAAAGTTTCTTCCCAAAATTTTCAAGATTGTTTCTGACCTGCCCCTTCCTTGTTCTTTGATCATTCAAGGCATGGTTTTCCACAATCGAAGGCCACTTGAATGCTCTCTATTCCTAGCATAATGGGATCCCTATATGATGACTGAGGCAGATACGATATAAATTCAAAGTCAACGTAATGCAAATTTTTGCTCACTTGTAATCGAGCTAGTGTTCCACGGAGACCTGAGATATCCTCAAATTTCAACCATAGGCGCGTAGTGCAATGATAATATGTCACAACTTTTGCAGAGCTGCAATTCTAACACAAACGGCCCTCTTAAAATAACCGCCTATTCAGAAGTTAGTGCAGCTCAACAAACAGTTATATTAGAAAATCTTGTATCATAACTGTTTGTTGAGCTGCACTAACTTCTGAATAGGCGGTTATTTTAAGAGGGCCGTGTTAGAATTGCAGCTCTGCAAAAGTTGTGACATATTATCATTGCACTACGCGCCTATGGTTGAAATTTGAGGATATCTCAGGTCTCCGTGGAACACTAGCTCGATTACAAGTGAGCAAAAATTTGCATTACGTTGACTTTGAATTTATATCGTATCTGCCTCAGTCATCATATAGGGATCCCATTATGCTAGGAATAGAGAGCATTCAAGTGGCCTTCGATTGTGGAAAACCATGCCTTGAATGATCAAAGAACAAGGAAGGGGCAGGTCAGAAACAATCTTGAAAATTTTGGGAAGAAACTTTTGCACCAGCCTGATATTTGAGATCGTGAATTACATCATGATGAGGCGATTCGGCAGTAAACGAAAGAGTGACGTGAGCAATTTCGAAATTATGAAAATAATGCGTTATTTGTTTCTGTAGATAAAGGAATTTATTTCGATAAAGGAATTATATTCGAATCATTTTTTTCTATTTCGTTAAGATCCGTATTATTAGTGCATATCAATTAACAAACCTACAAAAACTGAATCAATACATGGATCAGTGAATCGTGACAATTCTTATCGTCTCTCTAAACCGTTGTCTCCACATATTGAAAAGCTATTGATAAGAGCGAGGTGAGGCTTCTCCACATTGCTTTCAATCCCCATCGACACTTTCAGCTCACCACTCGATATGAGAGGACTGATTCTGCTCTTCTTTCTATTACGTAAGTTGTTTTCATATTATCAATAGTGAACACGTCTAATTATCATGTACTACCAGCCATAATTCACTGTTTGTGCCCTGATGGCTTCGAGCTCATGATTTCGAGCTCATGATCCCTGATGGCTTCGAGCTCATGATTCTCATGATTTGATTGCGAGTGTCGGATGCTGACTCCCATCAACATGAAGATTCGCGATGACCAAGCAACTGACAATGTAATTTCGCAATGCAAAGCGTTGCAAGCTCAACCCGTAATCATACACAATGACGAGGTAAATATGTTAGGATTATGAAAGTAATTCAATGAGAAAAAGAAAAGAAGCATCCGGATATCAAAAGTTCTTTCCAAGATATGGCTCCTTATCGTAAGCGAACGTACAAAATAAAAATACATGTATATACAAAAAAAATACATGTATGTAATAAAAATATTGAATCGTAGGGTTAGTTTTTTAGTTCGGTGCAGGAAATACCGACCCTCTTTGACTGCAGGCAGCTAGAGTTTTTTTTTTTGAAATTGCGTGCGAAAGTGAGAGAAATCTTGCGGTAGTGGGATTTCAGGGGTGGGGAATCACGACATTTCGGATGTGTCGACACCGAACTTGCCCTAGTGTATATTCCAACACATACATTTGAATATATCGTTTCAACCGAATAATGCTACATAATTATATATTCCAGCAACAATCGTACTGGACAGGGAAAAGAAAGATTTCTAGTTCTTATGTACCTTTAGGTACGTCTCTCAATATACATATCGTGAGATTATTTCCCATTTGTTGACCGTTGACGATCTGAGTAGAGGGAGGAGTGAGGAATACTTTACTTGGATTTCAAAATTTTTCGGAGGAGGCTAGTGATCCGCCTAGTCTCCTTTCCCCTACCTCTTCCCTTCCTCTCTCCTAGTCAATCAATGGCTCCCTAACCAGCAGATTGAGTTTGCTGAGCATTTAAAACGCACGATACATACTTCGAAATAATTGAGGATTGGTATGCAACACAAGTTCACTCGAATGGCAATGGTCGGATGGATCGGCAGTTGACTACAAACCATCTGCATCTGAAGGAGGATATTATGAAGGTTCTAAAATTTTCACATGGTGAAGTTGTTTCCTCCTTTCAGGCTTTGATAAAGATTGCACAAACGGATGCGTCGCATTAATCTATAACAGTACTGGATATTGGGCAAGATGTGAGAACAACTTATGTATTTTATGTATAGTAATTTTTATCTCACATTAAATATCCGGAACAACTAGGATTGTGTGTTAGGGAACGACATTTCCGAGGTAACGGAGGCCCATCCCATTTCTAGCACGTTCTTTTGAGGGAGGAACTACACTCTCCCTTCATCGGCAATACCGACATTGTCGGGATCTTTGTCGGGATTTGATCTATCCCCCTCCCTTTTTCCCATCTCCTCCTTCTCCTCCCTTTCCCTCCTCCGCCTCTATTTACAATATCGGTCGGGAATAGAGGGAAGGAGAGGGGAGGGAGGGGATGGGAAGATTGAAGAAGGGTAGGTCAAATTCCGATAATGTCGTTGTTGCCGACTCACTTCCCTTCCCCTCCCCCGTCAAATCGCACGAGAAAGAGAGACGGACGAGGAAGGGATGAGGGAGTCGGCAATTCCGACACCGGTCCCGATCGTGGAACGCTAGGAACTCACTGCGCGGAGTATTGTCAATGTATGTATTTGCAACAATACATGTATACATGTATATAACAATACATTTGCAACATGTATTGTTGCATGCATGTACAACATGCACTGCGCAGAAAAATAAAATATTTAAAAAAAAACTAGGAAGTCACGACAATGAGCGAAGAAAACAGAGGGAATTTGAGGGTGCGGTACCGATGTGGAACCTTTCGATGTTTATTGCACAGTGCAACTTCAGCAACCGACGCCATCTGTAGATGGTTGTGAAAGTTTCGAGGACGATAGCGAAGATGGAGTGTGCTATCAGGTAAATATTATGATGATTGAACTCAAACTTGCCAGTGCTTCGATATAACCACTTCATAATTTTATTAATATTATTCGATTAGGTCGGAGCTACTGCTGAGAATTGGCAAGATGCTCAGATACTGTGCCTCAAACTTGGCGCAAACTTGGCATCGATTCACAGCTCACAGGTTAATCACAATCCTTTTGACCTTTTTTTCTTGGTAAAACAAATCATTTTTGGACATCTTCACACTGTGGAGATGTCCGTAATATTATTTTTTTCAGGAAAACTCTTTCATTCGTCGGATAGCAGTTTCACGGGGAGCAGTGAGTGGAGTGTATCTAGGTGGAACAATCTCAGGGAAAGGATCGGATTTCGGATGGATTGATGGCTCGGCATGGGATTTCACAAACTTTCACTCAGGTGCAAACTGATTTTAGAAATCGCGCAGATCTAGGGAATTCTACTTGATCGGGGAAATGAACCACACCTGCGCACCTAGGTTCTTTCTCTTCTCCGGGTTAATCGGACCATATCGATGCTTGATTCAGGATTCCCTATAACCGGAGCCGGAGATTGCCTGGCCATGGACACATCGACCTCTTCGGGGCAGTGGATGAACATTGCTTGCACGGAAAAACTGCCCATCGTATGCATTCGAGATCGTACGTTTATGAGTCAAATAACTACTTCATTCTAAAAATTGTTCAATTATTGTCTTTCAGAGAAACCAGTTGTTGAACCAACGTGCACCGATGGACCTTGGGAGGAAGGCCACATAGTAAGTTTTTTACTTGTTGGATCCAATTTTATTTCATCTTTCAGATAACTTCGCCCGGTTTCCCATACAATGCCTCGATACCATGCGATTTCTTCCTGATAGTCGATGAAGGAAAGAAAGTTGAAGTTGATGTATGTAACGATTTCAAGAAGCACAAGAAGCAGTGAGTTGTTTTCAAATTGATAAAGTATTTCAGGTAGTGTTTCTGGAAGCGAACTCGTGCTGTGACTCTCTTATCATCTATGATGGCTACTTAGGCGGACACGTCATCGCTACGTGAGAAAATTATTATCTTAAGATAGAAAAATGAGTTCTGCAAAGTGCAACGTCCATTTTCAAGTTTTTCAATTGTGTCAGGAGTTATGTTTATGCGTTATTTTGAGATTAACTGGCGAAATTCGCAATTCGACCTATACAGCAACATCGAATACAATGAGAGTTAGCTGGGCGCCGAATGGAGGCGTGAACGTGAAAGGAATGGCGGTGAGGAATAGTTGCTAATTGTGTGAAAATGACTGACATCTTGCAGGTGACTTATCGTGCCGTGTAAATGTGAAGAATTATTCCATTACTACTTGTTCGTTTATGCGCACTCCAGTGACAACCATCAAATTCATAGTATTTCGTGTTCATATATTTAATGATAAAGTTTGCACTTTTCATTCAATTGTCTCTTCATCATATCAAATGATGTATTGCTAGAAATTATAATATCGATCACATGGATTCCTTCACAGTTTGGCCCTGTAGCGGATCTCTGAACCGTTATCTTGACATCAACGCCAGGGAAAGTGGTAGATAAGGGCGAGGTGAGGCTATAGTCGCATTGCTTGCAAACGCTTTCGACGCTCTATCTTGTTCAACACTTGAGATGCTTACTTTGTTTCTACTGCTCTTTGCATTTTGTGAGTAACTTCTATGGTGAAGTCATCTAATATTCGTGAATTCTGAATGAAACGAAAGATATATTTTCAGCCATAATTCACTGTTCGTGCCCTGATGGCTTCGAACTCGTCGCAGCGGGGGAATGTAGGATGACGACTCCCATCAGCATAAATATTCGCGATGATCAAGCAACAGACACTACAATTTCGCAATGCAAAGCTTTGCAAGCTCAGCCCATAATCATTCATAATGACGAGGTGAATGTGTTAAAGAAGGACAGGCACGTCCATCCTAACCCAACACACAACTTATACAGTCCGGGTTGGTTCCCCCACGAAAACTATCCGGCCCGGCCGGCCCCGACCGGCCCCAAGCGGCCCCACGACCGTTCGTGGCTCGTTGAGATATAAATTTGATATTTACTCTGTGCTTTCCTAGTATTCGTGTGTTGGGTAATCGATCTGCACAGACAGAAAATTTAAAATTAAATTCTCCATTCAGAAAAATGAAGTGAAAGTGGCAAAGATCCGGAAAATCATAAGCGCGCTCCAGCGCCAATCGCAGTTTGAGCTTTTTTTCTTACCGTAATTTGGCAATTAGCCAACTATGACTGATTTGCATTCAATTTCGATTGTCATTGGTTTCGCTCAGTTCTATCGGTTATTTCTTTTTATTTGTTGTGCTATTTCACTCTTCGACCACTGCAGGTCGCGCGACACTCGGTTTTTCGTCGATTATGGGCCGCGATCGGGCAGGATCCGATTTAGTCAGGTACATAGGGCTTTGCCCTGCTTTTTCCCTTTCCTGTGGCGGTCAAGGGGCTTGTGGATACCTTTTCCGGGTTCCGCCTCGCTCGCTCGAGGTGGTCAAGAACAAGAACTTTATCTTCTACCAGGACAAATAACGATAACTACAAAACAACTTCAAAGGTACATGATATTATTTACATTTTGAGCGAATTAGCGAGTACTTTTAGTTAGATAGTATGCCAATTAATCGGTAGTCGTATGATTAGGTGATGCCAGAGGAGTATTAGTCTGATGTTCTTTTGCTCTCAAATCTCTTCTCCTGAGAGTCTTTCTAAACCTGAATCCATATATACTTTATGAGTGATTTCTTGTAAAATGGCTCACTGGCGAAGAGTATCCTTCCATCCAGATGAGAATCCGTTAGGATTAGGATGGCGAAACTTACGATACTGCTTAAATTCGAAAAAATGAAAATGAAATAAATATAATATTTATATTACTTCTTCAACCCATCTTATCTTGAATCGGTCTCGTTTTTCTATTTCCAGCTTCTTCTCTTCCTCATCCTCAGCGATGAGATCGAAGAGGGAACGAACGAAGGCGAAGTGAGAGGCAGTGTGGAGGGAAAGGTGACCGACTTCTTGTTCCTCCATAAAATCTGGACCATTGTCTGTAAGGGTTAATTGAGTGCATATATGATAACGTGGCCTGTTTACACTTAAGTCCCGTCTTGCACAGCATGCGATCGGCAATGCTCTCGAGAAGAGCACGATCCGCCTGTCTCTCCTTACGTAATTCATCGAGAGATTCTTTCACAGCGGACAACTAGGTGAAATTGAGTTTAGTGTAATCTCTAATTAGGTGGTACGGTAGGTTAATCAATTAAATATATAATGATCTAACTTCAGCAGATGAGATGGGCGATGCAGCAACTGCAGCAGTGGCCATAGGAGGAACAGGAGAAGAATCTCTCGAAGAATGGGAAGAGAAGGAAGGACGAATTGGAGTAGGAGCAACAGCACGAGGAGGAGGAGAAGGAGAGCGATTGAGAAGAGGGATAAATCCCTTTCTGATAAAGTATTTATTATGTCCTCGATACATTGCTTAACAGAGATAGTTTTAAATGCGAACCTGCCCCCTTTTGGCTTTTTCGCATCAATCTGCGCTCTTAATTCCTGCTCAGTAAGCTTTTCCTCTGAAGAGAATGAATATCAAAGTGTTCTTTTGTGATATCGATGGACTGACTCTTAATTTTGAGGCGTTTCACAAGATTTCCGGTGGATGGCTCTTTCATGAAAACATCTGGGAATGGGGAAACAGCTGAAAGAAGGATAAGTAAGCAGTAGTTATCATCAATCCGTACTTCTTTGTCTCTTGCCGAGATCAACTAGATTCGCCTCTTCATTAATAACTGTAATAAGATCCTTGACTTTGTTATACTGGAGAAAACCTACTTCCTCCGAGCTTGGCGAGTTGCTCAAGGCAAGACGTCTTACTACCGATACACAGAACTTTTCTACTGTAGTCGGGACCATTGTCCTTTCTGTATTTGATGTTTGCCTGTGGAATAGGCTTTCCATTTACAACATTGTGTCGATGAATGAGGTCAAACTTCTCGGGATCGGACAGATCTTGCACTAAGATGAAGGCACCCAACGACATCTGCAGAAAGGAGTTTATGCGAGATACGTACCTGATCAGTTAATCAACGGAAAAATCGATGTGAAATTTGTTATGAAAATTACAATGTAATGAGTACAGTTTCAATAAATAGTGATTATAAACTTGCAACATCCCCTCAGGATAATATATTTTATGAACAAACATTGTGAAATAATGATGATTACACAAAATTGCAAACAATCACACTACTTTTGTTCCTTTCTCTTTCCATGCTTTGATTATTCATCCACAATTATCTGTATTAATCGATTTATCACTTTATAACTTATCCCTAGTACATTTAGAGTACAAATATGGAGGACGGGGGAAGTCTTCATCCCCAGTGTGACCACTGCATAACGAAGATCATCCACACCAAAAGAGTAGTCGGTCTCTCTGCAAAAGCAATTCATGAGTATTTGAAAGCAAGTAATATCATAGTCAGCTACAGATCTGTTCTTACTGCTTTCAAAAGAGATCAACGAGAAGAAATCGGAGATAAAAAACAGTACAGGTTCGGGCTACCCGTTTTATTAGAATAACTTTGATATCAGGAGTAATGTCCTTGGTGACAAAACAGAGGAAGTAATGGAAATTGTTAAAAAGTTTTTCGAAGAAGATGATGAGGAAGGGGATGCTACAGAGCAAGACGTAAGAGATAGTTCACTTACCGTTCTCTTAGAGGGATTACATTGTCAAATATAAGCTTTAATTTACAGTGTATTGATTTTCTTCAATCTGAACACGGTATTAACATCGAGAGAGGAGTTCTAAGGAATATTAAACACGCAGCGGGTCTCAAATGCTACCCAGAAATGTGAGCAAAAAATTCATAGGCACAATTATTGCAACAGAATTCAGTACAGTACCCGAGATTTCGGCTGAACAAGCTAGGAAGCGATTCTTGTTTGTCCATGATCTACTCGAGAAGAAAGAGACATTCACACAATGGGTATTCACTCATAATTGCAATTTGACAAAAACGATATTTAGATTTGGAGCGATGAATCCATCATTCAAATTGGAGCAAGTCGAAGAATCATTACTACTACGAACAAACATGATAAACGCCGTTTCCAGGGTGTGCGCAAGTTCCCGAGAAAGGTTTCATTGTGAGAGAAGAATCCCATTCATTTTGATATAATTAAGGTAATGTGCTGGGCAGCAATTACCTGGGACGGTCCCGGACCGATCGCATTCCTTGAAAAGGGCGAAACCCTCGATGCTCCAGCTTACATTGGCATCCTCGAAGACTTCCTCGTCCCTTTTATCGATTCCTGGAAGGGTCAAAGTCATCGGGATCAAGTGGTATTCCAGCAAGACGGAGCGTCCTGTCACACTGCCAAAGTCACTAAGGAGAAATTCAAGGAATGGGGGCTAAAGGTGGCACCATGGGCACCGGCTAGTCCGGACTGTAATCCTATTGAATACACCTGGAAGGACATGAAATGCTGGATTCGTAAGAATCGCAAGCCAAAGAGCGAGGAAGAGATCCGCGATGCAGCACTTTACTATTGGCAGCACATTCTCACGAAGGAGAGATGTCGATCCCATATTTTACATGTAAAAAGTAATATGGTCCATATCCACAGAGTTCATGGTGGCCCAATTGTGGATAAATGGAAGTATAATAACTGACTCACCATTTCATTCTTGTTCCATCTTGTTTTGTTGCTGGTTCAATCAGAAGATAAAGTTCTTGTTCTTGACCACCTCGAGCGAGCGAGGCGGAACCCGGAAAAGGTATCCACAAGCCCCTTGACCGCCACAGGAAAGGGAAAAAGCAGGGCAAAGCCCTATGTACCTGACTAAATCGGATCCTGCCCGATCGCGGCCCATAATCGACGAAAAACCGAGTGTCGCGCGACCTGCAGTGGTCGAAGAGTGAAATAGCACAACAAATAAAAAGAAATAACCGATAGAACTGAGCGAAACCAATGACAATCGAAATTGAATGCAAATCAGTCATAGTTGGCTAATTGCCAAATTACGGTAAGAAAAAAAGCTCAAACTGCGATTGGCGCTGGAGCGCGCTTATGATTTTCCGGATCTTTGCCACTTTCACTTCATTTTTCTGAATGGAGAATTTAATTTTAAATTTTCTGTCTGTGCAGATCGATTACCCAACACACGAATACTAGGAAAGCACAGAGTAAATATCAAATTTATATCTCAACGAGCCACGAACGGTCGTGGGGCCGCTTGGGGCCGGTCGGGGCCGGCCGGGCCGGATAGTTTTCGCGGGGGAACCAACCCGGACTGTATTAGTTCGATGCAATTGAATGTTTTTATACCAGCATTTTTTCAGCAACAATCGTACTGTGCAGAGAGGAGAAAAATCAATGATAAGATGATCCCTATCGGTATGTGTATATTAAGGTTCTTAAGAAAATCATCATGAAAAATATTTGAGGATTGGTATGCAACACAAGTACGCTCAAATGGCAATGGTCTGATGGATCGGCAGTGGATTACATTGCGCCTTCGTCTGCAGGGCATAATTCATGTTCCATTAATGTCAAATATTAAACTATTTAGAAAATTTTTCAGTTTTGGATACGGATTGCAAGAGTGGATGCGTATGGATGGTTAATGATAATAACGGATATTGGGGAGTATGTGAGCACTTGCTTATAAATAAAATCATACTTTTTGCCGTTTGTGAATATCTTGAGAAGGACGCGCGCAACGCACAGGGGAAGCGGATGGAAAGGCGGGACGAGAGGGAATGTAGGCTCATTTGCGTGTATGTCTCTCTCTCCCTCGCCTCTCCCCGCGCTTCTTCTAACAAAAGTCACAAGATTTTGAAGCACTCAAAAATCAATTTTCTCTTTGGAGAAAATCTTTCTCTTAGAAGATTCCTAAAACATTCGCATGAATCAGAAAAAACTACCCTATTCCCTTCTTCGCTAATAACGAGGAAAGAGGGAAGAGGAGTCGGTAATACCGACATTGAGGGATCTCTGTCGGAATTTGATCTATCCCGCTTCCTCTCGTCCCACCCCTACTCTCTCTCTCTCTATTTTTCGAATATCGTTCGGGAATAGAAGGAGGGAGACGGGAGGGATGAGACGTGGCGAAGGGGTAGGTCCCAACTGAGATCCCGCCATAGTCGGTATTAGGGTTGACTAAACGGTAACGGGTAAACGGGACCGTTTAGAGCGCGCGATTCAAAACGGGCACGTATTCCTAAACGGGCCCGTTTAGCTCCTCCTGCGCTCGTTCTATGGAGAAGGGAAGCACAGTCACAACGAGAGAGTGTGTGATTTGAAGAGAGTGCTCTTCCTTTCTCCATGGGGTGAGGGGAGAACGAGCGTTGGGAGAGCTAAACGGGCCCGTTTAGGAATACGGGCCCGTTTACCCTCCTCTCCCCTCGCCTCTCCATTACGGGCCCGTTTAGAATCACGCGTTCTAAACGGGCCCGTTTAGCCCGTATTGCCAACTCTAGTCGGTATTGCCGACTCTTTTCCCTTCCGATCCCCTTATAAATCGCACGAGCGAGAGGGAGGGACCAGGATGGGATGACGGGATCTGCAATTCCGAAACTTTCCGAAAATGTCTAGTCAATGACCTCTCAGGCTCTCATTGTCAGAAAATTAAATAAATTCAAATAACTAAAATTTAAATAGCAATTTACTGAAATGAGTGAAGAGAGCAGACGAAATTTGAGGGTGCGATGCCTATGTGGAACCTTTCGATGTTTACTGCGCGACCCAAATTCGACAGCCGATTCCATCCGGAGACGGATGTGAAAGTTTCGAGGACGACAGCGAAGACGGAATATTATGATGATTGAACTCACAAACTTGCCGGTGCTTCGATATAACTGCCTCACAATTTTATTATGATGATATTATTCGATTAGGTCGGAGCTACTGCTGAGAATTGGCAAGATGCTCAGATGCTCTGCCTCAAACTTGGCGCAAACTTGGCGCAAACTTGGCATCGATTCACAGCTCACAGGATAATCACAACTTTGCAAAACAAATCATTTTTGGACATCTTCACACAGTGGAGATTCTGTCCGTATTAATACTTTTTTTCAGGAGAACTCATTCATTCGTCGGATAGCAGTTTCACAGGGAGCAGTGAGTGGAGTGTATCTGGGTGGAACTATCTCAGGGAAAGGATCAGATTTCGGATGGATTGATGGCTCGGCATGGGATTACACAAACTTTCACTCAGGTGCAAATTGATTTTAGAAATCGCACAGACCGAGAGTCGATCCAGGCGCACCTAGGTTCTTTCTCTTCTCCGGATTAATCGGGTAGAGTCATATCGATGCTCGATACAGGATACTCGATACAGGATATCCGGAGCCGGAGATTGCCTGGCCATGGACACACCTCTTCGGGGCAGTGGATGAACATTGCCTGCACGGAAAAACTGCCCATCGTATGCATTCGATATCGTACGTTTCGGAGAAAAATAAGTAATTCATTCTAAACATTGGATTCATTCAAATATTGTCTTTCAGAGAAACCAGTTGTTGAACCAACGTGCGCCGATGGACCTTGGGACGAAGGCCAAATAGTCCATTTTTCGTTCTTCTTGTATATAATTTGACCTCTGCTTTCAGATAACTTCGCCCGGTTTCCCATACAATGCCTCGATACCATGCGATTTCTTCCTGATAGTTGATGAAGGAAAGAAAGTTGAAGTTGAGGTATGTATCGATTTCAAGAAGCACAAGAAACAGTGAGTTGTTTTCAAAATTGATCAAATATTTCAGGTAGTTTTTTTGGAAGCGAACTCGTGTTGTGACTCTCTTATCATCTTTGATGGCTACTTAGGTGGACACGTCATCGCTACGTGAGAAAATTTAGCTAATATTGGGGGGATGAGTTCTGCAAAATGCCCCATCTATTTTCGCGCTTTTCTCTTTGTCATTGGCAGGAATTAGTAAATATGTATTTTTTAGGCTAACTGGCGATATTGGAAATTCGACCTATACGGCATCATCGAATACAATGAGAGTTAGCTGGGCGCCAAGTGGCGGCGTGAACGTGAAAGGAATGGCGGTGAGGAGCATGAGATTTCTAATGATTATCTAATGATAAACATCATTCAGATTACTTATCGTGGGGTGTGACAGTGAAGAATTATACCATTACTATCGGGTTGATGCATAAGTTTCTGTACAAAACTACGATCTAGGGTTTTAACCCCTCCTGCTATCCCTGTTTAATTTAAGAACCCACGCTTTTCACTACTTGAAATGGGGTTGGATGCACTCTCCAGCGCACTTCATTCCAAAGATATTACATCTATATGGCAGGCACGGCCATGCGTCAAAGTTGTCGAGTGCGAAAAAAACACACTTGTTTCCTCGAGTTGTAATTTATTTGGCAGATGTGATAGGACAAAATTTGAATGTCCTGCGCGTAGGGCATTCACTGGGCATACTTATAAAAATGTGTTCTTTGAAAAACATGAAATTCGAACCTGTAGCAATTTTTTGAATCGAAATCCTTATCGATGGAAATAATCAATAATTCATTTAATCCATGGCAAAACCCAGCCGATTGCGATAGAGATATCAGTGCATTCGCCTAAGAGTCGCCACCCATCCGTACAGCTAAAAATCACACTGCAAGTTTTTCACATTTTCAAGTAGCCCAAAGGTTCAGGCATCGATTTCAGCCAATTTCATATTTCTGCGACCTTAATTAGCGTAGTTATCTTAGGTCAAACTTAGGCTCTTTTTAAAGCTTTTCAAACACATTTTGGATCAGTGATGATCAAATTGGCTAAAAATCGGGCTCTGGGGATATTTTCATGCGCTGAACACGCCTGTCCACTTTATTTTTCATGATTCTGAAAATTTGCATATTGGTCGAAACTTGATCGGACTTATCTCGAATATAAGGGAAAACGCATGTCTAATTTTTCGATATGTTGTAACTTTTAACGAGAGCTTTGCAACGCGCCCGGCCTCGTCTCTTAAATAGGGCGTCCCGGGTACAAAAGCATCGAAAACATGAAAGCCATGAACGAGAGAAAACCTTAATTTTCCCTCATTTCGTGCCACTCACAGTGAGTGAGCGGTCAGAAATGAGGCGAAACTATCATTCCAGACCGCTAAGGCACCGTGAGTGGTGCGGAATGAAGGAGAAATGAGGGAAAATTAAGGAATTCTCTCGTTCATGGCTTTCATGTTTTTCGATGTTTTTGTACCCGGGACGCCCTATTTAACAGGCGAGACCGGGCGCGTTGCAAAGCTCTCGTCAAAATCTACAACATCTCGAAAAATGAGACATGCGTTTTTCCTTATATTCGAGATAATTCCGATCAAAGTTTCGACCAATATGCAAATTTTCAGAATCATGAAAAATAAAGTAGACAGGCGTGTTCAGCGCATGAAAATATCCCCAGAGCCCGATTTTCAGCCAATTTGATCATCATTGATCCAAGTTGTGTTTGAAAAGCTTTAAAAAGAGTCTACGTTTGACCTAAGATAACTACGCTAATTAAGGTCGCAGAAATATGAAATTGGCTGAAATCGATGAGGGGCCCTTTGGGCTACTTGAAAATGTGAAAAACTTGCGGTGTGATTTTTAGCTGTACGGTTTTTTTCCAGAACTGGCGATTCTTAGGCGAACGCACTGATATCAGTTATACTGGAATACAAAGTACCTTTCCTGACGAGTACACCATAATTTTTTGAAGGACGTATGCCATTGCATTCAGGAGTGAGAATTTTCAAAATTTTGGGATAGACTTTCAAGCAGCGAATATGCTCCTTTTCTCGATTTCCTGCTGTTTGGGGCGATTTGAAAAATTATAAAAATTGCTAGAAAAAATCTTCAAACCTTACCCTATAATATTTCAACTTGAGTTGTTATGGAAATTATACTTTCTTGTTAAATTTTGATTTTATTGAAACCAAAGATTTAATAAAAAATTCTCATGTTTCACTAACTATGAACAAAAATTTTTTTTTCTCATGCTTCAAACGTTTTCAACTGGATTTCAATTTAGGATTATAATGCTAGAGTATCCCCCTAAATAATGCCCAAAGGGATTTTGAAACCGATCAAACAGGGCTTAGTAATATTCAGATAAATGTTGTACAGAAACTTATGCATCAACCTAATACATGTTCGTTTATGCGCACTCCAGTGACAACCATCATAATCATAGTAATTTGTGTTCAAATACTTATTGATAAAGTTTGCACTTTTCATAAATATGTCTGTTCATCCTCATTGCTTGAACTCACATGGATACATCATAGTTTGGCCCTGTAGCGGATGTCTGAACCGGTATCTTGACGATATTTACCAGGGGAAAGTGGTTGATAAGGGCGAGGTGAGGCTATAGTCGCATTGATTGCAAAAATTTTCGATTATTCAACATTTAAGATGCGGAGATTGTTTCTGCTCATCATAGTATTTCGTGAGTTACTTCTATGGCAAAGTCATCTATTATTCGTGAATTCTGAATGAAACGGAAGATCTATTTCCAGCCATAATTCACTGTTCGTGTCCCGATGGGTTCGAGCTGGTTGCTGAGGAATGTAGGATGTTAGAACCGATCACCATGAGCATTCGCGATGATCAAGCAACAGATTCGGCGATATCGCAATGCAATGCATATCTAGCTCAACCGGTTACTATTCATAATGACGAGGTAAAATATTCAGATTTACTGCCTATTGAAAACTGAATATTCCAAAATTGTGAGACTTTATTTTAGCTTCTATATTGCTTTGCAAGGAGTCATAATTTTATCAAAATTAATTTATTCGTTTAGGAGTAATCTTTTTGGAAATTGTTGTTCAAAAATATCGTAACATTCAAATGCGGTAGCGGAGACGCTACTGTGTATAGCGCATATACTGAACATTTTATTTGCTAGCTCATTATTGATTACTACAATGATAGAGAAAAAAAAGAAAGATAGAATGCAATTTTACAGGATTTCATGATAAATTGATAACAATTCCAGCAACTGAAGTACTGGATAGAGAAGAAAGGCAGCAATTATATGCCTTTAGGTTTGTGTACATATCTTAGAAAATAAGCATGCAATAAATAGGATTGGTATGTAACACAAGTTCACTTGAATGGCAATGGTCGGATGGGTCGGCACTCGACTACAAGCCACCTCCATCTCCTGGGTACTATTCAGGTGGCAGTACTTTCATGTACACCTTTTTAATTTTTTTTTAGAATTGCTTAATGACTGCAAGAGCGGATGCGTATGGTTTATAAACAACAGTACTGGATATTGGGGAGAACGTGAGTACGTCTTGCTTAAAAATGCCTAAATTCTAATAATTTGGAGCAATTGTTTTCTGATAACTTCTTATCAATGCTTTCTAGAAACGATTTAAATGAGTCAAGTCATTCTCAATATGACGCCGTTTGCGTTAAAATTAGAGAAGACTAAGGAAGAGGGAAGAGTGAGGGGAGAGGGATCATTCCTTGCGGAAGAGTTAGGGGAGCGCTGTCGCTCTTCCTCAATAATACGAGGGGGGATTAACTCTTGAGGAAGAGTGAGAACTCGTCCTTAAGAATAGATCGAAAATCGTTCTAGGAAGATGCGGACTTTGATTTGGAACATGCTCAACTACTATGATTAGCGTGAATAACGCTAAGCTTAGTCATAACTTTTTTTGCATGACAATCCTTCATGTTCGCAAGCACCTGCTGAGAAGTCAAATCGAGTTATTTCGACTGCGTAATACTTCTGAACCATGTGAAGCATTATTTTCACACATGAGATATCTTAAATAGGCGTAAAACGAACATGTAGGTCTGTAGAATTGGTTCGTCTGGAGATCTGCCAAATTCACAATCAATCAAACAATATGCAATTGCTTAGAAGATGACTTCTTATTGATTTTTTAGCAAGATCTAGTCATATTAACAAGAAATCCTAATGAAAACGATCGGAAACGAGTGACTTATTTTTGATATTTTGTTAAAAAAACGAATAAATGCTCCCATTTGCTTCAGAGTTGATGAAATTGCACGATTTTTGGATTTTAGGCGTTTCATGTGATGGTCTTTCTGACACACACAAAAAGAAAATTTTAATAATTCAATAAAGTATATATCAATTTAATGCCTCGAGTGCGAAAAATGGCAAATTGGGAAGTGCACCGGTGCACAACGCACGCACTGCACCGATCGAAATTACACCACACACGCGCTTTTTGATTCTATACTTTATTGAATTATTAAAATTTTCTTTTTGTGTGTGTCAGAAAGACCATCACTTGAAACGCCCAAAATCCAAAAATCGTGCAATTTCATCAACTCTGAAGCAAATGGGAGCATTTATTCGTTTTTTTGACAAAATTAAAATGAAACATGGTTTATGCTACTAAAAGATATATCAAAAATATCATCGGTGGAACGTTTTGTTCCCAGTTAACGGTAGTCCGTTCCCTCTCATTTTTCCCCTCCCTCTCATTAATTGTTGCGCGGAGAGGAAGACCCTTCCTTGCACTCTTTCTTTATCCACTCTAGTTAGAATCGAGTAGATCGAGAGGGATCGGGCACAGTGAAAATCGGTCGAATTCTGAAATTCTGGTTTTTTGGGCTCTCGATGGTGCTTATGACGATGAGCAAATTCTTTTTGCACCTAGAGCCATCGTTCGCTCCAGATGAAGTCACGTCGACATCTTTTTATTGATTTACTGATCACCCAAATGCTCTAAAATTAGACCAGTTGGATAACCGCAGCAGAACTATACTCTTGACACGCCTGTTTTTCATAATTTCATAATTTCAAAAATAAAAATATTTTATAAATCTTTTTGGCGTTTTTTTTGCGTTTTCTTTGTCGTGCTGCGTGACCTACACCATTCTGAATGTATATTTATATGAAGTGCCCGATAACCCGCACCGTTTTACAAAGGGACATTATTTACTGACGTTTACTGAAGCTCCACATCGTTATCAGCATCCTCAAGAACCTAGAGTCTAACCAGAGTTTCGGAAACTCGACCCAATTTCACTCTGCCCGATTCATATGAAAACGGCGTCATATATAGAAGCTTTCAGAGTGCAACACGGACGTCAGAGCTTTTGATGTTTACTGCATGGCCCATCTTCGCCAGCATGTTCCATCCGGAGACGGATGCGAAAGTTTCGAGGACGATAGCGACGATGGAGTGTGTTATCAGGTAGAAAATATGGCTATTAAGAATGAACACTTGCCCCTGTCCCCTAGCCCTCGTGTTCCTGGAGTTAACATTTTTAAGTGTTTTAAATGCTTATAATATAAAATTAAGTCGGAGCGCTGGCCGAAAATTGGAAAGAAGCACAACTACTCTGCGGCAGTTTCGGCGCGCAGGTGGCATCGATTCACAATGAAAAGGTTCAGATCGGAGTAATGTATTCTTGGAACCGTCTTCAATCAGGAAAACTCTTTCATACGTCGACTAGCAGTGTCAAAGGGAGCCGTAAGCGGAATGTACTTAGGCGCTAGTGTTTCTGGGAAAGCAGACAATTTTTCGTGGATCGACGGATCTGCATGGGATTTCAACAACTTTTATTCGGGTTTGACTTTTATCATAAATTCAAGAATACCTCTTAGGTAGTCAGCTAATCTAAGTATAAATCTTAGTATAACTTAAGGATTCCCAATAAACGGTCTCGGCGATTGTATAATCATGGATACGGAGAGCACAGGTGGTGAATGGGCTAATGTCGACTGCTCGACAAAAATGTCAGTTGCATGCGAAAGAAAGCGTGAGTTTATTGAACTGGTAAAGATAGAAAATTTCACTTTTCAGAAGGTTATACTGCTCCTGCCTGTTCAACAGGTCCTTGGATGGAAGGGCAAATAGTAAGAACGACGTCTTATAAACATTTTGAACGTTATTTAATCAGATGTATTCACCGGGATTTCCATTTGATGCCTCAACTCCGTGCGATTTCATCCTATCTGTAGATTCTGGGAAGAAAATCGAATTGGAGGTTATGTATTAATAGATGAGTTTATATATTTTCCAATATTTTTAAGGTTCTCTTCCTCGAAGCAAACCCGTGCTGTGATCATCTGATTATTTACGAAAACTATTTTGGGAGTACAATCATTGCAAAGTAAATTCCTTGAGAAGAAAAACATAATACATTATTATTTAGCCTAAAACGGGAGAAGTCCACGACAAAAAGTACACCACTTCCTCGTCCAATTTCATGAGAGTTCTATGGCAGCCGAATGGTGGAAATAATGTGAGAGGAGCGATGGTAAGCGAAATAGCGAGTGAGTGAAATGGCATTTCATTTCAGTTCACCTACAAAGCTGTGTAATCGACAGTGGCTATTCGAAGTATACCACCTGGATTCCGTTTGTAATGTCTTGATAAAGAATTACAAAAATATACGAGGAGATAAGACATATTTAAAAAAAAATTGCTTTTTATAAAAATATTGTCCGACAGCAATATCAAACCCTAAATTGATAACAACACTACACCTAGAATGGAAGATAAGAATCGTAATACTAAACTTCCAAAGAATTCATTTGAGATTTGTTTTTGGAAAGTGTTAGCAAAAATGCCCCACGGAATATGAGCATGACGAATTAAGAGGAACGATAATATTTTGTGATTTCCCTTGTCCTTCCTCTATTTTTTCATGCATTAAAATTATGAAATTTTACTGCAAACACTCGTAAAAACATGTAAAAACGAAATAATATAAGAAATTTAAGCATGACCACGAGGTATTGTTATCCACCAGAACCGGGATTTAGGAACAATTGCCAGATGTTTACGGCGCACTCTTGCTGCACCAATGTTCAATGGTCTTTTCTGTTTGTTGTCCTTCAATTATTTATTTATTTTAAAATAGTTATTAAATACAATTAGGTTATTTATATATATATATATATAATAAGGTTATTGGTTATTTATAAACCCAGTGGTCATTAGCTCCTAATTTTAAACAGTGTATTTTTCTCTGTTACGAGCATTAGCATAATTACACCGCAATTAAAGCCTGTTTTTGCATCCAATCAAACGAGTTCCTAATGTATTCCGTCTTTCTTCCTTGCTAATTAGTCCGATTTTGAGATTAAATTACTCGAATTTTATGCTTCACTCACCTCCAGGCATGAATAGGACGGCTCTCAAGTTGTTGCTTATTTTACGCTTAGTTCATTTTAGGATTTCATTCAAGCTAAATATCCACACTTTTTGTAGTTAAATTACTTCATTTCTGTTCTTTCAGGCATGAATAGGACGGCGCTCAAAGCGCTGCAAGGCAAGAACAGCGACTATGCGACCATTAAAAAGGACCTCTCGCTCGCGCTGCGAGTCGGCATGAACAATTGCGATAATTATGTCAGATTTCATAACGATTTACGAAGACTAACGATCGGTACGAGCGGAACTTAACCAATTACATTAATTCAGAATGAGCAAATACAATTGACGACATCCAAAGTCCTCTACACCATCACCGACTTGCTCTTGGCAGGCGTGGAAAATATCGAAGCCGGAAAGGTTGGATAATTTCTTTATTCAAAAGTTAAATTAAATGGCAGTTAGGCAGTTAGGCGGTTATGCAGTTAGGCGGTTGGCAGTTAGGCGCCTCATGCAGCTATTTGCGGGCAACTCATAGTCATTTCGATCCGCTCTTAGTCGATTTATCATCATATTCATTCCAGCAATTCGATCTGACGTACAAATTGGTTGATGCCTACAGCACGATGAACAAATGCCAGAATCCCAAGGATCCGCATCAGGTTTGTTATTTCTCGACTCCATCCATTTCAAATGATTCATTTCAATTTTTATTTAGGGTGTTGGTCTTTTGCCAACGCATTGTCTGCTAAAATACTGAGACATGGCATAATATTCTCTATTGCAGGTCTGCCTGTTCAAGTTTGCGCGTTGCTTCATCCTCTTTATGGATAACCTACATGGAAAGAAACTTCTCAAGGGAGAAGAAGCGCCTGAGAAGAAGTTGATACCGAGTGTTTGGGTGGACAGTGAGGTTGCGAGTGAGTTACAATTTATGAAGTATTTTACCATAATATTGGGCTGTGTGCCAGTTCGATTGAGTTTCACTCGTGCCATGTAGTTATGATATTGGATGATGTAGATGGTCACCGGTTAGTAGTACAATAGTAATAGATCATCATGTTATTCAGGTCGAAAAAAGCGCACATTTAGGGATCATTCAAAAAGGACAACGATTTTTTTGTTGAATTGCAGAGTTTCGGATTGCAGAGAGGAACAATCCAGTGAAGCAGCTGCCAATCAGGTCTTCGAAGTCAACCTCCGTTGGCATCGTTCGAAACATTGGCGCACAACAAATAGTGATCATCAACGATCGTGAGTTGCCTCAATTCAATTGACAAGAAAAAAACTACAAAAATAGAGCCTTTTTGATTGGGAATGACCCGGAAATAGGTAACGCTTTTTTGGGATTAAATAAATATTCTTCCAGGTCCAGGCCCGTCGGGCTGCTCTCAGACCGAACCCGCCCCGCATCTGCCAGTTCCCGTTGTAGTGACAAAACGACGGCTCGTCCCGGCAAAAAGAGTAAGTTTCCCGAAAAAATTATCATTGCAAATGTAGCGATTATTAATGGCGGTAGTATGTTTAACTTTGAAAAAGGGAAAAATTGAAAAAGTGAAAGATCAAAATTATCTTCAGGTCATGCCGCCGGCGCCCTCACTCGTGAAAGATTCGCCCGCCCTCTTTGAGGATCCGGAGACAGTGAAGAAAGGGGAGACCGAAGAGGAAGGTGTTGCGTGGAAAGACATGGGACAACAGCCGAGGTGAGGAATGCGAGTGATAATTGTTTTATCAAGCCCGAATCCTAGTTTCCCATTAGATCGCACAGAAATTATGAAATAACTGCAGTTGTCACTGGTTTACTTCAGTAAAGAAGGGCGCAAGTTTGTGACAGTGAAAAACACAGTAATCACTCGACGTCTAACAATCAATTACAGCACATCAGCCCACAACGATGCACCTCCCTCGTTCTTATCACATCCACCCAAGGAGGAAGAGGTGGAAGATCGAATAATGTGAGTATCTTTTCAGAATTAAAAGCCCGGTTCAGCACGAATTTTTCGTTGTGTTTCACGCCACCATTTCTTAATCTGAAATAATGTTTTTTATCGTTCGAACTATTTCAACCCAAAAGCAATCAACATGAATGTGTGTTATAACCAATTTCAGCCCATCTACCACATACCACAACGCCGCGCCTTCCACCTCATCCCAGTCAATCAAGCAGGAAGTAGAGGACAACTATGACTATGGAGACGTGAAGATGGAAATGGAGATCAAGGAGGAGGACGAGGAAGAGATGGATGGACCGATTGCAGACACTGTGTGAGTGATTTTGGATTTTTGATTTTGCAGCGCTGCTGCGTGTGTGTGAAACTGAACTGGGTTTACAAAATACTGTATGAAACGAGAAATAGTTCTAATGGAAACTATCATTTATGACCTTACTCCAGGAAGCTGAGCGAATTGTGCTCGTCCACCAACGGTTTCCACGATCCTACTTCCTCAACCTCCCAACCTTCTCTCTCCTCATCCTCTCGCCGCAAGCAAAAGATGACCCTGTCACCTCCACCGCCCGAGTGCGCCGGATTCGCGACGGCCGAAGCGCAGAAGTTGGTGAGTGGACAGTACAGTTTGATTGGCAATAGTCTCTCCATTTCAACAGCTCTCTCGCTTTTCAGACCGGCGAGAGAGTGTTTGCAAATAAGAGGCGATCACTAGTGTTTCGAACACTCGTGAACTATTGCTGCTATCCTTTTCGTCTATCCATATTTGTTCCTCTAATACATCTGAGAGATAAAATAAAATGATTCTGCCCGTGCGACGAGTGATCATTTCGAATTATAGGGGTGATTTTTTTTGCATTGCAGTTCTTCCAATCGCCCGTCAACTGTCCGTACTGCGGCGTTGAGATTCCTGACGGGAAGAAATTGGAGCAGCACATGAAGATCAACCACAGAGATCACTGGTTGAAGTAAGTAGAGCTCCGGGGGTTCTTGATGATATAGTTCATGGAATTTCGATAGTATATAAACAAACGTTTTCTGCTATATTTCTTTCAGGGAATGGGAGAGTGTCAAGAATCGAATATTTTTTTAGATACGTCCAAAAATGCCCCGTGAACATCTGCGATTTCCGCTCCTCGGATCCCTCAGTCGTCCAACGGCACCATGTGGTGAGTTATCGTACAGTACGTGCTAAACGCCTCATGGGTATGCAGACGCGGCGGACCGCCGCAGACCGCGGATTCCGCGGATTGATTTCCCTCGCAAATGAAAAACTTTCTGAAATTTTTGTGTTGATTTTTGGAATCTCTATTAAATTTCGGATTTTTACCACTTTTCACTCATATTTTTCAGAGCTCATTTTGCGAGTTGAGAATATTCTCAGAAAATACCTGACCCAGCGAACAAAATCTGACACAGTTGACTACGACTCGTTTTTTGCCTGTGGCAATTCCGAATGTCACAGACATACATAGTAGGAAGAATAATTATGACTGATGGGGCTAGTTCGGTGTGTCAGATTTTGTTCGCTGGGTCAGGTATTTTCTGAGAATATTCTCAACTCGCTAAATGAGCACTGAAAAATATGAGTGAAAAGTGGTAAGAATCCGAAATTTAATGGAGAATCCAAAAATCAACACAAAAATTTCAGAAACTTTTTCATTTGCGAGGGAAATCAATCCGCGGAGTCCGCGGTCTGCGGCGGTCCGCCGCGTCTGCATACCCATGAGGCGTTTAGCACGTACTGTATCGTATGTATTGAAATTTGTGATATCGGATAATCCCGGAGAACTTAGAAATTAGAACAAATGATCGAATGTTAACGAAAAATAAAACCATCATTTCAATTTTACAGATGGTCCACAACCGGAACTACAACACGCGAATGGGAAATGCGGCAGTCAACTTTAAGTTCGGTTAGTTTTTCGTCCTCGAAATCGACTTTTATTTTTTAAATACTGCAATTTTGACATCGTCGAATTGCTGCGCACGTTCGGTTTATTGGTCTCCGAGACGTGAGAGAGCACGTAAAATGATTACAATTACAATAATTTATCCACAGTTGGTTTTTTCGTAGCGACCAGGAATCGTATTCGAAATTTTCGGAGGAGGTGGAGGTGATGGGAGTGTATTTTTCAACAATCCATTACAGTTGCCACATGTCCGTTCTGCCCGGATCCTCTGCGTGGGCTTGCCGGCTTCGTCCAACACATGGAGAAGAAACACCCGAGGCTGTGCACGTACGAAGTGAGCCTCTAGTAGACATTGATTCTCTTCTTACTCTTACTTAACTCTTGTCTTACTTAATTTGTGTATAAAAACGATAAGAGAAAAAAATTAAAATAATATATTGTTCAGGCCAAAATCCTCGCGTGCGCTGAGTGTCGTTATTCCACATCCAACGTGTACATGCTGCTCACTCACTGGCTAAAAGTGAGAAAAATATCGACTTATTAATGGATTTACAAGGAATTGTTTTATGGTACATTTCAAACATATATAAGCAGAACGCATTCGTATACAAAATAATAATAAAAATATTTAAAACTACCTTAGTGTGAGTAGCACGTAACCGGAATCTGCAATTCTGATGTCCCCCCTTTGCAGACGGTTCCCATGTGCACGCAAGGACTTCGCTTCAATTACGAGATCGCAGCGAATACGAAGATCAACGACGCAGTGAGGGAAAGGGATGAACGGGCGAGAATGAGCACGATAGTTTTGGATAATCACAATGTCATTCAGCATTTTTAGTTTGGTTGCCCCTCATATGTATCATGTTTATATTTAAATTCGACGGGTGTCTATGCTGTTTTGTGCGGGTTCCGGATATATAATTGTTTAATAGAAGTCAGCCTCGTCTGTTTACATACATCATTCCTGATGTTTGTTCGATTGTTTGACTCTAACGTTTAGCACAATAAAAACATAATTCAACCACTGTCATACTTCTGTAATTTTTCTTTAATCAGAAAGATTAGAACATTGGATTTGCCGGTATATTGGAGGACCGTTTCTAATTCATACATCCTTAACTATTATTTCTCGACACATTTTCCGATTTTCGCTTCGTTTCGAAATCACAGAGGTGTCATAACGAAGATGATTTCATCTGAATTTTGGAGCGATCTGCTCACTAAACCGTCTTCTCAAGATGTTTACACGGTGTGAAAAGCGGCTTAAATGGTAGGCGATAACGCAGCAAGCCCTGTCTCTTACCTCGATACTTCCCGAGATTTCCCTCCTCCCAATCATTTCTGACCAGTACACGCTTACATTGAGACGATTTTTTTCAGATAGATCATGAAGAAACTGTTTTTCTTCTTTGCAATGCTAAGTGAGTTTCAAGCCTTTTTTGAAAAAGACCTATCGCAAAATGTGGTGATGTCTTCTTTTTACACTAGAATCATCGCTACGATAGCGGTCTCTAGGGCCGACTTTTGCAAATGGTCTGAGCAATGTTCTTGCAGCGTTCACCCATGCCGATTGTCCGTACCATCTGGACCTGATTGCTGGCGGTCAATGCCGAGGGTGTGTTTGAGGATGCAGGTTCACGGGGAGGAATGGATCCGCTCATCAACATGCCTACCCTGTCTGATCGGCGAGAAATATCTCGCACGAAAAAACTCCTTTTGCTGAGAATACCCAATTTTGGCATATTTATAGGTTCGACGCAGCGCTTAGCTTCTCCAGAGACCAGACCGTCAAAATGGCCATTCAACTCTGTGACGAGCTTCCAGCGCTACCAGTAAGCATCCACAACGATGAGGCAAGTGGATTGGCTGTTGTTGATGTTTTCATATTTTTGGTTTTTTTTCTTCAGCAAAACCAGTACTACATGGGAGAGCTTCCCCCGCCTGAGTCGACCCCGAGGCCGATTGTTTTGGGTAAGCTTTCTAGGCAGCTCATATATGGCGGATCCGGACTTTTCAATCTCTTCGTTTCTCTCGTCGGAAAAGTGACTGGCTGAAGGGCTCATGCGATTAGATTCAAGTTTTCGCATCAACTTGTTCCCAGGTTTGATGTGCAATCCGAGCACACGAAAGTATGAGTGGGCGGATGGATCGCCAACGGATTATCACCCACCGGGCTTTTCTTTTGATGAAGCGTGTAATCCAGATTGCGCTCAGTACATGGCAGACGAAGATGGACGATGGTCGACTTGTCAGTGCATGTATATTCATATTTTTTCTCTCACAATAACGTATAACGAAAACGAAAAAATAACGTAGCGAGCCACAGAATTTTCTTCTGGTAATAAAATCATTACTCGTGTCCGTTAGGTACTACCTTGTTGTTGTGTTAGATCATATATCCAACAACGTGTGCTCATACATTTTTCAGGGTGCGGACCTGATATGGAAAGAGTTACGATATACTGCATATATCAACTACCCGAGCCGGCACCACCTCCGAGTGGTTGCGCCAATTTCGATGATGACACTGATGATGGATCTTGTTATGAGGTGAAGAGTCGTCCGCATCTTTCACATGCACTCTCACTTCTCTGATCGACGAACGGCTATTGGAAAAGGGGGCAGGGGATAGTTGTTGGGGAAATTTTACAAGAGCAAATACTTATGCCAGCGCACTAGGCGCCAGAAGCAGTTTTGCTTAGACTTTACGTTTTCGGAAATCCATTTTTGTAACGAGGTAGATTTTTTTGCTCAAGCAATATTCAGGTCATAAACGCCGTCGAGGACTGGCAAGATGCTCAAGTCACTTGCAGAAACATCGGATCCGATCTAGCCTCAATTCATAATGAAAGGGTAACTGAACTACGGTGCTTCTTTTGTTTTCGTAAGTATACTGATTGTGAGAAGCTAGAAGTACGTACAGGAAAACTCTTTCATTCGACGTTTGGCCGTCTCACAAGGAGTAGTCGGCTGGATTTTCATCGGCGGAGCAGTCACTGGCAAGGGGAACAATTTTGGATGGATCGACGGCTCTGAGTGGGACTATGAGAACTTTTATCCCGGTTGGAAACAAATCTCCTAATCTTGAAAACTTCTAGAAATTTAGGGTACCCCGTGGACGGTAACGGCGAGTGCTTGGCGATGGATACCCGGGTGAATGGAAGAATATGGACTGCTCAACAAATCTGGCTGTTGTGTGCGGGCGGAGAGGTGTATCTTTAAAAAAAATTCGATTAAGAATCCAGTTCAGAAGACTCTAAACCGGTCTGCTCATCAGGGCCGTGGACTGAGGGTCAAGTGGTAAATGTTTTTATTATTGTATGCGCTTCTATCCCTCCTGTGCTCTCTAACCTTTCAAAGCGTGGACCTGAGATTCTCCGAGATATTTGAACTGATGCAGATCGTTTCTCCCGGCTACCCATACGACGCTTCGGTTCCATGCGATTACATTCTCTCAGTTGAGACCGGCAAGCGCGTGAAATTGGAGGTAGGCCTTGTGTACGAAAAACGGGCGGTTGGAATAGCATTTGTCATTTCAGCTTCAAATACTCGAGGCAAACTCTTGCTGTGACCGTCTAATTCTCACGGATAATCTGATCGGAGGAAACATTATTGCTAAGTATACAACCTTTTTATTTTAATATTTCGAAAACATTGAGCCCTTAAGTTTGACCGGAGCCCTGAGCAATCGGACCTACACAACTGACTCCTCGAATTTGATGACAGTATCATGGCAGCCCCAAGGAGGACTGAATGTGAGGGGAATGATGGTGAGTATTAGGGTTGCAAGTTCGATATCAATAGTATTGCACCCTCTTCCCTTCTCCGCCTCTCCCCTCGATAGTATTGCGAGAGAGGGGAACTATTGCAATAGTATTGCAAGGATGCAATACTATTGCACTCTCTCCCCTACCTCTTCCCGTGGGAGGAGGGTGAGAGAGTGTGCGAAAGTGAGAGAGCGCTCTCTCGCTCATTCCTCTGCCCTGTCTGCACTCTCTTCCCATCCCATGCTCTCTCGTTGGGGAACCAAGGGAAGCGATCAGAGCGCTGGTATTGCAATAGTATTGCACTTTTGCAATAGTATTGCACTCAAAACGCGGAGGGGGGAAGGTTGCAATACTATCGATACCGGTATCGAATCGACAACCCTAGTGAGTATCCTCAACCTTGTATACGATATCGACTTTCACATTTCAGATCACCTTCACGGGCGTGTAAAAGTCAGCGAGAAGATAATTTCGAGATTCCTACTCTACTATTCTCTTATGCACAGTCTGATAAAAATGCTTTGCACATGCAATTCACTTGGAACATTATTGCAAACTGAATGATATTTGCAACATCGATGATGGACTGAAAAAATAATTACTATGACTGCTATGAATCCAACCGGAAATCCACGCCCTAAACATCATCATCATAACTTTAGCTCATGTTCCATTGATTCCTACAGATCAATCGCCCACAACACAAAGCTGATTAGAATTTTTCAACCAAGCGGCTTAAACAAATTTTCGTCGTTTCCATCTGCCGTCATGTTTTTTCTACCACTGCTCTCACTTCTTTCAATACCGTGTGAGATTTGCCTAGGATAACTCGAGAGAATCGCTAGTCGGAACCAATTGTCACAACCAATTGTCACATTGTCTAGTCTCCTGCTCCTCCTGGCCCGTCTAGACTAGTGCTCGCACTTTAATATCTGCGTGGACAATCTCGTGGTTATTGTATACATATTTCAATAAGACTAAACCGTCGGCGTTGAGGGGGTAGTTGCTGCAAAGATTATGTTCGTATATTACAGTAGCAGTGTTTTCCATCAAGTCGGCGGAGTGAGTGGTGTAAAGCGCCGCCGATCCTTCGAAAGGTTCCAAAAGGTTCAATCGCCCGCTGAGGCCAAGCAATCCCTTTGGAGTCAATGAGTTGCTAAATTCCACGGATTTTTTAGCCTATAAATTATAGGAAGCCATTCCTAGAAAACTCTAGGCACAGGGTACTATAGTAGCAGGGTACTGTGGACCGTCTAACTCCGGCTATACAAGTGGATCACACAGGGCGTTCTTGTTCTGCGAACTGGCTTTGAAAGGCTGAAATCGTGTACTTTTGGGGTTCTATTAGAGGTTAAACAAGGTTAGGCTATTAGAGGTTGAACAAGACCAAAGTTTGGAAGATGTGTGTTGAGCCAGCACTAATATATGGAAGCGAAATTTGGAGTGCAACGAAGAAAATCCGTACTCGTCTATCTGTTGTTCAAAGATCTATGATGAGAAAAATGGCAAATGTGACAAGAATGGATAGACGCAGCAACGAATGGCTAAACCAAAAAGTTCCTCTACCTGACGTTCGAATCCAAGCAATGAGAAGGAAATGAAAATGGGAGCAACGAATAGCATTACTCGAGGACGAGAGATGGGCAAAGAGAATTACAGAATGGTATCCACGCGAATATGATAGATCAATTGGAAGGCCGAAAGCTCGATGGAAAGATGAATTGGTTAAAGCTCTCGGAAATAACTGGGCAAGCGTGTGCCGAAGAGACCCCGATGCATGGGAAGATTGCATTATTCAACAGGCTCAGACCCTGATGCTTGAATAAAATATGTATGTTAGAGGTTAGACTGTTTCATTGGTGCTGACAATACAGAATTTATGCAGAAACTGCAAAAACCCGACTTTGAAAACACTCAACAATCGAGATCTACTCTTCCACAATCCCCTCACTCTGCCATAACTCTGCCATAAGAATCACTCTGCCATAAGAGTTCATCTCTCCCCCTCCTCTTCCTTTCCCTTTCATTCCTCGCCGCGCCGCGCGGTTTCTCTTCCTTTTGCAATTCCTTTCCCATCTCTACTTACAATGAAGATTTATGAATGGTTTTTTGGTCCTTCCACAAAGTTAGCATCATTCAAGACTAACGATGAACGTTATCAATGTAAAACGATAATGAGATTTAATGATAAGGCTGATCTTGAGTCTTCCTGAGCTCATTGTTAGTCTCATTAGGTAAGCTTCGCCCTTCATTCCCACTCATTTTTCCGCCTTATAATTTCGACATGTTGCGCATGCTTCTCTTCTTCACTGTACTGCGTCAGTTTATTCATCTTTTTTTCCCATTTGCTCTAGAAGTCGAGAGGATATTTATATTTAAATCCCTTCTTGTTCTAGGAAACTATAATTCAGATCTCGCTCACAGTTCGTGTCCATCTGGATTCGAACTTGTTCGAGACGGCGAATGTCGAGGAAGATACACGGCAGTTAACTCGAACTGGAACGATATCTCGAGAACTGCCGTAACTCGGTGCAAGGAAATTCAGGGAAAAGCAGTGATCATTCACAATGATGAAGTAAGTATTTCTTAGAATCTCACACAATAATTCATTCCAGCACCAAGCATACTGGAGGAACCGAGTCCCTTCCGAAACATTGTTCATGGGTATCTAAATCATTATTCAATTTTTTGTACGAGAAGGAGGTAATCTCATAATAAATACAAATTATTCTTTCCAGGCATTGTGTGCAACTCCAGCTCTATGAGGTGGGAGTGGGGCGACGGATCTTCAGTTGACTACCGGCCGAAGGAGGGTTACATGGAAGGTTAGCCTCCTTTTCATAGGATCGGTCGGAAAGGCGAGAGGAGAAAGCAAAATAAGACGAGACGATGACCATCTCCTCAGAATTGGATGCCGAGTGCAAGTCTGGTCAGAGCTGGGATATGCACGACAATGGATATTGGCACATTGGCGAGCCTTTTCATACTGATTTATTGCTCATGTCCCGATTTTTAGCGTATGGCACCGACATGGAATATTCGTTGTCCATTTTCTGCACTACTCAACTGCAACAGCCCACCGATTATGGGTGTGATAGCTTTGAGGATACGGAAGATGGGATGTGCTACAATGTGCGCTACTCTTCCTGATAAGTAAAGAAACTGTTTCTCAGATCCTGCCGAGTGTGCAGAATTGGCAAGACGCTCAGAACTCTTGCAGAAACCGTGGCTCAACCGTGGCTTCCATTCATAATCTACAGGTTCGGTATAAAAAGATGTAATGAATAAGTGAGTAGTTATATTTGTTGGTCCACCCAGCGTTGGCATAGTACAAAAGAATCAGTTGGTGCCTTTTACCAATGACATATACGTTCTTTCAGGAGAACTCATTTATTCGCCGCTCTGCCGTCTCCCAAGGAGCAGTTAACGGACTATACCTGGGTGCTAGTTTCTATAGCGGAAGATTTTCATGGATCGATGGGTCGAATTGGGACTACGAGAACTTCTTTCCAGGTTAATGAATATGTACACTTCTTCGATTTTTGGCCCACTCTTATCTCGCAATGTATTCCCTCTCTGTCATTCTTATTCTCCATTCCATTCACTTTCGGAACTGTTATTTTATGGGTCAAAAATCGAATATGTTCCAATTTGAGTACATTTGTCAATGATTGATTTTGAGGATTTCCCGTAAGCGGGCAGGGCGATTGTCTGGCGATGGACACGTTCTCTGGTTCGGGAGAGTGGATGAATGTTCAGTGCTCATCGCGGCTGGCGGTGGCATGCGCTCGGAAAGGTTAATTTTATTCACATTTTTCCTGCTAAGCCCTGAGAATTCGCTATGACTTCGTGATGAATCGTCATAAGAATCGTTTCAGCCGACCCGAGGCACGAGTGCACCGGTGGGCCGTGGTACGAGGGGCAAGTAGTGCGTTGCTCATTATCGCTATTTCAAATCAGGGCTGCTTCTAGATTTACTCGCCCGGTTACCCGTACGATGCGTCCGTGCCATGCGACTGGTTCTTGACCGTGCCTGCGGGGAGGCGAGTAAGGGTGCAGGTTAGGAGTTTTAAATTTATAAGTGGTTTCATAAGAATTCTGGGTTTTTTTTTTAAAAGTGTTAATAAAAATGTGAATCACTACAGATAATGCTTCTCGAGGCGAACAGTTGCTGCGATCGACTTGTGCTGCAAGATGCGACACTTGGCGGGAATATCGTTGCCAAGTGCTTATTCGAATTTGTTTTAATTTCTTGAAGTAAAAGTTTAGCTTGACCGGAGAGATCACCGACAGAGTGTTCACCACCTCATCATCCAACCTGATGCGAGTCTCGTGGCAACCACAGGGCGGAGTGAATGTGCGAGGAGCTATGGTCAGAGAGTGATACAAATGCTCAATTGTAAATTCGACCAATTTCAGTTCACTTTCAACGCTGTATGATGGCAAATTTAATTATCGTGAATTGAACACAGATAAAGTATTTCATGCTCTGGTTTAGTATTTTGTTTGAACAATGAACAAAGTTAGTACAAAACGATTTGTTCCGAAACTCTACAACTACAATCTCTCTACAACTACAATCTCGGACTTTCTCGATCGTGCACCCGTTGCAGGTAGCCTTCCTGTATCACGGTCATCACGCACTTTCGATTCTCATTGAAGATGTGCGATTCCACTCGGGGTCGGCCATGTGAGATTGTGGTGCACTCGGTTACGGTCAGATACCAAGCGAGCGGCTGAAAAGAGCGGATAAAAAATCAGAACATCAAGTTCGAAATACGCTTCATTTCAAGCGTTATCTCACTGGTCAGAGAGGCGAGAAAGGGTAGTAATAAAGAGACAATTACCCGTATTTCGAACTCAATTCCTCACACTCTTATACCATTAAAACAGAAAAGAGCATGCGAAATTATGAGAGCGCATTTACGAGTGGTATCGTAAAATATTTAATTTTCGATTCCGATCGTTCATTTCACATTTTGACTAGAGGGTCTCCTGCCCTAGCTCTTGTTCCTAATCGCTTCTTAGAGGTAGTATCTAGTATCACTTTCTAAGAAAATCGAAATTTTGTGTTTATCAATAATAATGAGCTAGCGAATTAAATGTTCCGTATTATGCGCTAAACACCGTAACGTCTCCGCTGAGCATTTGCATGTTACGATGACTCACATCCAGATTTGCATCGTGAATCCACACAGAGTGATGCAGTGATGAGATGGAGGAAAACTGAGAAAAGGAAGCCTTTACGGTTGTTGTACAGCATATTTCCGCCTGTTCAACTGCGGTATACCTTGAGCTTCGACTTTTCGTAGATGTCCCCTGCAACTTGTAGAATGGAGAAATCTGACATGAACAGAAGAGCTGGAAGCAAGTCGATAGGCTTAGTTCCTGCTGAATTGGGTGCACGAATTATGAGTAGGACAGCCAAAGTAAGGTTCCTGCCTGGCAATTCCTCGTGCTCTATTTTTCGGCTAGAACCGCGAGAGATCATGAGGAATGAGTAGTCGATTTCTCACTATCCATGCCTAAGTAAAATGAATAACCCTCATAATATCTGACAAGGGAAATCGTTCGATATCTCGAAATACTCATACACACTCAGATACACTTTACCCACTATGCGAGAGTTTCAAGATCCAAGAGCTGCAGAGAAAACATTATAGTCAGAACGAGTGATCCCAATTAAGAGACTTTACTATTAAATTTTGAACTGTTCTTCTCACCTACGTCCTTCAGCTTCAACCAGTAGCTTGTGCGGTCTTTGCTACTTTTCGGGAACAGTGGACACTCAATGAATCGGATATCCAGTGGAAGGTCAGCCATGAACTAAATTCATTTTATTGTTTATTCATAAGTTCAGATCCACCCAACCAAGGGGGTTAAGAAATGTTGGTAGTGCCTAGTAAACACAATTCCCCGCCAGCGTGCACACAACATGCCGGTTAGTCTTTAGCAACATGCCACTGTTCTCACAGGTTAGGCCCCAGTTGGGTATTACCCCGAATTGTAAATAATTTTTGGAAATTTCGTTTTAGAAAAAGATTTTTTGTAAATATCCAATTTGGAAAAAAAATTCTGGAAATAAACTTTTCAGAAATGACTGTTTCGGAACCGTCGTTTGGGAACCGCCATTTAGAAAATTTCACTTTGTAAATACCGTACTGTAAAGGTTTTCGCGGAAGTGCCGTTTTGGAAATTTTTTTATGGAAATGCCGTTTTGCAAATTTTTACATGGAAATCTCGTGATGTTTTCATTTCATTTTTCTATTTTTGGTAGAATTTTTCAATGATTTTCGCAGCAACCTACGATCGTCAGGGACAATGACGATATTACAAAAGTAAATTTCGAAGTATTGCTTCTTACTGCCTGAACTAAATTTTATTATTTGTGTAAAAACATTCATTTTGTTGAATGAGTTGTTCTTTGCTGCCTATTTCAATCGGACGCGTTGCGTATGTGTTGCGTGCGGGAGCTGTCAAAATTAAATATTGAGGAAGGAGCTGTTTGGACCGTCTTTAGCACTACTGCAAAAATTAATGATAAAGGAAATTTCGATAAAATATATGCGAAAAAAATGAAAAATGAAATGATAAATAGTTTAATACGAAAATTCCATGTAAAAATTTACAAAACGGCATTTCCATAAAAAAATTTACAAAACGGCACTTCCGTGAAAACCTTTACAGTACGGTATTTCTAAAGTGAAATTTACTAAATCGCGGTTCCCAAACTACGGTTCCAAAAAGCGATTTCTACAACGATTTTGACAAAACGGTTTTTTCCAAAATACACCTTTCCAGAATGGATTTTCTTAAAAATTATTTCCATAAAGTTGATTTCCAAAAAAAAATTTACAATTTGGGGTAATACCCCCAGTTGCAGTTCAGACGTTGGGTAGTCGACGACGCGTTACGCGTTAGTAACCGACTCAGTACTTTACTTTACTTTACAGTTTGGGGCGCAATGAGAACAAGAGAGATGAGTTGAATATGGCTCGTCTCATTCGCGATTCCTTCAGGTGGAGTGTTGTGATGCAAGCGAACTTTGAACGTGTACCTACTCATAATCTCGACTTGCCCCAGTCAAGGATGTGCAAACTTTTAACGACTCTCTCATTTCGCAATACTACCTCGCTGATTCTACCCGACGAGAGAGCATTGCGAATCTCTGGTTTCTCGTGACTAGTAGTAAATTAGTGGAGGGCGGGCAGAGGCTGAGCTGACTAGTAGTACATTAGTGGTCTGACTAGTTGCTGATCAGTTGGCTGCTGACTTGTTGCTTGCAACTAATCAGCAACTTGTTGGGAGCAATTTTTGTTACCCGTCGTGTCCAAGACGCGCGTTGCCTATAAGGGCCTATTTTTCGGCCCTCTTCAGATCAGAGTCTGATGATCAGACGGCTCCCGAATGTGGACGCTGTCTACTGTTATCCCACAAGGGAAAGCCTTTTGGATGTGACTACCCTAACCATGTACGGATTAGTTACACTTTGAGGTTCACTCATACGGTATCGATAGTACAGTACATCTTCGTTTGATGAAGTGGGCGAGGCCTATCTCCGACTAGTAGTAAATTACTAGTGATTTCCCTATCCGACAGCAACTACTCACCATACTAATTTACTACTAGTCACGAGAAACCAGAGATTGAGAGACCATCTTGCACGATCTATCTACCTATTGGCAAGTTTGCGTAAACATTCCTACCTTCGTGACAATTCTCCGTGGGCCAGTCATAATCTTCGCTATCTCGTGCATGTTCGGATAGTCACTGGGAGAACCATAGTCAGGGAAAATGATGGAAGAGGAGTCGAGAAACTCGGGAACGATGGTGAACTGAATGGATTATATAGATGAGCTCTGATAAGGGCGGACTGGTCTGGGGTACTGGGTTGTACTATCGTCAGTTAACCTACACTTTCGGCAATTATATCGTGACATGAGAGAAGCATTTGCTTCAAAGCCTCTGCGATATTCGGCACATACCTGTATGTGACCCATCCCGACGTGTTTGTCGCGTTGATATGCGGAAATCGTGACGATGTTGCGTCCTTCTATTCGTCTGACAGGAGTAGTCATATTCACTGAAAAAATTTTTTTTTTCAAATTTCGATCGTCTCAGGTACCAAAAGTCTCTTACCTGGCGCAATAAATGCGTAGTTCATGGTGTGCGGAACAAGTTTCGGGTTGAATGAGGTGAAAGCGTTGATAGCCTGCATAATCTATTCTTCAGGAAGGTATTATTTTCGCCCTACCTGCGATACGATTTGTTCCCCGTAGACCCTGCCGGGAACGCCCGCGGCGTGCGGTGGATCTGCTCTGAATCAAAATCTGATTAATTGCAAGTCAACGACCTCGGTTTTTTTTAAGTACAGTGAATCGAAGACGTTATTACAGTACGTGCTAATCGCCTTGCCCATATGCTAGCGCCGCATAACGCCGCGTGACGCGGCTTGCGCGGCTGTGTTTTGCAGATAGATAGTAATTTTTTTTCGCAAGTTTTTATGCGTTTTTTGAATTCCTCGTGTAATTCCACATCGGATAGGCTATTTAAATGTATTTAAATAATTCAGTTATTATTTTAATCACAATTTCGAATCGAGAAATATCGTACCCTTAAACAACCAGTTCGCGATCGCATTGGTGCGGTTTTGTGTAAATATCAAATTGCTATCGATTGTTGCAATTGTTTTGATTTCATCGATATTGTTGTCGTTTTATTGGTTTGATTGTGTTATTTATTGTGTCTAATCCTAATCCTGTTTTGTGTGTTGTTGCGCTTTTATCCTTATTTTCGTTCACATTTTAGATGATTCGATCATTACCCCTGACGGGTCTTCTCGCGGGCTCGCTCGTCGCTGCCCTCTCAACGACGCCCTCAAGGCCGGCAAGTTCAAGGTATGTTTTAATTTCAACCTCTTATTTTGCTTTTCTTCTTCTTCCATGATTAATGGGAAATTTCACGTCAATAATAAAACATCCTTGCTAACGAATTGATGTGAGGATTGCTATGGTTACTTTATTATTATCAGTTATCCTTTTATACGTAATTATTATTGAAATTCCCCCTTTTCAGTGATTCTGACTCTTCTGTGGTGAACTGATCCTCTCGAAGGAACATGGATGATCTACGATTGGAATATGGCAAAGACTGGAGGAAAACCAATTGTTAGTTAATTCTTCCTCTTTCATTGTCTAAGAAGATAATTTGAAGGGAATCTTTCGGGTGAATATCTGATGGAATCTCTTCGCTGAATATTTCCCACTCAAATTGGTGAAGACTGCGGAATTGGATCCAGAAAGGAACTATATCATTGGGTGAGGAGAATTGTCACAAACAGTGTTCGTTTCACACAGTGATTACCCGTTCTTAGCGTGTGATGAAATAGATTAGAGAAGGTGAGATCAACCTCAATGCTTATACTTAACAAAGCTAAACTACATTAAATATCTGTAATAACAGGCATTCGTATTGATTATCTTCTCATTCCAATCTTCTTTATGCTCAGATCTCATCCTCACGGAGTTCTCCCTATCGGAGCATGTGCCACTTTCCTCACGGAATCAACGGGATTCAGCAAACAATTCACCGGATTGACAGCAAAGTTCGTCCATTACTGTAATCTTTTTGGACATTTCGTATAGTAGATGGATCTTAATCAAACTATTCACATAATTATTCCAGTCTTCTTACTCTCAATGGTCGAGTTCGGATTCGTTATCGGTAAGACAAACCAGATAGGTCTCGGTCTTACATTCTGGCTGATTGATCTTTCATCGTTCCCTTTAGGTGGTGCTGAGTCCTCTCGTACTTCTCTCAAGTGGAATCTCAGAAACCCCGGAAAGGTTCGTCGTTCGATTACATGAATTAGTTTATAATTTTTGCCTCACTATTGTTCTCTTTCCACAGTAACTGTTCCTATTTTAGCGACGTGCAATTCCACTCTATCACTTCGGAATGAATTATTCGATCAAGCAGCTGAGAATGATGAACAAGGAGTGATGAGAATGCAGGTGTTCCATTCTTCTTCCCCACTCTTTCTATCCCTCGCTAGACTTTGATCAACGAGTTATACAACTAGGACCTAGTTCGTTTAGAGAGTGAGTGATTAAAGTGAACGGCCAGGTTGGAGCAAAAATCGCTATCGAAATGAGAGAGGGAGAGACCCGCATTCGGAGTGAAATACGACGTGGTAGAAGGGGTTCAAAATTGGAAAAAAAGATTGAAGGAACTAGTTGTTTTGCAAGGGAACTAGTTCTTTATCTTTCAAAGACTATCCCTCGCTCCTTATGAGACTCGACTACGTAATATGGTTGGTTACTTTATTATTATCAGTTATCCTTTATACGTAATTATTGGATTTCCAGACGACAGTAAGCAGCTTCTCACGTACGAAATGGCACAGAAGCCGCACCACATTGGAGTGAGGAAGTCATGGCCCACCTGGCACTCACAGAATCTCGAAGGATGGCTAGTTTTTAAAAATAAGTGCGCAAAATGAACTAGTTTCCTGGAGTAGTGAGAAATTTTGGGCTTCTATAGAACGGGGGACCAGGCAGAATTTCAGCAGTGTTAGACGAGGATTCTAATTAGTCTATAGGCTGCTTATGCTTACACTTAGAGTACTTAGGATAAGGCTGCTTCGACTCTTTGCTCAGTGCTTAGTTTGCCCTCATGTCATTCCTGGCCCCATGTTCTGTAGAAGATACAAAACGAAAGAGCTCATATTTCATCGCAGGTTTCCGACAATCGCAGCCCCTGGTGGTGGCGCAGGACGAGATTGTGCGTCGTTTCATCAGCGGATTCTTCGCCCAGAATCTCGTCGTCTTCAGCAATGAGGTACGGTATATGGTATACGATGGCGGAGAAGGTACTATGACTGATATTGAGACTATATGTACTCATCTAATCTCGTGATAGAATTTTTTTAATAATCAAAATAATAGTGATCAGCGAAGGAGTAACTAAAGCGAACCTATATAATTAAACGTTCTAGCATTGATTTTTTGTTGTTGACATCGTCTGTTTTTTGTTGACGGTATTTTAACTCTATAGATGTAGTAAGCGACATGATCCAGAAAGGGCCTTCCTTCATTCACTTATTTTAGCTGCAATTCTTCTCTGATCTTATGTAGTTACTGAACCGTGAAATCACACTGCGAAACTACCTGGTGTTGCTTCGTCAGTTTTTTTTACAGCGTAATGGGTAATTGTATATATATTTTTTATTTCTATTAAACCAAATATTAAACTATTTGTTCAGTACTCAAACCGACTGGACACTCGTCGCATCTACTGGATGTTCGGCTTCGCGAGGGAATTCCTCTCCCAATTGCTCAAACAACCCGTGAAGCTCAAATTGGCCTTCGTCGAGAATGAGAAGGATTGTGCATACAATTTCATTTAAGAGAAGAATGATTAGAAAGTAGCCAATATCATGTTGTTTTCGTTGTGTTTATCGTTTCCGCTCCTGATAAAGTGTTCAACGTCTCTACCTTGATGCACAATGTTTTAATTGATTGAGTAATGTAAAGTCGAGTTACGAATAGAACGATAATCATTTATTTACATAATTAGCTTACAAAGTATAATCAAACATATACAAATCCTTGAGACTCAATGGGAAGGAGGTATAATTGGTGGATGGAAAGGGAACGATATGACAGTGTACAAGCGATCGATATCCTACCGTAATCTAGTCTAGAAAGAGAAGGGATCAATAGAAATTGATGTATTGATCATCGGGGACATTGTAGAGAGCTTTATTCTTCTCGAATAGATCAACGAGTGCATTACAATACTTCTCATGGAGAAGATCGACCTGAAGAGAAATAAGAAAGAGATAGAGGAATGGGAAGAACTCTCACCTCCAAATCAGTCGGATTCTCCACTCTATCCACTCGAATCGCTGCTCCCAGCACAGATGTCACTGGTTTACTGAAGTGGACAATAATTATCTTTGGTTTTTTCTGGTTGTTCCACCGATAGGAAAGGATGCAGCCTCATGGGAGATTGAGTAAACTTCGATCGAGAGGAAGAGCAGGGAAGAAACCAACCATATTACGTAGTCGAGTCTCATAAGGAGCGAGGGATAGTCTTTGAAAGATAAAGAACTAGTTCCCTTGCAAAACAACTAGTTCCTTCAATCTTTTTTTCCAATTTTGAACCCCTTCTACCACGTCGTATTTCACTCCGAATGCGGGTCTCTCCCTCTCTCATTTCGATAGCGATTTTTGCTCCAACCTGGCCGTTCACTTTAATCACTCACTCTCTAAACGAACTAGGTCCTAGTTGTATAACTCGTTGATCAAAGTCTAGCGAGGGATAGAAAGAGTGGGGAAGAAGAATGGAACACCTGCATTCTCATCACTCCTTGTTCATCATTCTCAGCTGCTTGATCGAATAATTCATTCCGAAGTGATAGAGTGGAATTGCACGTCGCTAAAATAGGAACAGTTACTGTGGAAAGAGAACAATAGTGAGGCAAAAATTATAAACTAATTCATGTAATCGAACGACGAACCTTTCCGGGGTTTCTGAGATTCCACTTGAGAGAAGTACGAGAGGACTCAGCACCACCTAAAGGGAACGATGAAAGATCAATCAGCCAGAATGTAAGACCGAGACCTATCTGGTTTGTCTTACCGATAACGAATCCGAACTCGACCATTGAGAGTAAGAAGACTGGAATAATTATGTGAATAGTTTGATTAAGATCCATCTACTATACGAAATGTCCAAAAAGATTACAGTAATGGACGAACTTTGCTGTCAATCCGGTGAATTGTTTGCTGAATCCCGTTGATTCCGTGAGGAAAGTGGCACATGCTCCGATAGGGAGAACTCCGTGAGGATGAGATCTGAGCATAAAGAAGATTGGAATGAGAAGATAATCAATACGAATGCCTGTTATTACAGATATTTAATGTAGTTTAGCTTTGTTAAGTATAAGCATTGAGGTTGATCTCACCTTCTCTAATCTATTTCATCACACGCTAAGAACGGGTAATCACTGTGTGAAACGAACACTGTTTGTGACAATTCTCCTCACCCAATGATATAGTTCCTTTCTGGATCCAATTCCGCAGTCTTCACCAATTTGAGTGGGAAATATTCAGCGAAGAGATTCCATCAGATATTCACCCGAAAGATTCCCTTCAAATTATCTTCTTAGACAATGAAAGAGGAAGAATTAACTAACAATTGGTTTTCCTCCAGTCTTTGCCATATTCCAATCGTAGATCATCCATGTTCCTTCGAGAGGATCAGTTCACCACAGAAGAGTCAGAATCACTGAAAAGGGGGAATTTCAATAATAATTACGTATAAAAGGATAACTGATAATAATAAAGTAACCATAGCAATCCTCACATCAATTCGTTAGCAAGGATGTTTTATTATTGACGTGAAATTTCCCATTAATCATGGAAGAAGAAGAAAAGCAAAATAAGAGGTTGAAATTAAAACATACCTTGAACTTGCCGGCCTTGAGGGCGTCGTTGAGAGGGCAGCGACGAGCGAGCCCGCTAGAAGACCCGTCAGGGGTAATGATCGAATCATCTAAAATGTGAACGAAAATAAGGATAAAAGCGCAACAACACACAAAACATGAACCGCGATGATTGAACAGGAATACGATCAAATCGAATTTGATCAAATTCCCAACAAAACCCGCTCTCCTATGATCGTGACTAATAATTTTCAAATACTAAGTAAGAACAAGACCAATTAGCCATGCTAATGAAGCAAAAAAGTGGAAGAACACCTATGTCTGGGACGAGAGCGGATGTGGTGGGGGTTTAAGCATGGTTTAAGCATCCTCTATAAATGCGGACGTCAATTTCAGGATTAGACACAATAAATAACACAATTAAACCAATAAAACGACAACAATATCGATGAAATCAAAACAATTGCAACAATCGATAGCAATTTGATATTTACACAAAACCGCACCAATGCGATCGCGAACTGGTTGTTTAAGGGTACGGTATTTCTCGATTCGAAATTGTGATTAAAATAATAACTGAATTATTTGAATACATTTAAATAGCCTATCCGATGTGGAATTACACGAGGAATTCAAAAATCGCATAAAAACTTGCGAAAAAAATTACTATCTATCTGCAAAACACAGCCGCGCAAGCCGCGGCACGCGGCGTTATGCGGCGCTAGCATATGGGCAAGGCGATTAGCACGTACTGTAGCACTGACCTCATGATCTCTTCGTTAACCTTTATGAGGTTGAATAAATTGTCGCAAAAAGGCTCTGCTGTTGACATTTCTGATCGGATAACAAGAAGAAACTAGGAAATGGAAATATGAAGAAATGACAAAGCGAAATCGAAGTGATACTTTGAATTTCATTCATTCACTGTTCGAACTTTACAATTATCAGAAATCTGTGCAAGGTTTGTGGTGCGCGAGGGTGAAATACATCAAACATCAGCCTTTTCCATCTTCTTTGTGCGATATTTAGCACAATTTATTTATTTTAGCACTATTTATTTTTTTTTATTTTTTTTAGCACTATTTTTTTTTATTTTAGCACTATTTATTTTTTTATTTAGCACAAAACTCATACAAAAGATGGACAACCACGAACAGTGTGTTGTTCTTTTTCGGATCTATCAACGTGGTTTTGAATCAGAGAATTGTACCGTGATATTGCCATATTTCTCATATATATTCTTACGACACAATCATAATTTTGGTCTCTCATCAATCACTCGTCGTTGAATGTATCCCTCCTGCAGCACGGTCATTACGCACTTGTGCGCCTCGTTGAAGATTCGCGATTCGAGTCGGACTCGTCCATGGCAGATAACCTCACACTCGCTCACAGTGAGATACCAGCAGAAAGGCTGGAATGAAAGAGATCAAAGATAAAAATAGTCAGAGTCAAAGATCAAAGAATACTCGCATCGAGGTTCGCCTCGTGAATCCACACAGAATGATGAAGCGACGCGGCCGTTTCCATCTGCAGATCCATCAAACGCAGTCATTAGTCATTTAATTGCGCATTTAATAGCGCTCACTCAACCGTTCAGAGTGGCTTGAGAAAGTGGAGTGAAATGAGGAGACAATTTTCCGAATTTCGATCATTACCTTTATCTTCGCCTTGAGATAAATTTCCTCGGCTACTTGTAGAATAGCGAAATCGGAAATGAAGAGAAGCACCACAAGTCCATCAGTAGGTTTCAAGATATCTGAAAAGGTCAAATTCAGATTCAGAGCTGTTAATCTAACGGGACCTTGACATTGCGGCTTGATTCTCATCCAGTAACTACAGCGATCTTTCTGACTTAGATGGCACAGAGGAGACTCAACTGGTCGAAGTTCCAGAGGAATCTTGTCTATCATCTTAATCACTAATATATTTTTAGGATATTCAGAAATCACTCACAGACATGACATTTCTCGTGACTTTCGACTGCTTTCTTGTCAAATATTCAGATGGAGGTCCATATTCAGGGCAATTAAAGTGAGTGGAGTCAAGAAGCTCTGGGCTGTTAGAAAACTTCGAAAAACTTAGGTGTATTCGGTACAGTCAACAATGTATTATGACCTGAATGTGGCACGAGCCAACATGTTTGTCTCCCTGATAAACAAAAACACGTAAAACGGAGCAATCTTCGAAAGGGTTGAGTTTGAAGTGGAGAGGAATGGACGGGTTCACTGATTACACAAAAATAAGGAGAGGAAAGCAACAGAGAACACATACCCGCAGCGATGAACTTGTAGTTTATCGTGTGCGGAGAGCGCGCGGGGTAGATTGATAAGAAGGAATTGACTGCCTAAAAAAGTTGCGAAGAATGATTAGAATTTTGGCTGGCTTGATTTTAAAGCAGCGCAGAAAATTGATACGAGTAAGAAAGTGAAGAAATAGATACCAGATAAGGGGCTTACCTGAGACACGATTAGGCCTCCGAACGCTCGATCGGCAGTGTATGTAGCGTTATGGGGAGGATCAGATCTGAAATAGAAGATGAAATCTTAAATAAAATATGACGAATTGAGCATGCATGAAAACGAATGGAACCCGCATCCGAGTATCATCAAAACATGGTGAATATAACACGATAAGACTCACCTAACAGTCAACTCGTCCACTTTGACCAAGTTGAAATAGTTGAAATAAGTCTCCGGTTGAGAGTCCATGCCTGCATCGAAATCTCGCTATAAAGAAAGAATCCTAACAGACCATATCCTAACAGACCATATCCTAACAGACCATATCCCTCCTTGCTCTTTCTCCACTCCTAAAAGACGCGCGAGCTCTGCCGATCACTCCACGCCCGTCACTGGCATGGTTCGCGATTTTATCGTTCCACTAATAACTGATTATTCCGGGCTACTACTTACTGGATTTAGCACCGACATGACTCTTCTAAACTTGTTGTTACAGGAAGTGCGCTGTCCGACGTGCGGCAAGGCGTTCACGCGGCCGTGGCTGCTGCAGAATCACATGCGCGTGCACAGTGAGTGTAATTTTTTTTGGAATTTTCCGTTCCACTAGTAGCCTAATTACGCCATGAGACTTCCTGGTTTTAGCAACGATATTTTCAGCCGGCGAGAAGCCGTACGCGTGCGACACCTGCGGGAAAGCGTTTGCAGACAAGAGCAACCTGAGAGCGCACACCCAGACGCATTCCGGTTGGTACTCCACAACCGTGGATCGTTTTGATTTAGTTTCGATTATTTTTTTTGTGAAAATAATGAATAAGAGTTAGAGCGCGCAAGTGCTGAAGAACACTTGGTGAAAGTCATCTCAAAATGTTCATTATTTTATTGCAAAGTTCGATGAACTTGAGATATGTTTCACCAAGTTTCTTCAACACGCGCGTTTTCTCAAGACTACTATGGTTGCCGCTGGTAGAGCTAATAAAACAAAAAAAATATTGCCAATTTGCAGGCCTCAAGCCGTACGGTTGCACGCGATGTGGCAAATCGTTCGTCCTCAAGGCCTACTTGTCCAAACACGAAGAATCCGCGTGCATGAAGGGCAGAAGACGAGCTGATTACTGAATCTGACCCACCGAACTACCATATTCTAACCATTTCTTATGTGTCCTAACCACTATTATCGTATCCTAACACACAGTAGCCGGTTAGCATTGTTCATCTGTTCCTCCGTATTTTCTTTATGCCCTCCGTATTCCCTAGGTTAGGGTTTCCTGATAGCGACCACCCAATAGAGCCCCGAAAGTAGATCTTTCCCAGTTCACTGCCCGGCATGTTAATATTTTTAATATTAGGCTCCCTCAACTAGGTTCGAGTGTATTGTATTTTGTGTGATGTGTTAGGAACTAGACGTTTGCTTATTAGCCTTTGAAATATTTAGTAATTTCCCCGCACTTTATTCTCTCCCGATAATTTGACATCGGGTTAATTTTTATAAATTTGTATTCCCAATTGAGCTTCACGATAGGGACCAGACCTGTATGTACTGAGCATAATTGATTAGGCCACATTGCATTGTATTTTTCTTTTGCCTACTAATAAAATAACTCTATTTTTACAGAATGCTTTGAAATACAAACAACGTTGGTGTTTGAATGACTCACTATGTTTGATGCACACCATGCGCTAAATTTGTTCAAACGAAAAAGTTAACATGCTGTTTAATCTGGAGGATTATCCCACCCATATTTCCAGATCGACCCATAATCCCTGATCTTCCGTGGTCCAAAGTTGACCACGCCCAGCAGATCCGTCTGAGTTCGTCCGGGGCCCGAATTATTCATCGTGCCTTCCTTTATAATCATCATTCATCACCTTACTGTCTTGAATTTCGCTATTTTGCAAGTGCTAAAAGTCAGAGAAACAGACCAGAGAACCAGCCGCGCCCTGTTAGCTTCGAGTCTCTCCGATTAGCACGCCATGGTTGGGGCTTGACAAGCCTGTTCATTTCACGCACTCTCTCACCGGTCAGAGATACGAGTGAGTGTGTGAAATTAAGAGACGGCGACCGGTATTTCGAACTCTGCCGATTAGCACACTATGCCCCTTCGATAGATCAGAGTCTGTGATGATTTGTGAGCATGGTAAAAGTGACTCACAAATGGTGCACGCACATTTCGCGTTTCATTAAGAACTGAGTCAATAAACGAAGATAATAGTGTTTTTTTCATGGAATTCACATGCTAGTGCCGAAATTGTACGCGAGTTTTCCGTTCTGCTAGTCAAAAAAGCACTGGAAGCAAGCAAACCACAATCCGCACAGACGAGACACGTTAATTGTAGACCCGGTTTTCTGATCAGCAAAGCCGGAAGCCGCGCCCTTCCCCTCACGTCAGTGACCCACTAATACTAGGGATGACTTGAGATTACTCTCCTCATTTCGCGTGCTCTCTCACGTCTTTCGGATCGGCGAAAATACATTGTGCCGAAAAGGAAACATTTTCGCAATTCCTAGCTAGTACCCGGTGATATAAAAGACGGATGTCGGGTAGCAATATCATTCCTTTCGTTAGCGTGAATCACTACGTGCAATCTGCACTTTCTCGTAAAATGTCTGCACCTCGCATCGGTCTTTCTGTTTCTAAATTGAATAATTTTCAATTCGTTTTTTTTCTCACCGAGTGGCTCTCTTGCAATAAACAAAACCTCCTTCAGGTTAAGCCTACTCGAACTCGGAAATGTCGAAACTTGCACTGATTGCTTGCTTCTTCCTTGCTGCTCGTGAGTTTTACTTTATTTTTTACATTTACTTTATTTTGATTCTTTGAAAAATAAGTGTATTTTTACTCTACCCAAACATGGCTCACTTTGAGTTTTACGTTTCGCACTACTTGAAGAGCGTTGGCGTATTACTGATTTTGAACTAGATTTTCTGCAAAAATTACTTTTCTTCAGATGCCGTCTCTGGCTTCAGCGTCAGCTCACCCAAACCGGCTGTGTCCGGCGCGCCTTTGAAGACTTCCCCAGCCCCGGTCCGACCCTCGGGATCCCCGGTTGGATCCACCGGATTCTTCAACCCTACCACCAGAGGATTCGGAAATCCGTCCGTGAAACCAGTTACTGGTGGACCCGTTTCTGGTTCTCCTAAGCCCGCTGGATCCACTGGGTTCTTCTATCCGACCACACGCGGATTCGGAAATCCCTCGGTCAAACCCGTCTCCGGCGGACCGGTTTCGGCGACCACTCGTGGATGGTTCGGACTCCTCAAAATTTGAGCGATTTGCTCTAGTCTAGAGTGATTCATTGCTCACAATGTGATAAAGCAGACGATAGTCATGTTTGATACTCAGAACATCGGGACCAAACAGAGTTTCCAGATTGTTGATGCATTTCGCACAATATTGCAAATATCAAGAAGAATTATGTACGATTCGAGATTCATAATTTATTTGGCTGAGAGGTTAGAGACAGATGAGTAGATCAACATTATTTTCTAGCATATATCGGAAAGACGAATATTGAAGAAAAAAAAACAGAATACGTTGAATCGGTGTTTTTTAAGGTGCTCTCTCGGTTCATGGTTAGAAATTCCAATATTTCGCAAAAAAACCCTGCATAATTCTTTATTCATGACCAAACCGATAAATGAATAATTTATAACTGAACACCCCAAAGCGTTGTTAAATTTGCGTACAATATCGGAGAATGAATCTGACTTGAAAATGTGTAGTGTTTCAAAACTACAATTCGCTACGTGAACCATCTCCTCGACATTACTTGCCGGTCACAGGATTGAGATAAGAAGGAGGCGAGGCTTATTTCCAGACAAGCACGTCTCAATATTTCGCACGCTCCTTCACTGAACTAATCTCTTCGTTCCACACAGTCTCTGCGTGGTGTGAAGTGGAGATATTGGAGAGACGATGCTCGTTCTGATAATCTTATCTGTACAGGCTTGTGTCCGAAGCGAACCTTCGCTTCTCGAGTGTATCAACAGAGATGAGGAGACTGATCGTATTTCTCCTGCTATTGTGTACGTTTTCACAATATTGCCGTTTTTAATATAAATAATGTTTATACTTTCAGGCATCGTTAATGCAACGTGTCGTTCCGGATTTGAGTTGTATCGCAATGGCGAATGCCGAGGAAATTACACAAGAATGACCCCGTATTGGGACGCATCTCCAAATCCGTCAATTGCATCGTGCAAGCAATCTCAAGCGCTGTCAATCATTATCAGAGATGCGATGGTAAAATTGACAAAAATAATTTCACCATACAAATATTAATATATTTACAGGATCAGACCTACTGGAGCAGCAAGGCTACCGGTGGCTATGCGCTGCTAGGTTAACCAAAACAATTGTGTTTTCTAAATTTGACATTTTCTTCTTCTTGAGGATTAGTATGCAATACCACCTCCAAACAGTGGAACTGGGCTGACGGGACTGTTCTCAATTACAAACCACCGTCCGGATATGCAACAGGTGAGCAAATATCAATTGTTTGCGACGAAAAAAATGATTCAGACCTGGACAAGGATTGCGTTCCGTCGATGAACTGGGCGATACAATCGAATGGATACTGGTATTCTGGTGCCTTTTTCATAATACTATTTTTAGAACTCATAAAAAAGTCTTCATGGGTACAGGCCGCTGAAAACAATAGATTATCGATTCAATGAGAAGCTGTTTCTTTTCAGGTGCTGCCCACAACACATTTACGGCGGACGTATTCTGCTCGATCCCAGCTCCGCAGTTAGTCCCTTCGCCGAACGGATGCGAGAGCTTCGATGACGATAGTGATGATGTCATCTGCTATCAGGTAGTTTCAAATCGTTAAAATGATATTATTAATTATTCCTCTTGCTTTAATGATAAAGGAACTACAGATAGCAACCGCTGCAGAAAATTTTCGAAACGCTCAAATGGTGTGCAAAAATGTTGGCGGAGATCTGGCCTTGATTCACAATGATCGGGTTAGTTTGCCCGGCTCTGTCTGAATAAGATGGACCCATAGGAATAAGATGGACCCATGAGAATAAGATGGACCCATAGGAATAAGATGGACCCATAGGAATAAGATGGACCCATAGGAATAAGATGGACCCATGAGAATAAGATGGACCCATGAGAATAAGATGGACCCATGAGAGAATAAGATGGACCCAACAAAATGAGAAAGACCGATAGAAATAAGGCCAGAGGAAATGTCATCGGTCCACCTTATTCAGACAGCTTATTCTTCTCATTATCGTGAGCGTATATCAATTGCTTTGTTTCCGTACGATACCCGTGTAAAATGCCATCCTGTAACTCGATCATGACATTACTCGAGATATTTCTCCATCGCGTTTTACACGTGTATCCTACGGAAACAATGACAAATGAAATACTTTCACGATAAAGATAAGAATATGTTGTCTGAATAGAACGGATCGAAGAATATTTGTCGTACCTATTTATATCGGTCCTTCTTATTCTCATGGGTCCATCTTATTCCTATGGGTCCACCTTATTATCATGGGTCCATCTTATTCTCATGGGTCCATCTTAATCTGAAGGGTCCATCTTATTCCTATGGGTCCATCTTATTCAGACAGAGCCGTTTGCCCTTTGTCTTGCACTAGTACTCATAAAAACAAATAAATGTCCAGGAAAACTCCTTCGTTCGCCGACTGGCCGTTTCTCGACAGGCTATCAACGGCGTTCTCATCGGAGGCCTACTGTCGGGTAATGACAAAGCGTGGACGGATGGATCGACCTGGGACTACGACAATTTCTATCCCGGTTTGTGGCCTGCTATCTAAAAATTTCTCGAATTGAATTCTCATGTTTCTGGCAACTAATTTTCAGCCACATTCGTATTCACGTTTTTGCCATTTGATGAAATTATATAGAATTTACTGTTGATCTTATGACAGAAAAACAAAGTTCGCTTTCAGGATTTCCCATCAGCGGTCTTGGACAATGTCTCGTGTTGGATACACAAGGCACCTCGGGAGAGTGGATGAACGTCGATTGCAACAATACTGTGGCTGTTGCGTGCGAGAGACAGCGTGAGATACAGCAACCATTATTTTTGCCTCGGTGATTTCCGTAAAGCGTGAAAAAATAATTCAGAAAACTTTACAACTCCCGTGTGTCCCACTGAGCCGCCAAAAGAGGGACAATTTGTGCGTTTTAATTGATAACGAAAACTTAAAATAATGAATCAGGTGGTCTCGCCGGGTTTCCCATTCGATGCCTCAACTCCTTGCGATTACATGCTGATGGTCGATGAGGGGAAGAAAGTGCAGATGGAGGTTCGCATACATTTTTAAACTAAAGTAGGCCCTAAGATGAGTTAAGACTCCCCGAATTAATCATGGAATCTAGTTAATCATGGAATAGTAGTTACCACAGCGGAACTGTATTTTAAATTAATTTCAGATCCTGATGTTAGAAGCAAACACGTGCTGCGATCGCTTGGTTATCTACGAGGACTACTTGTGATCGATACTTGTGATCAAAGTGATCGCGAAGTGAGCTTTTGCTTGTTGTTTTTATCAATAAAACCAATTTTCAGCGTTACGGGAGAGTTCAAGGAGCGCGTGTATACGACTAGCACATCGAACTTCATGAAAGTGAGCTGGCAACCGAACGGAGGAGTGAATGTGCGGGGAATGATGGTTGGAAAAAATGTCTCAACTCAATTTTTTTTTAAATCGTTCAGATTACATTCCGTGGTGTGTGATCGCCTCTTCATTCACCATGGCAAATAGTGCACCAATACTGTACACCATGATAATTAATATTGTTGCAAAGCATAGTTGCAAATTTCTGTCACTTGTGAGATTTCGACCCTGTATTTTTCGGCGATAAAATACATTTTGCATTGCTCACCGGTGCATTATCATAACGCTTATCAGAAGCGTAGTCAGCTTAGTTTCTCCTTTCCGAATCAATCCCGCACAACCGTGTGTTGATAAGAACCGAAGAAGCTCGCGAATCGAGCTCACAATCAGAGCAGAGAATATTTCCAGCTTTGCCATTTCTGTTATGCTTCAGTTTCTAATATTGTTCTCCCTCATACGTAAGCTTTCTTTTCGTTTTTAAAAATTACTTGAAATGTCGAGAATGTGAAAATCGAGTACTATGATGGAAAATTGAGGTCAACTGTTAATGAGATGCAATACTTTTTATTCAGTGAAGTGTGTTTGTTTCAGAATCTATCCTGTCTTCGTGCCCTGAGGGCTTTGAACTTGTTCGCGATGGCGAGTGTAGAGGGTTCTATTCCACTGTTACTGGCATTCCTCCCAGCCAACAACTTGATATTGCGGTCACGAAATGCTCAGAAATTGGAGGGCTCCCAGCCATTATTCACAATGATGAGGCGAGCCAGATTTAAAGAAGGCGTCCCACGAATATCTGGCTAGGTGAGTTCTCCATGTGAGGTGGTGGGTCTCTTTTACCCGGTAACACATTCGAAACTCGCAAGTCACCATTTTTCGTTTGAACTGAGTTATGCTCGATTGGCTGCGTTCCAAGTGACCCTGAAACGCAGGCAACGAGCGAGGGAGCGTGCGGAGTGAGGAGAGCGCGCCCTCTCATTCCTCACTTTGCATAATCGCCCGCGCGGTTCGTGGGACGCCTTCTTTAAATAGTTATGGCGTTTTCACAACTCATTCCACATTTTAGCATCAAACTTACTTGACACGACATGTGCATGATGGGTCGTACAGCAAAATCATTTTAGGTTATTTTTATTTTTTTAAATTTTTTTAATTACTGTCTTCGTTTTATGCGAAAATTCACTCGTAAGCATGCAGGATTTAAAAATTAGGAAAACTAGTAAATCAACATAATATCTGAACGATTGGGAGTGGATAAATCTAGAAAAACCGGTTTCAAAGTAATATTCAAAAATATTTTAAATTACAGGTTTGATGTGCAACACTTCATCAACGAAATGGGAATGGATCGACAAATCGCCCTCTGATTACCGACCGCCCGCTGATTTCGTCTCAGGTTTTTATAAATTATCCATTATATTTTACGATATGCATATTTTTTCAAAGCATTGGACGAGGATTGCGAACTAGGATACACGTGGTTTTTAACGGACAATGGAGCTTGGGACTACTGTGAGTCTTCGTAGTTGTCTAGAAATTAAACTAATGTGCAGATGCTCACTCAACTGTGTCCATGGATATCTTTTGTACCACTCAACTGCAACCGCCGGTGCCTTCGGGAGACGGCTGTGATGGATTCGATAACGATATCGAGGATGGCGTGTGCTACGAGGTTTAAACATTTTTGTTAAAATAATAAAGAATTAACTGGTTTTACGGTCGGCGAAACGGCAGAGAGCTGGCCAGATGCGCAGATGAATTGTGCAAAACTTGGTGGAAATCTGGCTTCGATTCACAATCAGCGGGTTTGTTTATGATTCAAATCAGTAAAAAAGTACAATCAGGAAAACAAAAAAAAACACAGGAAAAAAGTACAGCAGGAAAACTCATTCGTCCGACGACTGGCGGTGTCGAAAGGAGCGACAAATGGGCTGTTTCTTGGAGCAACAATGTCCGGAAAGGGCAAAGATTTGGGCTGGGTTGACGGAACCGATTGGGACTATGACAACTTCCATTCCGGTAAGCTTATTATTCATCTGGATATTATTTTATAGAGACTTTCAGGTTTCCCAATGCCCGGACTCGGCGATTTCCTAGCCATGGACACATCGATTTCCGCGGGTCAGTGGATGAATATCGATTGCGCCGCGCAGCTGCCGGTCGCATGCATTCGCGAAGGTGGTTTGTACTGAAATTGGTAATTTCAGAACAGTTTTTCAAAAAAATGTGTGACGAGGTTTAATAAAATTTTTACAGAACGTGCAATCGAGCAACCAACCTGCAGTTCTGGACCATTCGTTGAAGGCGCGCTGGTGTGTTTTCTTGTTGACCTTATTTCGAACTCCGTTTCAGATCACCTCACCCGGATTCCCATTTAGCGCATCTACCTTCTGTGATTTCTTCCTCACTGTCGAGGCTGGAAAGAGAGTGGAGGCAGAGGTGCAATTTTCCCACATATCGTCGTCGCTTTTGATTGCAACCATACAGTTGACACTTCATATTTCTCTAACAATCTCCTCAGATCATTGTCCTGGAGGCGAATACGTGTTGTGATTCGCTTGTCCTCTACGATGGCTATTTGGGCGCGCCGGTGCTCGCCACGTGAGGAATTTGATTTACTTTTATTTCTTTAGCGAATAATTCAGTCGTTACTTGTCTGTTTGATTGACTGTTGATTTGTTTGTTATAACATATACTCCTGAATGTGGGCAATCAATCAGATACGCGTTCAGTCTGTCCGGCGAGCTGAGCAATGTAACGTTCACAACCACGTCATCAAATATTATGAGAGTGAACTGGCAACCGCAAGGAGGCGTGAATGTGATGGGACTGGCGGTAAGCAACCATCTAATATAAAGTGAAAAATAATTGCCTTATTTTCTCAGATGACATTCCGTGGAGTGTGATCCGCCTTGGTGTCTTCATTAGAGGCCAATTCACATTCGAATAAAGAATTTTCGTGATATGTTTCTGTTGCATGAATGAACTTTATGCTTTTTATTGCCCACAGTTAAACGTACATAAACTAGTCGGGCGGCGCACTGGATATTCATTAGCAAAGAAATCGATGGGAAATTTCGAAATTTCCTTCATAAATGATCCTTGGAGCTGCGGCCCTTTCCTCTGCCATCAAAACATCATTTTGTTCTGATTGAAGATTAGAGGAAGCGATGGCTATTCGGCTCTCTCGTGTTGAATGCAATTTCTCTGGTTAGAGAAACGAGGGAAAATGCAAATAAACGAGACCCCGGATAAGAGGAATTATTGATAAGAGCGAGGTGAGGCTGATTGCTTGAGAGACTCGCTCGTCGATCGTTTCCTCTCGCTTGCGTGTCGATATGAGAAGGCTTCTCCTCTTGTTCTTCATACTTCGTGAGCGACATTTTCTATCATTTTTTTATTTCTTCAACAGTTTGTAGTATACTCTTTTAGAATTCGTTCGCGGCGCATGCCCGGATGGCTTCGAATTGACTGCGGCTGGACAGTGTTCATTACTTACGCCGATCACTGTTAGCAATGTTGCCTACACTGCTGCGACAAACACGGCGATATCGAAGTGCAAGGAGATGCAAGCGCAGCCGATCATTATTCACTACGCTGAAGTAAGAAAATATTCTGAGCCAATCATAAAATGGACCCCATTCAGCAAAATTCTTATTGGGCAAGCCAATTCAACAAGAACTTGGTTCAACCACTTGGTAATAATTATACAATTTTCCGATAACATTACAATCCAAACTAAAAATTATGTATAAATATCTTGATAATGAAATAGCATTGCAAATAGCGAGTTTAGGTTTGGTATGCAACACAAGCAGCCTCAAATGGCAGTGGACTGATGGGTCGGCGGTAGACTACAAACCAGCGGCGGGATACTTTGCCGGTATAATAATAATATATTTATCGCATGTTTAATAATTCTTACGAGTCAAGAAAAGATTGGGCTAAGTGAGCTTCAAAAATACGATAATACGATGTCGGGCTGGCGACAAAGTTAGGTACCTATATAGATACATTAAAAACAAAATAATTACAAACTCTTTCTTTATGATGAAGTTAATTTAAGAGTTAAATTCAAATTGCAAGACTGCGAGCTTGTGGTATATGGCAAGCACCTCAGGATATTGGTATTATAGTAAGTTCAAATTAGTTTATACATATTACGATACTCTCTTCTTTTATACATAAAACTAATTTAATTAATTTAAAAGGTACAGTGTTATTCAGCTGAATCCACTGCTACAAATACGTTCAATATTTTCTGCACGACCCAACTGCCTCATCCGATTCCATCTGGAGATGGATGCGAGAGTTTTGAGGATGACAACGAAGATGGAGTCTGTTACCAGGTTGGTCGATTTGGAACAAACCATGATGGGCCGACGAAAGTACTTTCATTTCGATTACGACGAAGATTTTTAAAATTTTAGTAAACCAAAATTGAGAGGGAATCAAAAAAAATCGATTATTACGCTCAGGTTGGAGCTTCAGCAGAAAATTGGCAAGAAGCACAGACAATTTGCAGAAGCTTCAACGCAAATGTTGCTTCAATTCATAACTTGAAGGTTTTCTTCATTGCAATTTTCGGATTTTAATTTTTGACACATGCGTAAAACACTAAGCTCAGGAAAACTCTTTTCTTCGTCGGTTAGCAGTTTCAAAAGGAGCCGTCAGCGGAATGTATTTAGGAGCCACAATGATAGGAAAAGGAAACGATTTTGGGTGGATCGATGGATCGGAATGGAATTATGACAATTTTTTCAATGGTATGCTTTATGTGGCTTTCATCGAAAATAATTTACTTCCAAGGATTTCCCATGCAAGGTCTTGGAGATTGCCTGATCATGGACACTGAAGACACATCTGGTCAATGGGTGAATGTGGATTGCTCATCGAAACTGGCTGTGGCATGCATGCGACAACGTGAGCTGATTATTTTGAACAAATTATTACTTGTTTAATAGAACACTACTCAACACCTTCATGCACTTCGGGCCCTTGGCAGGAAGAACAAATTGTGAGCGGGAATTTTATTTTTCAGATTTCTATTCAGCTTTATTGTTACAGATTTATTCTCCCGCATTTCCACTGAACGCTTCTTCTCCGTGCGAGTTTATTCTGACGGTTGATGCTGGAAAGAGAGTTGAAGTAGAAGTATGATAATATTTACATTATTTGAAATTCAAAAAAAACACAAACTTTTCAGATTTTACTGCTTGAAGCGAATTCATGCTGTGATAATCTTATAATCTACGAAAACTATTTCGGTGGCACAATCATTGCAAAGTAATTTCCTTTTCAATAATAATATAAATCACTATTAATTAGCCTAACGGGAGAAGTAGGCGATAAGAAGTACACTACGAGCTCATCCAACTATATGCGTGTTTCATGGCAGCCAACCGATGGAAAAAAATGTGAGGGGAGCGATGGTAAGAAAGAACATGTTTCAGCAAAAGAATAACCATTTATTGCAGTTCACATACCGAAGCCTGTAATTCTGTTAATCAGCATTCCGGACAGTGATTTCACGATTTGTAGTCGTACATATCATACTGTATCCATAAATGCATAATTATTCAAATGCTTGATCCACAGAGTGTGATGGATGCCAACCAGACAAAAGCTGTATAAAAACACCATAGAATCACACCAAAATATTATAGCAAAACCCCCTTGTGTCATGTTACGTTCCAAGATGTGTGATACTATTGGACTGTCATTAACGGTTCATGGACGCTCGATAAAAAGTTCACGCATTTTGTGATTGTTTCATGCTTTCACGGGCCCGCCACGAAACACTATATTTCGAGAGCACCCCGTTCCTTGCAAAGCTCCGCCCCCTTCTTGTCACTCCTCTCCTTAACCCGGCAGGTTTAGGATGCATTTTTTTTATCAAGAGCACTCGCAATAGCGAGTCGTAGTGAGTCGTTGCTGGAGTCTGGACTGTCTTAGTTGCACTGACCTGGAAACTTGAATAACAATAATCTCCCCACAGATTGTGCAATAAATTTGTAATTTAAATTATAAAGATGCTTTCTCTGGTCTATCAAGAAGATAATTTTGATTGCTGAATGCATGGAAGGCTACACAACAATAACTTTAGCAATAACATCAATAACTTGAGAAAAAGAGATCTTCGTACCAGATTTTGAAGGCGTCGATAGTTCAACTTTTTTTCGTAGATAGTAAAAATTATTATTTTTTCTCTTTTCATTTGCAATGTTTTAAATGGCAAGCTTTGATTCTTGAATCATTACGTAATTATGACTTGCTTTCAAGAGAAGATGAGTGGAATTGATGAAACTTCAACACGGGCATCTATCACGTCGCATGATGTCTGACAGATTAGACAAACCATAGAGTTAGGGGCCACAACGTAGATTGCCGAATTGTCACAATCCGGTCAAATTTGTGTCCAAACTGTCCCTCATGGACCCAATAACATCACCCTTTATACCGTTTGTTGATATCTTGTCTCTGAGCTGCGCTACAGCCCGAGAAGAACGCGCGAAAGGCACCGTTGGAGAGGGGGGAAATGCGAGACGACAGGGAACGGGGCGGAGCCTATTCTGCCCATTTCCCGCATCTCAGCCGGCCATAGTTTCACAAAGTCGAGCTTGCGCTTTGCGACGCTCAAAGTCGAAATCGAAGGAAGGCAAGGGCGAGAGCGTGCGCTAGTCCCACCGGGTAAGAACAGCGAGGAGAGCGAGGCGGAGGGAGAGGGAGTGTGGTGTGTCTCTCGCATCTCTCTTCTCATTTGACTATCCCCTCTGGCGCTCACACTGTGTTTAGCGTGAATAGGAAGCGAGGAAATACGCGCGTACTGAAACCTTTAAATGAGTAGCACAATTCTAAGAGTTAATGAATTATAGTTTTTTCTTCTTAGACATACTTGCATGACCATATTTTATCATAAAATCACTGTACCCAAAGAGTCTTTACACTGGAAACATCATAATCGGCCCCTTCCCTTCTGTTTATTCCAATTTTGACCACCTTAGTGAACATTTTCACTTTGGGTACAGCGACCAATCGTTAGATGGAGGTAATAGCTATCCAACGCGATGTCGAACGAGCGATTTCGTTTAGAATGAACTTTGTGCTGCCCCGTCTCGTTTTTATTGGAGGGGCATGTCACACCAAAGTGGGCGGGGCTTGTGGCCCCTACATAGAGTACGAAAATACAAGAGACATGTTTACTCCAGCTGATAAACGACGATATTTATATCATTCAAGTGGGGTTCAATTAGGAACAAAATGGTTTAAAAACGCTTGAACCAGCGTGCTTTCATGTGACTGCACACCGTCACATCTTTGCTTCAAGATTTAGGTGTCATTGATAAGAATTACGCTGACAGCTTGAGATGCTCACTTGTCGATAGTTCTTTCTATCATGCGATTTGAGATGAGGTGGCTGCTTCTCTTGTTTGCCCTTCTTCGTGAGTTATAACCTTTGATTCAATAAATTCTATTTTAAAAAAGGTGTATTTTTTAAAATAATAATTCAGCGAGCCCGACTGCTTTCACTTCGAATTGTCCGGATGGTTTCATACTGACTGCGGAAGGGCAGTGTTCGCAAACATCGCCGATCGTTGTTAGCAGTCGTGAGGACGAAGCCATCGACTTGGTGATTTCTATGTGTAACGAGAAACATGCATATCCGGTCATAATCCACTACGCTGAAGTGAGTACATTATTCTACCCGCCAGTAAGAAGGGATCTCCTGATGTTCTCGAACTGCGAACTGGAAAATAAAATTCGGTTATATCGTTTTACGCATTCGTGAACTTGTGAACGGCGAATTTCGTTTTGAATCTGACTGAACGTGGATTTTCGGGATAAGTCTTAAAATAGAAAATTGGAAAGAACAACCAAATGTTCAAACGTGTGGAGAGAGCGAATTTGATTAGAATACATAGTGAAATGGGATTCTGGATTGTTACTGCTATCATACTTATTGAATTACAGCAAAATTCGTATTGGGGCAGCAAGCAGAAGTCGAATTATCTACCTATTGGTAATGAATTATTTTCTTTTCCTGAAATCAAAAAAGAAAAAAAAAACGATCAAAAAAGAAATGTTGATATGTTCATGGTGTAAGCGAATGGAAAATACATGATTTCAGGATTGGTATGCAACACGAGCAACCTCAAATATCAATGGGCCGATGGCTCGGAAATAGACTACACTCCAGCAGCTGGATTTAACCCAGGTTCAACGATATTTCAATGCTCAAAATTTCTTTACAATTTTTTTTTAAGAATTGACTTTACCTTGCAAGAATGGATGTATCTGGTTTGTAAATAGAGACGGAGGATGGGACTCATGTAAGTTCAAAACTCTTATTGCATATTTAGATTTATTGATATTCAATTGCACTTCGCATGATTTAAAAGATACAATGTGAGTGTCAGGGTGTTTCGCAACAATACATGATTTCGATGTGTACTGCTCGATTCAACTGCCTCATCCTGAAATATCTGAAGATGGCTGCGAGAATTTTGAAGATGATACTGAAGATGGAGTCTGCTATCTGGTTTGCCATACTATAGAATACTATGCACTAGGCCTTGCTATATTTTGAAGTTTTCAAGCATTTTGGTAGTGGTATTTTAAGTTCGATCGTTCGACGATGATAACTTGATGAGTATTAAGATATAGGTCGGCCCAAATGCTGAGACTTGGAGTGATGCTCAACTTAACTGCAAGAAACTGGGAGCCAACTTAGCGTCCATTCACAATCAGCAGGTTCGACAGTAATATATATATTTTGAACCAAATTTCTCCAGGAAAACAATTTCCTTCGCCGAGTGGCAGTTTCACGAGGTGCGGTGGATGGTCTCTTTCTTGGAGCGACGATTTCCGGAAAAGACGATCATTTTGGATGGATTGATGGAACAGATTGGGACTATCAAAATTTCTATCCAGGTTTGATCTTGTTAAATCGATGTTTTGATTGCTGAATAATTATACAAAGGATTCCCATTGCCCGATTTCGGTGACTGTGTCGCTATGGATACCTCTACTCCGGTAGGGCTATGGATGAACTTCGATTGTTCGTCAAAACTTCCTGTAGCGTGCATTCGTGAAAGTTAGTTTCGCGCAAATTCAAAATTGATTCGATCACGAACTGTATTTCAAAAACCTTTTTCCGCGAACAACGCATGTTTTCAGAACAATTAAATGTCCCCGCCGACTATACTTGCTCCGCAGGACCGTGGGCGGAAAAGAGACTTGTTCGTTGCGAGTTTTTAATTTTATTAAATAATTTATATCTTAGATAACCTCTCCCGGTTTCCCCTACGATGCATCAACACCCTGCGAATTTTTCTTGAAGGCCGAGGACGGAATGAAAGTCGAGTTGGAGGTAGTCCCCTCTCGACTAGAGAAGCTGAAGGAAGGGGTGAGGGAAGGCCCTGCCGCTCTCTCACAGTGAGGAATGAGAGGGAGGGAAGGGGGGGGAATAAAAGGCAAACCCTTGCGCAAGGGTTTCACACCCTTGCGCAAGGCTGAGTCTGCAATGGGACGTTTTAAGTCGTTTGACGTCAGATTTTCTGACTTTCAAGCGTGTACCTTGCATAGAGGCTTCAGGGCTACAAGATCTACACGTTTAACACTAATTTAACCTATTATCTAAAGGCTCAAGTATGAGATCCAGATATGAGGAAAAAGTTATCAATAAAGAGTACAGAGGCCTATTAATCGACTTTATGGAGTTGGCAGAAGTCTCAGAAACTCTTATAAATCCTTTAAAACGGATTCTGTTAGATCAGTGAAGTGACAAGATGCGGAAACGCACAAGTAAAGAGCTTACTTTGGTCGAAAAGTATGTGAAACAGATCAGAAATACTCATGCAAGGCATTTATGTAAAAATAAGAAAGATTCCGAAGTCAAACGATCAAAACAGCCATTCCCGGGCCACCCCTTGCGCAAGGGTTCGAAACCTTTGCGCAAGGGTTTGCCTTTCTCCCTCTCCCCTTCCTCTCATTCGTCGTCACACCGCGCACCCTTCCCCCTTCCTTCAGCTTCTCTACTCTCGACGATATGTTTCAGAAAATATGAAATCTTATCAGATTGTACATTTGGAAGCCAACTCTTGTTGTGATTTTCTATTGCTATATGATGGATATTTGAGTTCAACGCTTATTGGAAAGTGAAAGATGACTACTTAGCCATCGATTGATTACTTAACTTTCGCAGCATCACCGGAATCTTAACAAATGTCACCTATACAACTTCGCTAACCAACTATATGAGAGTGTCTTGGCAACCGAAAGGAGGAGTGAATGTAATGGGACTGGCGGTAACAGTAATGAAAACGATTATTGTTTCAAAGTACCATTCAGATGAGTTTCCGAAGTGTTTGAGGCTGTCAGTAGACACGTTCATTGTTTTTCTTTAGAATTCTGATGAATGAATTCCTCATTAATGATAAAAATGAATATTGTGTGACTCGTTACTTCTTATTCAATCTGCTAGAAGCACTGATTGTGGAGGAGAGAATTGAAAAAAGTTTTTAAGAGGGTGCGCAGTTTGAAATGTTCACTTTCGGAGGTGAAACCCACTTCTCTTTCTATAATGATACTTATCCGGCGGAGAAAATTCTCAAACTAATTGTAAGTGCATTATTCATAATCTATCGTGTTGATATTCACAATTGATAATTGACGTATTTGATTTAATCGTTATCATAACGGCGGGCCTTTGTGGTGTTGTTTGCTTTGCTGATCACTTCATTCTTTGACAAGAGCGGAAACGTATTGATATGAAACGGCAGGTTTACGACTCATTGTCAGCGAAAGCGAAGATTCTCTAGTCTTGCGACCAATAGCCGACCAATAGCGGTGCTGCTTGCAACGTGGAAAAAACTGATATTCTTCTTTTTTTACAATGACACTGTCTATCGTGTGAGCTGCGCAATTCAACTCTCACTACAACAACGCCGAAAATTTTGACCGCGAACCTGCAGTCATAACGAGTGAATGTGATGGAACTGGAGCTGAAAAATGTTTTAAAAATTTCTTAGAAGAAGCTGAGTAATTCCCCCCGTCATGGAGTAGATTGTGACTGTTGTTCTTCTGAGAGTTCTCTCTCACTGGCCACACTCAGCGGTCATATCATATAGACGAAGATATCTTTGTCAGTTTACGTTCCGCGAAGAGATTCGAAAATTTGTTGGAGTATTCGTTAACGCAATATGTGCACGAGCGAGATGCCGATGATCTTCTTAATCCAGTAAAAAAAGCATACTTACAATATTCCCATTGCGTGACCTCAAATACGTCATAACGGAAATCAATTCTCCTACAAGTGTAGAGAAATTTTGAAATTTCCCCTATTGACATTATATGACTCGGCAAGCTTTTCATCACATGATATGCCCACGCCACACCGTGATCTGGACATGCTTGCAATTAGAGTGCGCAATATGTTAAGAGAGGCAGATTCGATGGATACAGACGATACTGAGAGAGGGAAGAAGAGCAATAAAAGTAATTCGCGGGTCGCCGTCTCTTCATTTCACACACTCTCTCACTGGTCAGAGGGGCGAGAGAATGTGTGAAATGAAGAGATGATTGCCAGTATTTCGAACCCTAACTGAAATGAGCGGCGCCAGTGATAAGAACGAGGTGAGGCTTGACAAAATCACTCGTTAAATTATTCTCCTAGGTGCAAACTGATTTCGAAATTTCCTTCTTCAACGAGGCTTGAATCGGCGCTCTTTCATGTGACTGCAAAGTCTCGTGATGGCATTTCACATCAAAGCGTCGTTTTGTTTACAAAAGTGATTGGAAGCAATTGATAAAGCGAGGCAGCTTGCGAGCCTCATTTGTCGATTGTCTCTCCTCGGGTGCGTTTCGAGATGAGATTGCTCCTTCTTTTACTATTCATACTTCGTGAGTTTATTTTTCTCAATTATCCGTAAAGATGCGTTCTATAAACGGAGGAATTATTTAGCAATGGCACATTGCGCTTGCCCGGATGGATTCAAACTGACTGCGGCTGGACAGTGCTCGCAAATCACGCCGACACTAATATCCAATGTTCGTGCGGATCAAGCACTAGACAAAGCCATCTCAACGTGCAAGGAAATACACACCCAACCCGTCATCATTCACTACGAAGATGTGAGCCTCAATTTATACTCATCTCTTTTACCACACTTCAATTCCGATATAATTTAATTTCCTTTGTTCCAGTGAATTCAGGGAATTTTTATATTTAAAGTATTTTTTCAGCAGCAACAGTACTGGATCACTCAATTCAAGAGCACCAACATTGTTCTTGGTTCAGTATTTTAATATTCCAATTGTTAAATTTATAAAAAAATGTTTTCGAACATTTTTAAGGAATCGTCTGCGATACCAGTTCGCTGAAATGGCAGTGGACTGACAACTCGCCTATAAACTACAGACCAACAACCCATTACGATTCAGGTGTCGACAGTTTTTTCTTTGAAATTTTAAATATTAACGGCGTCTTTTTCCAGCTTTGGACAAAAATTGTAGAACCGGATGCACTTGGGGTTTGTGGGACAAGCAATGGGAATATTGTAAGTATGCTTTAATTAATTTTTTTTGAGAATGATCGTCATACAAATATTTTAAAATTTCTTAAGATTGCGACGGAACCACCACTTCATATAATGTTTATTGTTCGGTGCAAATGCCACAGCCGATTTATTCCGAAGATGGATGCGAGTATTTCGATGACGATACCGCGGATGGAGTCTGCTATAAGGTTTGATTTCTTTGAATATTCGACATTTAATAAGAATCATCCCTCTCTCATGCGAGTACTTGATGATGAATAATTCTAAGATTGGTGAGGACGCTGAAAGCTGGCAAGATGCTCAACTAAATTGTAAGAAGCTTGGAGGAAATATCGCGTCAGTTCACAATCAACAGGTTGCATTTTTTTCTGTATAATTTGATTTTTGAAATTTGCAATTTCAGGAAAACAATTTCCTTCGTCGGCTAGCGGTCACACAAAATGCCGTGACCGCACTATTCCTTGGAGCGACAATTTCGGGCAAGGAAGACAATTTTGGATGGATCGATGGATCGTCTTGGGACTACCAGAACTTTTATCCGGGTGAAATCCTTTGGCAATCTCTGGGAAGCATTGCTGTATATTGAAACTCGGCTCTAGGGTTTCATTATCAATTAAAAGTATTTTAATTCTGTCGGCTAACAGACAATCAAATTTAGTGAAATCGTCATACGGCCACTACAAAAGCGCTTGTTGTGCATGGTTCGTATTCCAGTCGGTAACTATAACATTTTTAGGCTTCCCATTGCCCGGTTTCGGTGATTGTGTGGTTATGGACACCTCAACTACTGCTGGGCTATGGATGAACTATGACTGTTCGGCAAAGGTTCCCGCTGCTTGTGCACGCGACAGTGCGTTTTCGTTTGTTCATTTCATATCAGGATCATGAATCTCCATTTTCAGAGAGAACAAATCTGGTTGCCAACTATACTTGCTCCGCAGGTCCCTGGGAAGAAAACACTATTGTAAGCTTAACCATTTTCTCTAATCTTAACGTTTTTGCTCAATGGTTTTAGATAACTTCACCCGGATTCCCTTACAACGCATCTACACCGTGTGAATTCTTCTTGATGGCTGACGGTGGGAAGCACGTGGAGATGGAGGTTTATTTTTAAATATTTCATCCGCTATGTCAGTTTATCATTGTGGTCGCCTAAGAATCGTTAAAAAATTGAGGACCAGTATTAACTTCAGATCCTTCATATGGAAGCGAATCCGTGCTGCGACAATCTTGTGCTCTACGACGGATATGTCTCAGGCAGCGTCATCGCCAAGTGAATAGCTTTGAAGTGAAAAATATTACCGCTATGATTTAGTGTGACCGGCATTCAAAACAACGTGACGTATACAACAACGCAATCCAACTACATGAAAGTGTCCTGGCAGCCGAAGGGTGGCTACAATGTGATGGGACTGGCGGTGAGAACTCAAACATGAAAATGAATGAAATATTGTTTTCAGATGACCTTCCGTAGCGTGTGAGCTCTGAAGCTGAACAAGGACTACATTATTTCGTCTAATTTTAGCATTCGATAAATACGATATGTTGCAATCATTTCGTTCACTTGAACGGAATTTTGTACTACATTTTTTGTTTTTTTCGGCTTCGATTGATCTAATAAATAAATGCAATCTAGAGAACTTTGAACCACTGTCCTGTCAATCGTGAAAAAACGAATCTTTTCCATTTCAATAATCTACAATTTTTGACTCGCTCAGCAACCATTTAACGGACTAATCAACACCTCTTTACAACAGATACGAAATGATGCCATAATCAGTAACTGATAACTTACACTCCTTACTTTCTGCGTTCCCTATTCGCTCTGACTGGGAGAGACCACTATGGGTGAAGAAATCCTAATTAATGTACAGAATCGACACTCAAATTAAGATGAGGTGCGGCATCCTGCTTAAAAGGAACAAATTTCTGATTATTCCACATTCGTGGAATAATCATTTGGCATGCGGATCGTTCTACTCATCTTCTCGATTTTGCGTGAGTTGCCAACGATGCATTCCTATTTTATTCAAAGCACATATTTGCAATCCGTAATTCTTTCGTTTTTTGTGCCTGTCTCACATTTCATAAACTATCCCAGAGGGGCTAGAGAGCACGCGATATTTGGTGAAGAAATAAATGGAAAGACATACATCCCCAATGCAGACGTCGCCATATCCTTCTGTCCTCCGGGCTTCGACCTTGTCCGAGGCGGGCAGTGCCGCGGATTCTACACCACCGTCACCGTGCCTGATGACGTGGCAGAAAACATTGCCGCGAATAAGTGCAAGGAGATTAACGGACTGCCAATTATCATTCATGATGATGAAGTGAGGTTGAAATATTTTTTCCTAATTGAAATCCATTCATATTGTGACGCAAGCAATTACAAATTCAATATTCAGGAACAAGCCTACTGGAAAAGCCGCGCCACCGGTGCGTACGACCTCGTGCTTGGTAATAATTATTTAACAATTAAATATTAATTTTTCCTTTCAGGACTAGTATGCAGCTCTTCTCGATGAATGTGGGCTGACGGCTCGCTGGTTGATTATCATCCGCCTTCTTTCATTCCCAGTAAGACCAGTATCATTTGTTCAGTCATGTGCGACAATTTCATCATTACTTACTAAAAAATAGAAAATTATCCGTATCGTTCAGCTCTGGACGAAGAGTGCAGCTCGGGCTGTGTGTGGATGCAGGGCAAAGACGGCATGTGGCGAGAATGTGATCTTTTAAAAAAAAATTTATGTGTTAAAAATATTTAAAAAAATATAAAAAAATATTTATGAAGGGTGCGATGACGACCAGGACACGTTCCAAGTGTACTGCACGACGCAAATGCCGCCTCTTCCCGTCCCGTCCCCGGACGGGTGCGATGGTTTCGAAGATGATGGAGATGATGGAGCGTGCTATCAGGTTTCGTTTACCGACTGTAAATTGTCTGCCGAAACTTCGCAACCGATTGTAAAAAATATGCTTACGATCGCAATTTGCATGATGCAGGTAAGGGCCGCTCATTTGATTGCTTTATGCGCAATTTTGGCTTGTCTAAATATAATCTTAGTTATTTTGCAGGTTAGCACAACTGCTGAAAGCTGGAATGACGCTGAGCTGATTTGTCGAAAACTGGGAGCCAATTTGGCCTCGATTCACAATGACCATGTGATAATAGTTTTAATTCCGATGACAATCTAAAATTTTCAGGAAAACTCATTCATTCGCCACCTCGCCGTTTCCAAAGGTGAAGTACGCGGAGTGTTTATCGGTGCCTCGAGTGGTGGTCTGGGCGAAAAAGAGGCCGATTTTGCATGGGTCGATGGATCTCCTTGGGACTACAGCCTATTCTATAATGGTGTGATCACTTCGGAATTATCTTAGGTTCTAGCTCAGTTTCTTTATGTTTGACTCCATGTTATGTATCTTGGCGCTTTTGATAACAACGAAAAACACAAAAAAAAACAGAAAAAGGAATCTCAGTTTGAGTAACTCAGGTTTCCCAAAGGACGGATTTGGGGACTGTCTGACCATGGATACCTCTACAACATCCGGACAGTGGATGAACATTGATTGTGCATCGAAATTACCAGCTGCCTGTGTACGAGGGCGTAGGTTATTTCCGAAAATATCATTTCAAATTTTGAAATGTTCAGAGAGTGTGTGCAGTTCAGAAACATGGAAGGAGCACACGCTTGTATGTTTATATTATTTCGATTATTTTTTATTGATGTTTTTATTATTTTAATTTGTTTTTATTATTTTATTGTTTACCCAATAGAGTGGATGCTGAAGGCAACAAAGCAGGGATGAGTTGCTGACAGCAGCAATAATAAAATCACAACACAATGCAGATAACTTCTCCCGGATTTCCCTACAACTCCGGCACTCCTTGCGAGTACTTTTTGATGGTTGAAGCCGGGAAGAAAGTCAATGTCGAGGTTAATTTGCAAATGCAAAACATGAAAATTTCGATTAAAAATCTATTAGATTCTTCTGCTCGAAGCCAACTCTTGCTGTGACTCGCTCACTATCTATGATGGATACTTGGGAGGCGATGTGCTTGTAAGGTACTGCATAAAAATGTTATAAAGATTGAAAAAGAGAAATATGTTTGTAAATTCAGCCTCACTGGTGAGGTGTACAACGTAAACTACACGACTACTTCGTCGAACATAATGAAGGTGGCCTGGCAACCGAATGGGGGAATAAATGTACTGGGACTGGCGGTAGGGGATAGTAAAAAATGAGTAATTTAAAAAATATTTCAGATGACCTTCCGTGCAGTTTGATATGAGCTCACCGGTTGAAAGAAGACTTCCTTACATTTTCTCCATAATTCAAATAAATTTTATTTTTCTGTGATTTATTTTGGTTGTCCCATCAAAGTTTTCCGGACCCATAATAGATCCTTGAAAATTTTTCGTGACCCCGAATAGTTTCCTGGACCCCGAAAAGAGTTTCCTGGACCCGAAAATAGTTGCATGAACCCGAAAATAGTTTCCTGGACCCGGAAATAGTTTCCTGGGCCCATATTTTCCTGCACCCGGACATAGTTTCCAGGACCCGAAGATATTTTCATGGTCCCGGAAATTGTTGGCCTGAACCATCATTGTGCATTTATCCCAATGCTTTTTTTTTAAAACGGCTTAGTTTTCACTAGGGCTGGCAAGTTTAGGGAATTGAGACAAAAGAAGGGGTCGCCTCTCTCTATTCTCTTCAATAAATGTGGCGCCGCCGCGCTCCCCCTTTATGAAAGGCGAAATGACAATAGAAAATCCTCTCATTCTCCTCTCAAAGCCTTCAATAAGGGGCGACCGGTGCGCTATTCCCTTCATGAAGAATGACGCCGATTCGCGCGCCTTTGTGTAGTGAAATGAAGGGTGCATTTCGATTCTTCATTTGCCAGCCCTAGTCTTCACTACGCACTAAGCATCAAACATTAAGCCTAAGGCAATTCAATGGCGTACTGTGGCTTAAGGTGACATTCTGGCACTTAATCAATAGCATTTGGAAAGTGATGGGTCCAGGAAACTATTTTTGGGTCCAGTCAACTATTTGTGGGTCCAGTCAACTTTTGGGGTCCAGGAAACTATTTTCGAGTCCAGTAAACTATTTTCGGGTTCAGGAAACTGTTTTCGGGTCCAGGAAAATAGCACAGGGACCGGACAACTTTCGTTGGACCGGAAAATTTTACCGGCTCCAGGAAACTTTGATGGGACACCAAAAACGGACCAGAGCCCAGAAATCCTACTTACTAAGCTAATAGCAATACGCAATAAGTTTCAGATCTATTACAACTTGGGCAATCTCTGACTTTCCGGAAGACAGAATCGAGCAGATAGATTGGATTAGCGAGAGAGTGAGAGGAGAGTGGAGACTAATCCAATCAGTGAGAGTCGAGTCAATTCATTCTTCGTCTCGCGCGCTCAGTTAAGCAGTTCGCGAGCGTCCGCAGGACGCTCGTTAGTGATAAACTAGGAGAATTTAAAAGGAAACTCTCGAAAAAAACTGATTGCGAATGACGTGAGAACGTCCATTACACGTCACCGGATATGAATAATTTCGAAATTATGGTGAGCTTGTTTTATTGGTTCCCCTTGAGCCCCCAAAGCAAATACTCTCTCGAATCGATTTTGTATGTTACTTAATGCATTTCGTGTTAGTCAATTTGCATCTAAAATCTGGATCAAATTCATGGACTCGTTGTGAAAAGCGATCATTATCATTGCATTTCTAATCGGCTTTTCAAACCGTTGTCTTCACATATTTGTGAGTGAAAACGCGCTGATAAGCGCAAGGTGAGGCTATCTGCACATTGCTTTCAATCACTTCTCAAGCTCAAGCTAACCACCCTTCAATATGAGGAAATTCTTCGTACTCTTCTTAATGATTCGTGAGTATATTTTCTATACCAAAAACTTCAATTAGTCATAAATTTCTTTTGAATTCAATCTATTATTTCCAGCCATAATTCACTGTTCGTGCCCCGATGGCTTCGATCTCGTTGCTGCGGGCGAGTGCAGAATGGTGACTCCAATAAACATGGAAATTCACTGGTATCAAGCAACCGACACGGCGATATCGCAATGCAAAGCAAAACACTCTGCACAGCCTGTCATTATTCACAATGATGAGGTAAACATCTCCTATTAGTCTATGAAGCAGGCTACGAAGCATGAAAAGGCTCTTTATGAATGGCAAAGATACCAATTGAATGCTTTCAGATGTCTAAAATTGTTCAAAAAATTAGAAATGTAGAAATGCTTTATGTAAAATAAACGGAAAGTACATTATGAAGGACGAAAACTGTTGAAAAAAAAACTGTTGAAAAAAAAAATTGCACTGTTGCCAAATCACCAATTATTCCAGCAACAAAACTACTGGAATAAGAAGTCAAGGTCGGGCTCGGGTATTCCTTTAGGTATATTTGATTTGAATTTTGAGATTTCAAATTTTCAATATTGAGGATTGGTATGTGACTCAAGTACGAAGAAATGGCAATGGTCGGATGGATCATCACTTAACTACAAACCGCCATCTTCTTCTGGATATGATTCAGGTGACAGTAATTTTTCCCACTTTTAATGTTTCCCTATTTTTTTAGAATTGGATAAAAAATGTAAGACTGCTTGCAGCTGGCATATTAATAATGGACATACAGATGGACATTGGTATATAGGTGAGCACTTTTCGTTCCTACGTTTTAAAAATAAGTTTCTAGCTAGCATCGTATTGTTTGTCTCTTCATAGCCCGCTTAGAGAATGTATTACGAGGCGAATCACGAGAGAATTGACAACACAGTGGCAGAATACAAAAATATGTCCAATTATGTCCAAAAGTGTATGGAAATGAATTTTTTTACAATACTCATATCAACTGCGCTTTGCAAATTTGGATAGAAATTTGGAAATTCGGCTTACGGTAGATAAAAGAACAAACATGCATTTTTACACAATCTACATTTACACAATCTTGCATGTGCGAAAATTGATTTTTTTCGTGAAATTCGCACATGCAAGATTGTGTAAATATCATATGAAAGATATGTTTTCGAGATACATGACATTCGAAGCTGCCATTCGAAGCTATCATAAGCGTTATTATATGTATGCACTGAGCAATTTAATTTACAGACTGCGACACTTTTCCTACTACCCGTTACGATATTTACTGCATTGTGGAACTTCAACAGCCAATTCCATCTGGAGATGGTTGCAACAGTTTTGAGGACGACAAAGACGATGGAGTGTGCTACCAGGTAAACCAATACGATCGCATATTATTGTGCGTTTGAAATGCTCAGCGAACTCAATGTGCTGGTTAGCGAGCCATTGATTGTCTGATATTCATTTCTTGTTCATATATTGCTATATATTGTTCATATTTCTTATTCATTGCTGAGCATTTCAAACGCACAATAATATGCGATCGTATTGGTTTACCTGGTAGCACACTAGCACACAGTATTGGTAGCACACAGTATTGGTTTACCTGGTTTACCTGGTATTGAGAGAGAGGAAGGGAAGAGGTAGGGGAGAGGAGAGCAGTTGATCTACCCCCTCCTCCCTCCACTCAAAGGTTCGTCAAAGGTCAGCTACGAATGGAATGGAAAATAATCTTACGATAAGGGCCACAGTGCAGTTAGCTGATTAATCTCATTATCGAAAAAAAGAATGTACAAAAGATCCCTATTGGTCAGAATAATATCATATTTTTGCCGTTTAAAGGCAGCTTGTCTCTAACCGGCGCTAGAGCGCTCAACACATTGTTCGAGAGGCTTTAAAAAGAGACAAGGAAAGGATGGCGACTTTCTTGTTTGTGTCTTTGTATCTATTCGAAGCTTTTGCAATCACCCCAATATAATTGAGGTCGTATCCAAAGTTTCAAGCTGGAAGGATGCGCAAATGGTTTGCCTAAACCTTGGAGCCAATTTAGCATCCATTCACAATTCCAAGGTTTTCAAATTTCATATTTAACATAATACGCATACATATCAAGGAAAATTCATTTCTCCGTCGGTTGGCAGTATCAAAGGGAGTGGTGGATGGCATATATCTTGGAGCAACGAGTTAGGGCAAAAGCAACGATTATGGTTGGATCGATGGAACAGAATGGGACTATCAGAACTTTTATCCAGGTAATTATGGGTATTTGGCTGAAAGTATGGTATGTTTTGGAGATGAGAGGCAAATATCATGCTTAATAATTTAGTGAATTTTCGAATGAAAAATATAAAGTATCAGGCTTTCCAATCAATGGACTCGGAGATTGTGTAGCAATGGACACTCAAAGTACCTCTGGTGAATGGGTGAACACCGATTGCTCTTCCAACTTTTCCGTCGCATGTATACGTCCGCGTGAGTAAAATGTATTCATACAAAAAATACGAAAAATGTTAAGGAATGGGTCCTCCGACATGTTTCGCGGAATCATGGAAAGAAGGACAACTCGTAAGCTTCATTAGATTATTTAAATTGTTCAAATGAGAGCACAGATTGTTTCTCCGGGTTTTCCCTACCACGCATCAACTCCATGTGATTTCATGCTCATTGTTGCTGCTGGGAAAAAGGTTGAAATGGAGGTGTATGGTTATCTCATTAACTCATCAAAACTTACCGTTCAGGTACTAATGCTCGAGGCTAACAAATGCTGTGATAATGTTATCATTTACGAAAACTCAATCGGAAATAATGTTATCGCCAAGTACTTTTTTTTGAATACAGTATTACCATTGTAAATTATATAATTTACACGTCTTAGTTTGACTGGAGAGCTGAATCATCAGAAATATATGACGACATCATCGAACATCATGAGAGTTTCGTGGAAACCCAATGGCGGAGTGAATGTGCAAGGACTAGCGGTTAGTGAGCACTATCTGTTTTTAAAAAGACCTTTATATACTCACTTTTACAGTTCACGTTCAATGCAGTCTAATCATATCTGATGCTGCCGAGATCACAGTATTCAGCTCACCATTCTATCAATTTCGATAAATCTTGTAATTTCCCCGTCTTCATTCAACAGTAGGGCTGTCAGATTGAATAACCCGTCTCTTCATTCCTCGTACTCTCTCGTCACTCTGACCGGTGAGAGAGCACGTGAAATGAAGAGACGGATTCTTCACCCTGACAGCCCTATTTTCAACATCCCATTTGTAACTCACAAGGCAGCTTTACTATAAGTTGTACACCTCGAATTTTAAAAAATATAATTTTTTTTTAAATTTAAGACAGTCTGGTCCGATCTACGTCCAAAAACGCTCTTGAAAAAATATATTTTCAAACTTCGCCTTGACATTCTGTATCATAATATATTACACTGTTTGCTAAAAATCCAAATAAAGGATAGTCATCGACACGTATCCTCATTGAAAAATGAATTAAAATGTTCTTCACTTTTTTGACTTTAATATTGATCAATGATTCTATAATATACCTTTTATCTTCTTCACAAACCATGTTCAATAGAACGACGTAATGTTGATAAGAGCACTGCACAGCTTTCTGCTTACCTGCTTCCCCTTCCATCTTCTCACGTGTGCATTGGCATGACGAAGAGATTGTTGCTCTTCTTTCTATTCCGTTAGTTTGACCAATTTAACAAATTAGAATTTAGTTTAATAGATAAAATGAACCACTTTTTGGTGGTTTCCAGCCCACATTGGTGTTGAAACATGCACATGAGATTTCAGCGCTCGCACATTGCTCGTGTCCTAGCGGCTATGATCCCGCTGCGGCTGGCGAGTGTCGGACGACGTCTCATTCCATTGTGATCACTCCCGACGATCAGGCATTAGACACTGCGATTACGCACTGTAATACCGTACCGGCTCACCCCGTAATCATTCATAATGACGAGGTGAATTTCCTAAGATTGTCTTATGATATTTTCCGAAATATATATATATATATATATACATAAGAAACACTTGAAAACAAAAGTTGTTTAAAGTGATAGAAAAATGGGCTCTGTAACAGTAAAAAGATCCCATGAAGATAAGAAGGCCCTATGACATTGAAGTTTCCCATCGTTTCATCACGATTGAAAGATCCCAAAACAAATTGAAAGATCACGATCCCATTACGATAAACATCGAAAACACGTCATTCCCACATCTACTCTGCCGGAAAAGTTAATCCCTCCTATCACTTTTCATTGTCATTTGCATCTCATTGCTCGCCACACCGAGCTGCAGAGTCTTCCTCTCCCATCTTTATACAAGAGCCGCATTTTTATATATCATGGGACCTTTTTTATTTTTCAGGAACCTTTTTTCTGTTACAGACCCTAAAAATTTCCTGCTGATTTCGTCATAGCACACACCCCCTCATCCAATGAATATATAAATTCTTTTTGTTTACAAAACATCTAACGTGATCTGGGAACAAATAATCATACTTCTCATTTCTCTTTTTTTCAGCAACAATCACATTGGTTAAGCAGGAAGCCGTTCACTAACGTAGGCCTTGTATTAGGTATCACATTTCAAATTTATACAAACGGAACAAGCTTCGAAAAGAAAACACGTGGCATAAGCGAACTATTCGAATTTTTTTCGCGATTTCCGCTTATTTTTTAAGTTAATCTTGGTTTCGAACTTACTTGTTATATAATTGGACTATAGATAAGCGCGGAATGTTATATATCTTTGGGTAAAAGTTTCAGATAACAATTTTTTTTAACTGACACGCTGTTTTAGGATTGGTATGCAACGCAAATACTCTCAATTGGCAGTGGGTTGACGAATCGGCCGTTGACTATAAACCATATATTACAGGAGGATACAACCCAGGTTCTAAATTCTAATTTTGATTTTAAATTTGCTAAGCTTGGCATTTAAATTTCCAGCATTGGATCAAAGTTGCAACAGCGGGTGCGTCTGGTACATCGATAACGATTTATTTTGGCAAACGTGTAAGTTTTTCATCTTTTTTTTCATCATTTTGTTGTTCCATTTTCAATGAAGCCCCCCTCCCCCCGCACAAAAAACAAATGGGTTATTCGCCAGTTTTGTAGCATGCGGCACAATATCAAACCCGTACGATATTTATTGCACTACGGAGGTTCACCAGCCAATTCCTTCAGGAGATGGTTGTGAAAGTTTTGAGGACGACAGCGACGATGGAATCTGCTATCAGGTAAAAAAAATTTTCAAAAAATACGGTGAAATTAGTGGATGAAACTTTTATATTTATAAGTAGAGCATCACTAACAGGTTGCAAATGCAATGCAAAATTGGAGAGAAGCACAGACTATCTGCAGAAGTTTCGGCGCAGATGTGGCTTCAGTTCACAACACTCAAGTATATTTTGAATTCGTTAATTGGGACTAGAGTGTTCATAACCGTGTTAGGTCCATTCAATATGTGGAATTATCAGGAAAACTCATTTCTCCGCCGTTTGGCTGTTTCTGTAGGAGCCGTTAATGGAATGTACCTTGGCGCGGGCGTTTCTGGAATGGGAAATCGTTTTGCATGGATGGATGGATCACCCTGGGACTATGAGAACTTTTATCCCGGTATTCTATCAGTTTATGAAAATTCTATGATACGGTTTTTCAAGGATTCCCCGTAAGAGGAGCGGGAGAGTGTCTCATAATGGATACTGGGGATACGTCAGGACAATGGAAAAACGTTGATTGTTCTTCGAATTTAGCAGTTGCATGCATGCGACAACGTAAGAATCTAACATTAGTCAAAATAATTTGATATAACAAAGGCAATTACATCTCGCCTGGATGTATGAGTGGATTTTCAAAAAATACGGTGAAATTAGTGGATGAAACTTTTATATTTATAAGTAGAGCATCACTAACAGGTTGCAAATGCAATGCAAAATTGGAGAGAAGCACAGACTATCTGCAGAAGTTTCGGCGCAGATGTGGCTTCAGTTCACAACACTCAAGTATATTTTGAATTCGTTAATTGGGACTAGAGTGTTCATAACCGTGTTAGGTCCATTCAATATGTGGAATTATCAGGAAAACTCATTTCTCCGCCGTTTGGCTGTTTCTGTAGGAGCCGTTAATGGAATGTACCTTGGCGCGGGCGTTTCTGGAATGGGAAATCGTTTTGCATGGATGGATGGATCACCCTGGGACTATGAGAACTTTTATCCCGGTATTCTATCAGTTTATGAAAATTCTATGATACGGTTTTTCAAGGATTCCCCGTAAGAGGAGCGGGAGAGTGTCTCATAATGGATACTGGGGATACGTCAGGACAATGGAAAAACGTTGATTGTTCTTCGAATTTAGCAGTTGCATGCATGCGACAACGTAAGAATCTAACATTAGTCAAAATAATTTGATATAACAAAGGCAATTACATCTCGCCTGGATGTATGAGTGGATCTTATAAAGAAGGCCAAATAGTTAGTTGTAGTTCTGAAAGTCCAGTCTACGAAGTTGTTCAGGCCTATTCGCCAGGATATCCATTTGACGCCTCAATTCCTTGTGATTTCTTACTAAATGTGGAAGAAGGGAAGAATGTTGAATTGGAGGTTTGTTGTGAAAATTGTATCATAATAGGTATTTAAAAAAAATGTAGCCCATCAAAAGTGTCAGACAATCATTCTATTATTATAAATATTCATTTTCAGGTTATAGTACTCGAAGCAAATACTTGCTGCGACCATTTTATCGTCTATGAGGATTCGATTGGATCGAATATCATTGCAAAGTAAGTTGTTGTAGCATTTCTCAGTGGTTTTTCTCACTTCCAATTCTACAGCCTTACCGGAGAAATTAGCAACAAGTTTTACACCACAACTTCTTCCAACTCCATGCGAGTTTCTTGGCAACCGAACGGTGGAGTGAACGTCAAAGGAGTCATTGTAATTTTATTTCATCCTTGTTGTGAAACAATTAGTTTTTTTTCAGTTCACATTCAGAAGCGTCTAATACTGTGCACTAGTGAATCGAAGATATTCCATATTGTAAATGTTAACCGCTTGGATAAATTTGCCCTTGTGCATTTCAAATGAGCTATTTGCTGATAATTTTTCGTTTCATTCGCATTCAAATCTGCGAAAGCGACAATGGTTAAAAAGTGGAAGAGTTGCAAATTTTAGTTGTTGCCAAAATGTTGTCGTTTTCGCAAATTTTCTCGATTGAATCTTCTTCTTCTTCTTTGTGCTCATATCTGCATCGCTTTTCGACCTAAACCGATATCATATTTGTGCTTGAAAAGCGGTTGATAGGCGAGAGCGCGAGGCTTCCACTGCTTCCAATCCCTCGCTTTCAGCTCAATAGTCGAAATGGAGATGTTGTTTCTGCTCTTCTTTGTGTTACGTAAGATTTCCTCAATAACAATAAAGACTTGATATATGGTGTTTTGATTAATAATTCAACCATGTATTTTCGACCATAATTCAATGTTCGTGTCCTGATGGATTTTCACTTGTTGCTGCCGGAGAATGTAGGATGAATGTAGTAATGTAGGATGTAGGATGTAGGAGAATGTAGGATGGAGGATGAAAAAAAGCAGAAGACACTGCAAGTTCGAAATGTAATTCTTTTCAAGCACATCCCGTCACTATTCACAATGATGAGGTAAACATTTCAGATATTGCTGATTGATATTTGCACAATTTTAAGAACCATAAGTCACCAATGTTTCCAATCAAGCCCACAATTCTTGATATTATTCTAAATTATTTCACCCGTGTAACAGTGCAATTTTCAATCGCTGGTAATGAAAAAAAGTCATGTCGCGTGTTTGAAATCCTCCGAAAACTTAATAAATACTCTCACGAAATTAATTCATACAAGGACGACATTCAGTTGAAACGGGGCGAGAGATATTGACTGTCAATTCCAGCAACAATCGTATTGGGCAGATAACTGGAATCCGAAGAGTAAGCATCTTCTAATAGGTATCATATACCCTGTTTGGCGTCTTTTTTCATTTATTGCGAAATCACATCAATTAAGGATTGACATGCAACACAAGTACGCACAAGTGGGAGTGGACGGACGGAACTGATGTAGATTACAAACCACCAGGGTACCATTCAGGTATTTTTCAGATCTTATCGTTTTAACAAAAAAGTTCGTATCATGCAGACGATTGTTTCATACCAATAACAAGCTTCTCAACAATTTTCAGATTTGGGTAACAATTGCGGCACATGTGTTTGGTTCATATCAGACAGTAATGGATATTGGTCTAGGCGTAAGTACTTATGGCGCTTCGGCACCGCTCCGGACAACCCACTTTTTGCAATTGTAATATTCCTAATCGAATTACCCTCCTCTCCTCTCCTCTCCCCCCTCCCTCATTCTCGCCCCTCTCATTCACTTTGAGCAGTCGTCACTAAATCATCACTCTCTCAAATCAACACTCTCTAACATCGATTTAAATCATTCAATTGGTTTCTAATTGAATTATCTCGGGGGTATATAAGTTCTCAATTCGCTCTTTCTCCTTCAGTCCAGCGCTCTCCCTCCTTGAGGAGAGTGCGAGGAGCCTCGGCTCCCATTGGACAGTCTACCCTCCCTAAGAGGAGGGTGGACGACCCCTTTGCATTGTCCGGAGAGATGCAGAAGTGCCGTACTTATCATTCTCAAACAACCAAACATCTGTCCTTTCCCCTTTGATCGCTAAAAATATTGGCAGATTGCGGCAATGGCCAAGAAACATTCGACATTTTTTGCACAGCGCAACTTCATTCGCTCGTTGAATCTGGTGATGAATGTAACAATTTTGAAGACGATATTGAAGATGATGTCTGCTATCAGGTTCCAACATGTTTTCTAAGAAAGAATTAAGAAACGATGTATTTAAAGAAGGTGCCCCACGAATATCTGGCTAACTGAGTTCTCGATGTGAGGAGGTGGGCCGCGGTTACACGATAACACTTTCGAAACCCCCAAGTCACCATTATTCGTTTGAACTGAGTTATGATCAATTGGCTGCCAAATGACCCTGAAATGCAGGCAACGAGCGCGAGAGCGTGTGGAATGAGGAGAGCGCTCTCTCTCATTCTTCACTTTGCATATTCGCCCGCGCGGTTCGTGGGACGCCTTCTTTAATATGTTGAAACGTGATTTTTAACGAGTGTTGTTCAGATCGTGTGATCTGCTACTGAGAATATTTTGGCTATGAATTTAAATATTCTAATTTTTATAATCGATACTGTATCTTTATTTTCAACACAGGTCGGAGCGACTAATGAAAACTGGCATGATGCACAGAAGATTTGCCTTGAACTTGGTGCGAACTTGGCATCAATTCACAGCTCACAGGTTAACCTTGATTTTTTTCTGAATGTGAATAACAAACTCGTTTTCGCACCTTTCCATGCAGTAGCTCCTGTAGAGTATTTTTGATGTATTTAGGAGAAGTCATTCATTCGTCGGATAGCAGTTTCACAGGGAGCAGTGAGCGGAGTGTATCTTGGCGGAACTATCTCAGGAAAAGGATCGAATTTAGGATGGATTGATGGATCACCATGGGATTTCACAAACTTTCACTCAGGTGCAAAGTGATTCTAGAAATCGCGCAGACCAAGAGTCGATCCAGGCGCACCTAGCTTCTTTCTCTTCTCCGGATATTTCGGATAGAGTCATATCGATGCTCGATTCAGGATTCCCTATCACCGGAGCCGGAGATTGCCTTGCAATGGTGTACCAAATTCCATGAATTTGATACCCAAATACATTCAATCCAAATCACTATGCAATCATTATTGTAATAAAGTCAGTCCTCTTTACCCCTCATGCACCTACCGTACTGCCGACGCGAGCCTGGTCGTCCCAAGCCGCGATTTGTTGTGCGGTGCGGCATGCCCTTCTGTCGTTTCTCCCCCCTGGGCGCCCCTCCTCTCGCCTGTCCCACTTTCGCCGTCTGGCGCTCTCTCCCCCTGGCACACTCTCTCGCCCTCTCCCTCTCACCACGAGAGCGGGAGGCTTGTGCGCGCTCACTAACCGCTCCGCCCCCTGGCCTCTCTCCCCGAGCGAGGTCACTTGAGTTTGTGCAGTGGTAGCACGTTGCCGCCACTCATTCTCGTGCTCTTGTCACTCATTATTTGTCGTGTCGATCACTTTCACACGTCAAAGCGTTCACTTCAGGCGATCGTAACTCGTCCTTTCCTCTCATTCATAGTGAGAGAAAGCGAGAATCGCCACCCACACCGTCCATCCCGACATCTTCGCGATAAGGGAATTCGTCAGTGACAACCACACCATAGTCCCGAGTGACTCGACAAGGTTGGTTGCTCACTTCAGTCACTTCAATCACCCCCGTCCCCATTCTCATTAGATTAGTAAATCGCCCTTATTCGTTGTACACGTATTGAATTAATGAATTATCTTTATTGATCAATCGTTGCACTCTTTCACACCGCGAATACCAACGGGCCAGTCACGTATTGGCGGTCCGTACAAATGGATACATCGACCTCTTCGGGGCAGTGGATGAACATTCCCTGCACGGAAAAACTACCAATCGCATGCATTCGAGATCGTATGTTTGTGAACCAAATAACTACTCCTTTCTAAACATTGTTCAAATATTGTCTTTCAGAGAAACCAGTTGTTGAACCAACGTGCACCGATGGACCTTGGGATGAAGGCCAAATAAAAAAAGGTAAAAAAAGGTAAAGGTGTATCCACGTCAAGCGATTTTACGTCGTAAGACAACGCTAGGTGGGACCCACTGGTAAGGCCAGCTGTTAGACGGACTACATACCCGGCTGTCCAATGCTTCCTCGGGTAGCCTTACCTTTCGCAACCGAAGTTGCTACCAATTTGCCGACCCCGGAGGGATAGCAAGACTTGGTTGGCCACGGCGGGGGATTGAACTCGGTACCCTTCGAATGGCGAGCGGCGCCTTACACCACTCGGCCATCCCGCCGTTTTCTAAGGCCAAATAGTTAGGGTTTTATTTGTTGGATCCAATTTCATTTCAACTTTCAGATAACTTCGCCCGGTTTCCCATACAATGCCTCGATACCATGCGATTTCTTCCTGATAGTCGATGAAGGAAAGAAAGTTGACGTTGAGGTATGTAACGATATCAAGAAGCACAAGAAGCAAAGAGTTGTTTTCAAAATTAAATATTTCACGATCAGGTAGTTTTTCTGGAAGCAAACTCGTGATGTGACTCTCTTATCATCTATGATGGCTACTTAGGTGGACACGTCATCGCTACGTGAGAAAATTATGCAAAAATAAAGAAAAATTCTCCAAATGCTCCAAATGTCCCGTCCATTTTCACGTTTCTCTCTTTTTCAATGGAAGGAAATATTGAATATTCCTTTTTAGGCTAACTGGCGCGATTGGCAATTCGACCTATACGGCAACATCGAACACAATGAGAGTTATCTGGGCGCCGAATGGAGGCGTGAATGTGAAAGGAATGGCGGGGACAAACAGTTGCTAATTGTGTGAAAATGATTGACATCTTACAGATGACTTATCGTGCCGTGTGAATGTGAAGAATTATTCCAGTGACAACCCTCATAATCATAGTGATTCGTGTTCAAATATTTAATGATAAAGTTTGCACTTTTCATACAATTGTCTCTTCATCCGATCAAATGATGTATTGCTAAAAATTTAAGTATCGATCATATGAATACTTTCACAATTTGGCCCTGTAGCGGATCTCTGAACCGTTTTCTTGACGTTAATGCGAAGGGAAAGTGGTAGATAAGGGCGAGGTGAGGCTATAGTCGCATTCTTTGGGGACACTTTCGACGCTCTTTATTGTGCAATGCGGAGATTCTTTCCGCTCATCTTTGCATTTCGTGAGTAACTTCTATGGTGAAGGCATCTAATATTCGTTCGTGAATTCTGAATGAAACGGATATATTTTCAGCCTTAATTAGCTGCTCCTGCCCTGACGGCTTTCAGCTCGTTGCTGCAGGGGAGTGTAGGAAGTTGAAACCGATCACCCAGAATATCGCCGATGATCAAGCAATAGACACTGTGATTTCTCAATGCAACGCATTACAGCCCAGCCCATAATTATACACAATAGCGAGGTAAATTTGTTCAAAAAATGATAATCATGTGACGATTTTGCATAGAACCATCATGTGGGTAAAATATTTACTGTGAATATCGAAGAATTGAAAAGAACACATTTTTCGCATATTGAGCGAACGCCTAAAAACATTGCTCTCAAAAGTTGCAAAATCGTTTTTCCAGCAACAAACGTATTGGAATGAAATACGAGGAATGGACAGTAATTGGGTGAAGTTAGGTATACATATGTGCCGTGAGTTTCTTGGGAAAAAAACGAAAATAATTGAAGGGTTAACATGTAACACAAGTACACTCAAATGGCAGTGGGCTGACGGATCGGCATTGGATTGCAAAACACCTTTTGGATATGATGCAGGTTACCTTATTTTCACACGTTCATTTTTTCCACAATATTCTAGGTTTGGATAACAATTGCGAGAGCAAATGCCTCTGGTTAATGGCTGCGAGAGGATTTTGGTATGAATGTGAGCATATTTTGAATATTAATCCTATTCGCCTGGCTACCCTTTTGACGCATCGATTCCGTGTGATTTTGTTCTCTCTGTAGATTCTGGGAAGAGAGTGGAATTGGAGGTGTTCCCTTTTGGATCTTGATTATGATTCGCCCAATATTTCAACAGATCCTCGTGCTGGAGGCTAACACATGCTGCGATCATCTTGTCATTCATGAGAATTATTTCGGATCGAACATCATTGCTAAGTAGTTCACATCTTCATGGAGCATATCGAGCTAATTGTTGCAGTTTGACTGGAGAACTAAGCAACAAGTTTTACACTACCAACTCATCGAATTCGATGAGAGTATCCTGGCAGCCAACCGATGGAGTGAATGTGAAAGGAGTGATGGTAAATACAAGAGAATTTGCGGGAAAATATAACAGTATTGTTTTCAGATGACATTCAAAAGCGTGTAATAGTCAACACGATCGAATCGCTGCTCATCCCATTGCGAATATTATTGCCGCTTTGATAAATGGATTTTTGTTCTGACAAATTCAATGGAAAAATTAAAATTGTCCAAAAAAATTCACACGAATCAACGTCAAGATCCCACCTTGGCCCAAATCACTCGCTAGTGAAACCCAACTTCACCGTGAAAAAATGCCTTTCGCATCAACCTCTTTCCTAATTTAGACTAAAATTCCAGTTAATGTTAGCATCTCCCAGCCCTCAAGTGTAATTTTCTCGAATGAATCAACGAATTGAATGAAACATCTTCTTCGCCTGCAACTGCGAGAACATCACCGACTGCAGCTCACAGCATTCTGACACCCTACGCTCGCTCCAGAGAAGGGTGAACAATGAGATTATCAGGTTGATTCAAAAGTTTCGCTACGAAATTCCGTCTTACGATTTTTGCCTCTCCTGCTCTTCCCAGTTAATTTAGGAACCCCTGTTTTTAACCATTCAGAAGGGGGTTGGATACTCTCTCCAGCGCACTTCAGGTCGATAAAATCAGTTCAGTATAACTGAAATGGCGACGTGTCAAAGTTGGAGAGTGCGACAAAAGCTCACAACGTTCTTCGAGCTGTCATAGATTTTGCCGATGTGATAACAAAATCTGAAGCTCCTGCGAGAAGGACATTCACTAAGCATGCTTATGAAAATGTTAGCTTAAAAAACGTGATATCCGGAGTCGTAGCAACCCTTTGATTCGGAATCCTGATATTAGAAAAATAGCAAAAATTACATTGAGTCGTGGCAAAAATAAGCCGATAGAGTTATAGACATTAAAGATGGTGAAAAATAAAGTACTACTCTTAATGAGTTGACGATATTATTTTGAAGAAGATTTGACCTTGCATTCCGGTGTTAGAATTTTCGAAACGTTGGCATTGAAATGCAGCCGTTGAAAATGGTGTATATCCTGCTTTCATGGCTGCTTTGAATAATAATCAAATTAGCTATAATTAATCATAAACCCCTTCCCTATCATACCACAGCGTGGCTGAATTTATAAATTATCTGTTTTGATAGGGTGTTGATCTAAAGGAAACCAATGAAAATCGCTTGGATTAGCAACAATTTATAATAAACATTTTTCTCATGTTTCAAGCACGTTCAAGTCGATTCAAATTTATGATTGCATTGCTTGAGTACCCCCCTAAAAACTACCGAGAGGGATTTTGAAATCGATCAAGGCTCAGTAATATCCAAAAAAGTGTTGTAGCGAAACTTTTGAATCAACCTAATACGATTCCCATCAAACTTCAAAACGATAACAGAAACTGAATTGTTTCTGAAACAAAAAAATGCCGATTTCAACCGTTCTGCAAGATTCACAATAAGAATCGAGATAAGTTTCAGAAATATTTCACCTTTCAAGTTTGCCGTTTGACTACAACTCTTTTCGGTCGCTATAGATCGCTGTGAGATCTTCCTTGTCAGCGAATGCATCCACCTCAAATCGAAGATGCCTTCGTTCAAATGCATACAGAGACTTTATCGAAAATAGAAAGCACGATCAGTCGGGGTAAAACTGAATGCGGAAGGATGTTTTTGAAATCTTGAATCACATCATGATGAGATGATTCGGCAATAAACGAAAGAGTGATGTGAGCAATTTCGAAATTACTTTTAGAATATGTTATTTGTTTCTGCTCTAATAAATCAATCATCTTCGATTTTTTTGTTTACATTTCTACTTTACGTCTAACCGATTTCGACATATCAATTAGCAAACCTATAAAAACTGTATCAATAAATGGATCAGTGAACCGTAAGAATTCTTATTGTCTCTCTAAACGGTTGTCTCCACGCATTGAGAAGCTATTGATAAGAGCGAGTGAGACTTCTCCACTTTGCTTTCAATCACCATCGATACTCTCAGCTCACTCACCACTCGAGAGATGAAGAAGTTGTTGCTGCTACTCTTTATGTTTCGTGAGTTTTTTTCATACTTTCAATACTGAAGGCAAGCATGAGAATTATGACGCATTCTACATGACTTTGACTCAAAATAATTTTCAGCCATAATTCACTGTTCGTGTCCCGATGGGTTCGAGCTCGTTGCTGAGGAATGTAGGATGTTAAAACCGATCACCATTAGTATTCGCGATGACCAAGCAACAGATTCGGCGATTTCGCAATGCGATCCCCATCTATCTCACCCGGTTGCTATTCATAATGTCGAGGTAAACTAAAAATAGTCAGACTCACAATCAGCATGAGATATACAGTATCGCTCATAAGTAGAGATGGGAAAGGAAGAGGGAAGAGTTTCGAATTAATGCAAATCGCACCGATCGCTTATGGCAGAGTGAGACGGAATGGCCACTCTGCCATAACTCTGCCATAAGAATGAGAGCTCTGCCATAAGAGTGAGAGTGAAATGAAGTGAGATGAAGTGAAGGGATTGGTCAGGGTTTTTGCCATGGGATCTGGCCAGGGTTATTTGCTTGGGCTGTCTAAAGGGTAGCGGGGTAGTGGACCCGCTACGGGTAAAAGAGTAGGGCTGGCTCGGTACCGTAAGAGGTCACGTAGCGGAACGCTACTCCCTCTACATTTCGGGAGGGGGAGGGAGTGCGAAGCTCCTACTCTTTTCTATTGGCTCCTGCTCCTCCTGGCCCGTTTAGACTAGTGCTCGCACTTCATTGAATTCTGCGTGGACAAGCTCGTGGATGTTGTACATATTTCAGTAAGACTAAACCGTCGGCGTTGAGGGGGGGGGGTAGTTGCTGCAAAGATTGCGTTCTTATATTACAGTAGCAGTGTTTTCCATCAAGCCTGCGGAGTGAGTGGAGTAAAGCGCCGCTGATCCTTCGAAAGGTACCAAAAGGTTCAATCCCCCCCCCCTCTGAGGCCCCCTCTGGGTTCAATGAGTTGCTAGATTCCGCCGCGGCTTTATAGCCTATATAGGAAGCCTATCCTAGAAAACTCTAGGCACAGGGTACTATAGTAGCAGGGTACTGTGGACCGTCTAACTCCGGCTTTACAGGTGGATCCCATGGGGCATTCTTGTTCTGCGAACTGGCTTTTATAGGCTGAAATCGTGTACTTTTGGGGTTCTATTAGAGGTTAGACTGTTTCATTGATGCTAACAATACAAACTTTACGAAGAAACTGCGAAAAACCTCCATTGAAAACACTCAACATCCGAGATCTACTCTTCCACAACCCCTCTCACTCTGCCATAACTCTGCCATAAGAATCACTCTGCCATAAGAGTTAATCTCTCCCCCTCCTCTTCCTTTCACTCTCATTCCTCGCCTCGCCGCGCGGTTTCTCTTCCTTTTGCTCTTCCTTTCTCATCTCTACTCATAAGTCATTGGTCACTTTTTCAAATTTATGTATCTTTTGAACCAGGAAAACAATAAATATGAAATTTGGGCATTACATAGAAACAGTATAGGACAATATTTTCCACATAAAAAGTGATTGCAAAAAATCGATATTATTGCATAGTGATGACGCAATCGAAGTGCACTATTTCAAAAAGCCGTTATTCATGGGAGAATTTTTTCAAACCCCCAAAACTTTTTATGCATAGAAATATGATCGAGGGCTACCTAGAAAAAAGTTTCAAGTTGCAGCCGCTTGCTGCAGCGGCTGCAGGATTTTTGCAAAATCAGGGTCGGATTTTTATAACTCCGCTGCCAGACGTGCTAGAGACTCGTTCTAAGGATCATTCTGCTTCTTAAGACGAGTAACTAATATCCTGAGATTATGGTCGTGATTGACCGTCATTAACATTTTTGAAACTCAAAAGATACTTTTTATGATGATCCGAGTTTGCCGATGTGCCATTCCAAGGGTGACTTTTCTAGACAAGTGGTTTTGGTGCAGGAACAGTGCAAAACCATCTACGAGTAATATCCCAAATTTTTAGAGCAATTGCTTATCTCTCCAGTCTGTTGTAATCGATTTACGGAGGCATACTCAGTTCGACAATTTTCGCTTTGAAAAGTTTTTCGATTTTTTATTTTGCGTTCTATCCGAGCTAGAACCCTGAAACTGTGCAACGATAATAATGTGATTATGGCTGACTTTTTGGCAAAGTATGGGCTTAATTCAACCGTTAGAAAAAATATTGAAGAGAATCCTCTTCAATTTTTGAAGACTCTTCAAATTGAATATGCCTCCGTAAATCGATTACAACAGACTGGAGAGATAAGCAATTGCTCTAAAAATTTGGGATATTACTCGTGGATGGTTTTGCACTGTTCCTGCACCAAAACCACTTGTCTAGAAAAGTTACCCTTGGAATGGCACATCGGCAAACTCGGATCATCATAAAAAGTAACTTTTGAGTTTCAAAAATGTTAATCACGGTCAATCACGACCATACTCTCAGGATATCAGTTACTCGTCTTAAGAAGCAGAATGATCCTTAGAACGAGTCTCTAGCACGTCTGGCAGCGGAGTTATAAAAATCCGACTCTGATTTTGCAAAAATCCTGCAGCCGCTGCAGCAAGCGGCTGCAACTTGAAACTTTTTTTCTAGGTAGCCTTCTATCATATTTCTATGCATAAAAAGTTTTGGGGTTTGAAAAAATTCTCCCATGAATAACGGCTTTTTGAAATAGTGCACTTCGATTGCGTCATCACTATGCAATAATATCGATATAATTGCAATCACTGCAATTGCAATCGCAATAATTGCAATCACTTTTTATGTGGAGAATATTGTCCTATACTGTTTCTATGTAATGCCCAAATTTCATATTTATTGTTTTCCTGGTTCAAAAGTTACATAAATTTGAAAAAGTGACCAATGACTTATGAGCGATACTGTATCTGACAATTGAAAACTGAATATTCCAAAATTTCTTTTTAGACTTTCTTTTTAGCTTCTACATTGCTTTCCATTGAATCATAATTTGATCAAAATTCATTTATTCGTTTAATGGTAGTCCCTTTTGGAAACTGTTGTTCAAGATTAAGATGCATTTTAAAAGTCACAGGGATCGAATAATAAATTGTAAAAATTTTCAGCAACAGAAGTACTGGATATCAAAAAAAAGGAGCACTTATTATATTCCTTTAGGTATGTATAGGTTCTTACTTTGGTTCTCGGAAAAAAAGAGTATGAAAATAATTAAGGATTGGTATGCAACACAAGTTCACTCGAATGGCAATGGTCAGATGGATCGAAAGTAGACTACAAACCTTCTACCTCTGAAGGAGGATATTATACAGGTTCTAAAATTTTCACATGGTGAAGTTGTTTCCTCCATTCAGGCTTTGATAACGATTGCACAAACGGATGCGTCGCATTAATCTATAACAGTACTGGATATTGGACAAGATGTGAGAACAACTTATGTATTTTATGTATAGTAATTTTTATCTCACATTAAATATCCGGAACAACTAGGATTGTGTGTTAGGGAACGACATTTCCGAGATAACGGAGGCCCATCCCATTTCTAGCACGTTCTTTTGAGGGAGGAACTACACTCTCCCTTCATCGGCAATACCGACATTGTCGGGATTTGATCCATCCCCTTCCTTTTTTCCCCATCTCCTCCTTCTCATCCCTCTCCCTCCTCCGCCTATTTTACAATATCGGTCGGAAATAGAGGGAGGGGGAGAGGGGAGTGAGGAGAAGGAAAGAGGGAAGGGGATAGTCAAATCCCGACAATGTCGTTATTGCCAACTCACTTCCCTTCCTCTCCTCCGTGAAATCGCACGAGCGAGAGAGAGAGGAACGAGGAAGGGATGACGAGATCGGCAATTCCTACACCGATAACGATCGTGCAACCCTAAGAACAACTCATTGCGGAGAATCTATTGGCAAAGACCTCTCAGGCTTTCATTGTCAGAAAATAAAATTAAACTTAAATAACTTACTGAAATGAGTGAAGAGAGCAGACGAAATTTGAGGGTGCGATATCCATGTGGAACCTTTCGATGTTTACTGCACTGCTCCATCTCGCCAGCCGATTCCATCCGGACACGGGTGTGAAAGCTTCGAAGACGACAGTGATGATGGAGTTTGTTACCAGGTAAACATTTTTTACCTCCCAGCTTAGTTTCTAACCTAAAAAACTGTTTACTCGATGTTTCAAATGAAAATAATTTATTAAATTAGGTTGGAGCGGCAGCCGAGAATTGGAAAGAAGCACAAATCATATGTGGAAGTTTCGGCGCGCAGGTGGCTTCAATTCACAACGAAAAGGTTCCCATTTGAATATAATAATGTAATTAGTTTTTGAATCTTAAATTAGGAAAACTCTTTCCTACGCCGACTAGCAGTGTCAAAGGGAGCAGTGAGCGGAATGTACCTTGGCGCAAGTGTTTCTGGAAAAGCAGACAATTTTTCGTGGATCGACGGGACTACATGGAATTACGACAACTTTTATTCTGGTTTGTCTCCTGAATTCAATAATATTTTTTTCATGGTAGATAATCACCTAATTCAAAGATATGAGTCAAGTATGATATGAGGCCGTTTATGTAAGAATCGAGCAGAATCAGACAAGTCTGGCACAGGCCAGAAATTTGAGCCCTGAAAATGTGGTTTCCGGGGTTCTCAAGGATGCTGATGACGATAGCAATACTCATTTTGCATATCGACCTTCCGTTGACATCTGACGACCGTCACGTCGATATCTGTTTTTGACCTTTTTCTCCTCCGCCTTGAAAGCTGGTTTTACGTGAACATAGTTCCCTAGGTAGAATTTGATGCTGATTAAAACTGTCTACTTATTTTTTTTTGTTAATTTCATTAATTAATTATAAAAAATGGAAATCTGCGGAGAGGCTAAAGAAGTCGGTCCCTTTGGCATAGATCGATTCGGAATCTTAAGAGGATTCCAAAAAGTACTCTAAATTTTCCCTAAGTGGTCAGAGCTCTGAGAAAAGCTACTTTTAGTGTTTTGAGGCTTGTAAGTAAATCTTTTCTCTTGTTTGGGACGACTGATCTACCTCGAGTCTCACTTCCCATCGATCCGCACCCTCTTCCCAAGGTCGCTTCCTTCCCCTACGGTCCTTCCCTCCTCTCCTCCCGCCTCTGCCACTCTCTTCCTTTCCCCTTATCTCTCATCTCCTTTGGAAGAGGGCGCGGATCGATGGGAAGTGAGACTCGAGGTAGATCAGTCGTCCCAAACAAGAGGAAAGATTTACTTACAAGCCTCAAAACACTAAAAGTTGCTTTTCTCAGAGCTCCGACCACTTAGGGAAAATTTAGAGTACTTTTTGGAATCCTATTAAGATTCTGAATCGATCTATGCCAAAGGGACCGACTTCTTTAGCCGCTCCGCAGATTTCCATTTTTTATAATTAATTAATGAAATTAACAAAAAAATAAGTAGACAGTTTTAATCAGCATCAAATTCTGCCTAGGAAACCATGTTCACGTAAAACCAGCTTTCAAGGCGGTGGAGAAAAAGGTCAAAAACAGATATCGACGTGACGTCGTCAGATGTCAACGGAAGGTCGATATGCAAAATGAGTATGCCTATCGTCATCAGCATCCTTGAGAACCCCGGAAACCACATTTTCAGGGAACTCAAATTTCTGGCCTGTGCCAGAGTTTGCTCGATTCTTACACAAACGGCCTCATATATCATAAATTGAGGCTTCCCCATCACTGGCCTTGGCGATTGCATAATCATGGATACGGGAAGTACCGGAGGTGAATGGGCAAATGTTGATTGCTCGACAAAAATGTCAGTCGCGTGTGAAAGAAAGCGTGAGTTTATTGAACTGGGAAAAATATAAAATTTCACTTTTCAGAAGGTTATACTGCTCCTGCCTGTTCAACAGGCCCTTGGGTGGAAGGGCAAATAGTAAGAACCATGTCTGCTAAACATGTTGAACGTAAATGAATCAGATGTATTCTCCGGGATTTCCATTCGATGCCGCAACTCCGTGCGATTTCATCCTCTCTGTGGATTCTGGGAAGAAAATCGAATTGGAGGTTCTACAATAATACATTTATTTATATTTTATAATTATTTTGAGGTTCTCTTAGTAGAGGCAAACCCGTGTTGTGATCACCTGATAATTTACGAAAATTATTTCGGAGGCACAGTCATTGCAAAGTAATTTCCTAATTTCTTTTTCGAGAAAAATATGATTCATTATTATATATATATAGCCTTACGGGAGAAGTAAACGTACACTACGAGCTCGTCTAACTTCATGCGAGTTTCATGGCAGCCAACCGATGGAAAGAATGTGAGAGGCGCGATGGTAAGCGAATTGGCAATGAGTAAAAACAAATTTCATTTCAGTTCACCTACAAGGCGGTGTAATCGATGGTGGCGATTCGAAGAACATTGATTTCGTTTGTAATGTCTTGATAAAGAATCCAAAAATATATGAGGGTTTTTTTTACCGAAAAAAATAAAAACATTTTTAAAAATACAAGAATTTGAAGCATGCCCACGGGGTATTGTTGTGTAACCAGAACCGGGAAATAGGAGGAAATCCCAGACGTTTACGGCACACTCTCGCTGCACCAATTTTTAATGTGCATTTCTCTTTTGTTGTCCCTTCTTATGTTTATCTTTTCTAACTTTTTTTCAATTGAACGAGCTTATTTATCAACGCATTGATCATTAGCTGCTAATCTGCGCCCGAATACTTTTCTCCGTTTTAAGAGTATTCTTATAATTACGCTGCAAAAGCATCATTTTTATACGTAACCTGACGCATTCCGTTTGTATTCCGTCATTCCTCCTTATTATTCCCGTTTTGCAGTTAAAATACTTGAATTTTCTGTTTCACTCGCTTCCAGGCATGAATCGGACGGCGCTCAACGCGCTGCAAGGCATGAATAACGATTATGCGACCATTAAAAAGGACCTCTCGCTCGCGCTGCGAGTCGGCACGAACAATTACGATAATTATGTGAGTATTGAAGCCGATTTACGATTTACGATGAACCGGTATGAGCGGAACTTAACCAATTAATTAAATTCAGAATGAGCAAATTCAATTGATGACGTCCAAAGTCCTCTACGCTATAACCGACTTGCTCTTGGCAGGTTTTGAGAATATAGAACTCGGAAAGGTTAGTTTTTTTGTTGTAAAATTTAAATAATATGTTCGAAAAATGCTATTCTTGGGTAGTTAGGCGCATTATGCAGTCGTGTGCGGATCTCATAATCATTTGGATCAGCCATCAGTCCGATTATCATTTATTCCAGCAATTCGATCTGACGTACAAATTGGTTGACGCCTACAGCACAATGAACAAATGCCAGAATCCCAAGGATCCGCTCCAGGTTTTTTTTCGACTTCTTCCATTTCAAATGACCATTCGTTGTCATGTAATTTATTGAAAGTAGGTTCAGCGATCTCCACATTATGCTTACACTCAGCTAAGTTCTACCAGTAAGGCCCACAGATGTCCAAGTCTTCTGATAAAATGTATTGGAAGAAAAAAACGGAAACGGTGTTCTTTACTTTTCCCAATTTCAGATCTGCCTGTTCAAGTTTGCGCGTTGCTTCATCCTCTTCATGGACAATCTGCACGGAAAGAGCCTTCTCAAGGGAGAGGAAGCGCATGAGAAGAGGTTGATGCCGAGTGTGTGGGTGGACAACGAGATTGCGAGTGAGTTAATAAAATTCTTAGTGTTGGTATTCTAATCTTGAGCTGTGTCGATTGAGTTTCACTCGTGCCGTGTGTTTATCATACTGGATAATGTTGGATGCGGTGTAGATGGTCACCGGCATTTTGCACAAAAGTGATTGATCATCATCATCATCAAAATAATCATTTTATCCAGGACGAAAAAGCACACTCATACATACTCATACTCTAATATATAGGGGTCATACAAAAATGAATTGATGTTGAACCAAAATGTTGAATTGCAGAAAGAAATGCTCCGGTAAAGCAGCCCCCAATCAGGTCTTCGAAGTCAACCTCCATTGGAGTTGTTCGCAACATTGGCGCGCAGCAAGTAGTGGTCATCAATGACCGTGAGTTGTCTTAATTTGATTGACAAGAAAAAAAACTTAGAACAGTTTCATATAGAATGGCGACATACGGAAACGGACGATAAGGAAAAATATATTTTGAGTCTCAATATATATTTATTCCAGGTCCAGGCCCGTCGGGCTGCTCTCAGATAGAACCCGCTCCGTATCTACCAGTTCCCGTCGTGGTGACAAAACGACGGCTGGTCCCGGCCAAAAGAGTACGTTTCAAAAAAAATCTTATATATACATATTTGCAATTGATCATTATCAGCTAGTAAATACTTTAAAAATAAATTTAATAATAATAAATAAACAATAAATTCCAGGTCATGCCGCCGGCGCCCTCGCTCGAGAAGGACTCGCCTTCCTTCTTTGAGGATCCGGAGACAGTGAAGAAAGTGAAGACTGGAGAGGAAGATGAAGCTTGGATGAGAATGGCGGAGCAGCCCAGGTGACTAATGCGGGTGTAATCTTATCTTATCAAATTCTAGCCTCTCATTCTCGTAGTCGAATCATGAGAGAACTGCAGTTTTCACTAGTTCAGCTCAGTTGAAAAGATTGTAGTGTGAATACTCGGATTCTAAAATCACAGTTATCATTCATCGATTAAAACATTCTATTTCAGCACATCTGCCCGCAACGATGCACCTCCCTCGTTCTTAGCACATCCACCCAAGGAGGAGGCGGAAGACGGTCGAATCAAGTAAGAATATTTTTTCTTTTTTTTATGCAGTTGCGAGCCACACAATTGAGCTAACTCGCGTCATTTTTCAGTTCGTTTCACGACTCGTATTCAATTATGTATTTCAGCCAATCCACCTCCTACCACAGCGCCGCGCCATCCACCTCCACCCAGCCAATCAAGGAGGAAGTCGAGGACAACTATAACTACGGAGATGTGAAGATGGAGATAGAGATAAAGGAGGAGGAAGAGGAAGAGATGGATGGGCCGATTGCAGATACGGTGTAGGTGATATTAGAGTTGTTCTCAAACATCCGTGGCGCGCATGATGAGTTTCAGTTTTTAGAGGGACGAAGCCTCACGAATCTCATTCCAGGAAGCTGAGCGAATTGTGCTCGTCCACCAACGGTTTCTACGATCCCACTTCCTCAACCTCTCAACCTGTTGTTTCCTCGTCGTCTCGACGCAAGCAAAAGATCACCCTGTCCCCTCCGCAGCCCGAATGTAGTGGTTTCGCGACGGCGGAAGCGCAGAAGTTGGTGAGTAGAAAGACAAATTTAAAATTTGGGCAAATGCCACTTCACCAGACTCTCTCGCTACTTTCGCTACTGTCCGGTGAGAGTGTGTGAGATGAAGAAACGGCTTCAATTCTAGCGATCTTTCTTACCTATATAACCATCGAGGAAAAATGATAATGCCCGTCCAATAATTGATCATTTCAAAATATTAGTCCTGGGTGATTTGTTAATTGTGCATTGCAGTTCTTCCAATCGCCCGTCAACTGCCCGTACTGCGGTGTGGAGATTCCGGATGGAAAGAAACTCGAGCAGCACATGAAGATCAATCATAGAGATCACTGGTTGAAGTGAGTAAAGACATTGTTTTGAAGAATATTGTTTAAGAATTGGCGAACATATGCGGCAAATAGTACATGAAAATTGACAATAGAGACTCCGCACTGAGAGCTATTCTAGCGTGGGCGCACCACATTGTTGCGATTGTTTTGAAATACATTGGCGTAATTTTCAGATACGTCCAGAAGTGCCCTGTGAACATTTGTGACTTTCGCTCATCAGATCCTTCAGTCGTCCAACGGCACCATGTGGTGAGCACCCAATGCTGTGAAATTTGTGATATAGGAAACTAATTTGGCGGACAAACGGAAGTGAGCTATAAATGGATAACTTGCATCGTTATCGTCCCCAATTTCATGAAATGTATCGGAAATTCTGGGTTGTGGTAATTTTATGCACAAACGGCGTGGGTTATCGAATGTAAATAAATGTATCGTACTGAAATTACATCATTTGAATTTTGCAGATGGTTCACAGCCGGAACTACAACACACGAATGGGAAATGTGGCAGTCAACTTCAAGTTCGGTTAGTCTTCCCTCCTATGGGGCTTTTCCGATAAGGTTTCATTGATGAATTCATTCTTGCTCTTGAATCATTATCAGACCAGTCCCAAACGTGATAGATCACGTCAAATGAGTCGGAGTCGAAATCCATTTCTGTTTCAGTTGCCACATGCCCCTTCTGTCCGGATCCTCTGCGCGGGCTAGCCGGGTTCGTCAACCACATGGAGAAGAAACACCCGAGGCTGTGCACGTACGAAGTGAGCCTTATTGAAGTCCACCTGGAGCATTATTTGTCAGAAATATCTGGAATACGGGCCACAGTCTCGATCTCGAAGCTTGAACTTCTATCAATGACACATGCTCTCTTATAATCGCTATATTAATCGCATGTTTTAAATAATTTATTAGCAAATCTGCTTATATTTAAACGCGGATTAAAAACGCTAAAAACGTTTCGAAAATGAAAATAGGTCGAACATGTCAAAATATCATTTTTAAGGCCAAAATCCTCGCGTACGCAGAGTGTCGTTATGCTGCATCAAACGTGCACATGCTGCTCAGCCACTGGCTGAAGGTAATAAATAAATATTTTTAAAAATTAAAATTCTCCGTATTTCGAGAAATTTATTGTGATGAGAAACAAGCTCAAATGTGAGAGAATTTCGATAGTTCTGATACGTCAAGGGCTCAACGCTAATCACCGCATTGCAGAAGGTTCCCATGTGCACGCAAGGGCTTCGCTTCAACTACGATATCGCAGCGAATACGAAGATCAATGACGCAGTGAGAGAGAGGGACGAACGAGCGAGAATGAGCACGATTGTGCTGGATAATCACAATGTCATTCAGCATTTTTAGTTTGGTTGCCCCTGTTAGATGTTATGCTTATATATTTATTGGCAATTGTTAGATCATAAACTTTACCCCATCCATGTCACCACAGCTCGGGTTTCAATGTTGATTTGTACGGGTTCCGGTTGCATACTTGTTTGCAGCATTTTTTGATTCTCCTCGTGTGTTTAAATAAAACAACGTTTCTAATATTTCCTCGAGTGCATTCTAATGATTAGCCTAATATGAATAAATTTCAACCACTGTCATGACCGGTCCTGCGGTTTACATTTTGTACAAAGGAGAAAGGAAAGAACATCGTTTAAATCAATCAGGGAAATTTTTTTTAATGTGTATGGTTATTGATCTCTTCTCTCGTGACGTTATGTTACTTAGCTGGCCTTTTGGTTTTCAGTGACCGTCCAGCTTCGCCTAATTTCGAAATCGTTAAGATATCAGAACCACGAAGAAGTCTTCTTAAATCTGAGCGATCGTCCCTCTAAACCTCCTTATCAGCCCGGGAAAAGCTGCTTAAATCGTAGGCGATAACGCTGCGAGCTCAGTTGCTTTCCTCGATACTTGCCGACCCTTCCATCCTCCATACCAATTCTGCCCAGTCTTCCACTATTGACACGATTTTTCTGAGCAATCATGAAGAAACTGCTTTTCTTCTTAGCGGTTTTACGTCAGTTTCAAGACTTTTATCAACAAAAAAATATAACAAAAAATGTGTTGATTGTCTTGCTTTCAATCACCAATACGATTGCAGCGGCTATGGCTAATTTTTGGTTGGCGGTCTGAGCATTGATCTTGCAGATGCTGTTCATGCTGACTGCCCCGACTCAATGGACCTGATTGCCGGTGGTCAATGCCGTAGGTACGTTGAGAATGCAAGCTCATTGTTCGGTCAACAGTACCTTTCATGGGTAGTCAACTCTACTGTTCACAGGTTTTACTGTGAGAATCGAAGCCGTAGCAAAACCAAACGACGGACAAGGTAGGAACGGAACGTTAAAAGTACGGTATTTTTTATTCTTTGTGTCGCGTTGTGACACTTTTGGCGACTCTCCTTCTCGCCTTTCATTTCATTTTCGGCGCGATTATTCCTCGATTATTTATTTCATTTTGTATTTCACTGATTACCAATTGTTCGCTCCACGCGTTTACCATGTCCCCGCAACGTTTGAAGCCTAACTCTAGCCACCGCGCACGTTTTTTCATGTTTGGGCTATGCAGTTCACCTTTTACCTTCTCTTCTGGCTTTATTTACCCTATATTTCAGGTGGTTTACGTCAGTGGTGGAGCTGCATCCAAGCTTTTCAAGATCAGAGTCGTCCGCAAGAACATCCGTGATCAAACGGACGAGCAAAGAGCCGTACTATGCGTCGCGCTCTCACCAAGCTCGAGGCTTCCATCAAGGTGCGTTCTTCTTAATTTAACGACCACATTCGCTGTTATAATTCAATAAATATGCTTAAAATATAGAGCACGTTCTCTCAGTATTGCTGGAGCAAACTATGCCCCACTTTCGCTTTGAAAAGGGTGGCATATCGCAATATCCTGCTTGATTCTAGCTTGAAATGCGTGCTATTTTCTTATTTTGCTTAAATTGCTATCCAAATCTGTTCATATTCACTGAAAAATGTCACTATTGCTGTGTCAGCCACGTTGTTTTAAACTGTCATTATCAAACTAAAGATTGACACCGTCATTTCAGGCAAAGAAGTGCCTGCCCACGGACATCAGATACAAGAAGACCCGTGCTATGCGTCGCGCTCACCAAGCACGAGGCCTCCATCAAGTCGGCCAAGCAGCTAGCCATCACGGGTGCGTTCTTCTTAATTTAACGACCAGAATCGCAGCTATAATTCAGTAAATCGCAGTATTGTTGGGACAAATTATACCCCACTTTCGCTTTGAAAAGGTGACATATTGCAATATTCTCGCTTGAAATACGTGCGTTGGCTTATTTCACTTAAGTTGCTATACAAATCTCACGGATCAGGGCATTTTAGATTGTGTATAAACACTGTTTAATCAAATTTGCGCCTTTTCTCATTTTGGAATCGCTCATTTTCAATTTTGCAGATATAAACGCGAGACGAAGCTTCTTCCCACACTGATCTTTATCAAATCAGTTGTTTGGAAGAATTTGTTCAACAAGGAAGCGGACAAGCTAGAAAGGAGTAACGACGACGATAAGACATGTGAGTATGAACTTAAATAGTTAAATTTTAATCTATTTTGGAATAATGGTATCCTTTTTACCGGTTACTTCTGCTACTTCATGTTTTACTAATATGTGTCTATCTCTGATTTGAGTATAGAATCGGTAGTAAGGAGGCACATTTAACTATTTATTGCCAATTAAATAAACAAAGGAACAATGTCTAATACAAGCGAGTATTTTTCTTATCAAAACTCGACAGACATTTCACTCATTTCTTCTAGATCGAAGACTTCATCGTCATCATCATCGTCGATGAGGGCATTTCTCTCTCTCTCCTTCCTTCTCCACTTCCCCCTCTTCGCATGAATTGTTGTTGTTATTATTGACTTTCAAATCACTCATATTGTAAATATATATAAATTGCCCTCATACTGCTAATTTTAATAAAGATACATTACTAGTAACTAGTTGCTTGTAATTCAACAATGGAAGATGAATTGATCAAGAATTTAGCAGATCACGATGTTCATTCCTGCTTTCCAACAATAGCATTCATTCATACATTTATCCCATTGCGAAAGTGGTACAGTTCAGTTTTGAGATGTTTACTGTGGACAGATAAAATTAAGACAAAAGTAAAGTGGAAATCAATAAATATTGTGGGATCAGGGTATTTTTTTACAACTCACGAGGGGTGACACGGACAGGCTAGCTAGAACTATTTCAATCAATTTCCGGAAACTACTAAAAGCAGGTGACTATACAATAGAAGGTGGGGTACGGTAGCTCAAAATGGAGGGGGGGGGCAGGGTGAGCGCCATATTGGCCGAATTGGAGGCGGCGGAGGGACCACGAGCCGCTCATCGAGTCGCCCGCATCGATCGACGTCGACGCAGTCATCTTAGCCTGAAAAATGAATACTCAATAAATAAATATAGTGATACCATAACCGATCACGCACCATTTCGCAAACATCTCTCAGTCTTATCACCCTTGCGAAACACCAGACAACAAGCTCGAAATGAAAACCAAAAAAAAAAGTGGTGTTTCGTGCACACCACACGCCTCATTTTCCAATATGGCTACACTCACCGAAGTGTAGGCGATGCCGAGCTTGCTCTCGAAGCTCTTGACTTGACCGTCTCGGCCGTGGCGGCCGCCCCTTCGGACGTCTGCTTGTACCTGCCTATTCCAATATATTATTATTATCGCAATTTCCTCTGACCTTCTGGAATAAAAACACTCAATGTGTCGACAAACAATCGATGATCTAATCAAATCAGTCAGAAAAAAAACAAAAAAAGGAAACTAGGGCTGAATTCGACAAGCTCACTTAATTATCGTCCCTTGCTCCATAACGATCCTTGCGGGCCCCACGACGGGCCAGTTGCCTGAATATTTAACCACAAGCCAACCCTGTTCACCTGATGAAAACGTGAACGAAACAAGGATGTACCTGATCAAATTCACGTTGCCTTGCTGCTTGGCCGACTTGATGGAGGCCTCGTGCTTGGTGAGCGCGACGCATAGCACGGGTCTTCTTGTATCTGATGTCCGTGGGCAGGCACTTCTTTGCCTGAAATGACGGTGTCAATCTTTAGTTTGATAATGACAGTTTAAAACAACGTGGCTGACACAGCAATAGTGACATTTTTCAGTGAATATGAACAGATTTGGATAGCAATTTAAGCAAAATAAGAAAATAGCACGCATTTCAAGCTAGAATCAAGCAGGATATTGCGATATGCCACCCTTTTCAAAGCGAAAGTGGGGCATAGTTTGCTCCAGCAATACTGAGAGAACGTGCTCTATATTTTAAGCATATTTATTGAATTATAACAGCGAATGTGGTCGTTAAATTAAGAAGAACGCACCTTGATGGAAGCCTCGAGCTTGGTGAGAGCGCGACGCATAGTACGGCTCTTTGCTCGTCCGTTTGATCACGGATGTTCTTGCGGACGACTCTGATCTTGAAAAGCTTGGATGCAGCTCCACCACTGACGTAAACCACCTGAAATATAGGGTAAATAAAGCCAGAAGAGAAGGTAAAAGGTGAACTGCATAGCCCAAACATGAAAAAACGTGCGCGGTGGCTAGAGTTAGGCTTCAAACGTTGCGGGGACATGGTAAACGCGTGGAGCGAACAATTGGTAATCAGTGAAATACAAAATGAAATAAATAATCGAGGAATAATCGCGCCGAAAATGAAATGAAAGGCGAGAAGGAGAGTCGCCAAAAGTGTCACAACGCGACACAAAGAATAAAAAATACCGTACTTTTAACGTTCCGTTCCTACCTTGTCCGTCGTTTGGTTTTGCTACGGCTTCGATTCTCACAGTACAAAGAGATTAATGCCCCCAAAGTTGAGACTGCCGAAATGGCCATGAAATCGTGCGCTGAGATTCCGGCGTTGCCGGTAATCATCCACAATAATGAGGCAAGAGCTGTAGTTGAAATTGTATATTTGATATTTTTCAGCAAAATCAGTACTGGGCGGCACAGATTGACCCGCCTGGACCCAATGGCACCACGATACCTATTGTTTTGGGTATGATTATTTTCATCTCGTTGTTAGCGAACTCTGAACAGCTAGGTTGTACCAAATTTCGCTTCTCTCTAGCCTAGCTGTTGCCGAACACCGAAATGCCCACATTCATGATATCGATTTTTATTCAGGATTAATGTGCAATACGAACACTAGCAAGTTCGAGAGGTTGGATGGATCGGCTACGGATTTCCACGCAGAGAACTTTCATTTTGATACAGGAAACTGCAATCCCGCTTGCTCTATGATCATTGACGAAAACGCATATTGGTTTGGGTGTGAGTAGTTGGATCTATCATATAGTATCTCTAGTATTCGGAACAAGTAGCGAAAATTCAGTTATCGCACTAAACAAACATGTGCTTCACGTATACAAAACAGAATCACTCTGTGCTCGTGATACGCACTAGGGATGTGCAAACGATAACGATAACGATATTTTAACGATATTTTCCCTCTCATTCCTCGCTAAACGATATATCGGAATCGGTCCCTGCTCTCGATTTCAAAACGATAATTAATGTTTAGAATGATTTTTAAAGAAGTGCATAACAACCCAAATATTTGACTAATCGTTATATTAGTATTATAATATTTGACTATATTATTATTTGACAAATATCGTATTACGCACGCGTCCTGAACACACTCACTTTAGGGTGCGGCTCAGATAAAGCGGAGGCCGATGTATACTGCACATATCAACTGCCCGAACCGGCACCGCCTCCGAGTGGTTGCGCTAATTTCGACGATGATACTGAGGATGGAACTTGTTATGAAGTGATGATCTGACTCTCTCAAATTCCCATGAACTCTCGCTTCCCTGATCGAGAAATAAAGACATTTTTCGTGCTCTGGGCATCTTTGGATGATTTTTTCTGAAATGAAAATAATCAATACTCAGGTAATTAACACCGTCGAGGACTGGCAGGATGCGCAACTTACCTGCAGAAGTATCGGGGCCGATCTCGCATCTATTCACAATGAAAGGGTATCACGTTTTTGTGCTCCTTTAGTTTAGAATTTATTAAGATTTTATGGGGAGGAGCACAAGTTTGAAATAAATGCAGGAAAACTCGTTCATTCGTCGTCTTGCGGTTTCGCAAGGAGCCATCAACGGAGTGTTCATTGGCGCCACCGTCACAGGCAAGGGCAAACAATTCGGATGGATCGACGGATCGGATTGGGATTATGAGAACTTCTATCCTGGTGAGCAGTGAGTTTAGAAACTGGCGAAATCTGTATTAAAAGGAAGACCCGGAGGAATAAGATGAAGACATTGGAATATGATGAAACGAAGGAAATTTTCTAAGATGAAGACAGACAGTTGAAATTCAGGGTTCCCCGTTGACGGGATCGGCGAGTGTCTGGCGATGGACACTCTGTCCAAGTCGGGCGAATGGATGAACATGGATTGCTCGACGAACCTGGCCGTTGTGTGCGCGCGGAAAGGTATTTGGACCATCAAATTGTATTACAAAATTAATATTATGTGTTCTAGAAGACCCCAAGCCGATCTGTCCTCCCGGCCCGTGGACAGAGGGACAAGTGGTACAGGTTTCATTGCGTAAATAACGTTTGTTGGAGAAAAGAGGGCACGTGAAATGAGTGTTTCAATCTGACTTTTCCAGATTTCTTCGCCCGGCTACCCGTACGACGCTTCGGTTCCTTGTGATTACTTCCTGTCGGTCGACGCGGGCAAGCGAGTGCAAGTGGAGGTGGGAGTCGTGTTGTGTGCAGACTGGATTCGAGTTAATCCAATTTCAGATACAAGTACTCGAAGCCAATTCTTGCTGCGATTATGTGCTTCTCACTGACAATCTACTCGGAGGGAACATTGTTGTCAAGTATTTCCAGTTCGCATTATTTCGAAAATATTGCATCATTTCAGCCTGACCGGAGCCCTGAGCAATCAGACTTACACCACTCACTCATCCAATTTCATGAGAGTATCATGGCAACCCGACGGAGGATTGAATGTGAGAGGAATGATGGTAAATATTTCAATGGTTCAAAGAAACGTTTTTTTATTATTTCAGATCACATTCAAGGGCGTGTAAAAGTCAATGAAGAATAGATCTTCGACTTTTGTTCTCTGTAACTATTTTGCTGATAAACAATTTGTTTAAAAATTGTCTTTACATTAACTTGGAACTCTCATGCCAACGAAAAGGCATTTGCAACACAATGACATTTATGCATACAATAAAATGCAATGACTGCTATATAACCGGAAATCCACGCCCTAAACATCACCATCATAACTTTAGCTCATGTTCCATTGATTCCTAGAGATGAATCACCCAGAACACAAAGCTGATAAGAGAATTTCCAGCTCGCTGCTTAAACAAAATTTCGTCGCTTCCATCCGCCATCATGCTTCTACCGCTTCTACAGCTTCTATTGCTTCTTTCAATACCATGTGAGTTCTAGATGTAAGTTATCTTTACTTTCCTTGCCACTCCGACTTACTAACGTCACTTTCAGCATAGTAGAGCCTCTGATGCATTATTATGACTGATGCATTTTTCATTCTCATCTCGAGATAATCGTGCTCATTCCTTCCTAGTCGCTCACGCCACTTGCCCTAGCGGCTTCGAGCTCCCGCATGCTGGGGAATGCCGCGGAAAGTACGTAACCATGAATCAGTGGTGGGACGAGGCAGCGACGATGGCGGACGCGAAGTGTAAGGAGATCGGAGGAAAGCCAATGATCATTCATAGTGAAGAGGTGAGTATTTTTCATGCGGGAAGCGATCATGCAGCAGATTCTCATTCGAACTATCTCATACGCCTAGTACTGTAAAACGATATTGTTCAGGAAAACTCGTACTGGACCAAATGGGTAGCTGGAGCGGGCGGACCACAAATGGTTTTACGTGAGTCTTAATTTGGGATGGATTTGCAAGACTTACTCTTTTCATTTCACGTGCTCTCTCAATTCTCTGACCTGAGAAATGTGGTTCTAAATGAAGAGTTGTTGCAAAACCATTCCTAGAGTTAAAGGATCTTGCCTCAGCGAAACGATCAATTCAGCATTGGTATGCAACGAAAACACGAAAAAGTGGGAGTGGACGGATGGATCGCCGGTGGACTACAAGCCAGCTGTGTACTATAAAGGTGAAGTAGAGAAGCAATTGAAAGAAGTGGAAGCGAATAGAAACGAATAAAAAACTCTAGTTTTCATTAAAAATGTAAAAAACAACTCAATATCAATGATTTTGAGTGAATAAGTTACTGTATACGAATTAACAATAAAGATGCATTCAGAACTGGACGCGGACTGTCCGACCGGATACACGTGGGACTTCCATGCGGATGGCAGCTGGGGCGTAGGTATGACTTTGAGAAAATACTCTCTTCCTTTCACGTGCTATCTCGCCTCTCTGACCGGCGAGAGAGTGTACGGAAGAGTCTAGCCATTTCAGGACATGCACATGTGGAAATTGTGCCTGACATCTGTTGCAAGACACAGCTGCCTCCTCTGCCGGTGCAGCAAGACGACGAGTGTGATGGCTTTGATGATGATAGCGATGATGCAGTTTGCTACAAGGTGTGTTTACGCTGTCCACACGTCTAAAATGCTTGCTAGCAAGATTATTTCCAGATTGCAGCACCTGCAGAGAATTTCAAAGAAGCCCAAAAGATATGTCGAAGCTTCGGCGCCGGGCTGGCCTCAGTGCACAGCCTGCAGGTTTCACAATTGGCATTAGCGTAACAATATTTACATCATCAGGAAAACTCGTTCATCCGTCGTTTGGCTGTATCGAATGGTCACGTGAAGGGAATGTTCCTTGGCGCAACCATTTCGGGAAAGGGAGACAAATTCGGATGGATGGACGGGTCTGATTGGGATTTCAACAACTTCAATCCAGGCATGACTTATATTTTTCAGCAGACTACGAAAAATGTGAGCTCATTCGATACAATGTGACTTTTTCACAAATACTAGTGTGTTTAAGGTTTCCCTATCAAAGGACTTGCAATGGACACTGAGGGCACATCTGGCTACTGGGTGAATACGGATTGCTCGTCTTCGCTATCGGTTGCCTGCATGCGCCAACGTGAGTTTGTAACGAAAACAATAATAATTACTATCATAGTTTTAACGGATAGCAAAGTAAAGGTACAACAAATCAATGAATTAATCTTATTGTGGCGGTTCTTATTCTAACGTTCTGTTTTTCTTCAGAAAACTACGTTGCGCCCGCATGCACTTCGGGAATCTATAGCGAAGGCGAAATTGTGAGAAATTGAGAGGTTAGAGTTCACGGATCTGTTCATGTATCACCGTCAGTGATAACGAGGTCCATCAAAAAATATCGACCTCGATATTTCGATACATGAATTCAATAGATTTATGTAGATTCTAAATGACTTGATACATTTGCAGGTCCTTCTTCTCGAAGCGAACTCGTGTTGCGATCATCTGATTCTTTTCGACAACTACGTCGCCGGTAACGTCATTGCCAAGTAGGGAGATTGTGATTCCATTTATTTCGAAATGTATTTCCAGTCTGACCGGTGAGATTTCTGTGAGCATTTACCACACGAGTCCATCGAACATGATGAGAGTGTCGTGGCAGCCGAATGGTGGAGTGAATGTGCGAGGAATGATGGTTTGTGAAGATTCACATAATCATTGAAAGATCGGTGAATTTCAGATGACGTTCCGTGGAGTTTGATTGGACACTTTTTCGATTTGATTTTTAAAATAAAGTTTGAATACGACTTTTCTTATTCTCTAACGCACAAATGAGCACAATATAAGAATATCGATGAAAAAAATGCAGCTGAAAAGGACGAAAGAGATGAAGAAGCAGAGCAACGAAAAGGACTTCAAGAAGTGCTTCTCAAATAACGTGATTATTGTGAGCGCAATGCCAATGATGGGCGTTTAGATCACCACCACGAGTGATACGAGCACGATTATCTCGACGTCTCTCCATCACCTTCACGTCTCTTTCTTATCGTTTCCGGCCGGATTAGTCATTCCGCGTTTCTTTCGTTGGTCACTACTATTTTCTTCGTACTTCGAAGTGTCTATCATTTCGCATGCAATTGGGCAACTCAGAAAACCTAAAAAATTAAGTGAAATCAATGATTCTAGCACAAATGATGGCCGAGGAAGGTCACATTATCACTTGCGAAAACGACTTCATGTTGGCTGGGGTAAGAGCATACGGATGAGTCATGTTTTTATCCCATTTCATCATAATGCATAATTTGAGTTTTTCATTTCACGTTCATGTCACGGAATTTTCTCAGAAAAATAACGCGATCCGACTGGAGATTGGCACGCTGGAGAAAGAGGTCGTGTATGAACAATTTGACGAACTTCTGGCGGCCAGGAAAGCGCGATTTCCGAGATTTCGTGTTGACGATGTGTTCATCGAATACGTAAGTGCTCCTGTGAATTTCCCTTTTCGTCTCATCATTTTACGTGCACTCTTTCCACTCTGATCTCTTGCATACTCTCTTATCAGCATGAGAGCAGTGTGAGAGACGTTCATAATTCGAGCTTGCGACCTTTACCCATATTTCAGTTATACTGACTTTTAAGTTTAAAAAAAACTCAGGTTGACTTCAACAAGGTTGCCCCTGAGCGCGTTGAAGAGCTCATTGAAGGATGCGAAATGAGAACAGTGAAGATGCAAATCGCCCGAGAGCACTACAATCACGAGTATGCGTTGCTATCGTTTTTAAATTTTGTAAATTGTCATACAATCCTCAAGTGAATCCTAGAGGGTTCGACCATCACATCTCATGATTACAACACTAAATGAGATCTGCATGATCCCTTCTGATGAGCTTCTTCTTCGGAATATAATTGAATACTTTTTCAGAGTGTTTTCATTCATTCAACGACTGCAGAAACGATGCCGATTATACTTGACTATGCACGATTTCATACTATCCAAGGAGGAGCTACGTGCGCTGCCGCCCGGAGCCAATCTGAGGTCGATTGGGGTTAGTCTTATTCATCTTTCTGACGGTTATATGAATTCCATGTTGTACAGCAGAAAACGTTTCCTCACTCAAGAATCACTTTGAATGTGGAACGCAAACTAACTTTGTTCTTGTGGAACATTGAAACGCCAGTCGAGAACGATGTTCTACTTGATCTAGTCATCAACGAGCACAATTTTTCTCTCGAAACAAATCTTACGGAACCGGAGACAATTCGGGATGTGTACAAGTCAAGTAACTTTTCACAGAATCGCAAGGAGCTACGCTCTTCCAGAGAAAGGTGAATAGCTCCTTTCGCAAAGTCTTTTCGTCAAACAGAGAACTGGCAGAGCATGTGACAATGACAGAGCATTCTTAAAGATGTACATGCATTTCAGACAGTCTCAGCGAACAAAACGGGACAGGTGGTGATCTTCACCATCTCGGACAATCTCTTCAAGCAATTCATCACGCTCATCGGAGCAAGGATGGTCGATGGCAAACTGGTGATGGAGGACTACAGTGAAGGAGTTCGTGACTAATCTTTGATCGAACCTACTAGCTGCTTGAATTTATTCACTGACCTCTTAAGCGATTCTTTACGTCAGTGAACTCACTACGAAGTTGCATCACAGCTAGAGCGAAGTTGCATCACAGCTAGAATTATGTGCGCTTGATCGCCACCACTACAGATAAACGCACTCTAAGCTCACTCCCTACTCACTATCATTTACAAGAAAACCGAATTAGAGGAGCAGTACCCAAAATCGTTTTTCTTTCTGAAGATGACGACATCTCCCCAGTTCAACACAGTCGACGAGGACGGCAACGACTTCTGCCTGGGCGATCACACAATCTACTTCCAGCGAGCGATAGGAATAATCATGAGAGAGGGGAGGAGATGGATGATGAATATTGGAGGGTTGTAGGGAAAGGATGATTGTTAGGGCGAGGAGGAGTTTGACTATGACATTGAGATTTCGGATGAGAGTGAGAGTGAGAGTGAAGATTAGCATGTTTAAGGGCCACAACGCAGATCGCCGATTCTGCACAATGGGGTCAAATTTATGTTCAAACTATCCCTCGTGGTCCCAATACCATCATACTTTTTACCTTTTGCCGATATCTTTTCTCTGAGGCGCGCTAGAGCCCGAGAAGTACGCGCGGAACGCACTGGGGAAGAGGAGGGAAAAGCGAGACGAGAGGGAAGGGGGCGGAGCCTAATTTGCGTGTGTCTCTCTCCCTCCCCCGCCCTCCTCCCGTTCTCTCGCTCGCCTCTCCCCGCCCACACAAATCAAGAGTGCACAAGCCAGGGAAAAATGCTAAAATTCTAATTTTTTCTCTAAAATTCCTAAAATATTCTATTTAGTCAGAAAATCACTATTCAAACATAATTTGCATACTGGAACACCTAGAAACACCCTATTCCCTTCTTTCAAGCCCAATTTTAATCTACTTAGTGATGTTATGAAAATTTTGAATAGTGATCATTCAATAGAGGACACTAGTAGCTATCCATAGCAATTGAGAACGAGCGATTTGGTTGAGAAAGAACCTTGTGCAATCCCCGTCTCGTTTTTTGGGCGAGATCGTGTCCGAGCAAAGTGGGCGGAGCTTGTGGCCCCTAAGCATGTTCGGAAAGAGTTCTTTGTTGAACGAATTACACTTATTTTGTTTTCTAATGTTTTCCATTTTCAGCCAATTCCATTATCAGCTACGAGATTATCATGTGTGTGATCATTTCTTGGGTTGAATTCTTGGGTTGCTATGCGAATCGAGGTGGTTACGTGACTGATGCAGCAAGGCTGCGTTTACTCTCTAAAAAGGAATTCAGAAACGGCGTATCAGAACTTGTGTAATTCATAATCAAAACGAAAATGTCTATTCTTCGTGTGTCTTAAGTGGAGAGGGTGACTGCCTGGCTATGGACACTTTGTCCAGCTCGGGAGAATGGATGAATGAATTCAGTTTGACCGGCGAGATTTCCGTGAGCATTTACCATACGACTCCATCGAACATGATGAGAGTGTCGTTGCAGCCGAATGGAGTAGTGAATGTGCGGGGAATGGTTGCCAGTTAATTTTTCGACAGTCTTTTGATTGTCTTAATAAAGTTTAAATACGACTTTTTCATTTTCTTATGCGACTATTTTTATCATCTCATAAAAGCGATGAAGAACGAAAGATGTAGAAGATGAAGAAGACTTCACTGAGGTGATGATTGTGTGAATTACGTAAGAAAAGTGATCTGATAGGGAGCACAGTCACTGATGGGTACTTGATCGCCACCACTATTGATACACACGCACTAAGCTGCCCATCGCTTCTTGCCCCTGCCCATCCGGCAGGATTGCTTATTTCGCCTGTCTTTTATTGGCGTCTCCTTTCTTCGTATTGCCTAGAGTAGATAAATTGATCGTTTACAAGACTATAAAGAATTTGGAGGCTGAGGTGTTTACGTCCATATTCACACAATTTCGAAATCAAGATGTCCTGGTATGCCATCATTTACGGCCTTTGTGATTAAGCCTTTCAAATGCGTCGAGCAATGCTTGATCGCCGATAACACATTGACGACGTTGCTTTTTTATCGCAATCGGCTCCATCAAATGTACTTTTCTTCATGCACTTCAAGAACAATTTCAAGTGTCATTGAAATACGTCGTATATTCGCATAGTTTTTTGTTTTATATTGAACAAGAATCAATATCAAAGAGATCTTTTTGGACTTGCCAAACCATGTTCGGTTCTTCCACAAACGTCGTCATTAAATGGTTTTCCCATTCCTAGGAATTGAAATTCTAGCTCAATTCATGCTTGATATTCTCCTAAAACTTGTTGGTCGTTGAGAAATGTTGAGAAATCGTTGAACTCATCTTTCAATATTGCATCACGTTGCATCACTCCTTATCAGAATGAATCCTTTCGCCTCTCGCTCGATACTATCTTCTCCAGACAGCCTCCATACCCCTTCTCTCCCTTTTCTCTCTACCACCTAAATTGTGATTCATTGCACAAACTTTTCACATAATTATTTGTTTTTTAAAAATATATTTCTTCTATCTCTTTTCTCAGGGTGTTCACAGTATACTGGTGTGTGAAACAAGAAGACGAATTATGTGTATTTAATATGTATTTTTAGAGTCCATCAACAATGGCAGGGCCACATCAAGGCCTTGTCTTTCCAAATCATGAGCGTCTTCTCACGTTAACTGGGGTAAGCGGGGTTTCGATACTTGTTCTGCTTGAGCGTTGCACTTTAACGTGATCCGGTCGTCGGGGTGAAGAAGAGGCACAATAGCTCAAAATGATTACGAGGGGGATTCTGGGAGGATGAATAAACTTAAGCCAAAATGTGAGCCAAAAAGATCTTCTTTGATCTTTGAGATCGGAAATCCATAAAATATTAGGAAATATTCGCTAGAACATCCCAAATCTCTATGTATTGTGCATCGGTTCTCGCACATCTGCTGACCCATATCAATTACATTTTGTTCACAGACCTCTGATGAAATCTGTCTGGAAGTTGGAACTCTCAATCACGAAGTCGACTACGCCAGATTTGATGAACTTGTGGACTTGAAGAATCATCACTATCCAGGTCGAGTTCTGATCGATTCTGCTCGTTTGATTAACGTGAGTGATTGATAATATTTTGGGCATACCTTCTGCTGTCTATATCACGTGTATCACGAGAAGATGTAGCAATATTTGCCCCCTCCGGAACAACTTGCAAAAAGTTCAACCGATTCCGACCATACTATAATGTGAGAACCCGCTTGGGACCAAGATTCGAAAAATATAGGACATTTGTCCCAAAACCGGCAATTAGGGATTTTCCGGTCCTGGGCCCGGCTGTAACATATCTCAGCTCTCCGATGAGCTCGAGACCTCTGGTTTGGCTCAAAAAATGGGGAAAAATATTTCAAAAAACTTTTATATTTTGACCGAAGACGATGGATAAAAAACAAAAATGGTAAAAAATAAAATACGATTTTTTTTAACTTAAAAAAATTCTGGCCCTATCTAGAATGCAACTTGCAGGGAATTTTATTGCAGAAAATAATAGACTTTATTAATGTAAAAAATACAAAAAATAAAAATGGGCAACTTTATAGCCCCTATTTTTTGTTATGGGAGCTCGAAAGTGTCGCATAGCATGAATGACCTACCATATCTAGCTCTATTTTCTTGTTGTTTGTGAAATCCTAGGGTAATATCACTCAAATAACATTAAAGTGCATTATTATGAATATTTATCACCATTGGAATCAAATCCGCCACCATCATTTTTTCGGACCATGACCCGGGGTTCATGCTTCAGAAGCAGCTCATGACCATGAACCCCCGGGTCATGGTCCGAAATGGACATGAAAAGTCATGATCGAGAAACTTCAATGGCGGTATGTGTTGCATAGTCCTCAAGAAAATTTTCACCGCCGAAAATACCGTAATTCGGTTATCACAAAATATTTTATCAAATTAAATATTTTTTATTCTTCTAAAAAAACAGTCCTCGATTTTGCGGCATCGGATAACGGTATTTTCGGTGGTGAAAATTTTCTTGAGGACTATGCAACACATCGGCATACCGCCATTGAAGTTTCTCGATCATGACTTTTCATGCCCATTTCGGACCATGACCCCGGGTTCATGGTCATGGATCACTTCTGAAGCATGAACCCCGGGTCATGGTCCGAAAAAATGATGGTGGCGGATTTGATTTCAATGGTGATAAATATTCATAATAATGTGCTTTAATGTTATTTCAGTGATATTACCCTAGGAATTCACAAACGACGAGAAAATAGAGCTAGAGACGGTAGGTCATTCATGCTATGCGACACTTTCGAGCTCCCATAACAAAAAATAGGGGCTATAAAGTTGCCCATTTTTATTTTTTGTATTTTTTACATTAATAAAGTCTATTATTTTCTGCAATAAAATTCCCTGCAAATTGCATTCTAGATAGGGCCAGAATTTATTTAAACTAAAAAAATCGTATTTTATTTTTTACCATTGTTGTTTTTTATCCATCATCTTCGGTAAAAATATAAAAGTTTTTTGAAATATTTTCATCGTCTCTAGCTCATCGGAGAGCTGAGATATGATTAGGGTTGGCCTGTCAATCGAGATCTCGAGATCTCGGAATGAGAAAACTCAATTATCTCTCTCTTATCGAGAACAATAAACTTCTCGATAATTTCTCGTTTCTCGACATTTCTCGGATAGAGTTCATTCTCGGTCAAAATTGGCGAGGGGATTGGTCAGTTTTGAAATGCGCGAGTTGAGAATGAGAGTTTCTCTCCCTTCATTTCTCGACAATTCTCTATTTCTCGATTGGTTCTCGAATCTATCCGAGAAATTAGCTCGAGATCTCTCAAGATCATTCTTCGACTATCCGAGATTGGCAAGCGGTTTTTTCTCGACAAGCCAACCCTAGATATGATACAGCCGGGCCCAGGACCGGAAAATCCCTAATTGCCGGTTTTCGGACAAATGTCCTATATTTTTCGAATCTTGGTCCCAAGTGGGTTCTCACATTATAGTATGGTCGGAATCGGTTGAACTTTTTGCAAGTTGTTCCGGGGCAGCTCCGCATTCTCGTGATTCGCGTGATATATATATGTAGCACACTGTAAATTAATATTTCTGCTCCTGGTGCGCGGTCGTCCTAAATTTACCTTCCCTGACAATATTTTTGGGCTGTATTTTTGAGCAATTTTGATCAAACCGATATTTAAAACATATATTTTGAATTTCAATTCTCAGTGGTTCAACTCGTACAATGCAAATAACTCGTTGTTTTTTCTACAGCGCAAATTCTTGACGTTAAAACATATATTGCAAATTTATGGCGCCTCACCTTGCCGCGCACCAGGATCATTATTATTTGTTTAGCTACAGCGTGATATATTGCACATTCAATCTAAAATCACCGGAATACTATACAGATCGATTTCAACCAGCTCTCACCCCATCGTGTGGGGCAACTGCTGGTCGGTTGCAAAATGACGACAATAGAGTTGGATATCAATCGAGATCGATTCAATAGAAAGTAAGAGCTCTTGTTTACTAGCTTCGTATTTAATTGAAATCCAGTTCTAAGCGGTCGATCCAGCGAAAAAGTTACAAAATCCTCGTCCTTTCAGTGTGCTTTACTTTATGAGACGAATGCAAATTCGTTGCCAATTAATCGTGACAATGCACAATTTTGTTTTGACACCAGCTGAGCTTCGAGAGTTAATGGACGGAGCAATACTGATTGGGGTGAGCAATATTCTTCGTCAACGTGACTATGCACCCACAGCAGAAATTCCGTCAGGGCACGTACGGTTTAGAAAGGTTTATTTGTAAGATCGATTGGGCGGCATCAAACAGTAGGTTGCACCTCAAGCACCTCGTTCCAACTTGTTTGGTCTTCTGTTGATAGCTTCGGCTTTGGATGCAATTTTACAATTACCTTTGAAGAACATGCCCTTCCACGAAGACCTTCTACTCGATCTTATCTGTAACGGACATTCGTCTTTTCTCCCGACATATCTGTCAACACCAAATAACATTCTACGTGTTTTCAAAGTAAGTGACTTCAATTAATTTGTTTTCTCGTAATACAACATTATCAAATCCGATTCCCATCCTCAGACCCATCCTCATCTGAGCATTACTGCCTGACATGAATAAATTATTATTATTATTATGGCTAATAATTCAAAAATGAATCCCTATTTTAGACACTGCGAATCAGGAGGTGGTCATAATGATCTTTGATGACGTATTCAAACAATTCCTTGAACTCATCGGAGTAACAGCATCGACAGTTGGTCTTCGGACCGTGATGGAAGGAGGTCGAGGACTAAGGGTTGGTGAGCTTCTGTATTTTTTCAGCAGGTCAATTACTTCTTACCATTAAAATTAATCTGAGTAAAATTCTGGAGAAAAAGACTCAGCGAAATACAATGATTAAAAAACAATTCAACTTTTTTTACTTTTACCTTTTGCAGACTGGACAATTTGGCCGATCCAGGTCAGTTCATGCGACTCGCTCATATGTTCCCGGCAGTCGCCGCAGACTCAACAGTCTACGTTACCTTTCGATTGCTGATAAAGATCAGGTGAGACTGTCATTTTTGTTAATATTGAAAGGCCTTTTGAACTTTGTTCTCATTTTCCACATATTTTCCATGCTTCCTTAAGGACAATGATTGATTTTGCGTCTAAAACAATAATAATGGGGTTTCTTTTGACGCGCTTGCGCGAAAAATTATGTGAAAAGTGTATAATACGATAGAACGTTATTCCAATTTCTTTTCCAAAGCATTGAGTCACCCTCTTCATCAAAATTTTCAGTTCTACTGCCCCATGGGTCAAGTGTACCCACGCAACGTATTCTTCTTCAAGAATGTCAGCGCATTCGTGTGGAGACTGGGCAACGAATGGCGACTTCTTGTAAGACAAGATAACCAAGAGGGCACTATACCGACGTTCTAGAGAAATAACCAGATCAGTTTTTTGAGTATCAGTTGTTGAAGTGAGACTACGTTATCCACATTGATTTTTCCAAATTCTGATTTCCGATTTATTCGATTATTGCATCGCCCACGACAACACTCCCTCCCCCATTCCCTCTCTTCCAATTCTTTTCTGTATAGTCTTATCTCTCCCCCCCCCCCCCACTGGCTCGTATTGTTTACTGTGCCCGTAATAAACGTGATATTTTATCAAATGAGGAACAAATGAGGAAAACAAATGAAACCGCATCGAATGAGTACGAATAAAAAGTGTCAGAGAATCGTTGATGAATCAAATTGCCAACACTGTCATGCACTTATCAAAACGTCTAGCTTAGGCAATGAATATGGTTCGCAGTGTGGGTTGTGAGAGTATGTTGATAGCGAGGCTCACGATTGTTCTTCCCTTCCGAGTCCAGTTCGCTCTCGTGTGTTGTTCTCATTAAGGTCCAGTTTCAATTTATCTCTTCGCGGTTCGATCATCTGGCTCTGGTCGGTTTATTGACTCTTGTCTAGAGTGGATAAAGGAAGAGGGAAGAGTGAGGGAAACGGTATCATTCGGAAGAGTGAGAGGGGTGCGGTGACTCTTCCGGAAGAGTGAGAGCTCTTCCGGAAGAGTGGGTACGGTAGTTTGAGATTTTGATCGTTTCGCGAGCGGATGGCTTGTTTTCTCCCGTTCTTTTTGCATAGTGGCGACAGACTAGTCTGTAAACCCATATTTACTCGTTATTAGGCCTATGTTAGGCAGTTGCGACGATTTTGTAAGACGTGTATCGTTCTATCTCTGATACCGTCAAGCGGGAGGAAAACGATACGCGCACGGTATTTTCCGGTATTTTCCCGTATTTTCGAGTACAGGCTCGCAAATTGTTCAAAGTTGATGAAAAGTTCCCATTTTTGGAATATAGACTCTTGAAGTGATTACCTAAAATGCGTTTTCAGCGATTTTTGATTGGACAATTCCGGACCCCGGAAATCGGGTCCGTTGTATATGGCGGGGTGATATGGCGGGGTGTGCGATGTTTTCAATTTCGGTGTTGTTTTGACTTTTTTCAAGTGTTGATGGCTTCTATTTAGTTCAAAATGTACTGAAATGTCAAAAAGAATAGTCCAAAACAAAGAGTCGCACACCCCGCCATATCGTACCACATATAACCCGATACAACTGACCCGATTTCCGGGTTCCGGAATTGTCCAATCAAAAATCGCTGAAAACGCATTTTAGGTAATCACTTCAAGAGTCTATATTCCAAAAATTGGAACTTTTCATCAACTTTGAACGATTTGCGAGCCTGTACTCGAAAATACGGGAAAATACCGGAAAATACCGTGCGCGTATCGTTTTTCTCCCGCTTGACGGTACATATAATCGTGTAAAGTCACCACGCGGAACTTTATTTGCCAAAACACCAAAGAAGATATCACTCCATATTCGACTATTTTCTAACGCTAAATTGAGTCTAAGGTAAATAGAGTTAGTCATGTCTTTTGAGCATTTTTGTAGGTCTAAACTAATGTAAATATGATCTCAAAAGTTGGGTAATCGCTATCATGCACGAAAAACCTCGAAATTGCAGAAACCCCGCTCTCAAACAAGTCAAAATCGTCTCACTACCGTATCTACTCTTCCGGAAGAGCTCTCACTCTTCCGGAAGAGTTAATCCAATTACGCTCACTCTTCCTCTCCCTCTCATTCCTCATTGCGAGGAGAGGAAGATCCACTCTACTGTAAGGTATGAGTTAGAGGAAGCGACAGTTAGAGCCGGAGCCGTGGAATAGATTGATATGGAACGCACTATTAGAAGCAAAGTATCCAGAAGAGAAGGAAAGAGAAGGACACGCACTTTGCTTTGCTTTACTTCGGTTACCGCGTGGGCGGAATGAATCATCTAGCTAGAGAGCACGCGATATGAGGAGAGTTAGACGACGCGAGGATCAGATGATGTCACGACGCCACTACTATATAAACGAATCACTTCGACCCTACTGGAGCAGCTCGGCCGAGCACTCTTCTACCGTTTAACTTATCGTACTATTATCGCGATTATGTTGTCTCATGTAATACTGTAGATAAATCTATGTCATCTTACTCCGTCCTTAACCCTGCTATCACACCTGTGTTAAATGTTAGCAGCCGAGTGGTTGACCAAGGTTACGGTCGGTCACTTTTAACCAGTGGGAGCCAAGATTACGGCTTCTACTGAGCGATGAGAATCCAAGGTTACGGATTTTCGTCGCACAGGTGAATAGCAAGGGTGGCGGAGCGCGAAAATCACAGTTTTTCTCCTACTGAGATCGGCCAATCTCAATGGAGGCATTGTTCATGAGGTAGAAACGGTATATTGTTTCTCAGGCACCCGGGACTGCTTTTCACCAGCAGTGTCTGAGCAACAATAGGAAAGTGAAGGACTGTTGATATCAACTTAATTGGGAGAACGCACTAGGCATTGATTAGTGTCGAGATGATGAGATTTTGCCTGGAAGCAAAAGGGAACATGGTTATTGATGCGCGTAAGAGAATATGCAATGAGGAGTCGAGGAACGACATTGATTGCGCGAAAGGATGTATTGAGATGAGTCAGGCGAGAGATGAAGAAATAATGATGCACAAGATGTTTCACGAGAGTGCTAGAGAGAAGAGGAACGAAACGCGTATTGAGTTGATTCGAGAAAGGAAACCGGAAAAGATGTTTAGAAATAATCGAGTGATCTTAGATTTCTGATAGGAGGCTTAGCAAAGCGAGACGATAGTGATTTGATTACTCCAGGCAGTAATTACATAACGCACCAAAAGGATCAAAGAACCACTGCATCATGTTACAAAGGGAATTAAAGAGATGATTGGCAGAACTCAAGACAGGGAAAGCGAAATTAAATCAATGGATCAAGGATGATCAGGAGGATTCTTAGGATACAGGGATAGCCAACAGATGTTTAAGAGAATCAGGATAGTAGTGCAGGAAGTAATGGCCATTCACTGGCATGTAGGGCAGGTATGATATAACTCAGATTTGACTTCATGGGGAAACGAGAAAGCGAATATGCAAGAAGGAACGAATACGATGATACGACGACGACGATTGAACAGGATGACAATTGAAGACGAGAGCCATCACTTGGACGGAAGCAGAATACGAGACACAACGAGGATGTCTCGAATGAAACAGGGGGCGCAAACCGAAGTCGGTTACGCTATAGATTTGATTTAGCTGATTCGAGCGGTGATAGCGACTCATAACAATGCGACATGTGCAATGACGGGATAGATACCCGGGCCAACATACATGTGATGATCTGATGAGAGGTGTGAGAGGATAGAGTGAATTGTGAATCACATGAGTCAGGTAGAAGGGATCAGTGGGATGGATGGATGGTATGCCTCTACCCGACTAAGAGAGGTATGAAGAAGTGAATGTGCGACGGGTTTTTTACTAGCGGGGGTATAAGTTACAGTATAACGTATAACGAACGTTGCAGGCGCTTGAAAACGCAGATTCAGTGAGAGTCACCTCAGCCACAACGGAACGACACCGAGCAAGCACAAAGAAGGACGAGAGTGAATCACTCCAATCAACAAACTAAGAACGGAGAAGGTGAAGACCGAGGAAACGCTGCACAGATTCAAAAAGAATCAGGTGACGAAGATCCACGAAACGACCTCATTTTCAATTGGCACTCCAGTCGAAAAGACGAGCGAATGGAAACGTGCCAGGTAAGGTCATGGTATCGAATATATTTCGGGATGCTTTTGACGATAGGAATGGGGAAAGCTGGAATTGAATTCAGGAGATATTGGCGGGCCACTTTTAAGATACGACTGCTATACTCTACTGCTATGCAATAGGCATTTAACTTTCAAACAGGGGCTCATAACATTTTGACGTAGAAGTAGCGTAGATGACGTGGTAGGGAGGGGGCCACTTGAAGCACAGCGATGCAGCAGAGCATCATATTTCTTTGAGATTAGAGAAAATTATAGTGGCATTTAACTTCGTAATGACGACGCATGCAGAGAGACAGATCCAATGGGGATCAATTGACCGAACAATCTCAGGTTCAGGCTTTTAGTGTATATACTATATAGAAGACGCTTCTAGGAATAGTAGTGCCAGTTCGAATATTAGGGGTATAGAAGTAACTTTCAGGTAAAATGGTCGGGGCAACAGTTTAACGTAGAGATGTAGAAGAATGAGCGAGAAAGATACATTGAAGAATAATTCGAAGAAGAAACGAAGGTGGACAATCATTGGATGGAGGACACTGGGCGGGATCCACAACGATCACGAGGAAACGGAGGAGGAAAACTTCACAAACAGAAGACACATTGGAAGAAAGCCTCGGGAAGTGGGGACGACAGTTCTGCGGCCTTTGGACACTCTGAAAGACGCGCCAGACGCAACGAGGAAAGCGGATGGGCCACGATGCGCAGGTTAGGGAAATGGCATATGAGGTTATGAAATTAGAAGGCTTATCAAACACATTATGATAGTGGCGCAACGCGAAATATAGTTCACGCTAGAAATACAGAAATATTCAGAGCGCCAGAGTATGGGAACAATCTACAAATCGGGAAAGGTAAACAACAATTTGCAGGTAATAGCAGGGAATAATCGACGTTGCAGACAGTAATATCGTTGAGGGTGACCGTCATCGTCGTGCAGAACGATCGAGGGAGAACTGTGTCAAACCCCAGAGTCAATCAGGAGGATGCTTCAACGGGAAGGATTCGCGAAGGCGATAATCGAAAGGATTCGAAGCACAATCAGCATAGTAGGAACTCCAGGCCAGCCCAATTCGCTAGGAGAAGATTGGCATCAGCAGAAGGCGGAGTAGACAATCAGGAGGAAATTCAGGAATCTCAAGGTAGAGGAGTCGAGCGAAGAATGAGAGGAAGGGTAATGGAACCAGCACAGGATTTTGAGATGGAGGGAGATAGGATATGAGACGCTAGGCGTTAAGATGCAATTAGACAGAACTCTAGGATGCTGGAAATGAATGAGATTCCACCTGCACCTGTGCCGGCAATAGGGACACTTAGAAAAAAAACAGAAATTAACACAGCGCATGAGGAATCGTCCGGGGCGCACTGTAAGATTGAGGAAGTGATTGTGAGTAATGAAGAGTTGAAGAAGTTGCTAGTTGGGAAGGTTGAGGCGGAAGCAAAAGAGAGAATTGCGGATGACCCTGTGTGCTGGATCAGAAGCAACTTACACTTGGCACAGGCATTATGGATACCAGGAAGCGGTGAGCATTTTTCACCTGTTATTGCTGAGCTTATTTTCAGGCTCATATTCAGTTGCAGGCACAACGACAAGTGATACGATCAGCGGGTCCGCCTCTACTATCCCAATGCACGAAGTTACGCAGCAGAGGCGACTACAGGCCGGCTCAACACTGAGACCGTGAGGTATGATTCATGAATCTTTGCAAATCGCAGGTGAGACCAAACGTCCGCGAGGGAACGTAGAAGAAGGAAAGGTGGGAGCACGGAATAACGCAAGGACGCCTGCCCGATCATGCATAGGAGATCCCTTGGCATTCATCAACGTTGACAGGACGCATGAGATGATTGTCTCAAATTGCCATCAGGGGGGGATCGGATCAAGAATGGAAAAAATAGGGTTAAGTGAGGACAAAGGCTAAGCGAGATCATGGAAAGGCATGAACCAGGTGGAGAGTGACGTTAACAAAGGATTAGCGTAAAAAAACCCGCATCGTTATGCAAAGGAAGTCGGCGCACTCTTCTTATTGTTATCTTAAACACTCTCTAATTGTAAGTAGATCTTTGCGTGCGCTTCAGGGTCACCTTGTAGGCATTCAATCGAGTATGTCTCGGGTTAAGCAAAAATTAAAAGCACGGGGGGTTCCGAAAGTATTATGGGGTACTCGCGCTAGATAGTCTGAAATTTAGAGCTGAGGGAGCCAGATATTCGTGCCACTCCTTCTTTAAGGGGATGATGGAAGAATAAGTGAGGATAATCAGCATGTAGGACAATAAAGATGAGCAGCTTAAAGGGAGAAAACGGCGGATGGTTGCGGACCGGTTGATGGCAGTCTAGCAAGCAACTTCTGGATAATAACGTGACGAAGATCATGAGAATGAAAGTCTATGAAGGACGCGCAATGTGATGCATCGGCAGGATGGAGCGAATCGGATGTTACAAACTCGTAGCACATTCCGCAACATTAGGTGAGCTTTTGTGGAAGTATGGCAATAGTTGGTGACAACAAATCGAGTAGCCAGGAAGTAGGTAATGTTGGGGATTTAGTTGCATTTATCATGCAGGATCATTGAATTCGGTACGGCAATATGTGAGGGAATTCCGAGAAAAAGGTCAGGTTAGCGATCAAGAGTGGAAACCGCTAAGTTTCCTTGGAATATTCAGCACTAGATCCGAGATCTGCGCAAATCCGATAAGACGAGCAGAGGCGCCAGGTGATTAAATCAAAACACTTAGAATTGAAGACAGCAACAGGAATTGGGATGAGGATTTAGTGATATATTGGGTATTCGTCGTATGAAATCACCGGAGAGAGCTCCCACCCGGTATGTTATCAGACCGCTCATTTGGAAATCTGCTCGATATTCGAGCCAGGGTCAGACTTTAATGTGTGGAAGGGAGGCGAACGTGCTGAAAGGCTGAGTGATGCGAAAAAGAGAGTTGCGATGGGAGAACGGATTCTATGGAGCGATGCATGGACAACCCAAGCAAGAAGGATGGGCTTGCGACGACATTATTGGAAAAGGCATTCATGATGGAAACTCATGAAGTATAATAACGCCGATGCTATTCGCAAGAGAAGGTCGGAATTCTCGAGCTGCAGGAGCAGATACACACCTTCAATGAGCACAGGAGGGAGTTGCTGAGGCAGAAATTCCAGAAAGAAAGTTCGAGGACTGTGCCAACAGTGTCTCTCCATAGAGAGATGAAGGTGGAATCTGCATAGAAAACAGTTATGGCGGAAAGGCGAAAGGATCTGTAAGGAAGGTGAGGTGACCCACATCAGAGGATACAGGGGGAGAACCACGGGAAAAAAGAGCGGCCATGATTATGGTATAGAACGGGCTGAGACGCATCCGATCAGGAATCGAGAGGATGCCGGCACATTCCAAAAAATAGATGCAGAAGAAGAAGTTTGTGAAGCATCAAGCTTGATAGAAATATCCGGTGAACGGACAAATTGCAATCATGAGTGGATATCAATGAGGATGAGCACAATATTTGGGTGGTAAAATTTATGAAGAGTTTGTTTTGCGGGATTTTCATTTGAATGAAGCATTAGAATTTAGAGAGGAACAAAGATCTAATATGAAATCTCAGGAGCACCTGTTAGCAAGCTTCACTTGCGATCTACTATGAAATGAGGCGGAGATTAAGAAAAGATAGCAGAAGAAGGTGGTGGGACGTCAAGTGGGCACTAACGCGTATCAACGTTCAATTAGCACGAACATCAGAAATGGACGCAGACAAAATTCGCGCTTATAGGAGTTTAGGGCCATTAGAGGTATGGTGGCACTGTGAAGGGTACAATGAACCACTGAAGATTCGAAGAGTCATGGACGATCAACCACTACCAGAATAAAAGCACCGGAACAGTAAACAAACACAGGGTGATGAGCTTTCGTATGCGGCGCACTTCGGCGAGATGTGGGAACCTCTAGGAGTACATTCATCTATTTCAGGAACTAGGATACTCAAAGTGGGACGGTGCGCGAGAGGAGGCTTGGCCAATAGAGATCAACAAACGGTTCGACAACAATATTACCGAGTCATCATGGAAAGTGCCATTCATTGGGGACAAGCTAAATGAAATGTGGAGCACGCAGTCAGATAACGAAGCTGAATAAGTGCAGTGAGATCGGAGAGCCACTACATCCTGCAGAAGACGAGCGACATTCGAAGGACGTCGACTGCTCAAGGGAGAAGAGGCTGGATCTAGTAGCCACCTTCTACGGGGGATGAAAAATTGAGGCGCAGGGGAAGCGAGATAGCACACATAGGTGAGAGAATTCGGCATTTTTGGCGATTGTCTCGTTGCGGATTTGGAAACGGGAACTCTACTTAACAAAAAAGGCGCTTTATGAATTATGCGGCTGCGCAGATATGATGATAGCAGGCAGTTTTAGTGATCGAGCGAACTAAAATGAGATTATGCGTATCCGATTGGTCATGAAATACCACTAACCTCGCGGCGCAGGACCTCGTGTATCTTGATAGGGTGGCTTTACCGCAGATTGAAGAGTTTTCAATCGATATAAGAGATTAGTGACGGGAGAGCGTGATGGTATCGTATCATTCAAACGCTCAGTGGAAACGCTACGGTGTTTTGCGTATAATACGGAACATTTTATTTGCTATAGCTCATTATTGATTAGTACTAAAATTCTCATTTTCTCAGTAAGTGCTACTAGTGTATCTAGGGAACTATTACGAACAAGAACTAGAACAGGAGACCCGTCAAATGCGAAATGAACGATAGGAATCGGAATAAGCGGGACGGTATATTATTTAATGATACTAGGAATTATTATTTCAGGCAACCATGGAAAAGCAACACCAGGCATCATCATATGTGGAGCATTCCGTATTTCTACCGACGGCTCGAACGACAGAGTGATAACTGAAGATCTCATGATCAGTCGACTATATGGAATCAAAGGGAGATGGGACGACTTCAGCACGGTATGAAGGAAGTCGAAGTACCGCGAAATGTGATGGTGGAAGGAGAGGAGGTGTTAGAGAGAGAGATCGCAGATCGCACTTGGAGATCAAGTGTGGCGACTAGCGGAAGTCATGACAGCATCGGAGGGATTCAACGAAACGATTTCCACCTCACACATTCACCGATACGGTGCTTCGCGTCAAAGTACTTTCTCTAGTGGAGTCATCTGGAGAGAAGCACTTTAAGCTAGACGGAGGCGTCATCAAAGGAGGACACAGGAAGACCAAGTTTCGGGTAAAAACGTTAGAAAAATAGAAAACGGGTCAAGGATAGGAAATTTAATGGGATGAGCAAAGTTCCACAAGAATTCACCGTCGAAGGAGGCTTCTACATGATCCATTTAACGAAGAGGGGTGGACTGTGCGTGATGCGACTGAAGGAGGTGATATCCCTCTACTCATCAAGAAGGCTATCCAACGGAAGAGACCGGTGCGAGAATACAAGTTGATCGGTTACGGTAAGGTAAGACTTACTTTGGGCGTACTTCAAGCGTAGACAGCTGCGGGGATTCAAAGGATATAAACCAGAAATTATCGTAGGTAAATTGATTTGCGCGTTACTGGAGATCACATCTATAAGAGTGACGGACTCATACGGGGATCAGAGCAAGGTAAAGACACTATTTTCGGAATCGCCGATTTAGAGTAGAAGGGAAATAAGTAGGGAAGCCACGATGATATAACAAATTCAGAGTAAGAGAAGAACGATTTATACCAGCGTTGTCATAATCGCCTTAACGAAGAACACACTCACGGCACTCATGGGAACGAGAAGAACTCATGGAGAACGGCAAAGGGAGCAACGACTCAACGGTTGGAAGTAATCACGGCACGTTTCCCGCGCACGGACAGGTCAACAAATCTCGTTTTCTACACCGGGTATCGCAAGGCGATCAACGAGAACAAAGTGTAAGGAGAGTTCATGTTCTGAAGAAAGAGCATGAGAGATGGGAAGTTTTGGTCAGTAAGTTGAGGATCATGCAGGCCGGAAGATGTGCATGCTAAGAGCGAACCGTCAACAATAAGGGTATCGAAGTGGATCAGTATAGTCTGAGCAGGACTAGATTCTGGATGATGAGGTGGGCTTCGAAGGGCTTGTTTGGGCACCATTAGACATGAGAGATCAGATTCGATGTGTGTTGTTGAGGAAACATGATCGGAACTTAAGAAATTGATTATTGCGGCCGACAGTGAGGGCGGAATTTTGAGTATCGGAAGTAATCAAGACCGGATCAGCCGAGGCAATGATCGAGGAAAAATCGATGAGAGTGGAACTGCGTATTGCAAGTTCTGGAAATCATGTGCCAATTGTCATCATGTGAAATCATGTGCCAACAGGACCATTTTCGCGCATGGAAATCGTCATCACCTACTGTGTGAACAGGCGAATCAATAGATGATCTAAACCGAGGGGGCGCATCGGATGCATCAGAGGGTTAGCGGGTCGCCGATAGCAACCATAACACGAACATTGCTTCGAGAAGGCTGAGATTCCAGATTAGCCAATACACTTCAGATGCCGTGGACCAGAAGGAAGAAGGTTGCAAGAAGGATGTGTTGGGTCATTCACGGAACAGACAGTTGCGAATAATGTGACAAATACTCATCAAAGACGCACAAAAGATCGCAGCGGATTAAAATAAGTTATGACCAAGGCCGATTAGGTCAAGATTGAAAATTCGGTTCAACATGGATTTTCCGAAACCATGGAGGTAAACGCAAAGACTGAGACGAGACAGATGTGCGGTCTACCGGCGCATAGTTGACATCAAGCATTGGATACTCGATGGACCCGCGGGAATTCCCTTTCCTTGAACTCTGAGACCGATGATGCTGGCTCGATACTTACAGGGGAGGACCGAGTATGGGAAGTGGCTGCACAGAGGATATTCGAAGGACGATCCAGAAATACGTGATATGGAAGGATCGAAATCAATGGACGAGAACTAGTAACGAGGGACTGCTTTTAGGTGATCGGACAATCTCAGGAGGCCTGCCCAGATGCGAAAATAGCGGATGCTGCAAGTAAGCGTGACAGCGAGATAAGGAATCTCGTGGCCGAGGATTTGAGTAAAGAAGTAACAAAGAATATTCCAGGCACTGAGAAGATATCAAAGGGCGACCAGGAATGCGAACAATTTTTTTCATATTCAACGGGACTTGTGGGAGGATGCTCGAGTGAGAGTAAGGCGTAACTATGGTAGACTGTCTAAAGCAGCTATGAGATGATCGGGACTACAAGCTTAGTAGAGGAGTATGCTCCAAGACATTCAGGGTGGCCAGGCAAATTTTGGGATATGGTAGAAGATGTAACTACTGAGGGACATCGGAAACATCATGCTGAATGAAATGAAGGCTGCAGGGGGAGCTATAACAGGTTCAAGAAAGGCGCCGACCTATTGACGATTTAGCTGTTCTGATTATGCGCTGCATCAGAACATACCCAGGTACATGCTGCGATATTACATGGATATGGAACTTTTGATTTTAACTGGCTCATCCATGCCGCATGGGCCATTACGCATGGAGTTCTAGGAGTCTGAGACCGGGGACGGTCTCTTGGTGGAAAAGGGAGGTGTAAGGTATGAGTTAGAGGAAGCGACAGTTAGAGCCGGAGCCGTGGAATAGATTGATATGGAACGCACTATTAGAAGCAAAGTATCCAGAAGAGAAGGAAAGAGAAGGACACGCACTTTGCTTTGCTTTACTTCGGTTACCGCGTGGGCGGAATGAATCATCTAGCTAGAGAGCACGCGATATGAGGAGAGTTAGACGACGCGAGGATCAGATGATGTCACGACGCCACTACTATATAAACGAATCACTTCGACCCTACTGGAGCAGCTCGGCCGAGCACTCTTCTACCGTTTAACTTATCGTACTATTATCGCGATTATGTTGTCTCATGTAATACTGTAGATAAATCTATGTCATCTTACTCCGTCCTTAACCCTGCTATCACACCTGTGTTAAATCTACTCTTGTCCAATTGCCAGCGTCATACAAGCCTAACAATGAGTGTTATCACTGTGACACAATAATGAAATTAATGATAACGCTGATTTCGAGGCTCTGTTGTAGGCGAGGTTAGTCTCGTTAAAGCAAGCTTCCCTTCTCGTCTCACATATTCGCTATTTCATTTCGACATGAACCGATTACTATTCTTCTTCATAATACTGAGTCAGTTTGTAGATCTCTTTTGAAATATACACTTTGAAATAGAGGATTTCCTATTTCATCATCTCCTTCTCGTAATAGAACCAGCAATTCAGATCTCGCGCATAGTTCATGCCCTAATGGATTTGAACTCGTTCGAGACGGCGAATGCCGAGGAAGATACACGGCAGTTAACTCGAACTGGAACGATATTTCAAGAACCGCTGTTACTCGATGCAAGGAAATTCAGGGAAAAGCAGTGATTATTCACAATGATGAAGTGCGTCATTCGTAGACATTTAACACATCGATTCGTTTCAGCACCAATCATACTGGAGAAACCGAGTACCCTCGGAAACTTTGTTCATGGGTGAATCATTATTGTTTCTTTGAATAAGATAATACATTAATTTTTCTTTCCAGGCATAGTGTGCAACTCCAGTTCCATGCGTTGGGAGTGGGACGATGGCTCTTCAGTTGATTACAGACCCAAGGAGGGGTACATGGAAGGTGGGCATTTATGACGATGGACAGAGGAATCTGTTTGCAATTAAAGGAGGAGTAACATGAATATTTTGGTGACTAATCTGTTAACGCCACATTATAGCAATCTATAACCATATGAGCTTTCCGAAACTCCCGTGTTTCTACGACATCAATGAACCGAGTTATTGCGAGTTGGCCTAGTGCCAGCATTCCCCTAAGTCCAGGAAACGGCGGGGACTTTGAACTGAGGGTTTGAATGGGAAGAGAGTACGCCTTGATCTACCATTGTCTGACCTAGTCTCTTCCCATCGATCGCACTCCTCCCTCTCGCAAACAAGGGACGGGAGAAGGGAATAGGTACTTTGGCAAAGAGCCAACGGCTAAATACTGTACTTGGAAGTCCCGGGATTTCGTTGTGGGAGTCTCTGACATTCATTCCTGTTACTCCTCCTTTAATCCTAACTTGTTTTCAGAGCTAGATGCCGAGTACAAGCCGGGTCAGAGCTGGGATATGCACGACAATGGGTATTGGCATATTGGTAAGTCTCTTATTGTTCATGTTGGTGCACTGACCACGATTACTTTCACAGCGTATGGTACTGACATGGAATATTCGTTGTCAATTTTCTGCACTACTCAACTGCAGCAACCTCCTGATTATGGATGCGACAGTTTCGAGGATACTGAGGATGGAATGTGCTATAATGTGGGTTATTCTCTTTCGATAGTGGTGAAATTGTTCCTCAGATTCTGCCAAGTGTGCAAAATTGGCAAGATGCGCAAAACTCCTGCAGAAATCGTGGATCCATTGTGGCCTCTGTTCATAATCTTCAGGTATGAATGAAAATATTTGATATGATATGAGGTCGTTTGCGAGAGAGTCGAGCAAGTGCTGGCACAGCTCAAAAATGTCGATTCTCTGAAAATCTCGAATTCGGGGTTCTCAAAGGTGCTGATGACGATGAGCATAGTCATTTTTCATATTTGGCCTCCGTTGGCTCCAGACGACGTCACGTCGAAAACGGTTTTTGCTGGATTTCTCCGCTCTAGATTTCGCTAAAATTAAGGCAATAGGGTTCCCGGGGTAGAATTTGATGCTGAACACGCCTGTCTAATTCATTTTTCATGAAATTTTGTTCTAATTTAGATATACGTAACTTTTGAACTACGCAAAACTGTGAGGTGCGACCTACATAGATCGGACCGGCATGGCGAGAATAGTCTAAGTTTAAAATTTCAGCCATTTTGGCGCCGGGAAAAAAAAGATAGGAGTGAGAAAGTAAGCAGAGATTGTAGGTAAAATGAACCTCTCTCCTCTCCAATCTGCACACCAACCTCCGATCTTTTGGGAAGAGGCGAGAGAGTGTAGGAAATGGAGAGAGTGCAGACAGGGAAGAGGGGAGATCGGACGTTGGGAAGAGGGAGGGGGTAAACAAGGGGAGAGACGAGCGACTTTACCTACAATCTCTGCTTACTATCTCACTCCTATCTTTTTTTCCCGGCGCCAAAATGGCTGAAATTTTAAACTTAGACTATTCTCGCCATGCCGGTCCGATCTATGTAGGTCGCACCTCACAGTTTTGCGTAGTTCAAAAGTTACGTATATCTAAATTATGAAAAAATTCCATGCAAAATGAATTAGACAGGCGTGTTCAGCATCAAATTCTACCCCGGGAACCCTATTGCCTTAATTGTAGCGAAATCTAGAGCGGAAAAATCCAGCAAAAACCGTTTTCGACGTGACGTCGTCTGGAGCCAACGGAGGCCAAATATAAAAAACTTCTTCTTTCCCGGTAAATTCATCAACATAACAAAAATAATACAGTATTCAAGGATTTCCCGTTGCTGGTCAAGGCGATTGCCTCGCGATGGACACTTTCTCTGGTTCGGGAGAGTGGATGAACGTCCAGTGCTCCTCGAGGCTTGCGGTGGCGTGCGCTCGGAAAGGTGTGCCCTATTTGTGAAGGATACTAGCCGAACCCAATAATTCATCAATAACCTGGTGGGCTCAAGGGAATGCCTTTGAATCGTAATGGCGTAATGACAATCGTTTCAGCCGACCCGAGGCACGAGTGCACCGGCGGGCCGTGGTACGAGGGGCAAGTAGTACGTTGCTCATTATCGCTATTTCAAATCAGGTCCGCTTCTAGATATACTCGCCCGGTTACCCGTACGATGCGTCCGTGCCATGCGACTGGTTCTTGACCGTGCCTGCGGGGAGGCGAGTAAGGGTGCAGGTTAGGAGCTTTCATAAAGATTTTAAATTTATAAGTGGTTTCATAAGAATTCTGGGTTTTTTTAAAAAAGTGTTATTAAAAATGTGAATCACTACAGATAATGCTTCTCGAGGCGAACAGTTGCTGTGATCGACTTGTGCTGCAAGATGCGACACTTGGCGGGAATATCGTTGCCAAGTGCCTATTCAAATTTGTATTAATTTTTTGAAGTCAAAGTTTAGCTTGACCGGAGAGATCACCGACAGAGTGTTCACCACCTCATCATCCAACCTGATGCGAGTCTCGTGGCAGCCACAGGGCGGAGTGAATGTGCGAGGAGCAATGGTCAGAGATTGAAACAAATGCTCAATTGTAAATTCTACCAATTTCAGTTCACTTTCAACGCTGTATGATGGCACACTTAATTATCGTGAATTGAACACAGATAAAGTATTTCATGCTCTGGTTTAGTATTTTGTTTGAACAATGAACAACGTTAGTACAAAACGGTTTCCTCCGAAACTCTACAACTACAATCTCGGACTTTCTTGATCGTGCACCCGTTGCAGGTAGCCTTCCTGTATCACGGTCATCACGCACTTTCGAGACTCGTTGAAGATGTGCGATTCAACTCGGGGTCGGCCGTGCGAGATTGTGGTGCACTCGGTTACGGTCAGATACCAAGCGAGCGGCTGAAAAGAGCGGATCAAAAATCAGAACATCAAGTTCGAAATACGCTTCATTTCAAGCGCTATCTCATTGGTCAGAGAGGCGAGAAAGGGTACGAAATAAAGAGACAATTACCCGTATTTCGAACTCAATTCCTCACACTCCTATACCATTAAAACAGAAAAGAGCATGCGAAATTATGAGAGCGCATTTACGAGTGGTATCGAAAAAAATAAATTTTCGATTCCTATCGTTCATTTCACATTTTGACTAGACGGTCTCCGGCCCTAGCTCTTGTTCCTAATCGCTTCTTAGAGGTAGTATCTAGTATCATTTACTGAGAAAATGAGAAATTTAGTGTTAATCAATAATGAGCTAGCGAATTAAATGTTCCGTATTATGCGCTAAACACCGTAACGTCTCCGATAAGCATTTGAATGTTACGATAACTCACATCCAGATTTGCTTCGTGAATCCACACAGAGTGATGCAGTGATGAGATGGAGGAGAACTGGGAAAAGGAAGCATTTACGTTTGCTGTACAGCATATTTCCGCCTGTTCAACTGCGATCACCGAGGGTATACCTTGAGCTTCGATTTTTCATAGATGTCCCCTGCAACTTGTAGAATGGAGAAATCTGACATAAACAGAAGAGCTGGACGCCCGTCGATAGGCTTAGCGCCACCTGAATCGGGTGCAGGAATCATGACCAGGATTGCAAGAGTGAGGTATCCATCTGATAATATCTCGTAAACTACCATCGGCCAGAAGTTCGATTAAGCTCCAGAGATGAATAGACGAATTCTTCACCGTAAGTGTTTGAAATGTGGGTAATTGTACATTGCGCACACTCTCATTCGATCGGTTAGATGAGATGGACAGATTATTTCTAATTGTTCTTCTTACCTACGACGTCCTTGAGCTTCAACCAGTAGCTCGCACGGTCTGTATTACTTCTCTGGAACAGCGGAGAATCGACAAACCGGATATCCAGTGGAAGGTCAGCCATGACCTTAATTGTAAACATACTTAATGACTTGAATTTTTTTACTTCAGACTTTCAATAGACTCGTAGAGATATAACTTTGAATAGCTCCTACTCTTAAACGCTAATTGTCCCGCTACTTAGAGGCTAGTTTGCGTGGACATTAGGGTTGTCTAGGCCAATTTGAATCCATTCCGGTATTAGCGAGCGAAAAATGATCCAGTTCCGGAATGAATTAGCATCAACTCTTCAAAAATCGATTCCGTTTCGATTCCGTACGCAAATCACGATATTCCGCATAAAGAGGGTGATTGCCGAATCAATTCCGTCATTACGAATGGTCAACCCTAGTGGACATTTCTTCAAATCGTGATCGATCGCTACCTTCGTGGCAATTCCTCGGGGGCCAGTCAGAACCTTCGCAATCTCATGTAGTTCCGGATAGTCACTGGGCGGGCCATAGTCAGGACAAATTATAGATGAGGAGTCGAGAAAGTCGGGAGCTGTGGTGAACTGAATGAAATTACTGTCTTTATTTCATCAGCACGTTCATCATTAAATGCGAGGAGGCACATGCACGCACCTGAATGTGGCCCTTTCCGACGAGTTTATCTCCTTGATAACCGGAAACCGTTGCGATGTTGCACCCTTCCAATCGGTCGACTTTGTAGTGCATAGCGACAGTCATTTTCACTGCAAAGTCCTATCGCCACTGGTAAACAACGTGTCCTTATAGAATGGCCTTTTTGTACTTTCTTTTGTTTCCGTATATTCGAGGTGAAAATTTCTTGCCTGGCGCGATAAACGCGTAGTTCATGGTGTGTGGAACAAGTTGCGGATTTATCGTGCAGAACGAGTTGATAGCCTGAAAAAGGAAATATTTTATTTCTGGTTGCATCTAGTTTTAGTGACCTGTGATACGATCTGCCCTCCGTAGACCCTGCCTGGAACACCCGCAGCATGCAGTGGTTCTGCGCTGAAGGAACATCTGAATACTTACAGCGGACTAAGCCTACAATGTCAAAATCGAGAAGCTCGGTTCTTTCAGGTGCGGCGGAGCTATTTGCCTGTGAGAAGATGCAAATAACGCTCACCTCATAATCGAATCGTCAACTTTGATCAGATTGAATAAGTTGGCGAACGGAGGCAATGCTGAGTTGACTAGAGACATCGTTTGATGATACTAGAGCAGAAAGAAAGAGATGAACGATTGTAATCGAAGTGGCACTTTGTAGGGATGCATTCATTGACCTTCATCGTCATCATCATCGGAAATCAGTGTAAGGTTTGTGCGCGAGCGCATAAAACACTTCAAACATCAGCACGTTTCTTCTCTCGGTGCGTTTTTAGGCACAAGAAGTACGAAAGTTAACAAATTGTCCAGCGTTCCGTGTATGTTGAATTTTTACTTTGCTGATGGTTTGAGGTGTGTGTACGACTTACTGCACGATTTCGTCATGCATCTTTGTTACAAAGCAATTCTGCCACTTTGCCAGTTCCTTCTATATAAATCATCACAATGCATAGCTCTTTTGATTCGATACCGATATCATAACGTCTCAAACACTAGCGATATCACTGATGACAATGAGGGGAAGAAAAAAATATTCGATAGTCGAAGTAAGGCTTGATTTTTTCGAGTAATTATTATATGTAGACCCTAGGTTTGAAAAAAAGATCAATTTAAGAAAATATTAAAATTTTTAATTTTATGACCTGATTGTAAAAAAACTGAGATTGAATGTATCGACTATTTTTTTTGATCAATTCAAAAACCTCGGAGACTTTTGAATCAACCTGATACCTAGGCGCAACCGTCTCTGGCAAGGGCTCGCAATTTGGATGGATTGACGGATCGGACTGGGATTACGATCACTTCTATCCTGGTTTGAGATCAAAGATAATTACGTTCCTTGATTGTATGAGGGAGCTGTGCGATTCCCGTAATAGTTTCTTACGCGTTGCACAATTGATTGCGCTTAGGTTTCCCCATAACTGGACTGGGCAATTGCGTTGCGATGAATACAACAGGAACCACCGGCGAATGGGTCAATACGGATTGCACGTCGAAACAAGCCGTGGCATGCGAGCGAACACGTTCGTTAATATTTAAAAAAATATATAATATCAATATTCAATTGTTTCAGAGCACTATTCCCCTCCCGGATGTTCTGCTGGTCCTTGGAATGAAGGAGATATCGTTTGTCCAGTGGTTTTCCAATCACGTCTAAGATATAATTCCAGATTTACTCACCGGGTATCCCCACCAGCGCATCGACGCCTCGCGATTTCATTCTCTCTGTAGACACTGGCAAGCTGCTGCAAGTGGAGGTATGCCGATACCATTCTTTTTTTCTTTTTTTTTCTTTAAAATTATATATGGTTGCAGTTATTCATTCTCGAAGCCAACACTTGTTGTGATCGACTAGTCATCAGCGAGAATTACATTTGTGGAACCGTACTTGCTAAGTGCGATTTGCTGTTTATTTTGGGAGTTGAGCCGTGTGGAATCATGACAGATTTTCAGCTTGACCGGAGAAGTGTCCGATAAGACGTATACGACTAGCTCATCCAATTTCATGCGAGGTTCGTGGCAACCGAATGGCGGAGTGAACGTGAGAGGGTTCATGGTGAGTGCATTAATATTCCCTTTGATATTTATGATAATAGCAAGAACCTCCAGATGACTTTCCGCGGAGTTTAGCTCATCGAACTCTTCAACAACTATCCCTCTTTTCACCCAATCCGTTGTTGACAAATAAACTACAATGATTGACAGTTTGCATGCATTTATGTTATCCTTAAGACATTCTTTACAATTATATCATAATTTCGGCCTTTCATCAACCGCTTGCCGCTGAATGTATCCCTCCTGCAGCACGGTCATTACACACTTGCGCGACTCGTTGAAGATTCGCGTTTCGAGTCGGGCTCGTCCATGGAAGATGACCTCACACTCGCAAATTGTGAGATACCAGCAGAAGGGCTGGAATTGGGCAAAGATCAAAGATCAAAATGGTCAGCGATCAAAGAACAAAGCGTGCTCACATCGAGGTTCTCTTCGTGAATCCACACAGAGTGATGGAGCGACGCGGCCATTTCCATCTAAAATGGGAAATATAAGAATTCGACATACTCGAAATCGTCATTATCACATACTCCCCAACCGGAAACTTCAACGGGCAGGGCGGAGCGACAAATTGACGATAAAAGATGAAACAAACCTTGATTCTCGCTTTCAGATAAATTTCCTCAGCAACTTGTAGAATAGCAATATCAGATATGAAGTGCAGAACCACAAGACCATCGGTAGGTTTCACAATATCTGGAAGGGTCAAATACAGGTTCCGAACTCAATTATTATTATTATTATTATATTATTGATATTATATTATCAATTATTATTATTATATTATTATTATTATTATTATTAATCCAACGGGTCCGAACCTTGCAATTGCGGCTTGAGTCTCATCCAATAACTGCAGCGCTCTTTCTCACTTAGAGGACACAACGGAGATTCAACTGGTCTCAATTCCAGAGGAATCTTGTCCACCATCGTAATCATAAATTTATTAGTAATAACGTGATAAATCTCTCACCGTCATGACATTTCTCGTGATCCTTGACTGTTGTCTTGCCGAATTGTCAGCAGGAGTCCCATATTCAGGGCAGGTAAGTTGAGCCGAGTCCAGAAGATCAGGTTTGTTTGTAAACTACGAAACACTTAGGTGTATTCGGTACAGTCAACAAACCTGAATGTGGCACGAGCCAACATGTTTGTCTCCCTGATAAACAAAAACACGTAAAACAGAGCAATCTTCGAAAGGGTTGAGTTTGAAGTGGAGTGGAATGGACGGGTTCACTGATTAGAGAAAAATAGGAGAGAAAAAAACAGAAAACAATCTTACCTGCCGCAATGAACTTGTAGTTTATCGTGTGCGGAGAGCGCGCGGGATAGATTGATAAGAAGGAATTGACCGCCTAAAAAAGTTGCGAAGAATGATCAGAATTTCGGCTCGCTTGATTTTGAAGCAGCGCAGAAAATCGATACGTATGAAAAAGTGAAGAAATAGAAACCAGATAAGGGGCTTACCTGAGAAACGATGAGGCCTCCGAACGCTCTGTCGGCAGTGTATGCAGCACTATGGGGAGGGTCAGATCTGAAATAGGAGATGAAGTTTAAAATAAAAGATGACGAATTGAGCATGAACGAAAACGAATGGAACCCGCATCCGAGTATCATCAAAACATGGTGAAAAACACGATAAGGCTCACCTATAGAGTGCGCAATTCGGGTCGCCGTCTCTCCATTTCACACACTCTCTCGCCACTCTGGCCGGTGAGAGAGTGTGTGAAATGGAGAGACGGTGACCCGAATTACGCACTCTACTCACCTAACAGTCAACCCGTCCACCCTGACCAAGTTGAAATAGTTGAAATAAGTCTCCGGTTGAGAGTCCATGCCTGCATCGAAATCACGCTATAAAGAAAGAAAAAAACAAAAAAAAAATGAAGACGATTGAAAATGAAGACGATTGAGGAGAGAAATTGATTTTGTTGTGTTGTTTTCACTCCGTGATCAGTGCGCCTCTTTTGTGCTTTTCAGTGCACGTTTTGCGGACGATTTACAATGCTGATTGAATGAAGAATGTACATTTATCCGTATATTCTCAATTATGGTGCGTTTATCGTCGCCGAGAGGGGTCAGAATGACCGCGCTAGGGGGGTCTGGCGACGACGAATTAGGGGTCAAATCGACGTTCTAGGGGGTCTGGGAGACCGATTTGAGGGGTCTGGAGACGACGAATGAGTGGAGTGAGGAGGAGAGAGGGTCGAGAAGAGGAGAGAAATGGTTTTGACCCCTTCGCCTTCGACTCATTCGCCGTCGCTAGACCCCTCAAATCGGTCTCCCAGACCCCCCTAGAACGTCGATTTGACCCCTCATTCGTCGTCACCAGACCCCCCTAGCGCGGTCATTCTGACCCCTTTCGGCGACGATAAACGCACCAATAGACTCGGATGGAAATAAATTACAAATTGTAACAGAAAAAGACAATCTATAGTTTATTATCTCCTACATTTGCACGTTGCATGTAGCCCTCCTGTATCACCGTCATCACACACTTTCTATTCTCATTGAGGATTCTCGACTCAAGCCGAACTCGTCCATACGACATCACGTCGCACTCGGTCACAGTCAGATACCAGCTGAGGGGCTGGAAAGGAGAGGCCAAAGATCAAAGATCAAAAACACTAAGAAGGTAACCTACATCCAGATTCGCCTCGTGAATCCACACTGAATGATGCAGGGATGATGCACCGGTGATCTGAATGTGAGCTAAAAATGATTTTGGTCGGGTTGAATCAGATTTTTTTCGAAATCGAATTTTTGTGCATGCTCACACGACCTAGTCCTCTTTATGCGACAGCATACCATAATCTCTGCCCTTCGATAGATTTCCCCTGCAACGAGTAGAATCGCGAAGTCAGAGATGAACAGAGCGGCAACCAATCCGTCGGAGGGCTTAGCGTCTCCTGAATGAAGTGTAATAAAACTCGATAATAGTTCACTTCATTCCACATGTTTTCTCGATATTCTTGACGGAAAGGATACATCATTGAAGAAAAATATATTGCCCTCAAAACGACTCACCCAGAACGGGCTTGAGCTTCGCCCAGAAGCTCGTGCGGTCCTTATCAGTTAACAGTGACATCGGAGACTCCACAGGTCGGATTTCGAGAGGGAGGTTGGCCATGTTCTGAATGGGAACTTATTCTCAGGAGAATTTAGGTGCTTTTTTGTTCTCGTATAGTTTTTGATACAGTCAATCCTCTCTCGAAATGATCTGTCGGCCTATAGATTAGAGGGCTCATTTATGAACATGAAATTCCTACCTCCAGTACAAATCTTGTTGCTCCGTCCATTTTCTCGACTACCTCAAGAACAGGAGGAAAATCCCAGTGAGGTCCATATTCTGGACTGGTGATGGGAGAGGAGTCGAGAAAGTCCGCGCTTTTTGAGAACTAAAGGGGAAATTAACGATGCAAAGTACCGAATGATAATACCTGAATATGACACATTCCAATGAGTTTGTCGCTTTGATAAACAGAAACTGATGCAACGTTACACTTTTCGTAGCTGTGAACTTTGTAGTGTAGTGGAATTGTTGTCTTCACTGTAATGTGCACTAGGGATGTCCAATCAATTCCAATACCCAATTAATTGATTTTGCGGCCGCTCAACCTCTCGGAAAATAAGGAATAAAAGTCAATTAATTGGTCAACCCAATACCAATTACCCAATTATTGTCTCTGAGTATTGAGTATTGAATTGAAATCACCGTAATGTGCACGATGTTGGGTTATGAAATAAAACAGTTTGCCTGGTGCTATGAACTTGTAGTTCACAGTGTGCGGAACAATGTGGGGATTCAGGATGATGAATGAGTTCGCAGCCTGAAGAAAGCTTCTTTGTTTTATTGTTCGATCAATTAATTTATCCCAGCACTCCCGGAGATTAGTCAAGCCAACCTGCGACACTAGTTGTCCACCGTAAGCTCTGGCGACTCCTGTTGGACCTCCAGCATGGGGTGGATCTGCTCTGAAAGAACATCAAACATGGTACTGTCAGTGTGAACTCACCTCATCACTGACTCTCCACCTTTGACGAGGTTGAAGACGTTTGAGACCGGTAGCGATGCTGAGTCCATTGCTCAAAAACTATTGAAATGAATTAAGGAGCGACAAGGAACGAAAGTGGAGAATGAAGTTGCCTCGGTACTATGACAAGATTCCCAATCGGAACATCCTCAATAAAGATCAGTTCAATGGTGGCTAATAGTGCGAGGGTACAAAAACATCGTGTTTCGGCGCCCTTTTTGTGCAATTCCGTGCTTGTTGTGACACAGGAAGAATTTCAACAAAAAAAATCAATTCGATTGAAAAGTCTAAATGTTAGATCTTGTTAGACAATTCGAGGACCAATTCACAAAGTTGAATTTGTTCAGGATTAGATATTTCAACATGACTTTTTTGCTGAAAATAGCATTGCTTGATCAACTCTTCGACTTTCCTGAACTATCTGCTAGTGCAAAACTAACAGTCGGGGGCAATTTGCAGTTGAAAGCATCTCAATGAAGTAGGTCACTCCCACTTATTACTACTACACGCGTCGTAATTATCTCTTTCGCATGCGAGTGTTCTTTCCCTGTTACGAACCCTACGGCCTTCACACCAATACGCCCGGTTCTTTGCCTAATCATAATTTCAAGTCTCGCCTAGAGCCAATCTCAACATTACTCCCGTTATTCCGCACAGCATCACTGCATGCGAAATTTGCATCTTTCCCTGCTTTGCCGACTTTTCAGCAATGCTTGAGCTATTGAAATTACATAGTCAAATTTCAAAATCGCGTACACGCCTCGTGTCGTTGTAACGTCTCCCATCCCAATAGGTCATCGAGCCACCCTGATTCACGCCCATCCAATTGACAGCGTTCTCACGCGACGCCGTGCCAGGACCGCTTCAACCCCATCCGAACCCCGGGAATGTCTGACTCTCTTCTTTTCCCACGATTTCTCGTCCACTCTAACCCCCAACATCATCCCCAGTACCTGCCAATTGAGACTGCCCCTCTTTCGACCATTCCCCCCACCCCCTGTCAACCCTCCTTTTCCTTCCCCTCCGGGGGCAACTACTAGTCTCGTCCAGTAGTCATGTATCCCCAGCCTCCTTCTCTTCACGGGTCGTTTGCAATTGGGAAAAACGGGCTAGGCCCGGCGGTATTCCGGGCGTGTCGGCCACCTTACTGTTCCTTTTCGGACCTGGGAAGGATCCATGCAATCCGGACCATTTCCACCTCTTTCGGTCTTGAGTTAGCTGATACTCTGCATAGCAACTGCCCACCTCTTTACTTTCCTTGATACTATGGCGCTTTAGTTCGCAACAATTGCTCATTGCGCGGGCAGAAGCCGCTGGAACTTCATTTCCTCTCCCCTCCGACCTCTTGATTGCTCAACCGTGGCACATCCTCTCGCAAGCTCCCTCAACCTGTGCCCCTCGCCCCTCTTACCTTCCAGACACTGAGTAATATTGAGAGACTCTTGCCACCCTTTTAATATCCCCTTCGCTCCCTGCCAATACCCCCACGATAATTTCCCCCCAGGGGATAGTGATAGATTTCAAGGCGTGGTTCTCCAATAGCTTGAAATGAATTGTTGTAGCGAAAGATCACGCCTTTTGGTTGTCTCAATTTGCCAAGGGTCATCATCAGACTTTCTCCTTTCTCTTTTCTTCCCTTTCCCCGTTCCACGTTTATCATCGCGATAATCCAGTTCACAACGCACAGCAGATCAGCTTGTTTGTATCATATCAGTGGAACAATAGAGTTCAGAGGTTGTGGGGATCAGACAGGGTTAGTTGAACCGGATTTACAATCCGCCGCTTGTGCGTTTTAGACCAATGGCTTCGCAGGAAATGGTACAGTCCCCCAGGCCAGAGTCCACCAATCTGCCTGGTAACTCTCCATGGCAGAGTCATTCCTGCCCTCTTTACTCCCCTCCTCCTCCCCTTCTTCTTCTTCTTACTTTGCTCTGTTCCACAGGCACAGACACTGGCGAAACGATCCGAAGATTGGGCAGAGGAAGGAAGAGGAAAGGCAAGGAAGAATGAACCATACACTTCGCGACCGCGGTTCATTGCGCATGTATACTATAGCGAACGCCGAGATAGCCTTTCGTAACCTTTAATAATGTGCATACAAGAGCCTAACATACGTTCTCCATTCTTCTTTCCAAACTCTTTTGCAGTCCTGCGATGATTAGACATGTGCGTTTCCTTGATCAATCCCGGAATCGACTTCTAAACTGTCGTTCGGTAAAAATGTAGTGCGTAACCACTTCCCTAACCACTTGAAGGTTGTCTCTATCTTCCGGGAGCAGCAATAAGCCGGTAATTGCACACACCGGTATCCCGCCTGTCCGCGTTGTCAGTTCCTTACCGTTCTACCATAAACTACTAGCACTGCGATACTAATCAACCAATTTCTAACTTGAGAAGATCCCTCGCCTTTACTCCATACTGCCACCTAAAATTCCCCTTTCCAAAGCTGATTCGATCAGAACTCTCAGAGCCGTTTGCTACTTCCTTATCTCCTCTTTTCATCTTTCCTCTTTCGAACAACTCTTTCAGTTCTGGGCGCCTGATCCCGCAAAAAGTCTCAGAGGTTCTTTGAGCGTAATAGGATTCTCTACTCGACCACTAGAGTTCGAAATACAGGTATTCGTCTCTTCATTTCACACACTCTCTCACCTCTCTGACCCGTGAGAGAGTATAGAAAATGAAGAGACAATTACCCGTATTTCGAACTCTATTGACCACTCGCTTTTACCCCTTCACAAGTACCGCACTGAAGCGATTTTGATAGCTCGCAGACTATACTTCGAAGATGGATGGCTCTCCTCATTCTTTGTTCTTTATCATGGTCAGAGAAACTAGAGAGCGCGCGAATTTAGGAGAGACAGTGTTTTAGCCCTACCATCGAACGATCTCGGTATAGAAGCTAAAGAAATAGCGGGGCGCATTTTTCCGCATTGACCTTTCCTATCGAGATTTGGCTAACTTCCGGCAGACTTGGGCATTTCATTGACAGATCTTCCTCTCGAATTTATCTCCTTCAGCTCTTTGAAAGATCGTATCGAGGCGTTCCCCGAAAATAGTTAGCAAATCACAGCATGTTTGAGCAATTATCTTCTGCTCGATAGCTAACCTACTAACAAGGTCGTTCTCGATTGTGAGGGGATATCTTGCCTCTCTCTCTATTCCTCATTATACCTCAACTGTATGTTAAGTGAGGAAGGCGGGAGAGATGGATGGGAAGAAAGAGACAAAAAGGAGTCGAATTCGAAAAAAGTGTTCATCAATTCATCTCCCCCGAGCCGATCCCATTCCCTGAGAACCCCCCCCCCCCCATGCTACCCGCTCATTGCGTTTTCACTTGCGCAAGGTCCTTACTGACTAACGGCGCTAATGGCCTCTTAAAAAACCATAGGCTTCAACTTTCTCTGCCAAAAATTCCACACTGTATTTATGTCACACTCTTGTCTGATGCGGCATTGCTCTTTACTGTCCAAATTGTCTTCAAGACGAATTATCAAGTACTTTTCCTGCAGAGAATAGTTTTCTTGTAGCATTGACTTAGCGGGTTCACCGTGAGTCTAGGCATTGTAAAACCATGCTTTACTTTGCAAATCGGTGCCCTCAAGACCGGTCATTACAGCCCCCTGTTGTTCGTTTATTGGTGCGCTCAAACAATCAACATGATCGCTGAGCTTTTTCTTTCCGACAATCACCAGCATTTTTCTTGTCCTCTCTCACTCAGTGATGATCCTCTTCCACCTCAATGTCTGTTCTTGTCTCTCCTCTTTTCTTGCCCAAACGTCCTGTCCTCACCCTACAGTCGTTAGGGGTCTAGTAATGAGACTGTTTTATACTGACATGAGATGGTTTAGTAGTCGATCGATGGACTACTTGCTTGATGGCTCTGTATTCTTGATTCGTTTGACAACTAGTGCTGACATTTCGGAACCATCAAGAGGAGTCTTGTTAGAATGAACATTGCTCCCACTCTTGATTCCTTGACTTCAAGTACCACATTTAAAAAAATATAGTAGGCATAGTTTCAAATACGAGTCAAATACACGGAAACGCGCCATTTCTTACATATTTGAACAGCGATTCGATATGATCTAATTCGTGCGGATAATTAGTTGACCGTCGGGCTAGTGATGGCTTGACTCTCCTCATATCGCCTGTTCTCTCGCCTTTCTGACCGAAGAGAGTGTATGCACAATGAAGAGAGAACTTCGAATCATTACCGTCGGCAAAAAACGCGAAGATGCTGGGCCGAGATTATGTCACGGCTAATTAGACTTCGATGAAATGAAGATGAATGAGGGCACGGGCCCTTATTGCCATTGACTTCCGTGAAGCATCGATCTATTTTACTTCCATTGTAGCGCGCGTTTCCTTATTGACATATGCCATACTAAACGACATAGTTCGTAGAACAGATTAACGGATAGTGGGAGCATCGAACCAACCACTTCATTATGGGTGTGAGTTGACCTCTCATCTAAGAAGAGTGAAATATTTTCTTGATGCCATGCGTGGGTTGTCTCATCTAATAACTTATCCTTGATCGCTTAGACTCACTCATTGTGTTGCATAAACCTTGATTGTCAGGTACATTTGTGATTCGTTGGGCCAAGCAGTTTTCTACTTTCACCTATTAGATTCCATGCGTGGGTTGTGGCATCTCATCTAACTGTTTCCGTGCTTCTTTTCTCCAACCCTCTGTCCGCCCCTCTTTTTTTATTGCTCAATCTTGAATGGAATGCGTGCTCCTCTGCTTGTCGGCTCGATTTAACCCCCGTGTGATCGGTGGGAATCAGCGTAACCTCCGCACGTTCGCCATGAATTTTATCGTGTTCTGCGGTGATAACGTTGATATTCATCATCATAAAATTCTCGTCAGAATCGTTTGTCGATCATCAGTACCTATCATCGCATTCAGCTTAGTTTCGCGTGCTCAGTTGAGTTTCAGATAGTGGATAAAGTTGAGCTCTTGCACCATCTTTGATTACTTCTTCATTCGCTGTTTATGACTATCATCGTAATAATAGTGCTCGTAATCAAAAGATAAGAGAATCTAAATTGAAATTATTGTTCAATCATCATCGTAAACCGAACTTATGCCGCATAGCAATGCCCTCTCTTCTCACTTTGCAATAGAATGAAACCGTGCCTGACCAGTACTTCTAAAGTGCCAAAGAGTGTCTGTGACTGTCGAATACTTGATTGAGTTTCGTCACTTTGGCAGAGCAGGCTACTTTTCTCATTACCGTCTCTACTAATTGCTGACACCTTTTCGCCCTGTTTTCCCTATCACTATCCCCTTGATCTGGGGCCAGAACGGCGAGAGATCACTCAAAATGAGGAGAGTTGCCCGTTCCGCGGAATTGCTTCTACATACCTGCGCATGCAGTTGCTGCAGCAGCCAGGGAACGAGTTTATCACCGCAAACTGACCCAACAACTCCCTTCTGCCCATTCCAACTCATCGCTTTCACTGCTGCCCAAGCGTTCCCATAATTAGCCATTTTCGAAATGCGTGACTCACCCCCACCAAACCATTTATTTACTGCTAGAAGGAACGCGTAATGAAGGTCACGGAATAGTGAGAAGGCTATGGAGAATGGAAACGACCCCATCCATAACTTATGGCCTAACCGCATGCAGATCAGCTCCAGCATGCCGGCTTTCATGACCCTCATAAAATCACGGCGCATCTCACTTTCACCCCCCTATAAGCCCATCCCATGTTGTGTACCTGTGAGCCAAGCGCTTCTCATATGCGCCTCTAGCTTGCTCTATTGTATAGGATGCCTTGTCTTGAAATGACTCTCCTCCTTTCGCGCAGTTTCTCGCCTCTCTGAACTGTGATAGATTATGGAAAGGATGAGGCAATCTCAAGCCATGCCAACCCGGCTCTGTTGACTTCTTGCCCCTATCCCACCTCCATTCCCGTATCGTTATGCGAGCAGAGGGCTATGCGAAAGGGAAATCGTGACCTTATCGCGTCTAGCGATCATCATATTACCAGTAAGAAGAAGGCATTGCGAGGCGAGGCGAGGGCGGGAAACCGGCATTTGAGGAGATTATCCTGTCTTCCGGGAGCCCCGAGTTGTGTAGGCCATTATCCACCTCGTAAATCATCACTACTAGATATTACTTGACTCGACTCTCGTTTGACCGGAACCTATTGTCCGGCGCCGGCTTGTTACGAGGACCGACTCTCACTTTCAAAATTTTGCACATCTTTGAAGAATAATTACTTGAATCTACTAAACAATTTCTTCACGGATATCATGCATATTCATCCCAATTCTCGAATATGTAGTTTGAGTTTTCATGCCGAGGACCCACTTTCACTCTTTTCTTGTCTCATCTCGGAGCATCATCGCGAACGAAATTTCACCCATATTCATTCCGTTGCTGATCTGCTCTCTATTTTCTCCTCATTTGCTGATAATTGGCGTAATGCATCTAGCATTAACAGCCGCCTATCGCGAACGTTTCTAGATAGGTGTGTCCCCCTATCGCTAATCACCCCAGATCTCTTCTCCAATCCGCTCCTCCATCACCATAATCTTCTATTGTAATCTTCTATTAATTGTCGAACTTCGTGAAATTTACAGAAGATAATTATTCATTTCTGCCTCTCTTCTTGCCAGTCATTCATCATCAGTCCTCTTGACTTTCTTCACCCCCACTTGAGATTGCTTTTTCTTGAACACAAACGCGAAACTCTTCATTTCCTCATTGCGCTGCCATAAGAAACAGTGCTCTGAGGAGGGAGATTTGATGACTGGTCGGAGTTATGCAACTGCCTAGAGTACGAAATACGGGAAATCGTCTCTTGATTCCTCGTACTTGCTCACCGGTCTGAGTGACGAGAGAGCGCTCGGAATGAAGAGAATGAAGCAGTATTTGGAGCTATAAAGGGGAGTTATGCAACTGCCCCTCTCCGCTGAGTAGGTGGGGTGGCTTTTCGACTGCATGCCGACTCATCTCTCTCTTAACTCATCTCAACTCTGCTTTTCCTGTTTTTTGCAGTGCTTGAACGCGAAAGTGTGTTGCCATCGGCGGTAGGTGAGTAAGGAAACACGCGTCATCAGTTGGGTAGCGATTTTTGAAGAGCGGGAGCGGCCTTGCGATTACTTAAGGAAAAGTTGTACTTATTTCTCTGCGAGTCCTTTGAAACAGGGACATTTCGCTCATTATTGTGGATATTTCCTTCGGTTATGAGCAAACCAGGCGATTATTCGAAGTGCTCAAAGTTGCATTAATTTTAATAGAAAAATTCCTTACCACACTCACCCCCTCCCTTCACCGCAGACCGAAATGAGTCATGATATTCTCGAACGCATTACTCGTTTCCGGGCTGCGGGATCGATGGCCTCCCACTTCGCACTTTCTCTTTCTTTACTCGCGCGTACTGTTTGCACTAAATCCCGGGTCTCCCTTTCTTTCCTCTCATGCTTTCTCTTGCTCCTTTTTTATTCCTTGTCCATTCCCGCTTTTCGTATCTTTATTATACCACTCGCGAGAAGAGTCCGGATACTCTTTTGCGCATTTCCCTTTCTTGCGAACATTCCTACATTCTCCCTATATTTGCACTTTTAGTATCTAGTGTGTAACCATAGGTTTCAGAATCATTTTTCACCTGATGTTTTATCTACACTCAAGTCGAATCTTTCGCTGCCATGTATCATCTTTATTCTTGTTGTCGTAACCGTGACGCGCCGTGTTCCGATGGAGCGGAGAATTAATCGATACCGTAGCCCCCATAAATACCGTACATTCAGGAAATCTCTTTAGGATGCGGCGACCGCTCGTCGCGCTGCTCACCGTGTGTGTGCTGGTTACAGCTGCGGGTGATGATTTCTATTTTATTTGAGAAACGAATAAAATCAATATTGCCATGCGTTACTCTGTTCTTATCCTACCCACTGTGAAACTCATTTCGAGTTTTGTGCAAAATGATTAGGGTCATTTCATCACCCCTTGCTCAGAACGCGTAATCGACGACACGGACGAGAACTCGGAGGACATCTTCGAGCGACCGCCGCGGTTGGAGTCCATCGATGAGGCGACGGTGGATGAGTTTGGTGAGAAATTTAGCTGATATTATGGCAAGCGTAAATTATTTTGATAGATGGTAAGTTGAATAAGGAGAAGATAAGGGTAGGTGAGGTTGGAGTCTCGATTACCGAAGCGACGGCGGACGAGTTTGGTGAGTGTGAGTCCTATTTTCGAATGTGATCAAATCCTCACCCTCCACATGCCTTGCTTCAGCGATATGGGAAAAAATAATCTGCGTGATGCGCATCTTGTTTCCGTGTCAAAAATCGTTTTGGTGTCGAAGCTAAGTTGATTTTGCAGGCGTCTCCCCACTGCCGGGCGAGATCCAGTTCCACCGAAGGGGGCACGAGGGAAGGCATAGTGGAGACTTTGGCGTAGCTAATGATGACATGGAGGAGAATCAGGGGTGAGCAATACAGTGTCGAAAATGACGAAACGACTATTCATTTAATATGGAAATGTACTGCTCTCGCTCTCCTCATTTCGCTTGCTCTCTTGTGAGAATGTCCGTGCATTTGCCTATTAAACGACTATTCGTTAAGTCATTTTCGACACTCTAGTGAGCAAGCTTCTCCTTAATTCATCTTTATTTTTTGGAATCGGTAAACTGCATCGTAATAATCCATTTTCGAATTACTTTTATTCCCTTCTGAAACTTACTTCGATTTTCATTTCGAGGAAATAAAAAATGGGTAAACAGTAAAATTTACAGATCGGACGGGTTCCCGCGCATGACCGCGATGAACAACGAGGAACCTCCTGCGGGCAACAACGAAACAGCAGCCCCGCCAATGCTGTCCCTGCCCACTGGAGGTTAGAAAATAAATGAAAAAAAATACGAATATGTTTTCTTCAACAAGCAATCCATATTCGTCCAATTCTGCGCTGATAGCGTTCCAAATAATTCAAAACATCAACAATAATGGCAAATTTTTAGCTATATTTGCCACACCTGTACCGCTGATTTGAAAGCAGTCTTGGATTGATAATACTAATTTTTCTCGGTAAATTACAGACGACCGCCCGCTCGACGGTATCCGTACGGACACCAGGACAGGAGCGAAGAAGGTAATTACTGAATAATTAATTAATTAACTAATTAACATAATTAATAAAAATATTCAAGGTAGTCGAGCCGTTCCCGACGCTACTCGCTGCGGGGTCTGATGCGGAGAAGGAGACGGTAAGGCATCAGAAGTTTAGCAACCAACCAATCGAGAAATTCTCAAACAGTGAGATGGTCTTGGTCTCTCATCAGTCAGAGAAACGCTAGAGCATTTCGTTATGAGAGAGCCTGACCATTAATTGATCATACCATTCAGATTGTCGAGCTAACGATGGCGCCCAACACGTCTGTGGGCAGTTTTGGCTCGGCGCTGGCTGAGGTACTATTGAAGATTCAGCCAATTTAAAATTTAGAACTTGGCATAAATACCTCATGAAATAAAGTGTTCGAAATTCGGGTAATTGTCTCTTCATTTCGCATACACTCTCGCCTCTCTGACCGGTGAGAGAGCGCGTGAAATGAAGAGACAATTACCCGTATTTCGAACTCTAATGAAAAACTTCCTAATGACACACTACGAAGGCTCAAAAAATATGAAATCCTGAAGACCAATTCTCTAATGTCTGAACAAATATTTATGAATCTCTGGTCTCGAACAGGGTGGCCACGCGCCCGTCATCGAGTACGACATCGAGGAGTCCGCGGGAAAGAGCGATGAGGAGATGACGCCCGTGGAAAGGGTGAGTTGATGTATTTCAGTTCGAAATGCTTGTTTCCGCCTCCTTATTTTTTGGACTCTCTCACCGGTCAGAGTGCTGAGAGAGTCTTGAGCATGATGCATATGTAAGCATGCCGAAACGATCATGCATAATTATTGTGTTTGACCCTGAATACGTAGCAGAGCGAGCAAAGTAGAGGAGACGGCACTCATTTATTTTGTTATTTTTCACTGCATCTTCCGATTTAAAGGAGGAGTAACATGAATATTTTGGTGACTAATCTGTTAACGCCACATTGTAGCAATCTATAACCATATGAGCTTTCCGAAACTCCCGTGTTTCTACGACATCAATGAACCGAGTTATTGCGAGTTGGCCTAGTGCCAGAATTCCCCTGAGTCCAGGAAACGGCGGGGATTTTGAACTGAGGGTTTGACTGGGAAGAGAGTACGCCTTGATCTACCATTGTCTCCCCTAGTCTCTTCCCATCGATCGCACTCCTCTCTCTCGCAAACAAGGGACGGGCGAAGGGAATAGGTACTTTGGCAAAGAGCCAACGGCTAACTACTGTACTTGGAAGTCCCGGGATTTCGTTGTGGGAGTCTCTGACATTCATTCCTGTTACTCCTCCTTTAACTGTCACAATGGTTAACATAGTTAACCTATGAATGAAACATACTAGTGATGCCAATTCAATACCCAATACTCAGAGACAATACCAATTAATTGGGTAATTGGTATTGGGTTGACCAATTAATTGGCTTTTATTCCTCATTTTTCGAGGAAATGAGCGGTCTCAAAGTCAATTAATTGGGTATTGGAATTGATCAGACATCCCTAAAACATACTCGAAAACAGCGAACATTGATTCGTAAAAGTCTATTTCCTAGAGAATGCTATGGTTCTCTAAATTGAACAGAGCTTGTGGTCGTTGATTTGTTTCTTGAGTTGGTAAAAGGAATGCATGCTCACCCTTGCATGATCAAACTTTCAGAACCTAACCGCCGCCGTTGTCTTCCACTCCAAGGATTCTTCAGCCATTCCACCGACGACGCTCACCACAACAGCACCCGCTGCATCGGAAATGCGCATGGTCTTATGTTTAATATTTTGAAGATCGAGCATGATTTTAATCGTTGTTAGTAATGTTACAATTCGTATGATTATGATTTTGAAGCATGTGCATTGCTTGTCTCAAACTTAGTTCTTCCATAAAGCTAGATAGAATGCCCTACGCTTGAAAATCAGAACCTATCAAATAGGATACTGTGTGAGATCTTTCTCTCTAATAGTGATCAGGAATCGACTCTAGAAGTTTCAATGATAAGGATAATTGCAGACCGTGACCCCTCACGCCTCGCACTTCCCTACTCGCGACCGGGCCGGCATCTTCCCATCAGAGTCTACGGAGCAATTGACCTCACACGGTCGTCCCCCGACTGGTCAGATTTCGAAATTGACTTTTGAATTTTGAAGCAACCAAATATCGTACATGGCACAATCGAGATTTCACTTCGCTTACGTTTCACAGTTAACATTTCTTCGAAGTGAATGATAGTCTTCAGTGCGGACGAGAATTCGTACTTGAAAAAAATATTACTATCCATTCAGAAAACCCTTCACCCGCGCACGCCACGACCAAGACCGCGGCGGAATCTGTGGAGGTGAGTAGAGTTTGAAATACGGCTAAACGTCTCTTCATTTAACGCGCTCCCTCGCCGGTAAGAAAGAGTGTGTGAAATAAAGAGATAATTTTATTACCTGTATTTCGAACTCTAGTGTCTCAACTCTCTTCTTTGTTCATTCCTTCTCGCTTTCTCTGACTGTTTTACTTTTTGTTGAACATAGTGTGGGAAGCCGGAGGTCAAGACGGGAAGTATTAGGCGTTTCCGGCTCTCGTCTTAGCATTTTATTGAACCTTCTATACGAAATCATTTTCAAAAAACAAATATTCATTAAAAAATGATATTCAGGCTACCGATCCGCCTTTCGCCATGGTCGATCCAACCATCTTCAATCCCGATCATCTCTTCGCCGTACCCGGCGCCCCGGGCATCGAGGAGGTTCGAGTTTCTCTTCTCTGTACGGATAGGGTGGCCCCCTTTCAGATTTCCTTGACCCTACAAATATGTGGCCACCGTATTCTGAAAGGGGCCGCCGTATCCGTGCCGTATGCGCGAAATTTTGGACGATAATCAAACAAAATTGTTCATTCACAATCACTTATGCTGCACGATGAATATTTTTCGGTGAAACGCGAATGATTATATTTAGTGCGAGAGTGAATAGAAACGGACATGAATAGAAACAACGTTGCAGATCCCAGAAGAAGCGAAAGAGGAGATCGACGATGAGGACTTTGAGCTCAAAGTATGTTGAAAAGATATTTTGACTCTCATCATTTCGCTCGCTCCCTTTCGTCTCTCTTTGACCAGAGAATGATCCCTAGCGGCCTTTCTCTCTGTTTGATTTCGGCATAGAAATTTTCGCGCTATTTCGCATCCCTAATCGTTTGTAGCGAGATATGGGTCGTGCAGAATAGACGACTTCGAACTTTCCAATCCATCTGCAGTCCGAATTCCAGAAAGCCCTGAGCAGCGAGGCGCATCTCGACACGTCCACCGTGGAGTCGATCATGTCGTCCATTGCGTCGACGCTGAGGCCGACTGAGACGGAGGTGGATAAGGTGGGTGTGCTCTCTCTCGCTTTCTATAGCCTTCTGAAAAAAAGACTGATGGGCCCGGAGAGCATGCAACGTAAAAGTCTTGCTTTTATCGAGAAGTTTGCCGTCGTCCTACCGGCCCCGCATTGGACACACTTTATCCCCCATTTATCCAGCTATGTATAATGAGAGGAATTTCGTATTGCGACGTCGAAGGCGATTGAATTCTCAGAACACCGTCACCTCGACCACTCCCCTTCCCTCCTCAACCACGCCCTCCTCAACGACTTCTTCATCGACCCCATCCTCAACGACGACCATGTCCACTCCTGCTTCCACCGTCCCAACCACATCAGCGACGGAGGCACCGGTGCAGAAGGAGACGACCACGCCGTTCCAGGTACCGAAACATTCAAATTCTCAGCGGAGACGCTACGATGCTTAGAGTATAATACGGAACGTTTTATTCGCTAGCTCATGCTCATTATTGATTGGAACTAAAATTCTAATTTTCTCAGTATGTGCTTCTAGTGCCTCTAGGAACTGATTAGGAACAAAAGTTATGGCCTGTGTCCCCCTAGTCAAAAAGTGAAATGAACGATAGGAATCGGAATACGCGGAACGGTTTATTATTTTACGATAACTGATCTGATTGATGGACAGACTATTCCAGACAGATAAGAAAATGCCCCCTCAATCGAGGCTTCTTCGAAAAATTCTATTTTTTCTACAGTGGAACCTGTGCTGAAAGAGTGTCAAGACATTGATATATTGATTAATAGCGGCTATGGTGTAGTGTCTAGACGAAAAAGATAGCGCAATATCCACCATTAAAGCGATTTAAGCAAGACCATTCCAGCTGCCGCCCCTCATCGTGACCACCTCCACCACGCCCTCGCCGACCACGGAGACCACGACGACTCCTACACCATCAACGACAACAGAGTTCATCTCCACGTCGAACTTCCCCGAGGAGCCAGTGCGGATGCATGAACACGAGGGGTGAGTAGTAGTTGATTCTGAGATCTTTATCGTGTGGGTTCCTGTGGCGCAAAAATTGCTGCTGACAACTCATGTAGACCACCAAGCCAAGTTTTAGTTTTTTTTAATTTGAGATTACTGGTGATTTGGCAAATTTCAGTCACCATCACGAGACACCAGCCAGCGCGGAGGAGGTGCACTTCGAGGATCGACGTATGGTTTACTTTCAACAATATAGAGCTCTAAAAAAGTGCGGTAAACAAAACAAATCAATTGCAGCCTTCGAAACCACCGAGCAAATGCCCTTCGACCCTACGGCAGCGCACTTTGGCGACAGTCAGGTGAGTCTTCAGAAGTGTAATCACCCAGACAGTTTAAATGAAATTAATTTATCTACGCCCGAGGCGCAACGAGACCGAAACGTTACATAATAAGGTGGGAGAGCAGGAATGGGGGGGGGACGTTTATTCCAAAGTTTATATAGAATCAGGTAAATGCTCTGTGTAGCAGTACGCTGAGCATTCCCACCGATGATAGATTGCGTAACATGGAGAGAAAAGCTGATCTGAAGTATTTCGAAGAATTCATACATACTTGTAGGAGCGGCTCTGGGAGAGCACACACGGCCAACATGAAATGGAGGAGACCACGACGACTGGTGAGTTGTTTTGCATCAATAACCAAGTGACATTAATCTCACGCTACCTGAACTGTTCAAGAGATAAACGCGAAACATATCTGCAAATTCTGTCTAAGAGCAATTTTCATTTCAACAGAACGTAATGGGTTCAAAGGGCGTGCTACACCTTCTACTTTAATTGAGCCTCGGGAGTCGGTAAATACATAAATCAATTAAGGGCATTTATTCAGAACCGCTAATTGCTCACAAGACGCCCTTCCACATAATGGTCAAGGGCATCGATTACCTGCCGGATTTTGCGGATCCGGATTCCGGAAAGTTCCGCAAGCTCAAGGATCAGCTGCTGCCGGATGTACGGATTTTTTTTCAAAATTTAGTCTTGCCGAAAACTAGTTCACGCATCAGACCAAAGCTTCAATATGATTCAACGAAGTTCTTTATTTTGGTGACGATTCGATTTTGGGGTTTGCGATTCATCAAGCATTTTTTTCAGTTCCGTCGTCACTTCGAGCGGTCTCTGCCCGACTTTATCGCCGTTGATATCATCTCGATCGAGAAGGAGCGAGGAGTAGTGGTCCATGGTACGTTTTTAATTTTAAATTTACAGTGATATTGTTCATGGTTCGAGATATATTCATGAATCATGATGTGATGAGTGGTTGTGCATGATACTCTTTTTTTATTACTTTTGTGATCCGCTGAATATCATGAGAGCGGCTGCGAAATCACTTATGATTGATGTTGTTGAGACAATTCTATTATTTCAAAGCTGTTGTAGACTGGGCGAATATCGAATAAGTTCCAATTTTTTGTCAGGCGTCGTCTACACGCGCGCTTCTATCGTCGATCTCTACGAGACGGCGAACAAATTCGAGGCAGAGCTCGAGGCAAACAAGATGAGGATGGGAGGAAATGAAGTGGAGGGAGGAACTTTCACGATCAATGGTTAGGCTGTGAACCAATCACTAAAATGAGCTGAACTACAGAGCTAAAAATGCCTTTGAAAGTTTCAGAAAAGCGTTTTGTAAATCGAATTTTGGAATATGTTTCAGAGGCTTTGTATATTCAGAACAAATATTTATCGCACGTATTTCGTATTGATCCAATGGAAGAAAATACAAACAAAGATTAAAACATCAGGAATCAACGCGCGTGCGCCCGTGGAGCGTGTGCAGCAGCAGGCCGCGTCGGCCGATGGATCGATCGCGTTTATCATCGCCGGAATCATTACGGTATCGATTTTTAACCAATATCTCTGATATTTTCGTCACAAACAAACTATTACTAATAGTATTACGGCTGTAATTCGAACACGAACGCGAAATAATTTTTTTAAATAATTAAATAAATTCAGATCGGTGTCATCGTCATCCTCGTCGTCGTCTTCGTGATCATTCTGGTACCGTCATGTATTTTTGATTATCGATTTATTCCGTAACATAATATTCACCGTTAGCAGTGAAACATCCTTAATTCTTATTGCTACACCCCACATCTACGAATTCCTTTCGGAACACGCAACTCATACTGACTTCTCCCTAGTCCAAATTCAGTAATCCTACCGTAACGCACCTTCAGACAAAGCGGGATACAAACGGCCAGCGTACCATTGCACTCTTCGTAAGTTTGAGAGAGGCGGTCGGCCTGACTGTAACTGTGATGGCGTTGTGAATAATTGTGACGAGGTGGAGACTGTGATGGTGCATGTTACGTAAATTGTGTGAAGCGCAAGTGCAAGGCATGCATACAAATGTTAACGAGAAACCAAACTAACAATAAAAATCAACTGATTGAAGCTCTGAGAGAAGCCATGGCCCTGATCGTAACACAATCTGTATAATGAAAGCCATGAACAGTGGGTTATGAATTCGCGCAAACAGCGGATTGTAAAGCAACGGTGGCTCGGACTAAACTAACAGATCAAAGTTGTGCATCATGCGCCTCCCTATCCTAACCATGACTAATCTGAGGGTATCCTTCCAGATGAGCAACCAATCCAGGTTAAGGTTAAGGTTAAGGATAAGAAATGTTAAGATGAACAATCACCGCCGGGGCGTCGGTTCGATCAAGTTGAAGGAGGACGCAGAGGCCGAGGCGGGAAGGAGAGCACAAATGCACTACGGAAATGTGAATCTGTGAGTTCATTTCAATATCTTATCTTTCATCTTCATTCAAAATTATAAGTTTTTCGAATATGTTTCACAAACTCATCATTCTGTGAAATTCAATAGGAGAGAGTCGTGAGAAATATATAATTCTGTATAATTGCAGTATGTCCTACAACTCACCTCCGCCTCCGCAACCTCCGTCCACGCAACTGCTTCAGTCACTGCCGCACGTTGTCATCAACACGAAATCAGGCAGCAGGTAAGGCGATTACGGTAATTACTGTATCCCGGAATGGGCTCAAATGGAAATGAATATGGTATAAGTTTTAGTCTAGGTGAGATGAAAAGGGATATTAGTCACTGTAGTGAAATACCAGTACCCTATTTCAGACCATCCTCGACGATGACCTCGCCCACGACGCCCCGTGCCAACATGATGCACTGAACTCAAAACCCGCCCACCCAGAATTTCTGCGACTTCCCAAATAATAAGCGTGCCGTGTGATCTGTCATTATTTTTGTCGTGACAACCATTATCAGATTTATGATACGTTTCTTGATTCCACTTGCTCTCAAGAGGCGCAGCGACTTCTGATATTCTAACCGTAACCAATTAGCCTAGCTCCAAGCTCATCTAATCCTAGTCTGTCACAAGTTTCGATCGATTTTTCGACCAGTTGCAATGCATTTACTATTTTTCGAAAAATACTTTTCGTATTTATCTCTGTTTCCGACCGCTTTCCACACTCAATGACGGGCTTTACCAATAAATATACTTTTCCTTATCATTTCTTAATGCCACTTCTGAATCTTTCCTTATGTTCCTGCCTTGTGAAGTATTCTGGTCTCACTTACTCATTGTATCTATTTTTAAAAACAGTGTTTTATCAGTAAACTCGTTTATATTCTGATGTCCATGACGACGTTTCATGAAATTCGTTTCAATGCTTGAAACACATCATTCAATATTGTTTGCACGAGTCGATATTAGATATTATAACGAAAATTTAATGAAGAGTGAATTCAACAGTTATATTTGAAGTGCGACTGTTACTAACAAGTGCTTTCCATCCTAGGAAGTAGAAAGCAAACTGATGAAGCATTCCCTCGATTTTCCACTAAAAATTGAGGAAAAAACAAGTGATTACTACACTATTGCAATACTCACCACGCATGCATTATTATCTGTCAACTGTTGTAGCAATCCATCTTGAATAAATTGATGAACGCACGCTTCAAAATATTCCTTCGTTAATGGGCGATCTGTCGAAAAATTCCAAGATCCGTCAACTTTTTTGATCATCCGCTTCTGAAATTGGGGCTTCCAGCTTTTCCCTCATGATTTGTGCACTCACCACAACTTGCTCGCTTAACGCTTCTGTGGGGACTCTGAGCGAAAGATTTCCGAGATAGTAGAAGCGAGGCAGATTTTCTATGAGCTTGTCGCTCACCGTTTCGGGCTGAACGTATTTTTTTCAGTTTTAATGAAAACATTTATTCTATATACATTACCAAAAAATATTTATAAAAAAAATATATATATTACCTGCAATAATGACTTTGTTGTAACGAAAACCATGTATCCCATGCGATTGCTAGACGCGAAATCTTCCATGAATTTAGCATTTACGACATTCGGGTTATCAACATTTCGAACGATTAAGCGTTGTAGATTTAATGATAAGATAAGCGTCGATAGGCTGAAAATATAAGTTTTACTCTTTATACTCGTTCTTTCAGATTTTGTTACTTTTCATGCTGATCTGCAGGAACTGCAATTCTTTCGATTTTGAGTCCTTTGATTTCTTTCGGGACCAGGATTTCTTTCAGTAGTTTGATCATATCGGCACAAACATAAACCTGGAAGCCTTTTGTTACTGATGCCGGTTTTTTAAAGGGGGATAGGCATCAATATTTTCGTGCATAAACTGGCAGCTTGGCATGATAGAGAATGGCGACCCGATCAGAGATCACTTTATCCCAAGTTCTAGAAATGCCTCTGAAGCACACTACGGAATTGATATTTCAGGCAGTTGAAAGATACTGTACTCAGATATTGATTTTATTTTTTTATTTTTATTTTTTTGTATTGGCAGTCGAAAATAGCAGCAATAGTGGGGTTTGCACTCGGCGGGAGTCGAACCACCGGGTGTTGGAGAGCTAGGCAAAAGCACAGCCAGAAGGCTACCAGAGTCGCTATGATAAGTGCGTAGAGCTTGAGCAGTTTAAAGTAGGATCGCAACGTTTCAGGCTCTTCGTGGTGGGAACCACCAACTTTGATTGATGCCTACCCCCCTTTAACTCTGTAATTGTCATATATTCGATTGCTGATCAATTAACTTTGGCTAAACCAGACATTTGAAATGAAAAAATAGTTGATCGCATTGTTCAATAATACTTGTTGAACTCGAGCGACGAAGAGAGGAATTGGATAATTCGGCTTTGAAATGTCCGCATTTCGATCATCCAAAAGCTGCTGAGAAGAAACAGTCATTTTTTTCTGTTAACGAATTTTCGTAGCTCATATCCACAGTTTCCCTTTCTTCCGGTTTAAAGAAGCTAAATGTTTCTGAAAGACGATGATTGGGATCATCCAGACTTCTTTGCAGTGAGTATTTGCTCCAGATGTAGTCTGAATCTCGTCTGACTTCCATTATAAATTCAAAGCCGGTAGACACCTGATAAAATAAATTAGAGAATTATTTTGCTGAAATGACACTTAGTACCTGAGAAATTACAAAAAATATCATGACTCTTTTTGGAATTACATTACTTAGATTGATGGATAGGCTATGCAACTTTTGGCTAACGCGTGAAAGAGTCTTCATATGAATTCTGAAATTGAATAACTTTATAAATTGAGAAATATGAACACTTGTAGGGCTTACCGATTCAGAAATCCAAATACTAATCGTAAGCAATCGTCGGGAAGATTAGATAGATAATCCTGAAGAATCTTGTACATTGGAACATCTCATAGCGATCGCTCACTTCATTTCCTAACTGAGGCTGCAACTCAAATGCAGAAAATGTCGCAGGTTTCATTGAATACTTGACCGAAAGATATGCCTCGTGGGGATCCTCCACTATTTTCGTTATAATCATCCTGGCAGGTGTTGGAAATAGAAAACTAATAATAACTAACATGACTGTGTGAATTTTCAAAAAAAGCGACGCCTTGATCTCGCATTTTGAAAATAATAATGGCGCCAAATTCCTCCATTTAATAATGTTTCTTTTCGCACTGTCATCTCACGCAAAGGAACAATTATAATAAACAAGGCTCCAAGTTCACCTCTTCCTTCACACACAACCACATTCCCGCGTCAGGCCGTACCTGGTGTCACGCTTGCTATTCTTTCACCATATCTGTCTCTGTCTCCGACTGAGTCGGAGTCTCCCTCATGCTCATCCACAACCACCTATTAGAGATGCCAGGATGAAGAATCCTGCTCTTCATTCCTCGCGTAGTCTCTCACCGGACAGAGAGACGAGAGTACATTCTTCTCATTTTTTTCAGGCACATCTGTCTATATCTCTGTCTCGTCATCCTCATGCTCATCCACAACCACCTATCTATTAGAGATGCCAGGATGAAGACTCCCACTCTTCATTCTTCTTCGTCTATTCTTCCCTTTCTTTCCTACTCTCCTCCAGCCTTGCTCTCTTCTGTAACCCCTCCCTGCGTGTGTTTCCCCTCTCTCTTCTCTCTGCACACAGCAGGCCCATTGGCAGTGCCAGCCACGGTCCGGCAGCGGGAGGAGGAGGAGAGAAGGGAAGGAGATATGGAGCGAAGAGGCGAGGAGGAGGAGGTGCAGAAGACGAAGGAGAGGGAGAGGGGCACTATGAGAAAGGAGGAGGAGGAAGAGCAGCAAAGACTATGGAGAGATGAGGACGGCGAAGGAGATTCAAAAGAAGGAAAGTAAAAAGATCTTCATGAGGAAGGAGGAGGAGGAAGACGAAGGAAGAAAGATACTAGGAAAAAAAGAGAGACGAGACGAGACGACGAGGTAGAGTGGATGTCTGGAACTTACTACTCTGCATAAGAGAGGGAGAGAGAAAGCGTAGTAGGGAGGAAGTGGTAGGCCTCTCTCTCTCTCTCTGCAGCTCTCTCCGTGGAACGACTCCGAATGAATGGGACTTTGCTCTCTTTCTCTTTCTCCTGCCGTTAAACCACCGAGTTCAAAATACAAGAAGTGGGATAAAGATCGTCATATATATTTAAGACTGATCATCGCCAATGACTGCCTAACGAAGACAAAGTAGAGCAGCCTTATTGTTAGGCTGACACGCACACTTTCGAATTTTTACGTCAGTTGAGCGTCTACGCATAGAACTGGGATTATGTCGCTACTCGTCCATAAATATGCCTTTCTCTTCTTTATTCCCAACCGCATATTACGTGAATGTCAGGATAAAGAACCGCATCTTCCTTCCTCACGGAATCTTTAGCTACTCGTCAATAGATTATTCTATTCTCCTCCTTCTCCTCCTTCTATTCTCGCTCCGGAAGAAGGGGGTAGATCAGCACCCCTCAGTAGTTATTTCAGACTTGTTTACGAAGAGTTTCAGGCGCGAGACTCCTGCGGAGGCTGACTAACAACGCAACGCAGTGCGTTCATAGATCCAACCCCGCCTGGGGAGAAGCCTCGAGAAAGAAGCGGTCGTCTCTTTATTTCGCACACTCCCTCGCTCGCTCAATTGACGCGAGAGTGTGTAGAAAGAAGAGACCATTTCGCGGCCAGCCAACCCTGCCTGGAGAGAGAGAGACAGATTGTTGTGTGATTTGCTGCTCGTTGCCGAGAAACATCTCGTCGGTCAGCGAAGCGAGAGGTATTGATATACCTTTTTTTCTGAGACACGCGAGCTTTTCCTACGATGTGACTGGGAAAATGGCCGTGAGAACCGCTCGTGATCATCAACATCGCTCTATTACAAACCATCTGTGAAAGAGTGCGCAAAAGTCAGTTGGAGGCAGAGGGAGTCGATCCCCCGACCTTCCGATACGTATGCGGGTGCTCTACCACTGAGCTATACCCCCGATACTGGCATGCCCTCGTGCTCGCACTATGGTCTTAGGGCCGCGGCCATGCATTCCCTTACATCTGCAGCGGATATTGGTCCTAGATAACTCACATATCATATTCCAATCTCTCAATATCTTCCTCACTGTTGTAATTCGATGGTCTTCTTCCAATTGATCTCTGACTTCCTTCCTCTGCGTCTCTATCATTTTCCCCGTGAAATCCTGCCTTTTTCTCGAAAGGGAGTTCACGGAGAACACTCTGCTCGTCTGACCGCTCTACCCCTCCGTCCACTCATCCTCTCCTCTCTTTGCCGAGGCTTGCACTGTTGTTTTCGTTCTTCTTTCCCTTCTTCTCGTCTTTCCCGCCGCACTCTGCCCTTACGCCCTTGGTCAGTGCAGTGAAGAAAGAGAACCTCCCCATTTCGCAAGCACACTGGGCTCTCTGCCCACCAAAATGTCGTGTAGAATGAAGAGAACACTCTCTTTACTTCTCTCTTGAGAGAGAGAATTGCCTTTCCTCCTCACATAAGAGCGGGAACGACCCCTGGGCACACACGGAGCCACAGTGGGAAGCCAGAAATAGGTGACTGATGTTGACCAATCGGCATCTTCCCGTGAAAAACAGAAGAGCAGAGCAAAGAAGAGCCCCCTTCCTGGTGCAGTGTACCCAGGTCATCACGCATAGTGGAAAACAACGTGGTCGCGAGTTCAATAAGTGCCACCTTCCTCATCCCCTTTCGTAATTGCAGTTTCCTCATGAGTTATTAGTATATGCTGAGGCCATGTGTGGCTGTATGTGTCTAGATAGTGTCGGCATAGGTCTATGTAGTTCCTGACAATGCATCGTACAGCTTGCATCCCTCGAAGCGCCATCGCATTTCGTGCCTCTTCCTCCTTCATCTATCTCCTTCGTTCGCCGTCGCGAAAACATTCCCTGCGGGAGAGAAGAGGTTCTGTAACCCTCTCTTTCTCTCCCTGCCTTCTCCCTCATTTGCATCGTCGTCTCTCTCGGAGGCATGCGAATGTGCCACAGCGCGCCACGTGAACAACATCTGGGCGATCTCTAGCCGGCGTTTCTGCTATCCGTAGCCGTTAGATCCCTAAAAGCAGGCTCCACGATTCGCGTTCGTTTTCTATTGCAGCGGTACGAACCAGTGCATTTCGAGAGAGAGAGAACAGTTAGCCAAACAGGAGTGACCTTTACCTTTTCGTTCTACTCGCTCGCATTCCACTGTGAATACTTATATAACTTAGCGTCATGTGTTCAACTACTCTTTCCTGAGTCCGTGCCTTTCCCCCTCACTTCCTTCACTTCCTCGACTCCACATGATTCCTCTCGAAGTGGCAATTATTTCTTCTCCTCAAGTTTCTTCTTTATTATCACAGATCTTCGGTACACGCCCATCGTGTATATTTTTACTCTGTTTATCACATATCACCTTTACCTTTATCACATACAAATCCCATCTGACATCATCTAGGTAATGTCAAAATGAATCCGTGCTTCTTCTGCCCACACAATCTCCTCTCCAATACACCAAAAACGTCTTCTCATCACATAACTGTTATCGAGTCACCCCTGCAAGAAAGCTTTATCGATGAACATGCCCGTTCCTTCTTCCTCGTCAGTCCCCTGATCCCCATAGTCATCTGTTCCTTCCCCGTCTCCTCCCTCCTTCTTCCACCTCGTGTCCTCACCTTCACCTCTCTCTCTCTTTCCCCACTCATGATCACTCTCTGTTCACCTCTTCTGTCTCTCATCGTCTCTCCTCTCTTAGATCGCCATCGACTCTCGCCTCCCATCTATCTGACAATCTTCACCGCTCACTATTTCACACTGACTTTTCCGCCTGGTCGTCTCTCCGTTTCACCATTTCCCACAGTCCATCTTCGTTGACCTCTGTTCACTTCTCCGTGGTATCTCTACGTGGTGTCCTCTTCATCCCGCACAATCTCTACAATGTCATATTTACCCCTCCGATTTTAACTGCCTTCCCCACTCCTGCCGCGCACTTGCTATCGTGCCATCTTCGCCCTTTACTCTTCATGGCAAGGATGGAATCTGGTTCTGGCCAGAGTTCCCAGTTGGCTGTGGAATGAGATTTATCGCGATGAGACACCAGATCCTTTCACTGTCATGATATAATTGTCGTATGATTCATTAGAGAACAGAGAAAAACGATTTCTGCCCTCCTTTCAGGACGCTTTACCCTGTTGAGAGAACACTCCCTCTCAATTTGCCACTAGTGATGCCCATCAAAGCAATGCCTTCTCCTGCTTCTTCTTCTTCCCAGTACTCACTTACATTGTTTTCGCACCCGAGAGCAACGGCAATTCCTCTCTTTCTTCTTTCTTCTTTACTGTTGCGTACTTGCTTGTTCGCTCGCTCGCAGTAGTAGTAGGGAGGATGGTGTCGTCTCTTCATTTCGCCTTATATCTCCTCAGTCAGAGAAACGAGATTGCATTAAGAAATGAGAGAGGCAGATCGTCCATCGTAGTAGGTCAGCGAGTAACGACCTCGACCGAGCGAGTACCCTTGTTGACTTCCCCCGATTTTCCTCACTCTTGTCCTCGTCCATATGGGATTCTTCCTACCGTATCCTTGGTCTTGAGGGTAGTAGTAGTCCTTACTCTAGAGGGAGATCCGGGTCGCTAGTCCTCGGTTACTCTCTTCTACTCTCTGCTTTGCGTGGTGCCTGGAGGAACAGGGCACCAGATGGAAAAAGGAAGGCAGACACGCAGTCTCCGCTTCAATCTATTCTCTCTCAACGGTCAGAGCCCACGGCTTGAAGAGAGACGTGGACGCGACAAAAGGCAGACGAAAAAGAGCAGGAGGGAGGAGGGAGAATAGGGAATGGGGAAAATGGAAAGGTCTCTCTTCCTCCCTTCTCTTCCCTTCTCCCTTCGTCCACTCTCGCTCGTCCATTCCACGTAGTCCACGTTCGACGCTCCACTTTTGCATCGATTTGAGAACGGTTAGCGCCTTGAATATCTTTCAAATATCACCAAAACCCCCTTCGAACATGAGAAACCATCTCGAAATAGAAGACAAGAGCTTTGGGTGCTCACGAGCGTTTGGGCTGCTCCACTTTCCGGCTCCTCTCTTCCCCGTTCTTCCTATCACCTCACTTCGCTATCACTACGTTGCTTACCTCCTCTTCGCTCTTTTCTCTTTTCTTTCCCTCCGTCCGAGAAGGATGTTTCTCGATTCTACGGGATCTCTGACCAGGGGAGGGTTCTCAACGCTGGCGAGAGTTCTCCTGAAACGGAGAGAATGTTTCCCTGCCCTCCTCGTCCTCCTCGTCCTCCTCTTGGGCTAGTCACCCACACACTGGTATAAACATATTTGCGAGCACAACGGTGCGATCGGGAGGGGAGGAAAGGGGAGGTAGAGCCGCGCTTTTGATTGTCACAAGGTGTTTGTTACGAAACGTCGTTGTGCACACGCGTTTAGGCAGAGGAGGCGCAACAGAAACGATGATTCGCTCAGCGTCAACAACTGAAACGAGTCATTTTACGCGATTTTCCTGCATCCAGATCGTTTTATTGTTCCATTTGTTCCCAAATCCCGACACTAACGATAGGATCGCCGTTCTATTTAACTGTCATCTAGGAAGGGGTCAGTATGTGAAAAGAACAACGACTTTTGAATTCCATTCATCTTTCGCAAGTGGTTCCCGCCAGTATGTTATCATCCGTTGCATACCATCTGTCGCCGACTGACGATTTATTATTTCCGTAAGGCGCGACCGTTTGTTGTGGTTATCATCACTCCTGAGTCATTTCCTCTCCCCATCTCCGTAAGGCGAAACGTGCTGTCGGCTCATGTGAAAATAGGATAGATACCTCTATCGTACCGCACTATCCTCAGAAACACTCGGCTCATTACGCTAAGGGCCTCTCTTGCTCTCCTCTTCTGCTCCTTTTTCTTTGCTACCGTACCCCTTCCGAGGTTTATGCGGCGCTATTTCTGTTTCAGATGGGGTATTTCCCCCATCATCCCTCTTTTCCCGCATCTCTTCCTCTCTCTCAATCACTCGTGATGGTGATTCAGCGTCGTTTTTCATCGCATCGTTTTACAGCTGTTTTTAGCACCCTTCACTTTGATTGTGAATCATCGGTTCCCGGAGAGTTTTCATAGTGAATCGTTCATTTTTGTCGTCTTGGTTCCCGTCACTAAGACAACGAATCCTCTGGGCCTCTGCAAGCCTCTCCAAAATAGCCGTGTGCTCTAGTGTTTCCTCGTGTCTGCCTCTCCCTTCGCAGACTCCCACGCCCGCAGTTTCAGCCGGCACTCACTAATCGTCGGCTTGCACCAAGGACTACGGTAGCCATTCCCTAGCCATTGACTCCCTTTCCCACATGTTTATGTTAACGCCGCTGATCGATCTAGTCTCGATCGAGCAACTTGCATTAGCAGGTTTGCTCAACGATCCCGATCATAGAGCGCCTTTGCTCATCACACGAAACGTTGGCGCTTCATGGGATTGAGATAGTGCTCATAGACTCTTTTCGGGTATACTATTTGTTGTATACACAAGAAATGTTGTTACTAAATAGTCAATTGTCGATTGACATATTATTGTGTGACTTACCGTAACTCCTAGTGCGCCGAGTGCAACTTGCCTACGTGCGCTTGCTCACACATTTAGCAACACATTTTGCGTCATTCTACGCATCTTTCGCAAGGAGCTCGTTTCCTGAGCTCTCCTAATGAGATCACGTTTAGGTTCCCGACTGTGCTCTCGTTTAGAATTGTTGCCTTATTTATTGTGGATAAACTGATAGTTTATACCACAATAATCGACCACCGGACCACGACACGGAAGCATACACAACACTATTCATAGTGTGCCACCGGCGACCTGAATCTCTCATAAGAGTTTTGCTTGACCGGGACATTTCAGAAACTATTCTTCGGTTGTAATCTTTGTTTTCTTCGCAACAGTGCTTGTGCCCTGTCACATGGTCCTCTGATCCCTTCTCGTCTCGTTATCAGATGGCGTGATTCGACGTTATCAGTGTTCAGTCTGCGTGCCTTTAGAAACACTCCTCCTCTTCAAACCTCTTCTTCTTCTTCGCATCCCAATCGATAACCTTCTCCTATCGTACCCCGTTGTCCTTCCCACTCATTCCTCGACGAAGCTAATTGAGATTCCTTGCGATGTGTGCATTCCGCAGATTGAATGGAGAGAGGCACGGACTCTCTCGCCGCTGTCCGACTGTAGACCCTATTACTCACGTAGTCATAACGTATGCGCGTCGTACCCTACTCAACAAAGGAGAGGCAAGGCAAGGCGATCAATCCAGATGTGGAGAGTATCCATTACGCGGCCTTTGAAGGCCCTTCGACTGAAGAGAGGAGAGGTCCGGCCTATCCCATTACTGGGCCGCACAGATGTTCTCTATACGCAAAGAAGACCTTCGTCCTTTATTTAGCGCACTCAATCTTGCGTGGCCTCTTTCTCGTTCGTATAAGAAGAGATTCTCCTAGGGAGCAAAGACCTGCTGCCCTCGGCGCGCATGTGCAGGCTAATGTGAAGAGACACTCCGTTTGAGTAGGCTTTCTTGAATTGCTCTGGCATCATCGAACTAAAGGTGATGCTGTCAAACCGTGCCAATCCTCGTTCATCATCCACCGAGTCAATTCGCCGACCCTGAACGCGGTTCGCGCGGGCGGGAAACACAGACACCTGCTCGTTTGGGGGGTGGTGAGGGAGGCGATGGGTGAGGAAAGAGGAGGAGGTGGAGGATTACCTCGCGCCCCATTTTGCACTCCTCGTCGCCCCACTCGAACCCACCACCCACAGAGAGAGAGAGAGAGAGGCACACCGACATGTTCGGTCGCGTCCTCTGGTATTGAGTTCCTACTAGGCCACCTAGTAAATTTCCTACTAGGCTCCTAGCTAGCTAACTAGTAGGATTTGAACTAGGAGGAATCGTATGAAAATGGCCATTTACTAGGTGGCCTAGTAGGAACTCAATACCAGAGTCAGTCCTCGTTCCGGCGTGAGCTCTTACCAAAATTTTAATTATACGAAATCTATCATCGTCCACGCTTTCCCGCTTCTCTCGTGCTGAAATATATATTCTACTACTGACGCTAAGAGTACATCACGGATATTAAACTGGCATCATCACTATTATCCACAACTTGATCTTAGTTTGGTAGCCAATCGCCTGCATAAAGCAGTAGTTCCTTTCTCCGTCTAGCGCCCATCTCTGATTTCCTCCCCACTTCCTCCTTCTCCTAGTCTCCTCCTCAGCCTTTCCACCACACCCTTCGTCATTAGCTCCTTCTTCCTCCCCTCCAGGATAAGCCTGGTGCTAAAAACGCCTCCGGAAAGTTCGCCTGAAACCTCAGCCTCTTCCACCCCCATCTACACGAGAAATTGTCTCGTCTCTTCAATTTGCCTTTTCTCTCGTCGGTCAAAGAGACGAGAGTGTAGGGCAAAATGAGAGAGTCAGACCAGCCATCTACACGGTCTTTTTATCGTCCTCCTATGTTCCTTCTACTACTACTCCTTGCGGTCTCCATCTCCCCTTCCTCCTTCTTCTTCTTTTTTTCCTACTCGTTCCTCCTCCCACTGCCCTCTCTTCTCTCTTTCCACTGCAGTCCTTCTTTTCGTTCTCTTCTCTTCTTCGTCCCCCCTCCTCGTTGTTCGATCGAGACGAGAGGGCTCTCCATTCCTCCTCTTCATTGGCTCTCATTTCCGCTCCTCTTCCCTCCCCTCCTTCCTCCCTGCATCGATACGGCACAGTATCTTGTACAAGATGGATAGAGTACCATCTTGGTTCCTATGCCTTCCATTTCACTCCCAATGTCGTTGTTGATGCAGCGCGCCTCGTTGTGGTCTGCAGAACTTACTGAAGCTGTTTACTGCACGGCGGCCTTCTATAACTCTTTTTCTCCCTCGTCTCCCCTTCCTCTTCCTCCTCCTCCTCCTCCCTCCCCTGAGTATCTAATCCGATGCTATTCTGAACGCTAGTTGCCGATGGCTACCGTTGCCAAGATTAATCTTTGCTCATTGCGCATTCTGATCGATTTGACAGTGACTACAAGTGTTGAATTGTAGATGAGGTGGCGTTAGTGATTCCCCGCGATTGAACACTCCTCTCCTCGTGATCGATTGCGTGAGTATGTGTGACACCGTGGACTTTGCACGACGAATATATCACCCGTCCGCCAATGTTCTCGTCTCTTCAATCTACCTCACCTCTCGTCAGTTAGAGCAACGAAAGAGCATGGAGAAAAGAGAGAGAGCAAGACCATCCCTCTCCTCTCTCTTCACCAAGTAGTGATAAATGATCGACGAAGAAGATGTGCGATGGAAGAATGGAGAAGAAGAAGAAGGGTGAAGTGAGGGTGACGAAAGGAGAAGAAGAAGAAGTTGAGCGGTGTGAGGCTACAAGTTTGCCGACAAACCGTCTCTGAAAAAGTTTACTTTGCCGACTGGGGGAGGGGGATGGAGCGGAAACTCTAGATGCACTATGGAGTACCTCACGTAGTCTACCGTTGTCAACGTAAGGCTACCGTAAGGATCAGTCACCTACCGTAGTCCTTGGGTAGATCTTTCATCAGGTGATCTCGGGAGGGAAGAAGGGGCGCAAAGGGTAAGGAGTAGGGGAGCGAGTGTGTGTGTGATTCATGTCACTGACCCACGTAGTAACTCCCTATGCTCGTCTCATCCCCCTCCCGTGTCTCTCCCCTCCCTCCTCCCTCCCTTCTCCTTCCCTCTCACTTCTCATTCTCCCCCAGCCGCCCGCCAGCCAGCCAGTTCACCCTTTCTCTCATCTTTTCCCGCGCGTTTCGCAATCGCATCCTTTTATTAGATTTCCATTGTTACTTTCCAATCCAGGTGTATCTAATTCTTGTTGACCGCCATCTAAGATTGCAGGGCATCCTTGAGATGTAGCCTATGTTACCGTACCGTACCATCCCTCTCCCGAATGAAGAATATCCATAGCACTCTCGGCAATGAAGATGAAATGGGCGAAAAGAAGGAGAAGGAGGAGAAAAGAAGAGAAGGGAGGAATCCATTGACTTTCCCTTCTCTCCCTCTCTTTCCCCACTCGCCCGTTCTATTTTCTGCGCGCGCGCCGAGCTAGCCAGTGCCCAGGCTCTTTTGATTACATTTCCCCTCCTCCCTCTCCCTTCTTGCATCTCTCTCTCTGCCATCCACAATCCACCTCTTAGTCTTTTCCAGTTGTCTTCGCACTTCTTCGGGTTCTATGATTCACATTTGATATCTGGCTCGCGATTAGAAGCCTTCACAAGAACCCGATTTAGCCATCGCATTACTTGCTTTCTCCAACAACCACCACCGGCCAATGTTAGCCCTCCTCGCTCATTTCGCAACCACCTCTTTGCTGCATCGGGCAGTAAAAGCACCACATCGCTCCTTATTTTCCTCTTCCCTTCTCCTCCCCCTTCCCCTCTCCTTCTTCCTCTTTCGAAAGACACAGCCAACGACGACACGTCGAACAGCAGGGCACAAAGTGACTCAACACGATCACTTGTCTTCCTCTCGCTCTCACTTTCTCATGCTCTCTCACCCTCTCTGACCGGCCAGACACGATGACATGAAGAAGATAACGACGAGTGAGATCACTGGGAGCAGGGAGCAGGGAGAGTGCGGGAATCGCTCTCGCCCCTCTCCCCTCCCCTTCCTCCCCCTCTCGTCCGCCATATTGTCATCTCGCTGTGTGCCCCGGTGCCTTCCCGTGTTCCTCAACGCGGGGTTAGTAATGGATGGCAGACGCGGGAGTGTGGGGTGGAATGACGGGAGGGATCCTCAACTCTCTCAAATCTTCCACGTACTCCCCCCTCTAACATTTCCTTCGTGTTTGGACGACCTACATTCTCCACCTTCTATAACGATCGTCGTTGACGTTTCCTCTGTGTTTTGACGGTCTGCAGGTCAACCGATCGAATGTTACTCTATCGCATCTCGCATTTCACTCGTATTTTGAGAGTCAGCAGGCCGAAAATAGTTGGTAATATCAAGAGAATGACGAGATTCGCTCACTCTCTCGTTGCTGCCCTTTGTTTTGGTCGTGATAGCACCAAAACTTCTGCAAAACATCCCCACCACTGTCGTGCTGTGTTGTTCTCTGTGCTTTGGTTGCTGGGAGACTGATGATTCATCTCTTGACTTTGTTTCCGTCAACCATTTGATTGTAGAGTCGTTGCCATGGTAATCCGAACATATTTTGCAACATTGGACAGTGTCTGCTTACTATCGCTTCTCCGATCTCGAATCCCCTCTCCTTCATCATTTCCCGCACAATGATTCCGTCGGGATGACATTTTCGAAGAGAAGCCGTCTAGACGCCGCGCAAAAACACCTGAAGCTCTCTCCGGCTTTCACTCGAGTTTCTCCCTATTTTCTCACCGTTTCTATGCGCTCGCAAAAGGTTGGTTGGCAAGGTGTGGGCAAGGCAGGCCGCCAATTTCCCCGCTCAAGCCGAAAGGGAAATCGAGATCGCGTGACTTTGACAGTGTCTCTTGATTTGGCACAGTCTATCGGTGTGTCTGACCAGCAAAGGAACAGCCGGATATCATGACTGCCCTTCTTCGCATTTGAGAGCAAGAGGAAGTGAAGGCAGCTAGCTAGCGAGCTGCACTTTTCATACCCGCACTATTGTACTATTCGTTCAATATTGAGCTTGAGAGGGAGAGACAGCCTCCATTATGCATGCGCTCACAGTGAACTTCCACTTAGAATGGTTGAGTCGCGAGATCTTAAGCTCGAAGTACACTGGCAAAACCGTTATAGTTCACCGAGCGCTCGCGGTTCACCGTCGATTGCACAGCCTTATCGCCTCTATTCTCGCTCGCTCCCTATCGCCAGTTCGCCAATTCATACTCTCCCTTCTCCCTGGTCTCCTCTTCAGTTTATACAAAGTGCACATCTCTCCTCTCCTCTCGGTTCTACTCTCAACTCATTGATCACTTCTTTGTGAGCCTTTGCCTGTCCCTCACAGCGATGGGCCATACCATTACGACTGGCCGAGTGTCCAATGCCCTTTTAGCGCTGTGCATTCGTTCTTCCTATTCTTTTCTCACCATAACTGTATTTAATGGCGTGTGATGACTCCTTATCATGTTGCGATATTGTTCCATTCTCATTGCGCCAAGCATACGCGTGCACACTGCCAAGTGGCGCAATTTCGTCATTGCAAAGAATAGAGAAAAAGAGAGCCAGCAAGCGAGAGAAAGTTTCAGGGAAGCAAAGCGCGTATCTCTTCCTCCCCCTTCTCCTCCCCCAATCTCATTCTCAGCGCGCAAAAGCGTGTGAGCAGATTGTGTGTAACAACGCGCTCGTCTCCACTCATTCCCGCACTATTTCCTCCACTTTTCCTCTGCCAACTGCCAGTTTTTCACCCTTGGAGTCTCTCTCTCCTCTCTCTCACGAGGTTTTTGTCTCCCTCCTCCTCCTCCTATTGCGTAAAAGTGCAAGCGAGCGCGCTCGCTCGCGCTTGCATGAGGTTTTTGAGAGATTATCATCGCTTTACGCGCCTCTCTCTTGTCGAGTTCTAGACAGCATTCAGTTACTATTCTCTCCTTTCATCTTCACTCTAGACAGTATTCAAGTATGTATTCTTGTCTGGATTCCGCAATCAGTAAGATCAGTCTTCCCGGGGACTGTATCCTCTCTCAATTTCCTCGTCCAACTGTACTCGCCCGTCCCCAGTCCCCATTCTGTACTTGCCCTCGCCCGACCACCTGAATCACATGTTTACTACGCACGGCCCTCCACTTTTTTATGCGAGTGATTTCGTCATCCTGTCTCATCTCTTCTCGCCGCGCCGCTCTTACTAGTAAATACTCTGCAGTCACCGACAGATAGAGAGAAAGGAAAGAGAGCTAGTTGCGAATTTCGAAAGTCCATGCAATAGTTGTGCCATTCCCACTACGGCTCGCTCTCAACAAATAGCGCTCGCTCGCGTTTTCCTCTCATTCCCGTCACTTTTTTTTCGTGCATTCTCACGTTTTCGCGACCGTTGATCGATTGTTCTATCGCAATTTATGGACCGTTCTTCAGAATAGAACAGCGATGGTCGACGCAGTTATGGTTGATGCCAACGCCCGAAAGCCGGACGAGCTGATTTGCAAGCAGGTATGCACTTCATCATTCTGCATCAATTCTTCATAGACGTACAGCATCATTACTTTCCTCATTGGGACTACCTATTGCGCAATCATGACTTTATTTGCGAAATCCACTGGAACTTTCGATGAAAAATCCTCGCAGATCGGCGAGCTCACGCCACCCGAGAGCCAGCGCAACTCCACCGAGGACTCTGACCCGTCATCCATCGAGAACTCGGAGGATGCGCACGTCGAAGTCGAGGTGGGGTTGTCCTGCTCGTGTGTGGTGTCTCCTCATTTCACCAGCCCTGCTAGGATGTGTTTTGCGAAATTCATGACAATTTCCACACCCTTGCTGAGTTGGCGCTCAACCCGTTGGCATTGAGGCGTTGCTAGTCTTGGTGACACATCTTCTTACAGTATCCATTTCAGTTGGATGAAGAAGAAATGGTGATCGTGGATGAGAACCGAGTGCCGCCGATGGCCGGCGAGGAGGAGATCGTGGTGGATGATGGAAAGGTATGTGCTACATCCTTACTTCTTTCACACCCACATTTTGACCTCTCACCACAAAGCATCGTTCAATCGTACCTGTATCAATTTCAATACAATGAAAGAAGTCTGAGATTCTTAATGAATTGCAAAGAATAGTTGACGTGCCCTTGGTAATGATGCAATTATTTCAGCACTGCGACGAGCCCCCGATGACGCCCTCTTCCATCTCGGACATCATGTCGCTCACCGGACACCTCTCGCCGTCCATCCTGGCCACTGCCAGTCCCTCCCTGACTGTGGCCAGCGCCGTGGCGACGGACAAGGTGGGTTAATGCACCTTTGCGTCGTGACTTTAGGAAACTTTGGAAGCCTTTGGAGCCAACGTAGAGGATGGAAGAATATTATGAAGCGTTGACATTTTAGTAATGCAGCCGACCTCGCACCTCTATAGTTGCCAAAGTTTTGCGAACTTTACAACACCCGCTTTGTTGCGATGCGCTCTTTGATTTTAGCGCGCTTTGTGCTTGGTCGCAGCAATCGCGCGATCTTCTCAATGATCGAATTTTGCGTCTTCCAATCTTCCTTCTCTTCAGCTCTTATCGAGCTGAACAGGCGCGCGCGTTTGAGATAACGACGAAATGTCATCATTTGCGGCAACCGATTTTGGCGCGACTGACCCTGCACTAATCTAATAGAGATACTGGCGGAACGATTAATTATCCTCGGAACGATTTAATCCGCCCAATTCAGGCCAAGCTTCAGGCCAAGCAGCGCGCCATCGCTACGGCTATCGAGAAGTACGTGGAGAAGAAGGGCGGCAATCTCTACCCGACCAGAGAGGACAAGGAGAAAATGGCCGTCGATCTGGCGGTGAACTACAATCAGGTACAATCATGCATGGCTCAGTGGTTGTTGTGCCCCAGCCCCGTGTATGTTTTATACCCCTGGTTCGACTTCCCACCTGCGCATCCATCTTTTGCTGCTTCACCTTGGGTTACGGTGCCCCTGCAATTTCGAGATTTGCCCCCTACGCCACCATAACCCCGGCGCTCGACAGTCAAGGCCATGTGTGAGTGAGCGCGCGGGAACACCACTTCTTTCCCCCATCCATCATCAATCTCGCCCAATCACTTTTTGCACACACGAACAGACGCGCGCGATAATTTCGCCCCTGTCTGACCCCTCTGCGAGAGCGACAGACGGCGAGAGTTTGGTAGTAAATCATCATAGAAATCGGGGCAAGCACATCGGGATTCTGTGACTGTGACACCTAGGGCTGATGTAATCGCAACCCCTGTTCTCTAGTCGTTTGCGCTTCCTTGTTCGTTCTCCATCGAGAAGAGAAGAGAAAACGATAGAGCCGAACGGGTTTATTGGTTTGCACTTGTCTCTTCGCTTCTTTCTATTCTTCTTCTTCTTCTTTCTTCTCCCACAGACACACGACCCCCAGTCTAAACCTCTCCACTTTTAGTGTTCTATATCGATCATCGATCAGAACCAGTCTAGCGCGCGCACGCACGTTCGAACAAAGAAAGAGCGCGTAATGGATAGCGTCTCTCACGATGGAGCACTATCTCACCCTCCTGCCCCAGAATGGAATATAATTGGGCGGAATTCATTTAATTTTGGCTCCCGAGCGCTCCGATTTCCATGAATAATTCCGCAGCAATCAGAAGCGGAACTCGTATTCCATCTGCTTTCGGGCTCTACCCTTCCCACCAAGACCAAACCTCGTTCCTCTATGTTTCACACACGCGCTAAGCCCCCGGGGGATTAGTGCTAGCAAAAAGAGAGTCCGGAAACTTCTGGGAATCTTCCCCGACCCCCAGCCGAGAAGAAGAAGAACTCGTAAAGATGTAAGGAGATAGGGCAGTCTTTGTCTCTCTCGAGGAGGAGAAAAGAGCAGATGAGAAGAACTTTCTCGTCTTTAGAAGATCAGAGAAAGAAGAAGAGTATGCCGAATGAGGAGAGCACGCGTCTGTCCAACACACAAAGAGCCATTAAGTAGATCAATCTTCCTCTTCTCTTTCCTCCTTCCCCTGTCCTCCTCTCTTCGCACTAGGAGAACAGATAGGAGGCAATTTCCTCTTCTCCCAACATCTTGTGTCGCATAGCCCGGTCTCAATTATCGTCAGGATCGCTCTCAAATGCTGTTCAATGGGGAGAAAGATAGAGGGGTGGACCACCGGGATCAGTACCTACAGTAGGAACGATCCTTATACGTACACTGAAGTAGCTTACCCGATATATGAGTTGAACGGAACATGCAAAGGGCCTAAGAAGAACAATAAGTAAATTAACCATGTTTTCAGGTCAATCGCTGGTTCGCCAACCGCCGTCGCAAGGTGACCAAGCACAGGAAGATCCTCGGCTGCGCATCGCCCTCGCAGCGAGACCGAAAGGAGGAGAACGTGGGAACGGAGGAAAAGATCCGGGTATGTGAATCATTCTTTAGTAGAACTGAATTCAGAGGATGCAAGAGCTGCTGCCATAAGCACCATTCGTAACTGTTGGTAGTAGGATTCCGTTGTATACTTTCAACCAACCACATACTGAGTTAAATTTGGCTCGATGTGGTACGGTAGCATACGATCGATAACTGATTATATTCAGGACAATGTTGACGAGTGCATCGAAGCGATCATCGAGGAGACGCGAAGGAAGAGAAAGGCCGAGGACGACATTGGTACGGTATTTTTCTATTTTCCGGCTCCTGAAACCCAGTCTATCTACACTTCTTACTGCATTTATCGCCTCTTCATTAGGCGATCTGTCTCCAGTCCTCCTGTTCCTTCTCTGTCACTCAATTGCCTGTCCTTTTCCTGGTGTCCATCATTGTCTCTCACAGGGTGATGAGCTGACCTACCAGCCAGCCCCCTCTCTTAGTCCCCCCCCCCTCACCCGGTGAGAGAAAGGGTCAATTACTGTCCGCTAGCACACCTGGCGGTCTGTCGCTCGCTTAGATTCCCTTCCTATTTCACCCTCTCTTGGAGACCGCGCAAGTGCCAATTTGCGCTGGCGCCCCTCGAATCCATAATGAAGTCGGTCTCAATGTGTTCTCTCCTATTACTGCTCTCTTCCCTATTTCCCGGCTCCCTACTATGTTGCTCGACTCCCTAATCCTATTTCCCGGCTCTGCTCCGATTCCCGGCTCCCTACTATGTTGCTCGACTCCCTAATCCTATTTCCCGGTTCTGCTCCGATTCCCGGCTCCCTACTATGTTGCTCGATTCCCTAATCCTATTTCCCGGTTCTCCCGATGTGTTCTGCAGAGAGAGATGGCCCGATTGCGAGAGTTTGAGTGCTAGAGACAGTGGGAAAATGCGGAGCCCGAATGAGAATATGGACACACAGAGCAGCCCTCACTCTATCCCCCCTCTTAGGAAATGCGAATTACGCTCCTCTTATCCATCTCTCTCTCTCTCTCTCTCTCTCTCTCTCTCTTCATTCGACCCTCAGTTCTCTGGTATTGAATGCGATGAACGAGCAAGCAATGCTCTTTATTGGTCATCTCTCCTCTTCTTTCTGTCAATACCGGCCATTGAATGCTGCCCATCGCTGATTTACGATGCACATTACCATAGTGGTGGGTGGTCCTCGATAGGGGCGATCCCAAAGAGAGGAAGATTATCGATTGATCCTTCTCTTGAGAGGAGCGGAAGTTTTTGTGCTCCCCACTCTAATCTGACCCTCTCGCTCGGGGTCACTCAACAGAGAAGAAGGAGAAGAAGGAAGAAGAAGAAGATGGGGAGTGGAGAACATAACACTCGAGTTTCGCTCTCTCCCGTGGATCTCCACTTACCTTTCGTCTTCCTTTCTTCTTCGTTCACCTATCTTCGCATCTCTATGAGTTAAAGCATTTCGAATTGGATTCGACTCATCCATCTTCCTCCCTTGACATACCATAGATCCATTGGCTACTCCCTTCCTATGAACACAATGGGCTACCAGCCGGCACTCCCCCCTCGTCCTCTCTATCATCTCTCTCTCCTCCTCCTCCCTCTCCCTCGCACTGCGGCAGATGTGGTAGCTAGGCTACTCATCTGTCCGTTTCCCTCCTTCACCAAATGAGCTCCCAATTATCGATCGCTCTCCGTCGATTTGTTTGCGCGCCTGGGAAATCGATCTGCGGTACTTGAAAAGGTCGCGGCGAGTGATTCACCAGAAGGAATGAATCACACTTATCACCTCTGATCAATCAGAGTCTCCCGTGAGCAATCACTTTACAATGGATACTAGGGCGAATGGATGGGATCACTTCTCTCGTCTTCTTCTTGCACAAGAGTGATCCTTAGGGACATCCGTTTCTTTCATCATCATCAAAATCTTTTCTTCATCGCTTAGTAATTCATTGTTGTATCTTCTCCATCCTCTTCATGATCTCTACTACTCTTCCCATCATTTCATCATCAGTTCTTGCACTCTTACGAAGTTTTACCTTGGCTTCCCCACGTTCTTTGGCTCGGGGTTTCTCTCTTCATCTATCTCTATCTCTTTCTGTTTGAACAGTGGTTGGCAACACTGCACTTTCTTTCAAAGAGAGATGGCAACTCTCTCGAGATTGAGAAGGTTCTCTCATGAACCGGAGCGAGAAAAGAGCTAGGAAAGTGAGGAGAGCCCTCTCTCTGCCCTAGGACGGGCGGACTAGGGGACAGGAGAGCCAACCCGCTCTCTGTTTGCTCGAATCGCTCGCGTTCCTCTAAAGAAAGAGCATCGGTTTGCCTCCGCTCTCCTCGATTTGCATGCTCTCTCGCCTCTCTCTGCCCCCTTCACAATAAACGATACTGATTCACAGCGAGACGCACATTTCTCTCCCTCACCATCCTTTTTTTTCGAGACAGACGATCTTTTTTGTACAGTTAGCATGCTCCTTCCATCAATGAGGCTGTCAGATAGAGAGCATGGAGATTGAAGAGAGCCAGAAATCAAAACCGGGGAACTGGTCGCAATCAGCGCGGACCTGTCCACTACTACTCATCCCTGCTCCTCCTCCTCCTCCTCCATCTCCGCACCCCAAATCCACTCTAATCCGTACCTAGCCCCCTCCACTAAGTAATCATGTTGATCCTGTTGATGTGCTCTTGATTGCCGAGCATGGTTCATCTACTTCATTTCGCACTCTATCTCGTCCGTTTGAGCATTTGAAATGTAAAGAACAGTTGTTGGTAGGTGACCAATCTTCCAAGAGTCATCGGCGATATGATCTCTCCTCACTCTGCCTGTTTGGCCATGTTGCGCATTATCTTCGCGAGATCTATCCATCTGTCTTCACCTTCCTTCCTTCCACTCATTCGCGAGTTCATGGTCCATTATAATGTAGTGTCCTTCACTTCTTTTTGTGTGCCGTAGTAGTCTTTCCCCTCGCTCCTCTCCCGCCTCCTTTCTCCTCCCCGTGTCCCTCCCCCAGTTCCTTTCAACCATTTCGTTCGTTCTTGCTCTCAATTCGCATTCGACTCCTTTCACTACGAGAGAGAGCGCCGCGCTATTGATCGAGGGGTACCGTAACCTCGACTGTCTCAAGTGTCTCGGGGTATAGGAGACTAATGACCGGTGCCAGCCTCTGCCGGATCCCGGCTCGGTCATTAGCCGTAGCCGTAGTTACCTCCGCCTCTCTCTCGCTCTGTATTAGCGAGACGGCAGCATATAAATATCGCCCGTCTCCCATGCGCGCGAGAGAGTGGCAATTGTAGCCTCGGCTTTCCTCGTATTCATTCATCGTTTCTTACATGTCCACAATATGAATAAGAGTTTCCCGAGTGGTTCTTTGTTCCCAAAATCCTCTCCTCCTTTCTCTAACATCCTCTTTCCTCCCTGGTAGATCAATAGCCAGGGAAAGAGAGGGGAGATGGGGGGATGGACGTTGGTTGGTAGAGGCTGGCTCGGCGGGTGAAGAGGGTGAGAGACGGGGAGGTGAGAGAAGGGAGAGAGAAAGAGCAATACTGAACGCTCCTCTTCTTCTTCTTCTATCATAAAGGCTATTCAAGATGGAGGAATCGTAAGAATATAGGGGGTGAATGAAGAATAGATGGATAGAATACGTGGTCATCTTATCGATTGAATGGAGGTTGGTTAGACAGAGCGAGAGAGCATGGGAACTGATGAGAGTTAGAGATCACTAGAGAGCATCTGTAGTACAACCGACTATCATTCCGTCGTGTTCTCCTTATCTTATCAATCAACATGCGATTCCCACGTCCACTCACCCACTCTCTGATTCTGCCTTTCCTTCCCGCACTCTCTCTCTTATTGCCACACAATCCGATAGAACATTCTCGGCGTGTGTTACTCATAGGGATTACGTGCTGTATTGATTGATTGATCTACCGTAACCTCATCTCATCGATTGCAGAATCGGGAATGGTCGCGCACAACGTCGAGAGCCTTCTGCCCGTTGAGGATGGAGCATACACCCAGGTACGATATCGGATACTATGTGATATAGGCGAAATAGATAGTTGCCAGCGACAACGTCAAAATTATCATTATGCTCGAATTATTGTGGCGAATTGAATTGATACAGTATCCCAAATCTTCCGTTTAGGAGCAGGATTCGATGGCTCCGCCTCCTGGCGCTGCTGCGACTGCCGCCCTGCTCGCAGCCGCCGTCTCGCAGGGAAACATGACCCAGGTACGGTATCGGTTCGATTACGGTAGTCGAATATCGATTTAGTTCATGTTCAGAGACAGTTGTCGTTGAAAATGTGAATATTTTACTGGTCGTTTTTAAACCATTTGCGTGTCTATTACTGAATCTAGATCGCAGAAATAATCTCTCTGAAACATAGACGAAATTGGTTTTCGCTAATCTCGCGTCAAATTTCGCATTACACTGAAAATATTGTCATTTTATCGGCGCGAGTCATAAAAATTCGAAATTGCAGCTGAACCCGTACCTCCTTGCGACGCTCGCAGCCTCTCCGCAGCTGACGATGCACCTCCTGCAGCAGGTGCTGCAGCAGCAGGCTTACCATGCGCAGGTTTGTCATTCACTCAGAATTATATCTTCGTCGAAAGTCCTCGAAATCGATCATCATCGTAGCTGCTATTCGAACGCTTTCTTCACGAAAAATTGGATATGTTTCATCACTGTCATAACAGACGCGAGATCATTGACAATTTAATATGTCCGAAATCCGGTTTGAAATAACACTAAATATTTTTGCAGCTCGCGGCCCAGCAGCAGCTGTACGCGTCGCAGGCTGCAGCCATGGCCTCGCCAGTGCACCACCACCAGCAGCAGCTCACGCTGAATGCGCATGGACGTAAGTGAATTCATCGGTTCCGGCTACTATCTCCCGGTTATCGCTTCGGCGTCAAATTTGCATTACGACATAATTATTTTTGATTTTCGGCGCGAATTCAAAATTCGAATTGTTGTAGAACCGACGTGGATGTCGCCGCCCATCTCCGAGTCGCCGATGGAGGAGCTTAGCGATCAGTCGTCCTCTTCTGACTTCTCGCCGCGACCCTCCTCTCCTCGCTTCAAGGTACCGTGCAAATTCTGACTAGCGACGATTTGGAAATTGCACCACTAGGCACACCATCTCACCATGATACTTGCAGGACCCCCACAACATCGCTGATCCTCAGATGGCCAAGCTGCTCGCTGCCACGGATCTCTCCGAGAAGGAGTCGATCGCCATTGCAGTGCTCACTGAGATGGCCAACATGGGCTACTAGACCATACCGTACCCGCGTGTCCTTCCCATTCTGCTCTTTAGCAAACCTCGCACACTAACACACCACCACACCACCTGTATCTCTCACCACTCCGTACACACCGCATATTTGGTTCCCAGTCGGCATGTGTCGGACACTTTTCTATCTCTTTGCATTGTCGATCCTTCATCGATTTTCGTTCACTTTTGTAGATTACTCATCGTACTAACACCTAGAGCTCGAAATACGGGTGGCCGTCTCTTCATTTCACAAACTCTCTCGCCTCTCTGACCGGTGAGAGAGTGTGCGAAATGAAGAGACGACGACCCGTATTTCGAGCTCTACTAACACCCATATTCGTAGCTGTGTCGTCGAATACCCCGTTTGCTTTGTGAAAAAATACTTGGAGGCATCACCCCGCCTCGCAAAAACACGAGAAAAAGCGCTCCCAGAAAAGTTTCGTTGCTAAGAAAAAAACATGTGTAACGCCGTTGTATTCGTTGTAGTTTTAGTTTTTCGAGTTGTTGACTAATCTTAAGTCCCCTCCGCCCCTAGCTACTCACCCCTCCCATCTCCCAGCTCCTCCCACTTCTCGTCTATGCACCCATCTTTATAAGTCCCCACCAATCAGGTTTCGTACGGTGATTTACCGATTTTGTAATCGCGAGTTTATCGTTTCTATATTGTACTTTTCTGGCCCCATCCTATCCGGCCTCCTCTGTCCCTATCCATTTCTTAGTAACAAAAAAAAACGCGAAAACCCCTAAAAATCGTATACGGCTACCCGTTCCGGTCCGCTATGGACCCAAACTTTTCTGTATTTGTTCATTATTTGCCGCCCCCGCACCAGCGCAACAGCAAAACCTCTGAACTCGTTCAATTCTGAACAAGCCCCTCCCCCCTACCCTTACGTGTATATATTCGACCCCTTCCCCCGAACACTGTAATTTCCCAGGTGCGATTCGTCGCCCGACGATTGCACACTCACCACACCACCACCATCCCCTTCCCACACCACACCACACACACAGAACCACTCCTCTTCTGATGATCTCATGCAGCCCCTCACCCTTCTTGAATGTAGTTTCTCCCCTCGATTGATTGTAAGAACTCTTGATCGATTATTTGTATTTCTTCGCTCTGATATCGTAACTGTTGAGAAGTCAGTCAGACGATGAATTTTTCGAGAAAAATGTATCTTGTTGAACACATCACCAAGAAGGCAAATTGAACGCAATTCGCACAGTTTCAAGCAAGAATAGAAATCATGCATCTCAAAAACATATTTAAAAATATCAATCACCATTCAACACAATAATTAATCACACAATCTCATTATCATTATCATCCACATTCAAGATCAGTACGCATTATCTTCTGGACGAGTAGGTAGTTGATGCAGCTAGCATGTGCATGTCGAGCTATGAAACCAAAAGTCCAATTGGCCAACAAAAGCTTACGAATTTGAGGAGTGAGTGAGATCAGAGGTCATGAGTCACCAAATCCTATTTTACCTCGAAGTAATCAGGAAGGAGGAAAGGATTCGTGATCATTGAAACGATTGTTGGATGCATGCACTATTTTCCAATTGAAGAATGATTGGATTGGCCTCGGACAATCAGCGTGGAATAACAATGGCATAATAAGCTCATTAAAAAGTCTTGTTATTCTTAATAATTATGAGGCAATTCCTAAGTCGCCAGTTCATTTTCGGCCATTTCGGCCAATTAAAAACCGATGAGGTCATGAATCTGACTCAACTCCTCACTTCCTCCGATCAATCGATGGTATCAATCGCGCGCGCGTCGCGCGACTCCAGTGATAAGATAAACGCACACCCTTCTCCGTCGTTGAATATTATTTAATTTTCATAGTTAATTTGCTGGTATTCGCCTCATTTTTATCACCGCCTTGCCAAATTAAAGTGGAATGTCCAACTACCGCGATGACGTGTGCGTTGATGGAGAGGCGTCCGAGACTGACGATGAGGATACTCACCCGCGGAGTTCAAAGGCATGCATGGAAATATCATAGTTCTTAATTTTCTAAGTAGATCAAAGATGTGAAATCAACTATTCTATTCAAGACTATGCAATCCTCCTACCGCGACGACAACTGTGTGGACGGTGAGGCGTCGGAGACTGATGATGAAGAGGAAAGTGGAAGAGGAGCGGGGCATAATGTATGAATCCGTTTCGAATTTCATGCATAAAAAATTGATTAATTTTTGAGTAATTAAGAAAACTTCCAGGCTTCCACTTCAAGACCAAACCACCTTGATGTAAGCGGAATACCGATCATCGAGAAGATTGAGGAGTGAGTTCACTTCTACCCCATTATTATGCGGTTTTGCAGTCAAGTGGTTAAAATATGACATGTATGAAAATCGTAAGTTTTCCAACTTCAGTCTCCCTCCCTCCCACCCCTTCCTCACCACAACCTGGCGAGCGATGACTGTTGCTGCGGACAATCAGCGAGTCAAGGTAAACATTTATTATTTAAAAAAAATCGTTTCAAATGTATCGGGTTAACGGGTCCGAATTGATCTTATAGAACCGCCGAAAGCATCTCGTCGAAGCTCGAAAAGTAGAGAAAGAAGTGGAGAAGCGATTCGCTGCGCTACAGGTAAATACTCTAATCCGTGCAACCAGGAATATTCGATCAGTACATTTTCAGCATTCCGGTAGAGCGATTCGGCCTGCGACCGATGCCCTACTGAATATTGAAGTCATGTTCGAAAAACTCGCTCAGAATTGCGATGAGATACTGAAGAATCGCAGGAATGAAATCAGTTAGACTGAAGTTCAACGTCGATGTTTGCAATAGAGATGCAGTGAGCGGGAATAAATTATTTTGCAAATAGACAGTTTATCAGAGTATTACAATAAGGTCACTTGAAGTTGTTCCCTGCTCCTTTATCTTACACCGCTCTGAAGGTTACCTGAATTTGATATTAATAATTTAATCACTGAAAAATAAGAGTTCAATACCATCATTCCCATGACGTTCCATCCTCCTTGTGGTTGCCAGGAAACTCTCATGAAGTTTGATGAGGAGGTTGTGTAGACCTTGTTGCTCACTTCTCCGGTTAGACTGAATTGTACAAATTAGGGATTTTGGGAAAATGAGCGGAGCTTACGTAGCGAGGACTTGTCCTCCAATGTAGTTCTCCGTCAGCACAAGCTTATCACAGCAGGAATTCGCCTCGAGGTAAATCACCTGCACATTGTTTTGTTCATCTAAATTTTCTTTATTTATTCACTGTTCACAAATGATACTGAACTAACGCCAAAATGAGTCATATTCAAGTAGGGGAATGTGGTTTTGGACTGAAAACACAAGAAGTTCAAAGCGCATACCTCAACGGAAATTCGCTTGCCAGCAGCAACGGAGAGCAAGTAATCGCAAGGGATGTTGGAAGAAAAGGGAAATCCGGGTGAGTAGATCTGAAGGTTTTCGTGCTTCAATAATATTGTATACAGTTTCATTGTAGGCTTTTAGGCTTATCGCCTCTGCTGCCACTTCTAAAGTAGTCACTTCCAAATAAAAATACTCACGATATCTCCCTCCGTGAATGTACCAGTGGGGCAGGAGAGGTCCGTGTAATTCTCTGAAATTTGAAAAAAACAGGTTGAAAAAATATGAATATGGGAGCCAATAAAGGAAATTTTTGAGAGTTACAACTGTTACAACAACTTTACTTACGTCTTCGCTCACAGGCAACGGCTTGGGTCGCATTGCAATCCACATTGACCCACTGCCCGGACGTGCCCTGTGTGTCCATCGCGACGCATTCTCCGGCACCGGGAAGCGGGAAGCCTGTAATTGCCACCTCAGTTGGATGCAGCATGCTTGAAGAAATGGATTATATGGTGTAACATAGACTTTTTTAGTTTTCGTTATCAAAACGAATAATGGAGCGAACCAGAGTAGAAGTTGCCGTAGTTCCAAATTGACCCATCGAGCCACTTCACTGATTGCCCGTTAGGCGCAACTGACGCCCCTATGTAAACTCCATTCGTAGCTCCTTTCGAAACAGCTACTCGGCGAATGAATGAGTTTTCCTGAAATATGTTCATCAACACGTTTACTTTAACTCAAGAAGCCTAATTATCGCAATATGTATACCTTGTCATTGTGGATCGAAGCAACAAAACCGCCGAAGCTTCGGCAGATCCTCTGGGCCTCTTGGAAATCCGTGGGAACTTTGGCTACCTGTAAACGATTCTTTTGTGATTGCATGATTTGACGACATGCATGCATGCATAAAACGGGTATGGACATACTTCATAGCAGATTCCATCATCCTTATCATCCTGGAACGCATCGCACCCGTCGGGCGACGGCTTTGGCTGTTCAACTTGCGTGGTGCAGTAGATCTTGGTCGTGAATTTTTGACTACCATTGCAGACTATAAAGTGCCTTCGTTCTCTATGAGCCTCTTTATGACTTGAAACTGATAAACTTACTGAAATCCCAAAATCCATCATCATTGATTTGCCAACTGCATCCGCCCTTGCATGTTTTGTCCAGAGCTGAAAACGGTGTCCGATATCATTTTGAGAGTCTAGTAAACGTCTTGAAACATGCATTCTAGTGAAAGCAATTCGGAATGCGCCTCTCCACATGTTGCATGCTGACTCGCCTAAGCAAGAAAAATGCGTGCCGATGTGTCATCATGAACATATGCTGGGGTAGCAGGCTCGGAATCAATGGTCCGCGAAATTCTATTTTCTCTAGATTCTCTTACATTCGCGCGCTATTTCTTGTCGCTCGTCGTTAACCCTGTCACGTGAGAGGAGTGGGAAATTCCGATGCCAGCCCATATCATAACTAACCTGAATGGTACATGCCCTTAGGCGGTTTGTAGTCCAGCTTGGTGCCATCGGTCCACCGCCATTTCGTCTCGCCCTCTGCGCACACGATGGCTAGAATGAAAGAGTTCGAAATACGGGTACTCGTCTCCTCATTTCACGCACGGCTGGTACATCATTGACGAAAGGCTTGTCTCTCTCATTTTGCAACACTGCTCTAATTTTAAAAAGTAAAAGAAACGGCAAATACCGATCACGAGTTCCAGTCCTTTCTGCGAGAGACTCGTCCAATACTGCTGTTGCTGCAAATCAGGTATATTGCTCGTAGTGGGAATATCTACGCGTATTGTTTTCCTTGAATTTCGAGAATCGATTCCGAGAAAAAAAACTAACTTCCTCATTGTGAATCATAATGGGATCGGCATCGATCTCCTCGCACGTGTGGATGGCCGTGTTAACCGCGCGTTCGTCCCAGTACAGACTCAGTGTCTTGTAGAGCCTGAAATTATCCGATTAGTATCAATCAGAGCTCTTTTCTAATAATTAGGATTTTTAAAGGAAATGTTCAGTGATGTTTTAATGTTTTGTCCAGAATACATATGAGGAAAAAAAACTTGTTTAACCCGAATCGATAACGAACCCTCGGCACTGCCCATTTGCGACGAGGTCAAATCCATCAGGACACAAGTTAGCGTCAACGAGAGCGAAATCTGTAGTTTAGAATACTGAATGACTGTCGAACGTTGACTCCAACGTTTTCCAATCCACAACAATTCACTTTAAATTTGGAACAACATAAGCCGAAATTCAGGGAAAGATTCGCCCTCCAAATGTAAAGGACATTGATGAACTATAAGCTAATAGAACACATTACTTTTTAAATTTACTCACTTAAAACAGAGGCGAGGGCGAGAAGAGTCAGCATTGTATTCGAAGCTAGTGCTAAACGCAACTGACACTTTCTTATCAATTTTTCAGCTTATTCCGGAAGAACGAATGTGATGTGGCTCCACAGATGCGGATCTATTGTGATCTCACGACTTTTGGCATACGAGGCTCCTTGGAATGAAGATAAGAGCAGTTGAGCACATACATTCACTCGTCTTTGTCTGTCATTTGATCGCTTGCTTCTCTTATTGGTGAGAAACAAAGTGGAATAGAGAGATTAGATCCACACCAACTATTCCTAACAGAATCGATTCAAAGTCTGACTCACACTCAGAGTGATATGGAAGGGGAGTGGTTTGAGCTTGTCAAGGATTGATGCTTATTCGTTTATCATTATTTGACGAGTGCATCAAACTTCATCAAACATCTTTATGATTGTCTAATTGCGTCGATCTTACAATTTATTCAATGCTCATTCACCAGCCCTTTTATGACTGCGTGTAGTTATCACGGGTTTCCTGTAAAAGTGTAGAAAAATGGACCTTCTTTGCTACAAAAAAACGTTTTTGTCTCCGATCTTTTTGATATTTGGTATATAGGTACCCTTAGGGATAAGAAAAAGAAAAATTTAGGTTATTTGATAAAATTTGCATAATTATCAATTTTATCTTTAAATGGTCATAACTTCGTCAGCTTTTGAGCTACAGCGCCCAATTTTTGCACACAACTTCAGAATTCCAAGATTTACATAATGTTCAATTGGACTCTTTGTCTACCATGTCCCGTTTTAAGGCTATACTTAGAAACGTCCAATAATTTTGACAAAAGTTAATTTTTCTCGAAAAATTTCTCTACTACCACATCTCGAAAACATCAGAAATGGATTCTACACCCTCGTATACGTATGACCTAGTTAATCGTTGGTCATAACTCTGGTAGGTAACGGCTGCACTGTCGTATGGCCCAGGACTTGGAATTTTTTAGCGATTTTCGAAAAATGATCATAACTCCGCTCAAAGTGGTCGTAAAAAGAAGTTCAAATAAGAAATGAGTAGCTCTCAGAGAGCTGCATAATTAACTTTCTTTAAAAATTTTCTCTAGGAAGACCTATTTTTGAGTTTTGATCATTTTTCGAAAATCGCTAAAAAATTCCAAGTCCTGGGCCATACGACAGTGCAGCCGTTACCTACCAGAGTTATGACCAACGATTAACTAGGTCATACGTATACGAGGGTGTAGAATCCATTTCTGATGTTTTCGAGATGTGGTAGTAGAGAAATTTTTCGAGAAAAATTAACTTTTGTCAAAATTATTGGACGTTTCTAAGTATAGCCTTAAAACGGGACATGGTAGACAAAGAGTCCAATTGAACATTATGTAAATCTTGGAATTCTGAAGTTGTGTGCAAAAATTGGGCGCTGTAGCTCAAAAGCTGACGAAGTTATGACCATTTAAAGATAAAATTGATAATTATGCAAATTTTATCAAATAACCTAAATTTTTCTTTTTCTTATCCCTAAGGGTACCTATATACCAAATATCAAAAAGATCGGAGACAAAAATGTTTTTTTGTAGCAGGCATTCCTGCAGTCTTACCGGAAACCCGTGTTATGACATAAAATTCAACAATATAAAGTTAGTGCCAGGAAATTTATCAGTTATGTAATCGACAATTCTATTTTGGATTCTTCATTGACTTGTCACACAGCTCTGAAGGTTACCATCATTCCCATGACGTTCCATCCTCCCTGCGGCTGCCAGGAAACCCTCATGAAGTTGGATGAGGAAGTTGTGTAGATCTGGTTGCTCACTTCGCCGGTAAGCCTGAATTAAACTAATATCGGACGACATTCAAACGTTTTTCTCAAATATTGGCTGTTTCTTTTGGTATTTTCAGAAATGTTCTATAATGTAGAACAGCTAAAACTTTGAGGGGGTGATTCTTACGTCGCAAGCACTTGTCCACCAATGTAGTTCTCCGTCAGCACGAGCCTATCACAGCAGGAGTTTGCTTCGAGAAAAAGAACCTGAAAACCTATGTTTTAGAAATATGACTATCATTTTCAAAATCGTTGAAAATTCGATTAAAAAGGCAATTTTTGAAAGGGTGAATTTACTTCAACAGCAATCCTCTTTCCAGCCTCGACCGAGAGTAGGTAATCGCAAGGAATGTTAGATGTCATGGGGAATCCGGGCGAGTAGATCTGAAACATTTCGACTGTGATCCACGAAAAACACCATATTCGATTGTTCTTTAATAATATCTACGATGAAGTAGAACATCTATGAACTTACGATATCGCCCTCTGTGAACGGACCAGTGGGACAACTGAGATCCGAATAGTTCTCTGAAATTCGATTCTCCAAAACGTGTTCTGTTTTATCACTTTTCATTGAACAATTCGATAAAGCCGTTTTGATATCGATATTTCATTTATCTGCTTACGCCTTCTCTCACACGCAACGGCCTGTGTCGCTTTGCAATCGACGTTGACCCACTGTCCGGATGTGCCTTGAGTGTCCATCGCTACGCATTCTCCCAGGCCGGGCAGTGGGAATCCTGGAATGGACGTTTGAATGGGATTCTGCATTCATTCATGCCAGGAGTAAATAGTGCACTTTAAAATTCTTAAAAAAAAGATGCTTATCTCTTGTACATGATAGTTACGAACCAGAATAGAAGTTGCCGTAGTTCCAGACGGATCCATCCAGCCATTTCACCGATTGTGCGTTAGCAGCAACGGACGCCCCAAGGTACACTCCGCTTGTGGCTCCTTTCGACACGGCAATGCGGCGAACAAACGAATTTTCCTGGAATGCAGTTACTAGATTCGCGTCGGCAAATTCCCCAAGGCAATAGTAACCTTGTCATTGTGAATCGAGGCCACGAAGCCGCCGAAGCTTCGACAGATTCTCTGAGCTTCGTTGAAAGCCGAAGGGGCCTTGGCGACCTGCAGTCATGGTCATTTTGGAAGAATAAAAACAAAAAAAAAACAAAAAAAAACAAAAAAAAAACAAACTTCGAAGCAGATTCCATCGTCCCTATCGTCCTGGAACGCATCACAGCCATCGGGATTGGGCTTGGGCTGTTCGAGTTGCATGGTGCAATATATCTTCGTCGTGAACGTCTCCTGGCCATTGCAGACTGCAAACATCATTATGTAGCGCAAAGAAAGAAAACGAGACCCACTGAAATTCCAGTATCCATCCTCCTTAATGTCCCAACTGCAGCCGCCCTTGCACTGCTGATCCAGTGCTGGAAGTATGCACACATTATTTTATTGGATTTTCTATAAAAATGACAGAATTGAACGGTACCTGAGTGGTACATGCCCTTGGGCGGCTTGTAGTCCAGCGGCGTGCCATCGGTCCACCGCCACTTCGTTTCGCCATTCGCACATATTAGGGCTGGAATAATGGAATACTGGATGTTGTATGATAATAGAAAGCAAAAATAAATACCAATCACGAGCCATCCGCGTTCCGTCCAGTACTGCTGTTGCTGAAAATGATGAAATTTTGCTCAGAATTCTTTCGGAATTTCCATCAGATAATTATTTAAATAGTTTCAGCAGTATGGACAAAACGCGCATTCTATTGTTGCGTAGCGCATTCTATTGTTGATAGATATTTACAAACCCCAATTTCAGTTATATCCACCTCACATGTTACCATTAATATCGACGCCCCGTGAGCGTAACATAAACAAATTATTATAATTGTAATATACTCACCTCAGCATTGTGAATGGTGACCGCGTCGACGTCGTCTCCCATCGCCCCACACGTGCTAATGGCCGTGTTGACAGCCCGCTCGTACCAGTACAGATCCCGCGATGTGACATATCTGAATGGTCTGTGGTTATATCTGACTACTAGAGATTCGCCCAAAAATTCAGCCAGAGCCTTTTTACAGATTGCAATTATGTTTTAAAGTATGTGAGTTCGCAGTCGTTATGAGTGAGTGGCGGATTTCAGAAAGAGGAATATTGTAAGAGATATATTTGAGTCTAGACAGCCCGAATCGATAGTAAAAGCGTACCCGCGACACTGCCATTAGCGACCAAATCGAATCCCTCCGGGCATGACTGAACGGCGAGGGTGCGATCTGCAAGGATTGATATGCGAACCAGCTGACTGGTCTTGAAAATGGACCAACATTAGATCGTGAAGATTTGATTGTGAAACGTAAAATGAAAAATTATCCTGTATTGAGGCTCTTGCATCCTATGGGAGGAGATCACTCCAGGAAGCAAATTGATTGCAAACTCACGTAAAATGGAGAAAACGACGAGAAGGCACAGCATGGTGCTCGACACAAATGCAAAGTGAGCATCGAAACTGACACTGTAAACTGACGCCTTTTTATCGCTTGTTAGCCTTATTTCGGAAGCAACAACGAATTGTTGGCTTTACAGACGCGGATGTATCGTTGCTTTGTCGCATGTGAGCCTCCGCGTGATTTTTTCAGCTGTTGAGCACATTAAAACGCTCCTCCTCGTCAATCTTAGTGATCTGTTGAATCTCTGAGCGATGAGATACTATTCATATTGAAGAGATTTATTCCCGATCATTCATCCCTAACAATGGCGTAGCAATTTGTTGGAGCCTGACTCAGAATGATAAGATAGAAAGAGGAGTGGCTAGCTGTTGTCAAGGATTGACTTCTATTCCTTGTTTCGTCAAACTCCGCCGAATTTCTTCTTGTTGTCGTGTGGATTGCTTTCTGCGCTTATTCACTCCACCACATGAGCTTGCTCCTATAACACTTATGTTGTGCCACTCAAATTCATTTTTCCACCGAACAATTTATCAGAAATTATTGGAAACTACATTTCAACGCTTCATTTGGATGAGTCGTATATTTTACACCGCTTTGAAGGTTATCTGAAATATAAATTTTTATTGTTTGAAAAATAAAAATGTCTTTACCATCATTCCCATCACATTGTATCCTCCCCTCGGCTGCCAAGATACTCTCATGAAGTTGGAAGAGGAGGTTGTGAAGACCTTGTTGCTCACTTCACCCGTCAACCTGAATTCATTAATATCAACGAGTAGACGCCTTCGAGAACTCTAATGCTAAAATAATATTGTAAGAATTCTTACGTGGCCAGAACCGGTCCTCCAATGTAGTTTTCCGTGAGCACCAGCTTATCGCAACAGGAGTTCGCCTCGAGGAATAGAACCTAAAAAAAGCAACTGATTTTCAATGTACGATTCATGAGCTGCATGATTGTTTCGTTGACTTTCATAGGAATGGCACACCTCAACGGCAATCCTCCTTCCAGCATCAACCGAGAGCAGGAAATCACAAGGAATGTTTGAAGTCATGGGGAATCCGGGAGAGTAGATCTGAAATGTTTAGTGACTTATTCAAAGAACGCTAATTGTGAAGCCCGATTTTCGCTTGCAGTTTTACTTGCTTCAGTAACAGAAAACTCACAATGTCTCCCTCCTTGAAAGGACCAGCGTTGCAGGTGGTATCATTGTAGTACTCTGAAATTTTAATACATTTTTGTGTACTTTATTTCTCGTAAGATCATTAATGTCACTGGCAATGAGTCTAAATATCAGCAAGACATACGTCTCCTCTCACAAGCCACTGCTTGCTTTGCATTGCAATCCGTATTGACCCACTGTCCGGATGTTCCCTGAGTGTCCATTACCACACACTGCCCCGCGTTGGCAAGAGGGAATCCTGAAATCATCAAGTTCAATCCTGCAGTTCTACGTCTCAATTTACAAGGTTTAAAAATGATACACCAACCTAGGAAACAAACCTGAGTAGAAGTTCTTGTAGTTCCAGACAGAGCCGTCAAGCCACTTTACAGATTGTGCGTTCGGAGCAACGGTCGCGCCGAGATACACTCCATTTGTGGCTCCTTTTGAAACTGCGACTCGACGAATGAAGGAGTTTTCCTGAACAAAAAGCATCTGATACACTAAAAAAGGCGTTCCTTTTCCATCTTTAGCTTTTAAAAAATTTACCCTGTCATTGTGAATGGAAGCGACGAAACCGCCGAAGCTTCGGCAGATCTTCTGCGCCTCTTGGAAGTTTGTGGGAGTCTTGGCGACCTGTAATGGCAACGCTCAAATAAATATTATTTTCTCGCGCAGGGCTCATTACATTTAGATAGTAAGTTAGAATGCAGCTATAAAAAAGATTATGAACCACACCTCGAAGCATATTCCATCATCCCTATCGTCGAGGAACGCATCACAACCATCAGGCGACGGGAAGGGCTGATCGAGTTGCGTGGTGCAGTAGATGTTGGTCTTGTACGTTTGCTGCCCGTTGCAGACTGCAAAATTATGAATCGATTTCGTTTTGTAAATTCTTCTTCTTTCAGCTCTTGTGAACTGAAGCGATGGTATTATCATATTTGTGCTGTTTACATCTATCTTCTGAGTACTTAAGATGTTCAAGAACTAGGTTAACTTAAGATGTTCAGCATTTCATTCGACTCACTGAAATCCCAGCTTCCATCCTCCAAGATGTCCCAACTGCACCCGCCCTTGCACTGTTTGTCCAGAGCTGAAAACAGTTATCTTTTTTCTTGGATAATGCACAGATTCAATCATTTGAGAAACCCAACCTGCATGGTACTTGGGCGGTCTGTAATCCAACGGAGTTCCGTCTGTCCATCTCCACTTGGTTTCGCCCTTTGCGCACACCAGGCCTTCAAAATTCAGAACTAAGTAGAGCTTTCGTCATTCAAGTGGGCGAGAGAGAGTGCCAAATAATATCTAAATAAAATCGTAAATCAGTTACCGATCACCAGCCAGCCACGCGCCGCCCAGTACTGATTTTGCTGAAAGGGCTTCATTCTTAGAGACGGTAAGAGGCATAATGAGAGAGAAGCAATAAGTATGCGTCGATAAATGCACAAAAAACGATCAGATAGCTCACCTCGGCATTGTGAATCGTCACCGGCAGTGCGTCAATCTCCCCGCACGAGCTAATGGCCGTGTTGACCGCGCGTTCGTCCCAGTACAGATTCAGCGTCTTGTAGTATCTGAATGGGCACATGCGAATATGAATTGCTTTTAGAAACTTCTGCATTTGGGAATTGTCTAAAATAGTTAACAATAAAAATAGTTTCTCGTTCGTTGTACTAATAAAAAAAAATCTGACGTCGATCATGTTCAGAATCTTCATGAGCGGTATGCTATTTCGATTTGGGAAGAGAAATGAGGAGAGATATAAGAAGAGATAGGCAACCGAACCCGCGACACTGCCCATTGGCGACCACATCGAATCCCTGCGGGCAAGCGCGCACGTCGGCGAGGTCGAGCTCTGTATCGAGTGTTTATTTTCAAAAACCGAATTGTCATGATATCTATTCTCCGAATTTAAATCATGTTCAATAGTTGTCTGAAGAACCTTTTTACGACAACCAACTCACGTAAAACTGAGAGGAAGACAAGGAGACCCAGCATGTCGCACGAAGCTAATGCGAAATGAGCACACACATTTCTTATCATGTATTCGTCTTATTCCGGAAATGATCTAATAGATGTCGGGTCATGGATGTCGATGTATTGGGACAGAGAAGGATTTCCAGACTACGGTCTCTCAATTCCGCCTGCTCTCTTGTCGTTCTGGGAGCTATGAGGCTTCTTCGAATGGTGATAAGAGTCAGCAGAGGGTAAATATTGTGCATAGGCTAATATTGGAGTCTGGCACAGACTGATAAGTTTGAAAGAAAAAGAGCCGTTGTTGAATTCTTTCATTGAAACGTTGTCACTGATTTAAGATGATATGCTGAATTCTTTATTCATGTTCGCATTAATTCTCTTCTTGTCCATGTTAAACTCCTCGGAAAGTCATCTAAAAATGTTTCTTCGATTGTTGAAAGAGTGGTTTCTGCTTACCAACATTCCGCGCACATTCACTCCACCATTGGGCTGCCACGAAACTCTCACGAAATTAGAGGAATCCGTGGTGTACGTTTTGTCATTGATCTCTCCCGTTACGCTGAACAGTGTTGCTTCCATGATATAATAAATTAGACTCACTTAGCGACAACTTTTCCGGAGATGTAATTATCGAAGAGGACGAGATTGTCACAGCAGGAATTTGCCTCGAGCAGGAGAATCTAAAGTTTTCGAGGTGGAGTTACTAAATAGAAATATAAGTGCTTGCCTGAACTTCAACTCTCTTCCCTTCATCGACCATCAGCAGGAAGTCACACGGAGTCGAGGCGTCGAAGGGGAAACCGGGTGAGAAGATCTGAATTATTTATTGTTGATTGACTAGAGTTACGGTCAATCTAGATGAATAATATACACTCCATAATTATTCTTATCACTTGACATGATAAGAGAAGCTGGCGCTTCTGCACCTCTCCGGACAACACACTTTTTGCAATTGCAATATTCCTAATCGAATTACTCTCCTCGTCTCTCCTCTCCTCCCTCCCCGCATTCTCTCCCCTATCACTCACTTTGAGCAGTCGTCACTAAATCATCACTCTCTCAAATCAACACTCTCTAACATCGATTTACATCCATTCAATTTATCTCGGGGGTAAATAAAAGAACACAATTCGCTCTTTCCACTTCAGTCCAGCGCTCTCCCTCCTGGAGGAGAGTGCGGGGAGCCTCGGGCCCCATTGGACAGTCTACCCTCCCTAAGAGGGCGACCCCTTTGCAGAGGGGTAATCTGCAAACGCAAAACATTCTGCAAAATTGGTTGTCCGGAGAGGTGCAGAAGTGCCGAGAAGCTCACTCACAATGTCTCCCTCGTTCCACGGGCCGGACGTGCACGCCGGCGTGGGGAAGTTCTCTAAACTATTTGACGATCTGTTTAGAATCGATCGTTGAAACGTACGAGGTCTAATACACGCCACTGATTGTTTCGTGGAACAATCCGTGTTCACCCACTGCCCGGAGGTGCCTTGAGTGTCCATCGCCAGACAAGTACCGAGACCGGCGATGGGGAAGCCTTGAATGATTAAAGTTCTTTCTATTCCTTGCATTTAACTACCATATCGTCAGGACGTTCCTAGATCTGATACGCTGCTATACAATAGGCGAAACTGACTAACCAGGATAGAAGTTGTTGTAGTCCATATCCGATCCGTCAATCCATCCGAACTTGTTATCGCTTCCCGACATGGCGCCAAGGAAGAGTCCGCTCACTTGACCCCGGGAGACGGCCAGTCGACGAACGAACGAGTTTGCCTGGAATTTCTTCCCTACATTCAATCAAAAATGATCGTCTGTTAATATCGCAATGTGGAATGGAAGGACTTACATTCTGACTGTGAATTGTTGCGAGATCAGCTCCGAAATTCCGACAGATTCTCTGAGCGTCTCGCCAGTTTTGCGCGATCTCGCCGATCTAGAAGGAAAAATTAATAAACTCCTTTGTTGTACCCATGAGAACTGAAGAATTCGTAGAAAATAGTGATGTTTGGTAGCCAAGTTTTTCGCTGACCTGATGGCACACCCCGTCTTCCTTATCATCTGCAAACACTAGTTATTTGCATAGCAAAAGTTAAAACTCTGGATATATTTACTCATTACTCTCAAATTCTATTCAAAAGCATGCTGTACATTATATTGGCACTATTGACTACCTGATAGCACACTCCATCTTCCTTATCATCTTCAAAACTCTCGCAACCATCGTCCGCGGGCGTCGGCTGTTGCAGTTGAGTGGTGCAGAACACATCGACTGTGAGGGTGGAGAAGCGGCCACACCCTGGAATTGATATATTTCATTAAAACATTTGTGATTAGGAGCGTAATTTTGAATACTTCTCATTTGCTCTTTTGTATTTTGTGCATGCGAGGAGCAAAGTGAACCTATTAGTGTTGCACTTTTTGATCAAGAAAAAAGAAGAAGCATTCACCTTGCATCCAGTATCCCGATCCATCCGTTGTCAGCAACCAAGAGCATCCGGTAGAGCATCGATCATCCAGTGCTGAAAGCATGCATTGCATGAAATCCATGTAGAAAAGTAAATAAACATCTCCGAATAAAAGGCGAATAAACGTGATCGTCGCGTAAAAATGTGCAATAGTTAGAGGAAAGAGTACCTCGATGATATTGGCCCTTTGGGGGCTTGTAGCCTAGTGCCGAACCGTCGGTCCACTCCCATTGCTTGGACTTGGAGTTGCACGTCAAAGCTGATATTTATGTTGTTCATAGGATCAAAGGATCCCCTCACCTAGCACAAAGTATTGATTCTCGCTCTTCTGTGCGCTCCAGTATGACTGCTCCTGAATGAATCAAAATGAGATTTATCGATAAAAAAAATCTCACTTCTTCATTACGAATGATCACTGGTTGTCCTTGGATCTCGCTGCACTTGGAGATGGAAGTGGTCAGAATGTCATCCCATGGTTTAGTGATGGTTGAGTATTGTCCTCTGCATTGTCCGTCGCGAACGAGGGCGAATCCACCAGGACATGAGGCGTGAATGATTTCTGAAATAGTGATGGCAATACGAATCAAGCGAACGACTTCAAGGAAAAAGTTGTAGTCAACTTTTGAAGTGTAGAGAATGAGCCCAACTATCTTGCGTGAAAAAAGGAGATTGTTGTCTAGAATTTTCTCAAACGGAAAACACTCACGCAATATGGAGAAGAGAAGAAGAACCAGCTTCTTCATGCCCATCTAGGATGAGAACCTCGAGGTTGAAGATCGATCTAGCGAGCCAGCAGCTTCATTGTTCTTATCACTCATTTATGGTCGTGAAATGATGTGGGATGGAGGGTGCACGGAATGCAAAATACATCGAATTCACTACAACTTATGCTTGCAAAATGATAATCGTGAAATTTAATCATCGATAGGTGGTTGTACATAATGATAAAATACGAAATTAGGTAAAATTAACTTCATGAAGATTTACACTCCGCGGTAAGTTATCTGAAGAGCAATGTGAGCTAATTATTTTTTTTGCAAGAATTCCCTTCTCGCACGATTGATTACAAATGTATGGGGAATACGGCTTGATCAAGGCACTCCGCGGAAGGTCATCTTCAACGAAATTCATTAATTTATAATAATTGTCAACGTTACCATAGCTCCTCGCACATTCACACCGCCATTGGGACGCCACGACACTCTCATGTAGTTGGATGAGCTTGTAGTGTATTTTTTGTTGTTGATCTCTCCGGTCAAACTAAAATTCAAGAATTTTTCAGCTGTCCGAAAATATAAAAAAATGTCACTTGGCAACTACCGTTGATCCGAAGTAGTTTTCGAAAAGGACAAGTTGATCGCAGCAAGAATTCGCCTCGAGTACGAAAATCTGGAAATGCTTCTTATTGAATCCGTGGGCTCTTTATATCAAGGCATATTCCGTCAGCTCAATATGCTTTGAAATAAAGAGGGGCTCACATTTCGAGCTCTACTATGGCATAAAGAGAAGAAGCATGTCGAACCTCAACTTCGACTTTCTTCCCTGTGTCAACAGAGATGATAAAATCACAAGGAGCGAAGGCGTCGTATGGATATCCCGGTGTACTAATCTGGACAATTATCGGATTTTTAGCAGTTTAACCACTCGAAATACTGGAATTATCTCACTTTCGCATTTAACTTTCACGATGTACCAAATTCCATGAATTTGATACCCAAATACAGTCAATTTCATTCATTTCACTATCATTATTGTTATTAAAGTCAATCCTTAATACCCCTCATGTACGTACCGTACTGCTGACGCGGTCCTGGTCATCCCAAGCCGCGATTTGTAGTGTGGTGCGACATGCCCTTCTGTCTTTTACCCCCTGGCATTCTCCCGCCATCTCTAACCCTCTGGCGTCTCTCGGCTAGACACTCTCTCACCAAGAGCCCGCGAGGCGTGTGCGCGCTCTAGCCCCGCCCCTTCCCTCCTCTGCCTCGTGCGAGGGAGAGAGGTCACTTGAGTTGGTGAGCGGGTGGTGCACTGCCGCCCCTCCCTTCCTTTGCTCATTTCACCCATTTTGTCGTGTCGATCACCTGTCACACGTCCAATCTCTCACTTCAAGGGTTGTGGAGGAGTCGATCCCCTACTTCACTTCAATCGGTCACTCAACTCGCTAGCCATCAACTACAACGCCGATCACACGGCATCCACGGTGTTAAAGGTTGGTCATTCCATCCATCAAACATTTCCCATTTATTCCCCCATTTCATCATAGACTCCATAGTATTTCCTTGTAAGAGCAATTAATAAATATTATCGTTGATTGTTCCTTTCACTTCACACCACAAACCAACACAACTTTATCCATCTCGGGGTAGAGTTGCGTACACACGATATCTTGAGCTTTAAAACTCACAATTTGTTCTTCCTGCCATGGGCCAGAAGGGCAGGTAGTAGAATAGTTCGCTGAAAAGTATATTTGGGAAAAATACATGTTATTCCATGGAGTGTTATCGAGAAATGCCGAGAAAACCGACCCTGTTTTCCCAAGACTCTCTCTCGATAGAGTTGGCAAATTTTGGTCTCTAATAGTCTGCGATAGGAAAGGGGTCGGCATTCTCGATACCGAATCTTCTTTCCTATGATCACTAGAGTTCGAAATACGGCTCGACGTCTCTTCATTTCGCACACTCTCTCGCCTCTCTGACCGGTGAGAGAGCGTGGAAAATGAAGAGACGATTACCCGGATTTCGAACGCAAATACGCACGTTGTCGCTCGCATGAAACAGCCAAGTTTGATGAGCAATCGACATTGGCCCAATTCCCAGACGAACTCTCAGTGTCCATCAGAAGACAATCGCCGAGACCGTAGGCAGGAAATCCTTCAAAATATTTATTGCTAAAGCAATTTGTTGTTTGTGTGAGTGTGTTGTAAACCTGGGTAAAAGTTGGCATAGTCCCACGGCGATCCATCGATCCAGTGAAAATAATTCGAATTTTTCATGGTGGCACCGAGGAATACGCCATTCAGTTCGCCTTGCGAAACTGCCAATCGTCGAAGGAATGAATTTGCCTGCATTAGTCTCGGGGTAAAAGCATTCGGACAAAAACAACCTGCGACGAATGGATTGATGCGACATCAGCTCCGATATTTCTGCACTGTTTTTGAGCCTCTTGAAAGTTCTCTGAAGTAGAGCTGACCTGTAAAATGTAGAGTTATCACATCCCGGAAATTAGGAGAAACCTGATAGCACACATCCGCATCGAATTCGATGCAATCTTCGTCGGAGCGTTCGAGTTTTTTAAGTTGAACTGAGCAGAAAATATCCCCAGTGAACAAATCAGTTCCTCTGCCTGCAGTAAAAAAAATTTTAATAACGTCTCTATATCGCGTCGTAAACATCATATACGAAACTATATGATGCGCGAAAAACGCAATTTCTCACCAGCACCCCAATCGCCATTGCCTTTCACTATGAAAGTGTATCCATTTACGCAGTTCATATCCAACACTGTAAATCCATTAATTATGTATTTAGGGAACACGAATTTCGAATTTTACTTGTAGGAAAAGTGCTTGGCCTATAATTCACAGCCGATCCGTCAATCCACTCCCATTTTTTAGTTGAAGAATTGCAAATAACCCCTAAATATATTTAATTAATGCGCAGAATTTCAATTTCTTTAGTTCACCAAGCGCTACATAGTGATTCACCGTGGTGCCTAAAGCGGCAACACCTGTCCAGTAAGACTGTTGCTGAAAAATATTTAGCAATAATGATCGTCAAAGTCGAATCGAATAGTCAAAGTCGAATAAGAAAAAGTCGTATCATCGTCTCACTTCATCATTGCGAATAATCACGGGCTGTCCTTGAATTTGGTTGCACTCCGAAATTAACAAACTTGTCCACGTATTCCAGGAGACTTGTTCTGGGCCATTCTGATTGTATTTTCCTCTGCACTCTCCATTACTCACTAACTCGAAGCTCTGAGGACAAGAGCAGGTAACCGTATCTGAAAGCCGGAAATACAAGCACGTGCAATAGGTTTACGAATCGGTACTATTGATATGTAAAGACATGAGGAACTGTTATTCTTATGCCTACTTTCAAATATTCATTATTTGAACGCAAGTAAAATAACAGCAGTAAACAAATACGTAAACTCACGGATTACTATGAAGAATAACAGAAGTCTCCACATCTCGACTGATAGATGTGAAATGTGAGTGAAGAGGATGAAAGCGAGCAAATCAAACTGCTAATCTTATCACCAAACACTGTGATCAAAAGCCCGACAAAAACCACATCGTGATGCAAGCTAAGCAGATTTTACCTGTTCTGTCGAATGTCGCGTTTCAACGAGGATTGGGCTCATAAAATAACAATTTTCTTTGTGCGCCACTGATCAATCACAATACTGGCAAATTTTCAATGAAAAATATAATATTACAAAAGAGTATTAGAAAGAAACGCCAACAGTAAACGCATTGAAATGAACCAGGTTCTTGACATTAATGTATTGAGTCACTGACGAAGCAGAGAACACTACGCAAGCCGCGCCTTGTAAGTAATCATTCCATCCACCGTAGGAGTTTCACGATCGATCAATCGGTGAGAATATAAGAAGTTATAGTCGGCCCGATCAACATTTTAAAATTTACTCCAAGAAGTCTGCGGTGAGGTGCTCCATCATCTATCTTCTCATCACTAATTTTATGATTATGTTTGCATGCAAGAAAAGAGGTTTAGATCTCGCTGTTTGTCTCTCGTAGGCGGAATAATAGTGAGACATCGGTGATAACGATCATTCCGATTGCATTTATTGCTCAACATTTTCCTGATTAACACATTGATAAAACATGCTTTCTCTCATAATTTTCTCTTCAATACTTCATATTATCATTACTCCTTAATAAAGGAGAGAGGCCTCCCGATGTATGTTTGTCCACCTAGGCGAGAGTGCCAGAGAAACTCTCTAGGGCAGAGACGCAGAGGGAACAAGTGTAAACAAGTCGCCCCCCCCCCCTCAAGTACAGTAACCCTGACTACCGTATACCTACCGTAACCCTGACTACCGTATACCTACCGTAACCCTGACTTCCATATACCTACCGTAACCATAACTACCGTATACCTTCCGTAACCCTGACTACCGTATACCTACCGTAACCCTGACTACCGTATACCTACCGTAATCCTAACTACCTTACACCTACCGTAACCCTGACTACCGTACACCTACCGTAACCCTGACTACCGTATACCCACCGTAACCCTGACTAACATATACCTACCGTAACCATAACTACCGTATACCTTCCGTAACCCTGACTACCGTATACCTACCGTAACCCTGACTACCGTATACCTACCGTATACCTACCGTCATTATTACTCCTTAATAAAGGAGAGAGGCCTCCCGATGTATGTTTGTCCACCTAGGCGAGAGTGCCAGAGAAACTCTCTAGGGCAGAGACGCAGAGGGAACAAGTGTAAACAAGTCGCCCCCCCCCCCCCCCCCCCTCAAGTACAGTAACCCTGACTACCGTATACCTACCGTAACCCTGACTACCGTATACCTACCGTAACCCTGACTACCATATACCTACCGTAACCATAACTACCGTATACCTTCCGTAACCCTGACTACCGTATACCTACCGTAACCATAACTACCGTATACCTACCGTATACCTACCGTAATCCTAACTACCTTACACCTACCGTAACCCTGACTACCGTACACCTACCGTAACCCTGACTACCGTATACCCACCGTAACCCTGACTACCATATACCTACCGTAACCATAACTACCGTATACCTTCCGTAACCCTGACTACCGTATACCTACCGTAACCCTGACTACCGTATACCTACCGTATACCTACCGTCATTACTCCTTAATAAAGGAGAGAGGCCTCCCGATGTATGTTTGTCCACCTAGGCGAGAGTGCCAGAGAAACTCTCTAGGGCAGAGACGCAGAGGGAACAAGTGTAAACAAGTCGCCCCCCCCCTCAAGTACAGTAACCCTGACTACCGTATACCTACCGTAACCCTGACTACCGTATACCTACCGTAACCCTGACTACCATATACCTACCGTAACCATAACTACCGTATACCTTCCGTAACCCTGACTACCGTATACCTACCGTAACCATAACTACCGTATACCTACCGTATACCTACCGTAATCCTAACTACCTTACACCTACCGTAACCCTGACTACCGTATACCCACCGTAACCCTGACTACCATATACCTACCGTAACCATAACTACCGTATACCTTCCGTAACCCTGACTACCGTATACCTACCGTAACCCTGACTACCGTATACCTACCGTATACCTACCGTCATTACTCCTTAATAAAGGAGAGAGGCCTCCCGATGTATGTTTGTCCACCTAGGCGAGAGTGCCAGAGAAACTCTCTAGGGCAGAGACGCAGAGGGAACAAGTGTAAACAAGTCGCCCCCCCCCTCAAGTACAGTAACCCTGACTACCGTATACCTACCGTAACCCTGACTACCGTATACCTACCGTAACCCTGACTACCATATACCTACCGTAACCATAACTACCGTATACCTTCCGTAACCCTGACTACCGTATACCTACCGTAACCATAACTACCGTATACCTTCCGTAACCCTGACTACCGTATACCTACCGTAATCCTAACTACCTTACACCTACCGTAACCCTGACTACCGTACACCTACCGTAACCCTGACTACCGTATACCTACCGTAACCCTGACTACCGTAAACCTAACGTAACCGTGACTGAGGAAACCTCCAGAACCTTCTAGAATGTTCGAAAATGAAGAGAAAGTTCCAGAACCTTCTAGAATGTTCGAAAATGAAGAGAAAGTTCTAGAACCTTCTAGAATGTTCGAAAATGAAGAGAAAGTTCTAGAACCTTCTAGAATGTTCGAAAATGAAGAGAAAGTTCTAGAACCTTCTAGAATGTTCGAAAATGAAGAGAAAGTTCTAGAACCTTATAGAAAGGGCTAAAACTTTCGAGAGAGCTTCAGTTTTGTAGTGTCAAGTGCGATTAAGTTCAAAAAAATTAAGATTACCGTGCAAAATCACTAATTCGGAAATTAATCAGTTTGCGATTCGCAGAAAATTCGAGAATATTCTGGAATTTTCTAAGGAAAAGTGATATAAGAAAGTCACGTGACTCGATCAATAATTAGTCAACAATAGTCAACAATGGACCCGTCCATGTCGCCAATCAATGCATCAACTTCGTCTCCTCCTTCTCAACAGTCATCTCTCGATGCACCACCATCTACTCCTATCTCTCAGCAGCCCATCGCGAGGAGGACTCGATCAAAAATCAGGTTAGTTCCAGTTTAATTTCATTTCGATTTGTCGCAACCTGCATCTCCTCCCTGTCTTCGAAGTTCTTTGAAATACTAATGAAACCCGTGCTTTGTGTATTTCTACAACATCGTTCACGAAACTAATTTGGAAATTTCGTAGCGTGTAACAAATTTAATGAATAGGGGTTTTTTTTAGAAAAACTTCAGCTGCAGAGAGGAAGAGAGCTGCCCGTGAGAACGAATCGCAAGAAGATCGCGCAGCGAGACTTGCAGCTCAGAGAGAAATGACAAAGAGGAGGAGAGCAACAATGACAGATGAGCAAAAGGAGGAAGAGAGAATGGCGAATCAAGAGAGAGTGAGAAGAATAAGGGAGAACGAAACGGAAGAGGAACGAGAGAAACGGAATCTGGAAAACAGGGAGCGGAGGAGGCAAAGAGAGGAGGAAGAGGGAATCGAAGAGCGCGCTGCTCGAACGGAAGCTAACACAACCAGTCATCGGATCAATTACAGTGCAGGTGTGTTCCTAATTGAGATTCATTCGTTGAATATCGTCACATCACATTTCCTTATGATTTCAGAAGCACAAAGACAAGCGCGTGTGCGAAGACGATCCCTTCCCTTATCGAATGCCGTGCCCCACTATCTCGGTGCAATGGACAAGGAGTGCACCAACTGCAAAGCTCTCTTCTTCTCAGGTATGCTCCTTTGCGCCATGATATGTGACACTATGTTATGTGAACCTGAGATGCGCATACCGTAATCTCTAACGGTCTATTTTCCGCTACAGGTGAAGTGAAACCTCCATTCGATCACATCAATCAGTGCTGCAACTTTGGATTGGTAGAGATCGAAAACAAATTTGATCGTTACCCCGCTCTACTCCATTCTCTCCTCACTGAGGATAACCCATCGGCACGGAACTTCCGGCAGAACATTCGCCAGTTCAACTCGGCCCTTTCTATGGCATCAATGGGAGCTCAATTCGATGTCCCAAGGGGTCACGGTCCATACTGTTTCCGTATTCATGGGCAGGTGTACCATCTAGCCGGACCCCTTCATCCAGAGCCTGGCCAGAGACCATCTTATGGCCAGATCTATATTCTGGACACTGCTCAAGCTGCCAACGAAAGACTAGGCAATCCTGCAAATGCCAACTGTGACCCTCAAGTGATGGAAGAGCTGAGTGGTCTTATCGAAAGGAATAATCCGTATGCAGAGGCATACAAGATGATGGCTGAAGTAGTAGAGGAGGAGGAGAGGAATGCCATCGTGCAGGGAAGGACTGCCGCTCCCGTCCGAATGATCTTTGATCCAAATAGTACTCAAGATCCCCGTAGATACAACGTGCCGCAGGCTAACGAAGTGGCTGTTGTGTATGTAGGGGAAGATGAGGATGTTCCGGCCACTCGATCACTGGCCATTCATCCTCGAGGAGGAGGATTGAGACAGATCCGTGATATCGATAAGATCTGTGATCCCTTCACGTACCCGATCTTCTTCCCCACTGGAAAAGACGGATGGCATCCTGACCTACGAAAGAAGCCATCGGGAAGGAAAAGGACTCGAATCTCACAGAAGGAATACTACTGCTACATGTTCATGGCTCGGGACAATATCTTCAACCCTCTCCATGCCGGTCGAGCCCTCTTCCAGCAGTACGCCGTGGATTCCTGGGTCAAGGTGAGCATTCTTTCTCATGGCAAATTCAGAGACCACTATTTGTTTTCCAAGTTCTCTTTACCAGTTGCAGATTGAACAGAATCGGTTGAATTACTGTCGCACACACCAGACCGAGCTTCGGAGCGACTCATACCGTGCTGTTCAGGTCAGCTATTTTAAACCCTAGCCGAACGCAATTGAACGTTATTTTGATTCAGGACTATCTAGCAGGGGAAACGGATCTTCCTGGAACCAGGATTATCCTCCCTTCCTCCTAGATGACTGTTGAGAAGGAGGAGACGAAGTTGATGCATTGATTGGCGACATGGACGGGTCCATTGTTGACTATTGTTGACTAATTATTGATCGAGTCACGTGACTTTCTTATAACACTTTTCCTTAGAAAATTCCAGAATATTCTCGAATTTTCTGCGAATCGCAAACTGATTAATTTCCGAATAAGTGATTTTGCACGGTAATCTTAATTTTTTTGAACTTAATCGCACTTGACACTACAAAACTGAAGCTCTCTCGAAAGTTTTAGCCCTTTCTAGAAGGTTCTAGAACTTTCTCTTCATTTTCGAACATTCTAGAAGGTTCTAGAACTTTCTCTTCATTTTCGAACATTCTAGAAGGTTCTAGAACTTTCTCTTCATTTTCGAACATTCTAGAAGGTTCTAGAACTTTCTCTTCATTTTCGAACATTCTAGAAGGTTCTAGAACTTTCTCTTCATTTTCGAACATTCTAGAAGGTTCTGGAACTTTCTCTTCTCATTTTCGAACATTCTAGAAGGTTCTAGAACTTTCTCTTCATTTTCGAACATTCTAGAAGGTTCTAGAACTTTCTCTTCATTTTCGAACATTCTAGAAGGTTCTAGAACTTTCTCTTCATTTTCGAACATTCTAGAAGGTTCTGGAACTTTCTCTTCTCATTTTCGAACATTCTAGAAGGTTCTAGAACTTTCTCTTCATTTTCGAACATTCTAGAAGGTTCTAGAACTTTCTCTTCATTTTCGAACATTCTAGAAGGTTCTGGAACTTTCTCTTCATTTTCGAACATTCTAGAAGGTTCTGGAACTTTCTCTTCATTTTCGAACATTCTAGAAGGTTCTGGAACTTTCTCTTCATTTTCGAACATTCTAGAAGGTTCTGGAACTTTCTCTTCATTTTCGAACATTCTAGAAGGTTCTAGAGGTTTCTCTTCATTTTCGAACATTCTAGAAGGTTCTGGAACTTTCTCTTCATTTTCGAACATTCTAGAAGGTTCTGGAGGTTTCTCTTCATTTTCGAACATTCTAGAAGGTTCTGGAGGTTTCTCTTCATTTTCGAACATTCTAGAAGGTTCTGGAGGTTTCTCTTCATTTTCGAACATTCTAGAAGGTTCTGGAGGTTTCCTCAGTCACGGTTACGTTAGGTATACGGTAGTCAGGGTTACGGTAGGTATACGGTAGTCAGGGTTACGGTAGGTATACGGTAGTCAGGGTTACGGTAGGTGTACGGTAGTCAGGGTTACGGTAGGTGTAAGGTAGTTAGGATTACGGTAGGTATACGGTAGGTATACGGTAGTCAGGGTTACGGTAGGTATACGGTAGTCAGGGTTACGGAAGGTATACGGTAGTTATGGTTACGGTAGGTATATGGTAGTCAGGGTTACGGTGGGTATACGGTAGTCAGGGTTACGGTAGGTGTACGGTAGTCAGGGTTACGGTAGGTGTAAGGTAGTTAGGATTACGGTAGGTATACGGTAGGTATACGGTAGTCAGGGTTACGGTAGGTATACGGTAGTCAGGGTTACGGAAGGTATACGGTAGTTATGGTTACGGTAGGTATATGGTAGTCAGGGTTACGGTAGGTATACGGTAGTCAGGGTTACGGTAGGCATACGGTAGTCAGGGTTACTGTACTTGAGGGGGGGGGGGCGACTTGTTTACACTTGTTCCCTCTGCGTCTCTGCCCTAGAGAGTTTCTCTGGCACTCTCGCCTAGGTGGACAAACATACATCGGGAGGCCTCTCTCCTTTATTAAGGAGTAATGATAGTCTACCATAATTCTCTCATGCTCTTCATGCAATCTGACTCGAATACGTGTGTTAATAGCAGTTATATTTTATTATTATATTTGTTACTTTTTATTGGATTTTATTCGACAACTTCTCAGTGAGTCAGTCAGTCGACAACAACTACTTGAACGCTATCAATTCCATTCTTCATATTATCATTTACAAAAGTTTCTCGATGCGAATATGCTGCTCTTTGGGCACGAGAATTGTGCTCTGAGGTCGTTCCAGGTCGATCTCCTCTCCTTCACAAGAAGATATACGGAAGTGCTGGAAGGTGGCGGTCAGACCGAGGAAGAGCTCGACACGGGCGATTCCTGTGAAATATTTATTGGATTAGATACAATTTGTTTCTAGGGAAAGTTCATGGCGTAAGGTGATTGAGACATGGAACCGAAAAACGATGTATCCCCCGCCCTCACCTTCACCCGCACACGCTCGCTTGCCGATCGAGAAGGGAACCGTGTGATCGACGAGGTCCTGCACATTATTATTGAGTGAAATGCGGAAAAATTTGGGCTCCGGCCGGATGAGAACCTACTATCGATTAAAAATCCTAAATTATTATCCCACAAGTTCTGAAGTACCTTGTTGAGCGTGATGCCGTCCTCCTGGAGATATCTCTCGGGCCGAAACGCGTCCGGATCTTCGAAGATCGGATCGTTGGCCATCAGATAGTGAATGTCGCCGTTGACCCACGTGCCCTTCGGGATCGTCTGGCCCTGCAACGATAGTGGCCTGATATATGGATGGCACAGTTATCCGGGACCCCGAACCGTTTTCCTATCCCGGTAAAAAGGTAAAGTTGCTTCCACAATCAAGGCGATTTTACAGTTGTCTTGAGACAACCACGCCTGGTGGTGTACACAGGTAAGGCCAGGTACGGAGAGGCCAGAGTGATCCCTTGTTGGCCAGACTTCTAGGACACGTTTACCTTTCGTAACCTAGCTTACTGCCAATTTGACGACCCCTGGGGGATAGCAAGGCAGTCGGCAAATTCATATCCCGGTAATCAGATGAATTTCATTGAACTGGAGCAATTTGTTGGGAAACGGTCCAATGACATGATATGGGATGTTGTGCGATTGACGTTCCTTACCCTAACGTGCACATCCCTTAATGTCACTCGCAGGAGGTTCGTTTGCAGAATATTGGCGCGTCTCTGCACCTCAAGCACGCACGCGCGAGCATACGGCATCTGAAAGCAACCTCTTGATCTGATCGTACGTAAGTGCTAAGTACCAAGCACTAATTTCTTAAGACACTAAGGTATTCGTAAGGTACCTTGGTCTGATCGGCCATCTCCGGCAGTCTGTCTTTGCCGACAACGTCGAGGATCTCCTTGCGCAGGCGGTCCTGCAAAGATCGTTTTTACCTCTCCGGAAAACGTGGAATAAATATCAACGTGGATGTTTGATCAGCCCAATACCACAGAACCAATTAAATTTAAGTTTCGAAATTGAAGATCTTGATATTTGATATTGGATTCCAAAATTGCCGCAGCATAAGAGAAAATACGGAATCAGGGGGGAAGGGAAGGGAGGTAATGCAAAAATTTCGGGTATGCTTCATCATGTTTCGCAGCATCGACCAAGGGAGGAGGTGCGGGACTGTACACATTTCTCACCTGCTTGTCTTGGTGCTTTGCAAGGAAGAGAATGGCCCATCTCAGCGTTGTCGTCGTCGTTTCCATGCCTGCGATTTGAGTTCGAAATACGGGTTGTCGTCTCTTCATTTCCCACACTCTCTCGCCTCTCTGACCGCTGAGAGAGCGTGGGAAATGAAGAGACGATTGCCCGTATTTCGAACTCTACCTGCGATGAAGAAGTCGGAGCACGTCGCGAGCAGATTCGGAAGGCTGAAATCAGTCCATTCATCATTTCAGGTTGCCTAGATAAGAATGGGGCGAAAATTGAGCGATTTGTCCGGTATAGGTCATCCTTCGCCTTTGCTGCAGAGGACGGTGTCGTGTAGCTGATGCTCGTGGATAAGATAGAAAAGCGAGAATAGAGAAGCCACGACTATCAGACTGTTCACATTGGAAAAAAGCCAGGAGTCAGGAGAATAGCAGCAAGTTAGCGCTGTGCGACAGAAACATACTAGAGTTCGAAATACGGGTCGCCATCTCTTCATTTCACGTGCTCTCTCACCGGCTCAGAGAGGTGAGAGTGTGTGTGAAATGAAGAAACGGCGACCCTTGAATTTCGAACTCAAAAACGTACTCGAGAAAGGCGTTCCCGCCTTGTTCCATGCGCTGCTTGTACGCGTGCACGAAGCAGGTTGGCTCGTCCTCAACGTTGTACTTCGCCAGCACCGCATCCACGTTCTCGATAACGTACGCGTTCAACTGCAAGTGCATTAAGAGTATTTTGAATTGACGAACGTTCGATGAGCAGTACAAACGCACGATTGCTGTATATGTTTCCCTTTAGGAGCAGCAATTTGAAACGACTAGCAAGCGAGCGAAGGAATGCTATTCAGAACGGTTTACGCAATTCGGCTTTGCTAACAAGCCGTAAGTACTAATTTGTCGACAACTAAACGCTAAGAAGATCTCAACAAGACCACCGTCACAGAGTATGAAGATCCCTGTCCCCTCCCTATAGATGTTTCCTCCTGCATTGCCTTGATGTCAGGATAAAAGTATCAAAGTATTTCTTAAACATTTAAGTATTTAAGTATTACTGACCTTCTGCTGGGCGCGAATGACTTTGCCCGCGGCGAGTTCTCCGAGCAGCGGTAGTTCGAGCAGTTTCGGGAAGAACATGGCGAGCAGAAAGCCCGGATGCTTCATCATCTCCTCGATCATCTGGACGAATGGGTTTAAGGTGAAGAATTCCTCGTACTCTCTCACCGGTCAGAGTGGCGAGAGAGTATGTGATATGGGGAGACGGATTCTTTATCCTGACAGCCCTATTATGAATTCGTCTAGGAATGTCTTGACAAGAAATTTACTCATTTCGCAAACTCAACGCATTTCTACTGTATTTTGGTTTAAAAACGGATTCCGTTTGCCGCCTATTTTTAGTAATTATTCTTTAAAAAATTTTCAATTTCGCTGCTCGGCTTCACTAGTTTCGTTGGCCGTCTATGTACCTTCTCAAATCCGTGCACATAGTCCATGAGCGGCTTGCAACTCTCGTATTTGTACCGATATGCGAAGATAATCTCGTTGATCACGTTGGCGACCATGACCTGAATCGATTTTAATATATAATAATATAGTATAATTATTTGAAGGGTTTCAGCCTGCCCTTCGTCAACGATGAACCTTCACTGAAACCTATTTGTTGTATAGTTAATAAGTATTCTGTATTTTATGCTAGTTAATAAGGTGACCTGGCGAACCCCGACTACGGTAGTCGCAATTCATACCCCAATGCTCCCACCACGATTCCACGATTCGTGACTAACTACCGTATTCTCTGTTTACCTCGCGTATTTCGCTTGGCCTAAAAATTCAGTCATCAAGTTGCTATCACCGAAGTACGTCGTGTCCGTATTTCTCTCTTCTGTGAAGAGATCTATCAACTACGTCGCGTCACGGACCATCAACACAAGGCATAAACATTCATAACGCTATTCGTTATGAAGACACCTACCCAGTGGATTAAAAATAACTTTTTAAAGGCCAAGCATTTTAAGGGTCAATCTAATCTCAAAGGGCCAACTTAATCGTAGAGAGCCAAAAATTGACAACGGTAGCTGTACTTTTAACGTGTTTTTATCGAACCTGAATTGGCCATCTCAAACTCGTGCGTTCCTTGTTCTCAATGCTCTCGATGTGCGCGATGTAGTCAGCGATCGATGAGCGCACCTGCAAGCAAATGCCTGTCTGGTTGAGTTCGAAATTCAAGGGTCGCCGTCTCTTCATTTCACGCACTATCTCGCCGCTCTGACCGCTAGGAGTGTGTGAAATGAAGAGACGATTACCCGAATTTTGAACACTATTGTATTTCTCTCTCATTTTGTAATGCTCTCTAGCTGCGCATGACAAGTGAGAGAACACGAAAAATGAGAAGAGTCCGACCGACGATCAAAACTGGGATAATATTTTTCTTTTTTTTTTCGAGATAAGATGAGAAACATATGAGTAATCTGCACAAAGAGAACCAAACGATCACAACAAACATTGTGCGTACAACATTCGCTGACTTCGCTGTTTATTTAGAGCATTTCTTTCGAGATAAGTGGAGAAAGTAATCGGCACACATAGAACCAAACTGGCGGCATAGAACTAGGACAGTGTAGCCTACACTGTATAGGGTGACAAGACAAGCACATTCGTTTCGCTTTGGAGTGTGGAGAAGGGGCACAGTCAGCGAGACGAGAATCAGAGAACAGTGAGAAGGCAGGCAAAAGTTATTTTTGGTCCCTCTGCAAACTTGAAAATTGTATCTTTGATAATAACGGATCAATTCTCTCGTCTCTTCACATTGCCCTCATCCGTCAGTCAATGAAACTAGGGTTGGATATACGATATTCTAAACGTGGCAGGCTTAGCTCCACCTACACGCCCCACACCACTCTCTGCGTTTCGCATGTTCTCTCGCAACTACGGAGAGCCAACCTGCTACGTTTAGAGTTACCTTATTAGAAATGAGTGAGTAATGAAAGAGAGAGAGAGAGAGAGAGAGAGAGAGAGAGGAAAGGTGATGTGTCCAACCTGTGCCTCCATCAGTCCCTTGCCCATTCCGAAATCTCTCATGATCGAAATCGCCGCACGTCGCTGTTCGCGCCAATTCTCCCCGGTCGAGTTAATCACGCCTGATATCACAGCTAACTTATCACATCACATTATCACAGATATTTGCAGCTGGCCTTACCGGCGGGTCCCACCTAGCGTTGTCTTATGACTGTAAAATCGCTGACGCTGATACACCATTGCGATTTTACAGTTATAAGACAGCGCTAGGTTGGGATCCGCTAAACGGACCACATACCCTATTTTTCAGTACCTGCGTTGGGCCCAAATCCGAGTAGCTCCTGCAGTGCCTCCTGCTCGGGTCGGCCGGCGAAATCCTCTCCTGATCATCGGAAAATAACAGCGGGCAAGAAATGTCTGACTCTCTCACTTTCCCATGATCTCTCGCTTCTCTAACTGATCAGAGAATAGAGAATAGGGTGAGGCGCTTGTTCCAGTGTGCACCTCAGTGCAAACCTCCCCCCCCCCCCACTCCCATCCGCAACCAGAACAGGGCATATATATATTCGTCTTAATTTGCTTTTTTCGGAGTGATTACTCAGTCATTGCTGAGTAGGCGTAAGGTACAAACATATTCACACCGAGTTCGATTTCCAGTCTGTGCATCAACCTTCTCTAATAAAGTATTAGTTGCATTTTTATTTCTATATTATCTAATCATCCTTGATCTAGAATTCGCAATACGTGTAATCATCTCTTCATTTCGCACTCTCTCTCGCCTCTCTGACCGGTGTTACCGGCGTCTCTGACGGAGACGAATAGCTGTATTGCGCTACCTTGATCGACGAACGTCTCCTTGAGTAGATCGAAGTCGGTGATTTGAACGAATGGCATCGGGGTGAATACCGTATACATTCCGTGGTACCTCTTGCCTGCAATTTTTGTTTGATTTTTCATTTCACAACGCACTCTCTCGGGAAACACGGAGTGCACTTGCTTACCCAGCCTGTCCAAGTCTTTGTACATCGATTTGAGATTGATCTAGAAAAAGTAGAATACAAATTGAAGCGCAATAATGACCAACCTGCAGCAGATTGCCGATGAATGGCAGAGGGCGGGGTCCCACCGGGAACCGGGCAGTCCATTGGTAGTACGCGAACACGGCCAGGGCCAGCAGTCCGAGCGCAATATAGAGTAGCATGAGACCTTCGCTATGGCAGCCTCGGGACCCGCGCTCCTTGAAAGTTTGAAAGGTTGAAAGGAGATTGGGAATGGAGAATGCACAAAAGCCTGGGCCAAAAAGGAGGAGAGAAGTGCCCGAAGATCGCGCACAACCAGCGAAAAGCACTCGTAGTTGTTATCGGGATGAAGGGAGAGGGAGACGAGAGAGATTTGGTGATGGAGAGAGCGAGACGACGAAGGAGCAAACACAGTGTCGAAAGGGTTCTTTGGGTTCACTGCTCTTTGGCTCTCGCGGAAATCACGTGACTCAGTACGAGTGTGATCCTCTGTCGCAATATGAAAGGATGAATTATTATGGGAGCAAATTCAAACTCTGTCTTGGAGGTCTGCTATTTCAGAATGATGATTATACACTTAATCAGTGGAAGATTTGCTACTGTCGTGGGACGTGAGAAAAGTCAAATTTTCGAACGGAACCTCCGATCCGGTTCAAACCTTGTACTTCATCGGTCACAAATATTACCTTCTAAATTTGGGACCTCTAGCTCCACTAGAAGCGAAGTTACGTAATTTTTCGTAAATTTATTAGGTGTCGGACAACGGCGCTCACTTGAAATTGTGAAATCTATTCGAATGGTCATGGTGTGGATTTTGTATGCCGATGGTTATACTTCTACCACAGAGGATACGAATCGATTCGTACAGCCCTCCTAGGTTAAATAACTAATTTATGACCGCACCACGGCAAAAGTTGCTCGGCGAATGAGCATGTAGACCTAGTCACCTACCACATGGCATTATTCTCCTGAGATTTACCTATCGATCGCTTTCAACAGCAGGGTCTAGCTCAATTTTGAAGAATGTTAGGACGATTCGAAATTTGTCGCTAATCTTTTGCACGGTACTGTATCTAGGCTCCACATCTGGTTGACCGGTGAATTAAAGGATACAAGCCATATACTGAAAAGTTCCTCAAAATTAATGAAACGATCGTGGCAACCAAACGGATTGTTGTATAGAGATGATGGGTACGAATTCGTATTAGAATCAGCCTGATGTAGATATCACTGTAATTGCATGTCCCTGGCTCCAGTGTCGGAAACGTGCATGCGCACGATTTTTCCTCTGTCTACCTCTCCTTTCCACCTCTCCCTCCACTCTATTATCGCGCTGGGAGAGAGAGAGGGGGGGAGGAGAATGAGAAATGGAGCCGAGAGAGAATGAGAGGTGAGGAGGAAAAGAGGATTGCGCCGCAATCCGCTTTTGTGGACCTCTGCTTACCTTTGCGCTCGCATATTCATGGTTTTTACATTATAACCCTAGTTCCCTTTATAATGTAAGTTCTGAGAATATTTTCGTTTCTGCAAATAAAGAAATGTATCATTAGAAATTCGCGGCATTGTGCGAGAAAGGAGGAGACAAAACATGGCGGGAACATAGCCACTGGCATTAGCGCGAAGCGAGTGTACCTGGACACCTCACTATGTTTTTCCAACAATTGATACAATTTGTCGGTAGATCTTACGCGTGCTATTATCCACTTGACGTCAGAAGTCATCATTTTTCTCGCTCACGAATAAATCGTCGCCAGTGAACCCGTCAAGGACAAAGATGACCTTGCTATTTTTCTTCTTTATTCCTCCGCACATTATATGATCAGAAAGTATTGATAAACTTCCGTCGATTTACAGATGGTCTTCACAATGGAGAGGCGAGAGACTTTCTCGTCCGCCCATCGACTGCACTCGCCTGCAATGAGTGACGAGGAGAATAAACAGGTTAGAGGAATAATTAAATTGAATTTTCTAAAATAATTCATAATGTAATCAATTATATTCAGATCTATGGCAAGTGCAATAACCCGAATGGGCACGGCCACAACTACGTGTGGAGAGTTATACTGAAGGGAGAGGTGGATCCAAGGTGATACTTCATTCATATTCGCGTTTTGTCAAAGACGAAATGCCGAAAGAAAATTAAATAGAGGAGAGCAAATTGCGCCCAATCCTCTTTAGTGGATCATTTGCTTTTCTTTGCCTGTGCCTTTTTTGAGATTTTTTTCGGATAGTAACTCATTTTTAGGACCGGCATGCTGTACGACCTTGCCGCTCTCAAGAAACAGATGGCGGAAGTGCTGGACATTGTGGATCACAAGCACCTGGACAAGGATGTGGAGTATTTCCAGACGGTAGGTTCATTCAAAACATTTAGTTATCTTGTTTTCAATTTATGTTTGACTAAAATATAGTCGATCTTACGAATGTGGAGTACTTTCAAACGGCAAATCGTCTCTTCTTTGCTCATTGTCATTGTGCCAAGCGCATGATCGACTCGAGCATAGAGATAAAAGCGTCCGCTACATTTTAAAAGAGAATTGGAACCAATACTAACTCAGGTCCCGTCCACCTCCGAGAATCTGGTCCGATTCCTGTATGATTCAATCAAAAGCAGACTTGGTCGTCCAGAACTACTCAAGGAGTGTGTTCTCCATGAGACTGAGAAGAATGTGTTTACCTATTCTGAATAGATAATTGTGTTGAAAAAAGTAATTTACTGCAATAATGCGAAGTCGATATTGTTATAAATTTATTAAATTATCTAGAAAAATGTATGATCATTGATTGTATCAGCAATGCAAATCACAGTAAACGTCCAGCCCATATTGTAGTCGGTCAGTACGTGATACCATTGACCGTCCCGCTTAATCATTTTTCTTTGAGTTTATAAGGATTCATGGATTCTTACCGGTTTCGAAAACAAGGTTCTTTTTGCATGAACACAGTCGAAATCAACCTCCAATCGTGAATCCGGCAGATACGAAAGAGACGAACCATCAGCCCACTCCAGTCGGCTAGTGGAATTTTTGCAGTTGAGGTCTGTAAATTGCTGAATGGAAAAATTCTACTTTAATGGACTTATGGATTCTCACCCAACACGAGATTCATATCGCGCTCTTTCAGTTCGTCCATCGAGTTAGCGATGTGATTGATCATTTCGTTCTCCTGAGATTCAAATACAAAAAATTATTGAAAGTGACGAACCTCATCACTTCTGATAATTGGCAAATGTGCATCATCCCGGTTGCACTCCTCACGAGCTGTGGGCAGGAGAGCATCCAAGGGGTCATACTGAGCTACGTGTAAGATTCGAATGCACCTGACAGAAATTACATCACACTATGACTCAAATTTAGGCTTATACTTGGTAGCCCCAATTAACACATAGTTTTGTGGGCACGACAGTGAGTATGCTGTATTGACAAGAGCTGAAACTGAATTATTTTACTTTCATTTATTTCCAGTTTGAGAAAACTCACATGAGAAGAGAAGGAGATGGAGCATCACGTGTGATTGACAATTGAGATGATATTTCCGGAAGGGAAGAGAAGAGAAGGAGTAGGAATTGGTGAATCAGTGAAGGAAACTTCTGAATTGGTGCAGAATCAATTCGATAGATCTTCATTTATCACTGGCAAGCTACACACATCATTATCAGTACGATTTCTTATCAGTTTGAGCAAATTGCGGAGGCGCTGATGAAGTACACGGATCATCTTTGTGAAAATGTGTAATTTCACACGTGATCGGCACGAAAGCAATTGCAGAACTGATTCACCCTTCTTCTCTTTTATTCGAGTGGGTGTCGTTTTCGGAACCAATCTTTTTTTCCCATTCGATGCTAACAGTTTTTTCATTAAATAATTTTATTCACATGCATAATATATACAATGTTCGCCACAATATTCAAACGCCGCGGAAGGTCAACTGTAAATTCATTTTTTTGTTTTTTATCAATGTTCCTCGTTCTCACTAGAGTTCGAAATACGGGTCGACGTCTCTTCAATTCACATACTCTCTCGTCACTCTGACCGGTGAGAGAGTGTGCGCAATGAAGAGACGACGACCCGTTTTTCGAACTCTAATTCTCACCATGACTCCTCGCACATTGACTCCGCCCATCGGCTGCCAGCTAACTTTCATACTATTGGAAGAAGAAGTGTAGGTAGCGTTCATCTTCTCTCCGGTTAGACTGAAATATCATGTTCTTTTTACTAGTATTTTCGAGAAAAACTCACTTAGCAATCACATTGCCGCTCAAATTTCCATTATAAATGACGAGGGAATCACAGCAAGTGTTGGCTTCTAGTAGGATGATCTGTAAACATAGTTTGTGTTCTGAATATTCTAAGTGTCGTACCTCCATTTCGACTCTATTTCCGGCTTTCACAGTTAGGAAGAAGTCACAAGGCGTAGAGGACGTGAATGGAAAGCCGGGTGATGCAATCTAAAATGGGTATATTTTTTGTAACCAGTGATAAAACGCCTTACAATATCGCCCTCATTCCACGGCCCGGCGCACATCGGTTCTACCACAGGCTTTTCTGAACAGATTTTTCGATCGTTTGGACTAGTAGAAGCAAAACTGACGTTCTCTAATACACGCCACCGGCAGGCTTGTCGACGAGCAATCAAAGTTCTGCCACTGTCCGGTGGTGCTCGAAGTGTCCATAGCAATGCAATCACCAGCTCCAGCGACTGGGAAGCCTCAAAATTCTAGATTCTAGAAATATTATCGTCAAAGGCAATACCAGGATAGAAGTTCTCATAGTCCCATGCCGTCCCGTCAATCCACCCGAAATCGTTGCCTTTTCCCACAGTAGTGGCGCCTAGGAAGACACCGTTCACTGCGCCTTTGGAGACAGCCAGTCGGCGAACGAAGGAGTTTTCCTGTAATAGAAGTCATGCTTCAATTGTTAACGCACGAGGATGATGAATGCGGCACGTGGTCGACGCTCTGATCGAGTTCGAGGAATGCAGAGGCGAAATCTCCACCCCGAAAGCTCTACAACTGAAGCACATCAACACACTAACCGAAACAGTGTGGATCGAGGCAACATTTGCTCCCACTCCTCTGCAAATTTTCTGTGCATCGGGCCAACTCATTGCTATTCCGCCGATCTGAAATAACTGAGATAACAATGGAACTCATAAAATCAGAAACTCAAAAGTGGCGACTTGGATAATGAGAAATTGAAATGCAATAGGCAGACCTGATAACACACACCATCGGTACTATCGTCGGCAAAGCTGTCGCATCCTTCGGCCGAGGGAATCGGTTGCATGAGGTTTTTGATACAAAATATGTCGGTGTATCCGTCGTCAATGTGGCCGGCTTCTGTGAAAATAAATTTTCATATTTAAAAATATTCTAAAACAACTCACTCATTATCCAATAACCATTGAGCTGCTGCCGCCAGCTGGCATCCGTAATACAATTTCTCTCGAGATCTGAAATTATTTTATGACGTCGAACATTCCGCCTACGGTATTGCCATGGTTTGAAAGAGGTAAAACGTTGTAAACCAGATTTTGAGTAATGATGAGCGAAAAAAATAGTTACTCGGATCATGCTGTGGCGGTCGGTAGTCGATCTGCGAGCCATCCGCCCACTCCCAGCGCATTGTTGCCGTGTTGCAAACTATACCTGAACGAGGACTAATTGAAAAACATGCGAAAGTAGAGTAACTCACCAAGCACGAACTCATCGCCCTTCCGATCCACATGCAGTTGCCAGTACTTTTGTTGCTAAAATTATATCTGTATCATATTTTCGAAAATACAATTTACCTCATCATTATGAATGATAACCGGCATAGCGCCCAGTTCCATGCACTTCATCATTGCCACCTTTTCCTGCTCGTCCCAATATGATTCAAGGAAGCCGTATTTACCTGGAGTTTGTTTTCAGTTAGTTCTCAAAGAAATGTAACAATAATGTAGAGTTGCGCCGAGTGATTCCTGTTGTTACGACAGAAAAAATGTTCTAAACTTGCCTCGGCATTGACCATCTCTGACCAGATCAAAACCTTGCGGGCAGGAGGAGTAGGCTAGATCTTAATTATGAAACTGGATATTACAACGCCCTACCAAATAAAATGAGCTCACAAAGGATTGAGAACAACAAGTACAGAAGCAGCATAGCTTGTACAACTGAAGATTTGTTTTCGACACAGTTGAGATGCGTCTTTAAAAAGAGGGTTTGTAGTGACAAGGATTATAGTCTGACAATGAGTGATGTTTCACTACCACCGGCAAAACCGTGAGAGTATGGAGATCGGTGAGTGTACCATCTTTGTTCGTCAGCGATAAGCCTAAACCACCATGTGATATGCCTCAAGGATCACAAATGGGCGAGGCAAGGGTCGGCTTCGGTTCTGGACTGTTGTGTAATCGCTCGTAAACTACGCTCTAGTGGGTGATTCACTTGATTAGTCAGTGGAGTCTTCGTATCAACACCTGATGTAACCAGGAAGGGTGAGACTACAAACATGAGCCTTACTTGGAGGTCAATTTTCAGCCAGAATATGCAAGAAAAAGTTGTTTTGATATTTGGATCATGGAAATAAAAACAAAGAGAGCCTACAAAAAATGTGTGCAAAGGAAACGAGGGCGGTTAATTTAGTATAGCACAAATTAACTACGAATCGAACGCGATAGTATTCAAAAGATAGTGTTCCGATTCATACAAGTTCGAATAAGAACTCACTGCATTCATTTGATCTCTCTATGCTTTGCGCAAACTGATAACGGCCAGTGAAGATGGATGTGTCTTTTTGATGAATAATCATGTCCATTGCGTAATGCTCATGAGATCATGGGCGCTCCTATTTAAACGAGTCAATGCATCCCTTTGATATCGTTCAGTCGACGATAATCTCGAGATGATGAAGCTGCTTCTCATCGCTATTGTGCTTCGTGAGATTTTTTTTAAAATAATAATTAAGAAAAGTCTTGCTATCCCTCCGGGGTCGGCAAATTGGTAGCGACTTCGGTTGCGAAAGGTAACGCTACCCGAGAAAGCACTGGACAGCCAGGTATGTAGTCCGTCTAACAGCTGGCCTTACCAGTGGGTCCCACCTAGCGTTGTCTTACGACGTAAAACCGCTTGACGTGGATACACCTTTTTTACCTTTACCTTAATAAAGAAAATATTTTTCAGAAGTCGTCAACGGCTCCGATGCTGTCTCCGTCGGGCCGGTGGTAATATTCATCACTGTTTATTTGGAAATACAGTTTCAACTTCAGATGATGTCCACAATGTCTAACCCGGGAGGTTCTGGCAACGGCGGTGTGGTCACTGTTGGGCCTGTGGTAATTAGTCGTTATAATTGAGGATCAAAGATATGATGTTCAGATGATGTCGACCATGAAGCAAGGCGGACGCAACATCAATGGACAGAACGATGCTGTGACCGTTGGACCGGTGGTAATATTATAAAATTTTGTTATATTCTTCCCATAGTAATCGGAATTGATGTAACATCTTTAGATGATGTCAACTCAGTCCAACGAAGGTTCGCCCTCCAAAATTCCAACTTGCTTGACGGTGCATAGGATGGAAGAAAAGACGGTATATTTGTAAATAATTTGAAAATTAAAAAAAAATAAGAGCTATTTAAAAAAAATTAATTCAAAAAATCGCTCTAAGCATCGATAACTTCATTTTGTTGGTTTTTAGCCAACTTAATGCGATGCAAACCAACACTATTGTCTGAACTTCCCGCACCACTAGGTTTCTAAAGCCAACATTCGTTCCAGATCATTTCGCCCGGCTTCCCATATCGTACTCGTGGTCCGTGCGATTTCAAGTTCTCTGCAGCACTCGGGAAAAGAGTGGAAGCGCAGGTGCTACTATAATACTTAGTCCATAGTCAGAATTAGCGCTGGTCAGATGCCATATTTATACTTTATTTTTAAATTAAGATCGTCTGGCTGGATGCGAATGCGTGCTGTGACACGCTCACTCTGCTCGACGGTAGCGGTCCGAAGGACAATGTCGTGGCGACGTGAGATCTTTGCAACTATCTTAATTCGCCGAGGTGTGCACTCAGAAATATCTAAGCATATCAAGAAAAAATATTTTCCCATTTTGAATAACAAAATATATTCAGTCTCACTGGCCGCCTGCAGAATGCTACAGTGCAGTTGTGGAAGACGAACGTGATGGGAGTGCAGTGGAGACCGAATGCGGGAGTTAATGTGCAGGGAGTGATGGTAATTGAATTCGATGACACTATGCCGGATGTGACATAACAGTTGTCGCTCGGGTCGTAAAGTTCTCATCCGACCTAGCGCCCATTCGATTAGAGTGAAATGCACGCAAAATCTCTTTTTAGGTTACCTTCCGCGAAGTGGAATGATCTGTGCCTCATTTTATACAATTTACTATCAATAAAGAATGCTCATCAACTTTGTCTTGTGTTTATTCGCAATTCACAGCCCACAGTAGCTTTTGAGGGTCCATAAATACAAATAACAATCCAGATGAGAGTGCAGTGAAGATCGAAGACGGGAATGAATGCACAGGGAGTGTGGGGGATGGGGATTGTATGTGAAAAATCTGTGGGGGCGCAGGGGATTGTATGTGAAAAATCGTTGGTTTAGATGTCGGTTAAGATATGTTCAGTATGTCGAACACAGACTGTGTTGCTAACAATGAGAAATTGAGACAGACAGACAGACATTTGAAACCGACAACAGTGATTTCAGATAACCATCCGCAAAGTGGAATAGGGATCATCAACTGTGGAATGGAATCGACCAAAGTGTATCGTAAATAAAACAGGGTCCATAAATACAAATAACAATCCAGATGAGAGTGCAGTGAAGATCGAAGACGGGAATGAATGCACAGGGAGTGTGGGGGATGGGGATTGTATGTGAAAAATCTGTGGGGGCGCAGGGGATTGTATGTGAAAAATCGTTGGTTTAGATGTCGGTTAAGATATGTTCAGTATGTCGAACACAGACTGTGTTGCTAACAATGAGAAATTGAGACAGACAGACAGACATTTGAAACCGACAACAGTGATTTCAGATAACCATCCGCAAAGTGGAATAGGGATCATCAACTGTGGAATGGAATCGACCAAAGTGTATCGTAAATAAAACAGGGTCCATAAATACAAATAACAATCCAGATGAGAGTGCAGTGAAGATCGAAGACGGGAATGAATGCACAGGGAGTGTGGGGGATGGGGATTGTATGTGAAAAATCTGTGGGGGCGCAGGGGATTGTATGTGAAAAATCGTTGGTTTAGATGTCGGTTAAGATATGTTCAGTATGTCGAACACAGACTGTGTTGCTAACAATGAGAAATTGAGACAGACAGACAGACATTTGAAACCGACAACAGTGATTTCAGATAACCATCCGCAAAGTGGAATAGGGATCATCAACTGTGGAATGGAATCGACCAAAGTGTATCGTAAATAAAACAGGGTCCATAAATACAAATAACAATCCAGATGAGAGTGCAGTGAAGATCGAAGACGGGAATGAATGCACAGGGAGTGTGGGGGATGGGGATTGTATGTGAAAAATCTGTGGGGGCGCAGGGGATTGTATGTGAAAAATCGTTGGTTTAGATGTCGGTTAAGATATGTTCAGTATGTCGAACACAGACTGTGTTGCTAACAATGAGAAATTGAGACAGACAGACAGACATTTGAAACCGACAACAGTGATTTCAGATAACCATCCGCAAAGTGGAATAGGGATCATCAACTGTGGAATGGAATCGACCAAAGTGTATCGTAAATAAAACATGTTCAGCATTTTGTTCTGTGATATTGTTCACTTCGTCTATTCATCAGGCAAACCTCGGACACATTTTAAAACCTTTTTTTGTGGAAAATGTCACATAGAAACATGAAAATGTAAAAATAATTCAATTGTTTATCACAGCAGCATAAAGAAATTCAAGTCGAACGAAATGTCATCTGATAAAAGTGACCGATCACCTTTTCCTAAGAATTATCAACTTACCGAGAACCCTCTCACATTCACACCAGGATTCGGTTTCCAACTAACTCTCATGAAATTTGTCGAAGTAGTCGTGAATGTCTCATCACGCACCACATCAGTCAGGCTGTGATACAATCACTATCAGAGAAACTAAATCCTCTCACTTGGCTATAACTTTCCCGCTAACGTATCCATCGTATAGTGTCAGATAGTCGCAGCATGAATTGGCTTCGAGCGTGATGATCTAGATGATACGATATTTTTTTATTAGCTCTTTGGTTGTCAACCTCTGCAATAACTTTTCTGCCGGCATCAACTTTCAGAAAGTAGTCACATGGCATTGATGCGTTGAAGGGATACCCAGGTGAAGAGATCTGTGCGCAAATTATATTTACTGTAATTTTATACTGTGATTTCACCATTCCAGCTCTCTCATAGGATTCAGAGCGGCATGACGGCGGCGGTAAAGATCTTTCTAAAAGCAAAAAAAAAATCGAATCGGGATATTGAATAATCTAGTTGACTTTCCCGAATGCATGTAAAGGGCATTTCCGAGCCACAATTCATGTTCATCCATTGGCCGGTAGGGACGTCCATAACAAGGTAATCTCCGAAATCTGGTTGTGGGAACCCTGATTTTTTAAACCGTAAAAATCTTAAGGAATCTATAGATCACCTGGATAAAAATTTTCATAAACCCAACCCGTACGATCGTTCCATTGAAAATGAGGCAGGGCAATAGAGCGATTTGCTCCAAGGAAAACTCCGTTTACTGCGCCTTTCGAAACGGCCAATTCGCGTACAAAGGCATTCTCCTAAAAGAAGATGCTGTATAAGAGAATCAGAAGCACTATGCGAACATTTGAATTATGGATGGATGCTAGATTTGCCCCGACGCTTTGGCATAGCAGCTGAGCATATTTCCATTTGATGATGATAGTAGGAAAAACCTAAAATCCATTTTTTAAAAAATCTTTTTATTTTAATATACTTGTACAACCAGTTTTGGAGAGATCTCCGAGATGTGCGTTTTTCAAATTGATCAATTTTGGTAACCTGATAGCAGACGCCATCGTCATTGTCCACTTCGAAATCCTCACAGCCATCGCCAGAAGGAACTGGAGGCGGAGTAAGCTGCGCTGTGCAATAGAGATTGACAGTGAGGTAATCATGCTCGCCGCAACCTGAGCAAATGATGCATTGATAACTGTAAAAACAGAAAGTACATTGATATTCAGGGAAAATAGTTAATGCAAAGACTCCGAACAAACGAACGATACAACGAACAATACACACTCAGAAGCTCGAAAACTGATAAAAATAGCTTACGGATTTCCCATTTCCCAGTAGGTAGTAGTGTCCAGGCGCAATTTTTAACGCAGCTTTTATCCAATGCTAAACAAAAGTAATTTATTATTCTTTATAAAGATAAATTTTCGCATCATTTCGAATAATAACTATAGGTATTCGATAAGGTTATAGATAACGTCGATAAACTCGATCTATGGAAGCATCACTACCATCATAATAGCTATGAGGTTTGTAGTCCACTAGTGATCCGTCCACCCATTCCCATTTGCTCGACGCTGAGTTGCATGCTAAACCTTAAAGTTTCAGAATTGAATATCCAATATTTGAATCACGCGATCACGTACCTAATAGTATTTCGTTCGTTTTATATTGTGCAATCCAGTATAATTGATCCTAAATAAAAGCGCTTACAAAATGCGTTTTATATGAATTCATGCGATATGCGGTCGACGGCCAGAATTTTTGTATTTTTGTATTTTTTTGCCTCACCTCTTCAGTTGCTCGTAATAATGAATAATTCTCTTAAGTAAACACTTACTTCGTTATCATGAATGACGATCAACTGCCCTCCCATATCAATGCACGTCTTGCTCGCCCTTTGTACAAGATCCTCAGAACGAGTTTGAAAAGGTTGCCCATATGATATACACTGTCCAGCTCTAACCAGATTGAAGCCGGCTGGGCATGAATAATTAAGAGCCGCTGAAGTAGCAAAAACGATTCTTCAAATTGCATTGGATCTCACCTTCTAGGTCGACCTCTTCTACAGTGATTGTCTCAGATATTTGTGATTGTCCATTGTACAGGTTCTTTGTTTGCTCGGGCAATACTGATCAAAGATAGATTTAAAAAATAACAAATTTGGGTGAAAATACGGAAATGAGTAAAGCGAGACTCACGAAACGTGACAAAGTAGAGAAATATCCGTAACATTGAGGCGACACGAGAGGGAGAGTGTGCGCATTTTGAGTCGATTGCTCTTATCAGCTGCGCTTATACCTCGTACCAGTCGACCCGTCTTCTCTTCAAGATATCAATGGAGGGAGAAACAGAACTAGCTGACGATACAAGGGTATAAAGACAAATACTTCGTGGCATGTTCGTGGCATGTTTCAAATACACACGAGAAATAAGTACTGTGAAAATAATCAGCGGTTCACAATCACAACATAATTTATCGGGAAATAAAATGGCATATAGAATGAATCCGTTGTATCATATCATTCAAACACCTCGGAACGTCATCTGAAATTATGTGGAAGTGAATTTTTGATATTTGAGAATGTCTCACCACCAATCCCAACACGTTCACTCCTCCGTTCGGTTCCCACACAACTCTCATGATGTTGGACGAGGTTGTCGTGTATGTCACATTGCTTACTTGTCCGGTCACACTGAAATCAATCTATTCAGAGCCGATCCAATTCAGTTTAGATAGGGAGAATACTTTGCCAGCAAGGATCCACCAAGATATCCATCGAATAAGAACAGATTGTCACAGCATGAATTTGCCTCGAGTAGGATGATCTGTAAGTGTGTGTGCGTTAAATTTGTTACGATTATCTTTTCGATGTAGGGATTGACTAACCTCAACTTCAACTCGCTTTCCTGAATCAACAGTTAGATAGAAGTCGCAAGGCATGGAGGCGCTGAAGGGGAAACCAGGAGAAGTTATCTTAACAGAAATTATGATAGCTTAATTTTACAATATCCCGCACAATCTGCCCTTCCTTCCAAGTATTCGAGCTGCATGTCGCGTTGGGTACGACAATGGTTAGTTCTGAAATCGAGTTATACCGGCCACTCACAACGGGGTAGACACAGCGGGCTAAAAAGGCAACTCACCGTTTCGGATACACGCGACCGGTAGTTTTGCACCGCAATCAATGTTCACCCACTGTCCGGCTGTAGAGAAAGTGTCCATGGCCAGACATTCACCAAAACCAGCCTTCGGGAATCCTGAGGTATTGCACCTTGGCAGATATACAATGAGTGATTGTACCAGGAGAGAAATTCTCATAGTCCCACACGGAGCCATCAATCCATCCCATATTATCGCCTTTCCCTGAATACGTCCCTCCCAAAAACAATCCATTTACTGCTCCGTTGGAAACCGCTAATCGACGTAAGAAGGAGTTTTCCTAAGACACTGATTTTTTTAGGAACAGATTTGAACCGATCGAAACCTGTGTATTGTGAATTGAGGCCAGATTGGCACCCAGCTTCTTGCAATTTAACTGAGCATCTTGCCAGGTATCCGCATTCTCGCCGACCTGAAAAATTAGAAATTAAAAAAAATTATAACTACTCCTGAAATATAGAAAAACAATTCAGAAATTCGGCGATTTGTTTGAACAGTTTTACGAAAATAGTGTTATTTTTGGCCATGTTGATAGGAAAACAAAGCTGTTTTTTGAATACTATACAATTTTTATTATTCAAGACACACTTGATAGCAAACTCCATCGTCGCTGTCGCTATCGAAATAAAGACATCCTTCGTTTGCATCAGGATCTACTTGTTGTAGCTGCTTCGTGCAGAAAATATCCCTATTCATAGTGCCACTATGCCCACAAGCTGAATAATGTTTCACAGACATATTTTCCTATTGCAAAGTTCTCTCTTATCTTACCATATCCCCAAAAATTCCCCGGTTCAACTACCCATGTACATCCGTCACAACAATTCTTATCCAAATCTGAAATGAATAATGTGAATTCGGTTAAAACATGATTCTTCACCGGATGTATAATTTGGCGGTTTGTAGTCTAACCGTGATCCGTCTGACCATGTCCACTGCTTAGTAGTCGAGTTGCAAACCAGACCTAACAATTTCAAAGTTAATTGCTGTGAAGCCGGTTATTAATTACCGAGTATCACGTTGTTATGCTTAGTAGAGGATTGACCGGCCACTGATGCCCAGTACGACTGTTGCTGTAAATTTTAAGTAACGATTTGCACAATTTGTAGGTAGTAATCGTGTCAAACAATCAAAGTAAACTCACTTCTTCATTATGAATGATAATAGGTTGTGCTTGGATCGCTGCGCACTCGGTTATGGTTGTGGCCATCCAAGTATCCCAGAATATGTCCATTGTCTTGAGTTTTCCTCTGCACTCGCCATTGCTCACGAGGTCGAAGCCGTCAGGGCATGCGCAGTGTGCGATCTCTGCAATTTGCGCATCAGTCGTGCCTAAGACTATTTTCTCTAATTGTAAGTTACTATTCACGCTCAATTGGGCTATGAAAACAAAACAATGATGAAACTTCTACAAGCGTATCGATGCGTGACAAATGACAAAATGCAATTAAAAACTCACGTAGTATTGACAAAAAGAATAGAGACTCCCGCATCTCAAAGATAGAAGAAAGCAAATGCAAGCGAAGAGGAAAAGTCAAGTGATTACAGATATAGCCGCACCTCGCGCGTAATCAGCACGTTTATCAGAGAGAAACACGGGAAAGTGAGTGGAAAAATGTATGGCTCAAAACCATCAATGCATCGATTATTTATTTTTTTCAATTTTATCATCAACTGATTCTTGCACATCACACTTCATATAATAGGACGAGCATGCTTGTTTGCAGGTGTCGAGTCTTCATACACCGCGGAACGTCATCTGAAACGAAATACGATCATTTTAGACAAATCGGATTCACAAACCATCATTCCTCGTACATTCACTCCTCCGTTCGGCTGCCACGAAACTCTCATCAGATTCGATGTACTGGTAGTGTAAGTCTTGTCAGAAATCTCGCCGGTCAAACTGGAAGATACTTTCGAAAAACGAAAATCACTAATTCATCACTTTGCGATAATGTTCCCGCCGACAAAATCATCAGTGAGAATGACTCGATCGCAGCATGAATTCGCTTCGAGCACGTGAATCTGAACAGAACTATCATTCTCAAAAAAAAAGAATGATCTAACCTCGACTTCGATATTCTTTCCAGGCGAAACTGTGAGAATGAACTCGCAGGGAGTTGAGGCGTCGAAGGGGAATCCCGGTGAAGTAATCTAACCAATCGATTCTCTACTTTAAACAATTGATAAACTCACGATTTGCCCTTCCTTAAAAGGCCCGGACGGGCACACTGACTTCGTATTGCCTTATAAAATAACTGAACTTCACAAATGGCATAATGAACTCACGTTGTCGAACGCATGCAAATGCTAGACTCGCAGAGCAATTCTTATTGATCCGTTCACCAGCAGGAGCTAGTGTATCCATTGCGACGCAATCACCCTGCCCCTCCAAGGGGAAATCTTTATTTATGCTTATTACGAATGCTCTACCACCATTGAAATTACAGGGATAGAAATAGTCGTAGTCCCATTCAGATCCATCGATCCATGCGAAACTATTTCCCTTTCCCGAAACAGAGGCTCCAAGAAAAAGTCCATTTACAGCACCTTTGGAAACTGCCAAACGACGAACAAACGAGTTTTCCTAAGTTTTGCATATAACTATGAAAAATATGCCGTAGTTACTTTCAGGCTATGGATTGATGCAAGATTGCCGCCAAAATTGCGACAACTCATCTGAGCTACTTGCCAGTTTTCCACTGCTTCTTCAACCTTGAAGTAGTGTTGTAGTTTTCATGATTAGAATTTGGAGAGTTGCGTGATAGCAGACTCCGTCTTCTTCATCATCTTCGAAGTTTTGGCAGCCATCATTAGCAGGAATTGGCTGTTGCAATTGAGTTGTGCAATACACGTCCGTTGTCGTTTTTGAATGACCGGAAACTGCAATTGGACTAATCCAAACGATTCCAACCGACTGCCGATAATAACAAAGGTGAATATAAATATCGGCTCACAAAATCGCCAAAATCGCCGCCAGAAAATCGCCAGGGGTGTAGATCCACCAACTGCAAGCGGCGCAACACTCTCCATCGAGTTCTGGAGAAAGAAGAGTGGATAAAGGAAGAGAGCAGAGTGCGCGGCGTGGCGAGGAATGAGAGGAAGAGTGAGGGGAGGGGGATTAACTCTTGCGCAAGAGTTCGAAGTCTTGCGCAAGAGTTGAATTGAGAGTGGAGGTTTTGATAACTTGGCATCGATATATCGGGTCAATCGACATGTTCTCGACAAAATGACGTGCTAGACCAGCTTAGCATTGTTTTGGGCTAGAATCAATCTGATTGGGAGATATTTCCAGACACTTTTCTGCAAAAATGATGTCTAATGAGCACTATTTGATGTGTTTAGGGGTTGTGGAGATAAATCAGTCAAATATCTCAGCTTTTAACTTGATAAAGGCATGTAATATGTGCTCTGAAAGTAACTCTTCGCAAGAGGATAGATGGATGGTCTATGATATGTAAAATGGTTCTAGGACATTACCAGGCAGTGATTATGCAAATACCAAGCCGATCGATCGAAAATCCCGACGTCAAACGATCAAAAACGCCCCATTCCCACATCTACTCTTGCGCAAGAGTTCGAACTCTTGCGCAAGAGTTAATCCCTTCCCCCTCACTCTTCCTCTCATTCTCATTCCTCGTTGCGCCGAGCGGCAGAGTCTTCCTTTAGCTCTTCCTTTATCCACTCTACCGGTGACCCAATCTCTTATTCGAACCTACTTTGCCGCGTGATCGTACGCTTCCTATACGAATGGAAAATTACACTCGTTGTATAGAACTCAGTTGGAAAATCATACAAAGTAAGTTTGTCCCACAGACAGATGCAAAGTCACCTTGACTATACTTCTCTGGTTTGAAGTCCACATCCGTTCCATCCATCCATTCCCATTTCTTTGTCGATGAATTGCATTTTAATCCTGTTAAATCAATTACGAAAGATGGCAAATAAGCTCATCGTACCTAACAAAAATCGATCATTCTGTTGACTAAGCCAGTATGAATTTTGCTGCAAACAATTAGCGAATTGAACAAATTCGATATGAAATAAATACCTCTTCATTGTGGATTATTGGAACTTGCCCATTGACGGTATCGCAATACGCTTTCACTGTATTCAACGCATCGTCCGTGTAGACAACTACAGTTCTCGCCGTCACACCCCGACACTCCCCTTGGCTAGCCAGTTCGAATCCGGGAGGGCAAGAGCATTGAACGGTGTCTGAACAAGACTTACCAAATATTAATGATGTTTATAGAAAATTAGAAAAAAAACTCACAAAGAAAACCTATCAGCAACGATAGAATTTGTGCATACATGAGAGATGGGAAACACGAGCTCTGATTTGTTATCAGACATACCGAGGATTAGGCGTCGTGTTTAGAATGGAGAGAATATGAGCTCGTCATTGAGACTACATAGTTGAAAAACAAACAATATGCCATGGCATTCATCAAGTTAGATAATTATTTAGATGTTCGCCGCGCATCGCATGTGATCAAGATATTTATCAGCTATAACCACGAAAGCACTTGAGAATAACTCAAAAACACACTTATAAAATTGATCACGTCTTCATATCCACTCCACGGAACGTAATCTGAAGCAAATGATATTTTCTGAAAAAATAGCATTCACCAACCATCATTCCTCTCACGTTCACTCCTCCATTCGGTTGCCACGAAACTCTCATCAGATTCGATGAACTGGTCGTGTAAGTCTTGTCAGAAATCTCACCGGTCAGGCTACAACATTGATCATGAAAGCAAAACAACAATAACAACAATAACAACAACAATAACAATAACAATAACAAACAACAATAACAAACTTGGCAACAATCTTTCCTCCGAGAACGTCATCAGTCAGAATCAGACGGTCGCAACAAGTATTCGCTTCTAGAAGGAGGATCTAAAGAATTTCGAAATATTGGTAGAGTCATAACAGTCCATGACTATCTCTCACCTCTACTTGAACCCTCTTGCCGTCAGCGACAGTAAGAAAGTAATCACACGGTACGGAAGCGTCGTAGGGATAACCGGGCGAGAAAATCTAAATGAATAAAGTTTTATAAACTTCATATTTTTACATTTTACCGTTTGTCCTTCTGCCCAAGGTCCGGAAGTGCATACGGGCTTCGGATTTTCTGAAAAATAAGAATACTGTTGGTTGTATCTGTGTAAAATATTCTGGATTATGATTTGGAATAGACGAACGAAATTATGCTATGCGGACCTTTCCTTGCGCATGCTGCGGCTAAAGAGGCAGAGCAATCCATGTTCATCCATTGACCAGAAGTAGATAGGGTGTCCATCGCAAGACAGTCGCCTCGGTCCTCCACAGGAAAGCCTGTCGGAAGGAGGAAATTCAAAATAGTTTGGACTGACGCCATGATCCTTGAAAGACCGTAGACTGTTTCTGCATGTTTTTGAGTTCGAAATAGAGGGTAATCGTCTCTTCATTTCACGCACTCTCTCGTAAAATGAAGAGACAATTACCCGTATATCGAACTCTACTATTTTGGTGTCTATTCAAAAAATACTGCACCTGGATAGAAGTTGCTATAGTCCCAGGTCGTTCCGTCCGTCCATCCAAACGAATCCCCTTTGCCCGACTTCGTGGCACCCAGAAACACTCCATTCACCGCTCCTGCAGAAACGGCCAGGCGCCGGATGAACGAGTTCTCCTGAATGATGAGAATGTGATTCCGGAGCCTGGGAACTAGGAGTCGAAATGGACCGCTATTCACGAACCTGCAGATTGTGAATTGAGGCCAGATTAGCTCCGTATTGTCCGCAAAGTTTCTGGGCGTCTTTGAAGCTCTCAATGTTTGCATCGACCTGAAAAAATAGTCTATCAAAATAAAATCATGTAACTACTGAAAATCGAGAGGAACGCCGTTTCAGAAAAATCTTTTAAACTTGATAGCAGATGCCGTCCTCATTGTCTTCTTCGAAATCGTAACAGCCAAAGTCGGGCGACGTGGGTTGCTGCAGTTGCGTAGTGCAGTATATGTCAAATATCGCTAGATGGTGTGAATCTGCTGCAAATCAATCGAAATTTCATTGATAAACTCAACTTTCAATTTTCATCCATTTAACCAAACATTTAACAGTTCTACTCACTGGATGTCCATAGTCCGTCCTTTTCTATTGACCAAATTTCGAATCCTTTATTGTTTTCGCAAGAACCGTACAACACTGAAATATTCTCATATCAATACATAGCAAACGAAACTGCAGTGTGTGTTTAATGCAGACATAAAATAATTGCTTCAAAACTGAGAAATGTAAAAGAAGAGCGAGAGAGAGAGGGGAATTATATACCAAGAGCACAATTCACTGACTATTGTGTGGTGGGTCATAATCCAATTTTGATCCATCAGTCCAACGATATTCAGCAACAGGCTGAGCACTATGGTTACAAACCACTCCTGAAAAAAATCATAAAAGTGAACTGTCAATGCAGATATGCTAATTCGCATCACCTAATAAGAATTTGTTCGAACCCACTCGCATCTGATAGTACGTGTTGTGCTGAATTTTTTATTGGAACTCTCTACTATATGTGTTTTTGAGCAAAAACTGACTTCTTCGTCATGAATAATGACTGGCGTTCCTTGAATTTCTGCACATTTCGCAATAACCGGATCAATACTGTCATCGAAATGCATGGTCATTGTCGCGTACAGACCCCTGCATTCGCCATCTCGCACCAGTTCGAACCCGGGAGGGCATGGACAAGTGATAAATTCTGGAATAAAAATGAAATAAGCGAATCATTTCAAGAAAGATGTAAGATATATTTCAGAACTACAACTTTTATTTAAAAAACCTATGCAGTATGGAGAGAAGAATTAGCGGTATTAGCATTGGCGGAGACAATGTACGTGAATGTAAACAGACGCTTGCCGTGTAGCTTATCACTGCTTTGCAGTGTTATGAGCGCATTAAAAGGGATGATGGCAACGCGCCGAAGTAAACCGATATCATAACGCTTCATGGGATCTTATGCATTGAAGCGTTTCAAAATGTCTTCTAATTTTGTGGTTGATGGAATTACAACGTTTCCTGACTCATTTCAATATCCGTCGATATTTCGAACCATCTCGCGATTAATAGATTGATAGCGTTTGTTCACACAAAATGAATATTGTTCTCAAATACATATTTATCGACGTTTTCAAAAAAGAGTCATCTGAACGAAACATAAATTCTCAATGAAATAGTGCATTCACAAACCATCATTCCTCTCACATTCACTCCTCCGTTCGGTTGCCACGAAACCCTCATCAGGTTCGATGTACTGGTAGTGTAAGTCTTGTCAGAGATCTCTCCGGTCAAACTGCAATGTGGTACGTTTGAAAAAGAAGAAGAAGAAAAAACAACAACAACAACAACAACAACAACAACAACAACAACAAACAGCAATAACAAACTTAGCAACAATCTTTCCTACGAGGACGTCGTCAGTGAGAATCAGCCGGTCACAACAAGAGTTCGCTTCAAGAAGGAGGATCTGATGAATTTCGAAATCACTTTAGCTTGCGTAATAATCAATATTTTTTTCTCTCAAGATCAGGATTTTTTAAACTCCGAATTTCTACTACCAGGAAAAGATTAGTAAAAAAAAGGTCTCGCACCATAATGAGCCTATGCATCTCTCACCTCCACCTCCACTCTCTTCCCTTCATCAACAGTGAGGAAGTGAGGAAGTAATCGCACGGCACGGACGCGTCGTAGGGATAGCCGGGCGAGAAAATCTAAATAAATAAAAGTTATTACGAGATAAAATAGTGGTCAGCCTTACCGTTTGTCCCTCGACCCAAGGGCCAGGGCTGCAGACGGGCTTGGGGTTTTCTGGAAACGAAAATTTCACGACCATGCTTGTTGAGAATTGCACAAATATCGTAGTGAGGAGGCGGTTGGCATGCCATGAAAATAAGTTAGAGTTGAATAACAGAGTGCAGGAAAATGCTTGTTCCGAAGTGCACGAATAGACAGGTAACGGTTGTCACATAACAAAATATCAATGTTCTGAAACGCTCACCTTGTCCCGCGCAAGCTGCGGCCAGCGACGCGGAGCAGTTCATGTTCATCCATTGTCCAGAAGTGGAGAGGGTGTCCATCGCGAGGCAGTCACTGCGGCGGCCTTCCACGAGGAATCCTAAAATGAGGAGGCCATTCTTAAATCTGTGAACTGACGACTTGAAAAGACGGCAATTTCGAAAAAAGCTGAGACGAGTTTTAACTTAAAAGAAGGAGGCACATAGAAGATGTGTAGTATTAATGATAAAATACTCGAGAATAGGTTGAAAAAGAAAAAAAAGAAGAAAAGGAAAGAGGAAAGAAAGCATAATTTACTGACAATCAGGTAAACTATCGGATGCTTCAAAATGTTATCGCTCGAATTTGAAATAGTTTTTTTGGAATCCCTGCATCATTCCGGTCCGACTGATTGTTCGGTCCCTGACTGCACTAAAACACGCGTTTACATCGGAGAAAAACTGGCTTCGATAATTTGTAATATGTAGCCAGCGATGTCTCGCAAAATCAATCTCAAAATTGTGGCAGTGAAATGAACCCAATGTTGCTTTAAGGGACGGTTCATTTCTGAGAATATTTTTACTCATATAACAAAAAACATGTATAAATTTTTAGATAGCTGTAAAATAGTGTTCACATTTTTACCTATTTTAGACCTAAAATATTCAGAAAAATATTTTAGGTGATTTCCATCATTCTGACAATGAGCTGAGCAAAATATTTAGAGGGTCTTGCGTTTCAAATGCTCAGCAAACTCAATGTGCTGGTTAGCGTATTGAATGTCTGGGAGAGAGAGGAAGGGAAGAGGTAGGGCGGAGGAGAGCAGGTAGATCACTAGCCTCCTCCCGGCCTCTTCCTAACTCCGCCCATCGAACGACAGGCAAAGGTCAACTATGAGTGGAACGGAAAATAATTTCACGATAGTATTTTGATACTCTCTAAAATAAATGAAATCTATTCAAGCGCTACGGCTCACCTGATAAAAATTAACACCTCACCATGTGGAAACACCTGAAAAAGTGTAATCTCATGGATTATCGAAATTGGAATATTAGAAATCATGAAATTCGAACATTTTCGAGCAGGTTTAATCCGTGGAAATTAATTACTCCTCAAGTCGATGAAGATGCCACTGCATAATCGTATGCTTTTGCTCATGCATACACCCTTCCGGTGAACTAGGCAGGGACTGCAATCTGATAGCGATGTTACTTAATCATATCCATACACGCCCACTAGTAGGGTTGGCTTGTCGAGAAATGGTCTCTTCATTTCACATACTCTCTCGCTAATCCGAGAAGCGAGAGAGCGTGTAGAATGATGAGAGCCTGTTCTCGACAAGCCAACCCTACCCACGCGCTTATCACCGCACCACCTCTTAGACGCATCTTACTACAGCGGGTCTCATCATACTCCACCGCTAGACGCACCTAGACACAAACAGTGGAAACTTACCTAATACTGCTCTATGGGTTGAATCTTGAAAAGCTTTCAAATATTCAGAATAAGGAATACAATTTCACTAGTTTCCACAACTTCGAGATCCTTCATTTCATAACAAACAACTGTCGGGAGTCCTTCTTGTTCAAACTAATACTATCAATAGATGACGAGTATCTGATAAGAGCTCGCACTGTCGGTATAAAGCCCGATTCGATTTCCGATGCCAACACAGGTCCGCCCTTCGAGAAGTGTTTGCATACAGCGTACTCTCGTGATTAATGTTTCTCTATTCTTCATCTTCTTCTGACCAGGGATTTTTCTGCAACTACTTATTATTCAGCCTCTTCCATCAATATGGGGAAGCTGTTACTCCTCGCATCGCTCGCATGTGTGATGTTGCCGACCGCGCTGGCTTCCTACGGTTTGTATTTGTATCCTTCATGGTCACTTTTAGACATCTGAGTTGTTGCTTCTTGTTAAATACAAAAAAAATCATTACTGGCTTTATGCAATACTCAGAGCTTGGTGGAAAGAAATGACTCGATTTTTGACGTTTTGCTTTTTCAGCCTCATTCGGCTCGGACAGTGCGGTCGTCGTCTCTGCGAACGTGTGGAACGCACCGGGCAGAAGTGTTCGTTTCAATTTTTAGATTAGATTTATTCTTGTTTAGGAAAGTGTTATTTAATTGAATACGGGACAGAAGTATTCGTTGTTTCAATTTCTATATTAGATTTATTCATGAAACGCGAAGGAAAGTGGCATTTTATTGTTTTATTTTTTGCTGGTTTATTTATTCAGAATTGGCGGAATAATGTTTAGTTCTAAATTCAATTTCCATGGGATGAGAACGTTATTTAAGATTACTTGATTGAGTGAGTGATAAAAAAATGCATTTTATAAAATTAAATTAATAAAAAACTATAAATTATTGCAGCTCGCGGTCGATTCGCTCATGCCTGGACTGCCCTTTCGCGTGTACTCCTCGCAATCGAACGACATCGAGTTTAGAGATTACACGGGAAACATCGTGATCAGAGGATCGGACGGGGCGCAATTCACGTCAGTTAATTCTGATTTTCTTCTCAATCATATAAATATTTAGATTGAACACATAAATATTTAGATTGATATTTCTAAGATTTGCATGTGCTCATAATAATATGATGTCACTTTCACAAATAATATTTTCAGTCTGCTAACTCTCTCAAAGAAGACCAGAAACCATGTGCTATCCGACGAGAATATCCTCTATTCGCCAATTACGGTAATTATTTTTTTTAGAAAAAAGCTAAATCTAATTCCACTGCAAGATACTTCTTGAATGGACTTTAAACTTTGTTAAGATCACAGACTTGACGAAACCCAACGAAGGCGACAGGCTGATCCCATTCGTCATCTATATTGTGAATACGAAATGTGAGCGGTTTATGATTGATTTTAGAGTTTTTTTTATTTTTAAAAATATTGCAAAATTCAAGCTGTACAATGACGCTATTAGATAAATACGTATTTTTTTCAGTTCCCGCATCGCCAGTCATTAGTGTCCAGGCAAATCAGTCGGAAATCTATCAATTTGATTCAAGTATTGCCAAGGTGCCCAATATCACTTTCCAAAGTTAAAAAACACTTTTTTGAGAATTTCATCAAAGAGTAACTTTTTTATCCAGAATTACGTATTTTATCAAGTATTTGTAGAAATATCACTAGAATATTACTATCAAGTATTCCAGCTGAGTGCTCCCAGCTGCACCGTCCTCAATAGTGCGATTCGTATGGAACTGAGCGAACTGGGCATGACACCGGTAAACATTTCATCTATTGTATATATACTATTGAATTTGCAAATTTATGTAAATGCCAAAAATGCATCAAAGATGTGTAATCTGGTTGTTAAATATGATTTCATTTTAGACGGGAACGATCGAAGTAAGATCAGCGGGATACGATGCCATCGAAAACCTCTACGTTCTGCTGGCTGTGAAGTGGGCAGATTATATTGTTATTCTTGAAACTTCAGCATCTGGCGTCCAGAAAGAATAAAATAATATTTTTTGAATGGTTCACTTCAATTACTATAATTTAAGCCAAAATGCCGTCGGAAGCAAACTGACAATCGAGGGCCCGATTGCCACTTTGCACAATTCCCTCGGATCTATCGCAAACTTCACCTTCACTTTGGAACACAATGTTGGTAAGTATCCGCATTGAAACATCTTTTGACCTTGCCTATCTCGGGAATCTGAGAAATGATTATTGTTTAGCATCCGATCGGGACTTGACACCTGGTGCACTGACTTCAATCCTCTCACAAGGTTGGCTGACCCTCAATAAATCCTACGATTCCGACTACCCACACGACCCTGCGCCGTTTGGAAGGAGATACAACTTTGGCCGGCCGGTAAGCGGCTATTGACTGCAAAATTCGATGATGTACACAAAATCTGTGCAGGCTCGAATCAGATTTTCCACTGAGAACAACTTCCCTCTTGGCATATCCTGTGAGCTGTGGTGTGAACGAGGAAAAGAGGCACCTATTGGACCATACACGTATGTTATCTTCACAGCGATGTAGAGTTAGAAATACGGGTAATCGTCTCTTCATTTCACACGCTCTCTCGCACACTGGTGAGATTGTGTGAAGAATGAAGAGACGGCTACCCGCAATACGCACTCGACTGCGATTGCTGGAATCGGCTTTGATGTCAGGTGCGGAAGTCCCCAGGGTACCGCAGTTTCGATTATCCCGAAATACTGCACGGCCTTCAACATCACAATTGATCCCGAATTGCTCAACAACGACGACACGCGATTCATGCTGCTAATCCAGACAGGTTATTCTTAAGCAAAACAGGTTTGAATTGTTCCTTGCAGTCGATCCAACGCCCGCGTCCACGACAGCTGCACCAACCGGTATGATATTTTTTTAACTAAAAGGCTAATTTTTTTTTCGAAGGCACGATCGAATATATGATACAAACCATAGTTTCTCTTGTTAATTGTGTTTTACAGTTGCGGACCCGTACTGCAACTGCGCTATTGACGAGGCTGGCGCGCCCGATGGGTGGAGGTATTTAGATTTCATCGAAAATAATCTGAATACCAATATTGTCAGTTACAACGACATCTGGCTGGACGTTGCGGTCATCGTCGATGCTTCGGAGGCAATGAACGATGCTGCGCTCAAAAGTGTACGTTTATTGTCCCATTGGAGTTCACATTTTTGATTTCACCCTGCCTATTATCTAACGGGCTTGTATTGTTGGTAAGGGCCACTGATACAGTAGTGAAACTATATCCCTGAAGGGTTTGAAATAAATAGTTCATTCAATGTCAGGCCGGCGCCCTCGTAGATTCGCTCATCAGTGATGGCATCTCCGATTTTCTCATCACCGACACGAAGAAGAAATTCTCAACGAGAATTGGAGTCATTGAGATGACCGATAGTGCCAGGGTACGAAAACACTTCTGGCATTTGAACATCTAGGGAAAATGTACCCGTTTTTCCATTGTCGGTGTCGAAAACAATATCGAGCTTCAGGTGCTGTACAATCTGAACATGACCAATGCGGACAAGATACAGGGCAAAATCGCGATCAAAAAGGGAGTCAAAGAGATCAATGTTATCGAGTTAGTTACGTTTTCTCCATTGGCTCTAGTTTATATTTTGTCAAGGCGTCTCATTGAGACAGCTCTAGAGGGCTTGGAATACTTTATCTTGAACATTGTCATTGTAGCGCCTTCAACGCGGCAACGAACATGTTCAATGGGGCACCAATCTCCGATAGAGCCTACACGCGCCAAGTTGTCTTCTACATCACCGAGACGAATCCGTGCGTATACTTTTATGTATCTACAGTTCATTTTGTCTTGTTGCTCCAATCTATATGGGAAGGCGAAGTATATTACTCCATGGCACTTCGTTTCGCTATAGTAGCTGTGGATTATTCGAGAACTGTTATTATTTCAGCAATCAGAACTTCGCCTCGCTCAATCAGTTCAAGCAGACCAAGGGAGTAATCATCGTGAACAGTCAAGTGCAACACGCCGGGCTATGGAATCTCGCTTCTGCAGGATATTACTTCCTAAACAGCGATAATAAGCAGGCGCTTGGGGCTTCTGCAAAGGTTTGGAGTTATTCAATCTTCCTCGGACTTGTACAGTAAACTTTGAGAAAGATTTTTTTTTTGCTGTTGTGCCTGAAATTTCATAGGATATACTAGTATTCTGGATTGTGAGAACCCGAACATCAAAATTGTCCTCAAATGTCGCAACGTGTCCGTCCATTCAGCCAACTGCTTCTGCAAGCCGGGAAAGCAAGCCTACGTCGGCCATGACCAGGCGATTGCGGCTGGAGGTGAGCTTCGCATGACAATTAATAACTAATAATGATGATATTTATCCGCAAATAAGTGTTAATTTACAATTAGGTTTGAAGAATTCGCGTATCGTCTCGTACGTATATATGCGAATTTTTTGAACAATATGTATATGAGGCGGTTTGCGTTAGGATCAACAAGTGTCGGGAACAGTTAAAAAATCGAAAATGCCCAAAAGTTGGCCCTAGGGGTTTTTTTTGATGCTGAACAACCTGGTATGGTCGATTTCGCAATATGTCCCCTTTTCGCTCCAGGGGGGGCACCCCCCATTTCGCCCTTAAACGCGTTTTTCGTCTGTTTTTCTTCAGAAACGCGTCAAAAAATGGTGAAATCTCGCGTTATATGACAGAATTTTGTGCTCTATCTCGTGGTTACCTTGAATTGTCATAATTCCTTTTCGTTTTCGAGAAAAAAGCGATTTTTGACCCAATTGCGTGCGGAAAAAATCCCTTCACCAGATGATAGAGCATGTTCTGCTGATCATTTTGCGCTATTGGAAGTGGTTTTTCATGGAGGCAAAAGATATTTTTTATCGATTTTTGTAAAAAGGCAAAAAATAAAATTCTCTGAATACCCCCGTATTTGTGCTCATTTTGAAGAACTCGTTGAGTTGATAATTTTTTGTGAAGATATCATATCATTTAAACCTCTCTGTAAGAAGTTACAAGTGCTGAAAAGGTGCATGTCCGACACCACTCATGAAAAGTCGACCTCGGGCTGTTGTAACTTCTTACAGAGAGGTTTAAATGATATGATATCTTCACAAAAAATGATCAACTCAACGAGTTCTTCAAAATGAGCACAAATACGGGGGTATTCAGAGAATTTTATTTTTTGCCTTTTTACAAAAATCGATAAAAAATATCTTTTGCCTCCATGAAAAACCACTTCCAATAGCGCAAAATGATCAGCAGAACATGCTCTATCATCTGGTGAAGGGATTTTTTCCGCACGCAATTGGGTCAAAAATCGCTTTTTTCTCGAAAACGAAAAGGAATTATGACAATTCAAGGTAACCACGAGATAGAGCACAAAATTCTGTCATATAACGCGAGATTTCACCATTTTTTGACGCGTTTCTGAAGAAAAACAGACGAAAAACGCGTTTAAGGGCGAAATGGGGGGTGCCCCCCCCCTGGAGCGAAAAGGGGACATATTGCGAAATCGACCATACCAGGTTGTTCAGCATCAAAAATAACCCCTAGGGCCAACTTTTGGGCATTTCCGATTTTTTTAACTGTTCCCGACACTTGTTGATCCTAACGCAAACCGCCTCATATACATATTGTTCAAAAAATTCGCATATATACGTACGAGACGATACGCGAATTCTTCAAACCTAATTGTAAATTAACACTTATTTGCGGATAAATATCATCATTATTAGTTATTAATTGTCATGCGAAGCTCACCTCCAGCCGCAATCGCCTGGTCATGGCCGACGTAGGCTTGCTTTCCCGGCTTGCAGAAGCAGTTGGCTGAATGGACGGACACGTTGCGACATTTGAGGTCAATTTTGATGTTCGGGTTCTCACAATCCAGAATACTAGTATATCCTATGAAATTTCAGGCACAACAGCAAAAAAAAAATCTTTCTCAAAGTTTACTGTACAAGTCCGAGGAAGATTGAATAACTCCAAACCTTTGCAGAAGCCCCAAGCGCCTGCTTATTATCGCTGTTTAGGAAGTAATATCCTGCAGAAGCGAGATTCCATAGCCCGGCGTGTTGCACTTGACTGTTCACGATGATTACTCCCTTGGTCTGCTTGAACTGATTGAGCGAGGCGAAGTTCTGATTGCTGAAATAATAACAGTTCTCGAATAATCCACAGCTACTATAGCGAAACGAAGTGCCATGGAGTAATATACTTCGCCTTCCCATATAGATTGGAGCAACAAGACAAAATGAACTGTAGATACATAAAAGTATACGCACGGATTCGTCTCGGTGATGTAGAAGACAACTTGGCGCGTGTAGGCTCTATCGGAGATTGGTGCCCCATTGAACATGTTCGTTGCCGCGTTGAAGGCGCTACAATGACAATGTTCAAGATAAAGTATTCCAAGCCCTCTAGAGCTGTCTCAATGAGACGCCTTGACAAAATATAAACTAGAGCCAATGGAGAAAACGTAACTAACTCGATAACATTGATCTCTTTGACTCCCTTTTTGATCGCGATTTTGCCCTGTATCTTGTCCGCATTGGTCATGTTCAGATTGTACAGCACCTGAAGCTCGATATTGTTTTCGACACCGACAATGGAAAAACGGGTACATTTTCCCTAGATGTTCAAATGCCAGAAGTGTTTTCGTACCCTGGCACTATCGGTCATCTCAATGACTCCAATTCTCGTTGAGAATTTCTTCTTCGTGTCGGTGATGAGAAAATCGGAGATGCCATCACTGATGAGCGAATCTACGAGGGCGCCGGCCTGACATTGAATGAACTATTTATTTCAAACCCTTCAGGGATATAGTTTCACTACTGTATCAGTGGCCCTTACCAACAATACAAGCCCGTTAGATAATAGGCAGGGTGAAATCAAAAATGTGAACTCCAATGGGACAATAAACGTACACTTTTGAGCGCAGCATCGTTCATTGCCTCCGAAGCATCGACGATGACCGCAACGTCCAGCCAGATGTCGTTGTAACTGACAATATTGGTATTCAGATTATTTTCGATGAAATCTAAATACCTCCACCCATCGGGCGCGCCAGCCTCGTCAATAGCGCAGTTGCAGTACGGGTCCGCAACTGTAAAACACAATTAACAAGAGAAACTATGGTTTGTATCATATATTCGATCGTGCCTTCGAAAAAAAAATTAGCCTTTTAGTTAAAAAAATATCATACCGGTTGGTGCAGCTGTCGTGGACGCGGGCGTTGGATCGACTGCAAGGAACAATTCAAACCTGTTTTGCTTAAGAATAACCTGTCTGGATTAGCAGCATGAATCGCGTGTCGTCGTTGTTGAGCAATTCGGGATCAATTGTGATGTTGAAGGCCGTGCAGTATTTCGGGATAATCGAAACTGCGGTACCCTGGGGACTTCCGCACCTGACATCAAAGCCGATTCCAGCAATCGCAGTCGAGTGCGTATTGCGGGTAGCCGTCTCTTCATTCTTCACACAATCTCACCAGTGTGCGAGAGAGCGTGTGAAATGAAGAGACGATTACCCGTATTTCTAACTCTACATCGCTGTGAAGATAACATACGTGTATGGTCCAATAGGTGCCTCTTTTCCTCGTTCACACCACAGCTCACAGGATATGCCAAGAGGGAAGTTGTTCTCAGTGGAAAATCTGATTCGAGCCTGCACAGATTTTGTGTACATCATCGAATTTTGCAGTCAATAGCCGCTTACCGGCCGGCCAAAGTTGTATCTCCTTCCAAACGGCGCAGGGTCGTGTGGGTAGTCGGAATCGTAGGATTTATTGAGGGTCAGCCAACCTTGTGAGAGGATTGAAGTCAGTGCACCAGGTGTCAAGTCCCGATCGGATGCTAAACAATAATCATTTCTCAGATTCCCGAGATAGGCAAGGTCAAAAGATGTTTCAATGCGGATACTTACCAACATTGTGTTCCAAAGTGAAGGTGAAGTTTGCGATAGATCCGAGGGAATTGTGCAAAGTGGCAATCGGGCCCTCGATTGTCAGTTTGCTTCCGACCGCATTTTGGCTTAAATTATAGTAATTGAAGTGAACCATTCAAAAAATATTATTTTATTCTTTCTGGACGCCAGATGCTGAAGTTTCAAGAATAACAATATAATCTGCCCACTTCACAGCCAGCAGAACGTAGAGGTTTTCGATGGCATCGTATCCCGCTGATCTTACTTCGATCGTTCCCGTCTAAAATGCCAGCCCTATCGTGGCCTACACACCGAGATACCACATTTTGTTTCTGGGATACCCTTAATGAATACAAGGTTTTGTGCAGGCGGATGCTACTCTTCTTATCCCAAGGGATTCTCCTTCAGCAACGCTCAGACGACGTGCGCGAGTGAGGGAGGCATCATCGCTGTGGACCACGATGGAAAGAAAGGAGAATTCCTTAATCGAGGCGAGTTTACGACTCTACGAAACAATAGAATGAAAGATGGCATTGCAGTGTTGATTGATTCTTCCTCGAAGTCGGACTACTTCTGGATCGGCTTCTCCAAGTCCGACGATGGTTCTTGGAAACGGGAGGATAAGGTAGGATTAGCATTTAAAGCTGATAAGATCATTGAAGAAAAATAACGTTCACAGTCTATCGACTCCTACACGAACTGGAATGTGGGAGAGCCTAACTCTGCCACCGTTTCAAAGTGTGTCTACGTAGATACGACCTCATCCAACCTTGCATGGTATGGAAATTCATCGAAAAAAATTCCGGATAATGATTCACCTAAAAAAACAAGCTTAAAAACCTAAAATAATTAGCAATTGCTCAGGGGCGCCGGCAACTGTAACGTCGCTTTCCCATTCGTGTGCGAAGACTTGCCCTGCTCGGTCGGATACAAGAACTGCTAAGCAGATGATAAGCACCATCGAATAAATCCATTCTGTCTAACCGATCGATTTAGAAACCTACAAATTGCCTACAGACAATGAACATGAATGAGTTTCCTTGCCTATAAGTAAATTAATTATTTTTTCGTCGTTTTATCCTTTGTTTCACTCTATCCGAAAGCCTCTAATCGCAACTTACACTCGTTGGTGGATTATAGTGGATTGAGTCTAGATTGTGGTGGTGTCTGTCTGCAACGTCTGGTCTGTTTCCTTTGTCTCTCTCTCTAGTTGTGATCATCTTTTCTCACTCGACTCCTGGAGTTTAAAAGGTCCATCCGAATTGTATGTCTTCATCTGCTTCTTCCATGTTGCTCCCTGTCCTAATTATCGCACTTGTGGTTGATCTTCAGTATGTGATCTGACCAAGATCGAGGATATTTCATTGCATTATCGCATTATTTCATTTTGAAATTGTGTTTAATTCTCCCATTTTCGATCGCCGACATCCTAGAGGAACACAATGACTTCCGCACAAAGTTGTCAAACGGACAGCCGATTGTGAATCAAAAGGTTTTCCCAGCGCTGTCAACCCATCTACCGAATCTGGTATTTTTATTCATTAGCGTCTCCAAGAAATGTTGTCCTCTCAGACGTGGAATAACAAGTTGACGACTGAGGCGGAGAAAGTGGCAGCACACTGCGAGCCTACACCGAGCTCCCCAGGACAGAACACTCTGTACTTTCCCGGAACGGTTCATGTGAGTTTGTCCATGATTTTTAAACACGTTTTTTGACTTATCCGGAAAAAAGTTATGTTCAACAAAGAAACACAAAGACTCAGAGCATAGAACGAGTATCTTAATCCTTTACTCCAGCTTTTCTCCAAGTCCAGCATGGTCTCGTATTCTGCCAAATACTGGTGTGTGGAGATGGTCTACCGTGCGTGGCGATCCATGAATCGCACTGTGCCAATTGAGGACAGTGGAGTGACGGAGGCGATTCAGGTTAAATTCATTATATTATTGCAACCACACGCAAGCAGGTTCAAGCGCACTCAAGTAGACTTTTCACCTTATAATTGAATTCATAAAAAATCGTTTTTCACATTTTCATCGGCATCATGTTTCCACAAATTCCCAATTCATTCCTTTAGATGGCTCGACCAGAGACAAGGGAGGTCGGTTGTGCAGTTTCCTTCTGCGGTGTGGACGACGAATCGGCGCTTGTTGTGTGCAGATATGCGCCAGAGTGAACAACAGGCAGACTTATTCGTTTCGATAAATCGCATGATTGTAATCTACATGTTGTGAAAACATTGTGTCAACATTTCATGTCGTTCAATCCAACCATTGCTTGAGGATATTTTATTAGGCTATGGAAGCGTGATAATAGACGACATATTGTGCTGTCTCTTGTCTATATTTGATGCTGTAAAGGGGATATGTTTAGCAGTTCTTGTATCCGACCGAGCAGGGCAAATCCTCGCACACGAATGGGAAGGCGACGTTACAGTTGCCGGCACCCCTGCAATGCCTCATTTATTAAAGGGCCAAAAGTATCGGCATAAGCATCACGATAAGTAAATCCTAGCGATGATTATTTTATTTTATTTTTTATTTGTTTTGTACCATGCGAGGTCCTTCGTCGACGAGTCCACATAGGCACACTTGGCTACAGCTGCCGAATTAGGCTCGTCCGCTTCCCAGTTGGTGTACGAGTCGGTCGACTGCAATCATCGTTGATTGTTATTTAAGACTTTTATCATCGGTTACAGGATCTTTTTTATTAAATCCGCTACATTGCGCTTCGGTGGACTGCAATTTCTTCGTTTCGTACTTTAGTTGTATCCCTACATTCACAAATCTACGTAGTGCTAACAAATTCACATCCATGTTACTGTTATTCAATGTTATTATTGTTATTACGTTATTGTTATTGTTATTCAATGCTATTGTTATGTTATTATACGCAATGTACTTCATACCTCATCATCCCATCTCCATACGCCGTCGTCCGCTCGATAGAATCCGATCCAGAAGTAATCCGACTTCGAGGACGCGTCTCTCAACACTGCAACAGCCGAGTTCCATGGATGACTTACCATTTACGAATCTTATATTTCGTGCACTCTCTGCGAACGGTCAGAATAGCATTGAGATCACGTGAAATGAGGAGAGTCATTTCTTGCCTAACCAGTATCGTGATCTTCATACTGACCTTGATTAAGGAAGGCTCCTTTCTTGTCTTCGTGGTCGGTCGCGATGATTCCTCCCTCACTTGCGCACGTCGACTCAGCGTTGCTGAAGGAGAGTCCCTTGGGATAGGAGGAGTAGCAGCCGCCTGAAACAAACTCGCTGTTTTTCAATGCCATATGAGGCCGTTTGCGTTAGGATCAACAAGCCCCAACGGGGGTCGGGAACAGTTAAAAAAATCGGAAATGCCCAAAAGTTGGCCCTAGGGGTTATTTTTGATGCTGAACAACCTGGTATGGTCGATTTCGCAATATGTCCCCTTTTCGCTCCAGGGGGGGGGGGGGCACCCCCCATTTCGCCCTTAAACGCGTTTTTCGTCTGTTTTTCTTCAGAAACGCGTCAAAAAATGGTGAAATCTCGCGTTATATGACAGAATTTTGTGCTCTATCTCGTGGTTACCTTGAATTGTCATAATTCCTTTTCGTTTTCGAGAAAAAAGCGATTTTTGACCCAATTGCGTGCGGAAAAAATCCCTTCACCAGATGATAGAGCATGTTCTGCTGATCATTTTGCGCTATTGGAAGTGGTTTTTCATGGAGGCAAAAGATATTTTTTATCGATTTTTGTAAAAAGGCAAAAAATAAAATTCTCTGAATACCCCCGTATTTGTGCTCATTTTGAAGAACTCGTTGAGTTGATCATTTTTTGTGAAGATATCATATCATTTAAACCTCTCTGTAAGAAGTTACAAGTGCTGAAAAGGTGCATGTCCGACACCACTCATGAAAAGTCGACCTCGGGCTGTTGTAACTTCTTACAGAGAGGTTTAAATGATATGATATCTTCACAAAAAATGATCAACTCAACGAGTTCTTCAAAATGAGCACAAATACGGGGGTATTCAGAGAATTTTATTTTTTGCCTTTTTACAAAAATCGATAAAAAATATCTTTTGCCTCCATGAAAAACCACTTGCAATAGCGCAAAATGATCAGCAGAACATGCTCTATCATCTGGTGAAGGGATTTTTTCCGCACGCAATTGGGTCAAAAATCGCTTTTTTCTCGAAAACGAAAAGGAATTATGACAATTCAAGGTAACCACGAGATAGAGCACAAAATTCTGTCATATAACGCGAGATTTCACCATTTTTTGACGCGTTTCTGAAGAAAAACAGACGAAAAACGCGTTTAAGGGCGAAATGGGGGGTGCCCCCCCCCCCCCCTGGAGCGAAAAGGGGACATATTGCGAAATCGACCATACCAGGTTGTTCAGCATCAAAAATAACCCCTAGGGCCAACTTTTGGGCATTTCCGATTTTTTTAACTGTTCCCGACCCCCGTTGGGGCTTGTTGATCCTAACGCAAACGGCCTCATATGGCATTGAAAAACAGCGAGTTTGTTTCAGGCGGCTGCTACTCCTCCTATCCCAAGGGACTCTCCTTCAGCAACGCTGAGTCGACGTGCGCAAGTGAGGGAGGAATCATCGCGACCGACCACGAAGACAAGAAAGGAGCCTTCCTTAATCAAGGTCAGTATGAAGATCACGATACTGGTTAGGCAAGAAATGACTCTCCTCATTTCACGTGATCTCAATGCTATTCTGACCGTTCGCAGAGAGTGCACGAAATATAAGATTCGTAAATGGTAAGTCATCCATGGAACTCGGCTGTTGCAGTGTTGAGAGACGCGTCCTCGAAGTCGGATTACTTCTGGATCGGATTCTATCGAGCGGACGACGGCGTATGGAGATGGGATGATGAGGTATGAAGTACATTGCGTATAATAACATAACAATAGCATTGAATAACAATAACAATAACGTAATAACAATAATAACATTGAATAACAGTAACATGGATGTGAATTTGTTAGCACTACGTAGATTTGTGAATGTAGGGATACAACTAAAGTACGAAACGAAGAAATTGCAGTCCACCGAAGCGCAATGTAGCGGATTTAATAAAAAAGATCCTGTAACCGATGATAAAAGTCTTAAATAACAATCAACGATGATTGCAGTCGACCGACTCGTACACCAACTGGGAAGCGGACGAGCCTAATTCGGCAGCTGTAGCCAAGTGTGCCTATGTGGACTCGTCGACGAAGGACCTCGCATGGTACAAAACAAATAAAAAATAAAATAAAATAATCATCGCTAGGATTTACTTATCGTGATGCTTATGCCGATACTTTTGGCCCTTTAATAAATGAGGCATTGCAGGGGTGCCGGCAACTGTAACGTCGCCTTCCCATTCGTGTGCGAGGATTTGCCCTGCTCGGTCGGATACAAGAACTGCTAAACATATCACCTTTACAGCATCAAATATAGACAAGAGACAGCACAATATGTCGTCTATTATCACGCTTCCATAGCCTAATAAAATATCCTCAAGCAATGGTTGGATTGAACGACATGAAATGTTGACACAATGTTTTCACAACATGTAGATTACAATCATGCGATTTATCGAAACGAATAAGTCTGCCTGTTGTTCACTCTGGCGCATATCTGCACACAACAAGCGCCGATTCGTCGTCCACACCGCAGAAGGAAACTGCACAACCGACCTCCCTTGTCTCTGGTCGAGCCATCTAAAGGAATGAATTGGGAATTTGTGGAAACATGATGCCGATGAAAATGTGAAAAACGATTTTTTATGAATTCAATTATAAGGTGAAAAGTCTACTTGAGTGCGCTTGAACCTGCTTGCGTGTGGTTGCAATAATATAATGAATTTAACCTGAATCGCCTCCGTCACTCCACTGTCCTCAATTGGCACAGTGCGATTCATGGATCGCCACGCACGGTAGACCATCTCCACACACCAGTATTTGGCAGAATACGAGACCATGCTGGACTTGGAGAAAAGCTGGAGTAAAGGATTAAGATACTCGTTCTATGCTCTGAGTCTTTGTGTTTCTTTGTTGAACATAACTTTTTTCCGGATAAGTCAAAAAACGTGTTTAAAAATCATGGACAAACTCACATGAACCGTTCCGGGAAAGTACAGAGTGTTCTGTCCTGGGGAGCTCGGTGTAGGCTCGCAGTGTGCTGCCACTTTCTCCGCCTCAGTCGTCAACTTGTTATTCCACGTCTGAGAGGACAACATTTCTTGGAGACGCTAATGAATAAAAATACCAGATTCGGTAGATGGGTTGACAGCGCTGGGAAAACCTTTTGATTCACAATCGGCTGTCCGTTTGACAACTTTGTGCGGAAGTCATTGTGTTCCTCTAGGATGTCGGCGATCGAAAATGGGAGAATTAAACACAATTTCAAAATGAAATAATGCGATAATGCAATGAAATATCCTCGATCTTGGTCAGATCACATACTGAAGATCAACCACAAGTGCGATAATTAGGACAGGGAGCAACATGGAAGAAGCAGATGAAGACATACAATTCGGATGGACCTTTTAAACTCCAGGAGTCGAGTGAGAAAAGATGATCACAACTAGAGAGAGAGACAAAGGAAACAGACCAGACGTTGCAGACAGACACCACCACAATCTAGACTCAATCCACTATAATCCACCAACGAGTGTAAGTTGCGATTAGAGGCTTTCGGATAGAGTGAAACAAAGGATAAAACGACGAAAAAATAATTAATTTACTTATAGGCAAGGAAACTCATTCATGTTCATTGTCTGTAGGCAATTTGTAGGTTTCTAAATCGATCGGTTAGACAGAATGGATTTATTCGATGGTGCTTATCATCTGCTTAGCAGTTCTTGTATCCGACCGAGCAGGGCAAGTCTTCGCACACGAATGGGAAAGCGACGTTACAGTTGCCGGCGCCCCTGAGCAATTGCTAATTATTTTAGGTTTTTAAGCTTGTTTTTTTAGGTGAATCATTATCCGGAATTTTTTTCGATGAATTTCCATACCATGCAAGGTTGGATGAGGTCGTATCTACGTAGACACACTTTGAAACGGTGGCAGAGTTAGGCTCTCCCACATTCCAGTTCGTGTAGGAGTCGATAGACTGTGAACGTTATTTTTCTTCAATGATCTTATCAGCTTTAAATGCTAATCCTACCTTATCCTCCCGTTTCCAAGAACCATCGTCGGACTTGGAGAAGCCGATCCAGAAGTAGTCCGACTTCGAGGAAGAATCAATCAACACTGCAATGCCATCTTTCATTCTATTGTTTCGTAGAGTCGTAAACTCGCCTCGATTAAGGAATTCTCCTTTCTTTCCATCGTGGTCCACAGCGATGATGCCTCCCTCACTCGCGCACGTCGTCTGAGCGTTGCTGAAGGAGAATCCCTTGGGATAAGAAGAGTAGCATCCGCCTGCACAAAACCTTGTATTCATTAAGGGTATCCCAGAAACAAAATGTGGTATCTCGGTGTGTAGGCCACGATAGGGCTGGCAAATGAAGAATCGAAATGCACCCTTCATTTCATTTCGCAACGGCGCGCGAATCGGCGTCGTTCTTCCGGTCGCCCCTTATTGAAGGCTTTGAGGGGAGAATGAGAGGGATTTCCATTGTCATTTCGCCCTTCATGAAGGGGGAGCGCGGCCGCGCCACTCTTATGGAAGAGAATAGAGAGAGGGGACACCTTCATTTGTCGCAATTCCCTTCACTTGCCAGCCCTAGTCCACGACCGTCCAGTGGTAATGGTGTCTTATGGAAGACGGTCAGAGAAAGAGCGAGAGAGAGAAGGGAAGGATATCGCTATTGGTTTTAGCCGATACATGTGGGAAGACTCTGATTGTGAGTGAACTCACCTCCTGCCGTGATTGCCGGATCTGATCCCCCGTATGCTTGCTTGCCGGGCTTGCAGAAGCAGTTGGCTGAACAAATTGTCTTCATTAGCACAGTCGTTTTAAATCGATTACACAAAATTATTGAATGTATGCGAACCTTTGCAGAAAGCCCGCAGTGCATGTTTATTATTGAGATTGAGGAAGTAGTATCCCTTCGATGCGAGACTCAATAGACTGGAACTTTGTAGTCCGCTATTGACAATAATGACTCCCTTGGATTGTTTGAATTGATTGAGTGGGGTCAAGTCCTGTTTCCTGAAACACACAGCAAAGTGCAGCTCCTAAGGATTAGTGCATACGGTTCCGTGTCGGTGAGGTAAAATACAATTTGGCGAGTGTTGGCCCTGTCCGGTGTTGAAGCGCCGTTGAACATGGCCATGGCTGCGTTGAAGGCGCTGTAACATCAATATTTTCACACATAGTCATGCCACCCTTAAAGAGTTGGACTTTTAAGTTGCCTTCTTGATATATACTTTAGAGGTGAGTTCAGCCAATTTTATTTCATAGCTGAGAATAAACAAATAAAATAATTAAGATGGTATCGAAGAACAGTCCTACGTTGAGTTTTGATAATAAGGAGAGTGATAAAAAAGGCGGCTCTGTTCTGGTAACGGGGTCCCAAAATATAACGGGGTCCCAAAAAAAATATCGGGGTCCCAAAAACATATCGGGGTCCCTCACAGATATCGGGGTCCCTCACAGATAACGGGGTTCCAAAAAGAAATCGAGGTCCCAAAAATATATCGGGGTCCCAAAAAGACATCTGGATGGCTGGTATCGTAGAAGTATCTTTTTTCTCATTTTTTTTAAAATTGTAGCTTGGCACTTTACTCGCAGGATGGTATGAACAGAGGATTGCTTTAGGGAAGGTACGTTTGTTTGACCCATCATTCCGTACTACAGAATTCGAAATACGGGTAATCGTCTCTTCATTTCGCACACTCTCTCGCCTCTCTGAACGGTGAGAGAGTGCGAGGAATGAAGATACGATTACCCGTTTTTCGAACTCTACCGTACAATAATTATATTTCAATATTGTTCACTTAGTAAAACTTTCGCTTTTTTCGCTCATGTAAATTTCCAGTGTTGTTTGAATGAAATATTGCATTCGTTTAGCTTGATAGTAGGGTTGGCAAGAGATGAAATGAAGGGTGCTTTTCGATTCTTCACTTGCCAACCCTACTTGCTAGTGTAGAATTCAGTCCGCAGAGGTGATTATCATGTGGAAAGAAAGAAATGCCTCCTCCTTTTTTCCGGTACACGTTCGGGTGACTCTGGTGATTATTTTTCGCCCCTCGACCACGTTGAGGCCCCCCCCCATTCCAGAACAGAGCCGATCATTATTCATATTGTATTGCACAAACTAACAATCCGAAATTTGGGACCCCGATATATTTTTTGGGACCCCGATATATTTTTGGGACCCCGATATCTTGGGGGAACCCGATATATTTTTGGGACCCCGTTATATTTTTGGGACCCCGTTACCAGAACAGATCCAAAAAGGCTTGCCAAGAGATTAATACAGCTCACTTGATAACATTGATCTGCCTGACTCCCTTCTTGGTCGCGATCTTGCCCTGTACCTTGTCCGCCTTGGTCATGTTCAGGTTGTACAGCACCTTAGACATTCACCATATTCAAGTATTCCCAAGCCAACTAATGATTAACAACAGGACTGCAGCACAACATGCAACTGATTATGATGCAAACGAATTAACCTTCGCTGTATCAGTCATTTCGATCACTGCAATTCTCGTCGAGAACGGATTCGTCGTGTCTGTGATCAGAAAATCACTGTAGCCGTCGCTGATGAGGGTGTCGACAAGGTAGATAGCCTGGAATGGAAGACATCGTTTTGTGATACTATTGCTCAGAGGTGCCAAAATGTCCATTGACACTTGAACATGTTCTTTGCCTAGCATATTCGGGATTCCATTTGTCAATATTATGCTCACGGACTCACGTTCGCCAGTGGTTCTTCGTCCATCGCTTCGGAAGCGTCCACGATGATCACGATGTCCAGCCAAATGTCGTTGTACCTGTATTTATTAAAAATATGTATTATAATGATATTTTTATTATAAATCGATACGCTTCAAGATGAGTGAAGCCATGGAGAGTACATATACAAATAGGATGAGAAAATTCACTCCTCATTTCGCAATTCTCTCTAGCTGTTTCTGACTGGCGAGAGAACATGAGAAATGAGGAGTGGGTAAATTCTTTGAACAGCCTTGATTCATACCTCCATCCATCAGGCGCCCACTGCTTGTCCACTGCGCAATTGCAGTACGGGTCCGCAGGCTTGCCTGCAATTTATAGCTGTTCATCGACATCCTGGAATCTCTGACAAATGTTAACGTTGAATGTAAAATAAATGGACTGGTTTTATCGATCAGATGAACCAGACTAAAACGTTCCGTCAATATTATTATTATTACTCATTGGTGTGCGCTCCGTCGTCGTTTGCAGGGCAAGAAAGTCGACTGAAATTGCTGACTCATTATCGATGAATATCATCATACCTGTCCAGGTCTGACGGCGACCCCTTTTTGACCATGACCCCGGGTTCATAGTCGCGCACATCCCCACGTGGGGATGTGCGGGACCATGAACCCGGGGTCATGGTCAAATAGTGGTCTGGGGTCATGGTCCTTGAAACATATCCCATTATGTTCTACAGTATCCCTTTATCGATTTTTGTTACAGTAACCCTACCGTACCCCGGTTCGGTGGGTCAACTGTTTTAGCCTCGGGTCTAACTTTTGCCAAAGTGTCTGAAATCAATCGGAAAATTATTCTACCGTAATCTACAGTAACCTACCGTACTCCGGTTCGGTGGGTCAACTATTTTAGCCTCGGGTCAAACTTTTGCCAAAGTGTCTGAAATCGATCGGAAAATTATTCTACCGTAATCTACAGTAACCTACCGTATTCCTGGCTACGGTAGCGCGGTTGAGCATCGCGAACTGATTTTTTTGTTTTTCGTTCTAAAAATCCGTTGTTTGTGCCTACATGTATAGTTCGTCGAGGAAATAATTTTTCGAGTACCGTACCGAAATCTTCCGTACCCAGCCGTGCCCTGGTGAAAAAACATCGATTACGCACGTTGTTTATCAGTAAAGAGCGCATCCTAGTATCGCCGGGTTGGATAAAGGGTCGATTACGGAGGTTGTTTACTAGTAGAGAGCGCATTCTAGAATCGCCGGGTTGGATAAAGGGTCGATTACGGAGGTTGTTTATCAGTAAAGAGCGCATCCTACAATCACCTGGTTTAAAAAACAAGAGAAATCGATCCTTTGTCTAACCCGGTGAGTCTAGGATGCGCTCTCTACTAGTAAACAACCTCCGTAATAGAGTGGCTGAAGGAAGAGTTGAAGGAAGAGTTCGCCGCCCTCGCGCGGCGAGGAATGAGAATGAAGGAAGAGGAGAGGGAAAAGGCCGAGCTCTTGCGCAAGAGTTTGGAGAATGGGAAAACTCTTGCGCAAGAGTTGAGGAATGGGGAACGGACCGTTTTCGTTCGTTCTTTCAGTGATTGATGTGCTTTGATAGGGTAATATGTATTTTACAGGATAATAGACCGTATTTCACTGATTTCGCCTAGTTTGAAAGGTACACGATGCCGGTTGAGATCAGTTGTGAGCTCAGTGGTTTTCACTGTTCAAAAATGCGCTTTTAAAGGCAAACAAAGGAAAGATCATGGGTGGTATAACTAAAACAAAGAATAGAACCACCGTATACATACAAATAACATAAATTAATCATCAAATAATGGATAGCAATGTTATTATGAAGAAACAGATGGCTCTTCATCAAAATCATCATTGATCGGTTCGCGCTGCTCCTCGAAATACTTGTCGAACTCCTCAATGTTGGAGAATCTGAATTCAACGAACGAAAGCAACGAGACAGAGATAAATACAACAAAATCAGTGAGTGAGGCCAAAACCTTCGTAAACTCACGTGCGTGATACACAGTAGCCGTTGGTTCCGCGTCGATCGAGGCTGCTGCAGGCGTAGGCGGTGAGACCGTGGAGGGCGTCGTACGTCCGTTGCCGCGAGCAGCGGGCTTGGTGGTCGCTGAAGCAAGGACGGAATCAGCGGGGAAAGCAACGAGACAGAGATAAATACAACAAAATCAGTGAGTGAGGCCAAAACCTTCGTAAACTCACGTGCGTGATACACAGTAGCCGTTGGTTCCGCGTCGATCGAGGCTGCTGCAGGCGTAGGCGGTGAGACCGTGGAGGGCGTCGTACATCCGTTGCCGCGAGCAGCGGGCTTGGTGGTCGCTGAAGCAAGGACGGAATCAGCGGGGGAAGGTAATAAGAGAGGTCAAAAGGAAAGGAAATAACTATCCTGGCGTCGCTTCAGCTGCCGAGCCGATGTGGGGCAGGTCGGGTTGAGATTTGGCACGAGAACGGGTGGAACGGCGCATCGAAAACGAGAGCATACAACAAAACTTAGCAACACGTCGACAAAAAGTGCGAGAATCGAGCTGGCGAGAGCCTTTTACACAACTTAGCACATGCAAATGGGATATTACAACAGTCCGTCTGTCTGCCTGTCCCATGCTAATAGCAGAGATTATGGAAAAGTTCGATCTGAACCAGAGAACAAAAGTTCAGATACTCGACGAGCACGTATTGCTAAACAATTTTTGTAATCATCACACTGAAATCTTCACGAGATCTGTGTAAATGTGATGTAATGTTCTGTCAGATATTTAGAGTCATTATCGTACTTCTTTTCATAGAAAGAATGAGCGAAAACGGCCTGAAACAACCCTTTTCTGTCTCACCTTTTGCACAAGAGTTTTCCCATTCCCCAAACTCTTGCGCAAGAGTTTTCCCATTCTCCAAACTCTTGCGCAAGAGCTCGGCCTTTTATCGCACCTCTTCCTCTCCCTCTCATTCCTCGCCTCACCTCTTCCCTCTTCCTTCAGCTTCTCTACTCCGTAATCGACCCTTTATCCAACCCGGCGATTTTAGGATGCGCTCTCTACTAGTAAACAACCTCCGTAATCGACCCTTTATCCAACCCGGTGATACTAGGATGCGCTCTTTACTGATAAACAACATGCGTAATCGATGTTTTTTCACCAGGGCACGGCTGGGAACGGAAGATTTCGGTACGGTACTCGAAAAATTATTTCCTCGACAAACTATACATGTAGGCACAAACAACGGATTTTTAGAACGAAAAACAAAAAAATCAGTTCGCGATGCTCAACCGCGCTACCGTAGCCAGGAATACGGTAGGTTACTGTAGATTACGGTAGAATAATTTTCCGATCGATTTCAGACACTTTGGCAAAAGTTAGACCCGAGGCTAAAATAGTTGACCCACCGAACCGGAGTACGGTAGGTTACAGTAGATTACGGTAGAATAATTTTCCGATCGATTTCAGCCACTTTGGCAAAAGTTTGACCCGAGGCTAAAATGGTTGACACACCGAACCGGGGTACGGTAGGGTTACTGTAACAAAAATCGATAAAGGGATACTGTAGAACATAATGGGATATGTTTCAAGGACCATGACCCCAGACCACTATTTGACCATGACCCCGGGTTCATGGTCCCGCACATCCCCACGTGGGGATGTGCGCGACTATGAACCCGGGGTCATGGTCAAAAAAAAGTCCCCGCCGGCGTGGACAGGTATGAATATCATCATGACCAACTTGTTTCGATTTGTACCATGAACCGAGGAGGCGCGCCGTTGATTAGCGCTTTGTCTACCGTGAGGTTTATAGACGTGCACGGCGGTTCAAGGACGAATATTATGCCATCCAATGTACAGCTGTAAAAGATTAGACCTTGGGGATAGGTAGTTTCTAGTAGAGTTCGAAATACGTGCCGTCGTCTCTTCATTTAGACTGCTATTTCAGCGGTCAGAATGTCGAGAGGGAGAGAGAGAGAGAGAGAGAGAGAGTGTGTGTGCAATGAAGAGACGGTGATCCGTATTTCGAACTCAATTCTCGCCTGAACAGAAGCTGTTGTCCCGAGAAGTCGTCAATGCACAACAGCGAACACGCCGTCGCACTCGCAAGGTTGTTTAAACTCCTGTACTTTACGCGAACCTGAACATCCCCTTTAGAGTTCGAAATACGGGTAATCGTCTCTTCATTTCCCACACTCTCTCGTCTCTCTGACAAGTGAGAGACCGTGGGAAATGAATGAAAGACGAGTGCCCGTATTTCGAACTCTAATCCCCATCATCATGATTTCGTATAACTATTCACCATGACAAAAAAAACTAGCCATCTTGGACAAATTTATAGAATGAACACAAATAACGTTTTTTTGAGCTAGTAACCCTAATATTTTGGCGAAAATCATGTCAAATTGTACCTACCGGTCGTCCAAATTCGACGCACCTCGAGAATTGCGCAGTGTCAAGCGGGTAATCGGAATCGTAAGATGCCTGCTCGCTCAGCCACCCTTGCGATAGGAACACTGTCATTGCGCCGGGAGCAAGGTGACCGTGAGGAGCTGAGGGAATGCTTTTACGATGCTTCCTTCGTTAGCCATCATGATTCACAATCGTAGTTAGTTTTAATTTGCTTCAGAATATGAATAAATACGTTGACAGTTTTATGAATATCACAGACACAACTCACCGGCATCGAATGACAGATCGAAGGTAAAGTTAGCTGGAGATGCGGCGGGATTGTTCAAAGTGACGATCGGGCCTTCCACTGTCAGTTTGCTTCCGGTCTGATATTTGCTGAAATTTCGTATATTCGTGACTTCATTTCTCGTGCTCTCTCGCCGATCAGATTTTTTTCGAACTTTCGAACTCTGTATATTTGTGTTAATGTGCCCAATTCCTGCTCACTTTACGGACAGAACGGTGTAGTCCTGTGAAAAGGAGTCGTATCCTGCTGTTGACACGGTGAGTTCACCCAAAAAGCCGACCTTTGTAATACTGGAGTCTACATGGGAGCCTGCTAGTAGAGCGCTAATAACTGGAGAGGCCGAAACTGTAGAGAATTTCTTGATTATTGATGTAGAAATAATTATTTTTTAAGCTGGTAATTCTCCGAGAAGGCACTCATAAGCGAAAAATTAATCATTTCCGCTCACTTTTCGTTGACACGATGTAGATGACAAACGGGACAAGCTTGACGTTCTTGGCGGGTTCTGTGGTATCGGCAATCTTAAAATAGTGGATATCTAATCTCTCAACTTTGAGAAATCAAAAAGAATACAATAAGTTGAGATTATACAGAAACCATACTATACATAATTATAAAAGAAAAGTACACAAACTGTAAATTAAAAATTATAATAAATTACAAAAAATGCTTGATAAATGAATCACCGTTATCGGAGCAGTGAGAATATTCGTCTCGGCCAGCACATATCCCGTGTTGGGTATCGGCTTCGCTAGAGACTGAACACTGAAATTGAAAAACGTTTTGCATAATCATGAAATTCTAGTGATCGTAGTCTTAATTCTCCTCGTGTACCAAAAATTTAGCGAATATAAACCAACTCGAAGTGTGTCCCATCGGCGCCTGTGATGACGACATTCCCTACGTATTCTCCAGCCGAGTTTTGAGCAGACTGCGTTGCGTACACTCGATATTGCTGTCCGGGTGAGAGGGAATCGACTTCGATCTAGAAAAAAACAGTCGAAAATTAGTTCGCTGAGTAGGGACCACCATCCCTTTTCATATTTTTGCGCTCGCGCAATGTTAATTTATGCAAAGGGGAGGAAAAGGCCGCGGATTCTGATTTCACAGGTGTTTAGTACATCATGTTTACAAACTTTGCTGAGAAAATTAGCAGATTCTATAGTCTCCCGCGCTTGTTATAAACAAAAGAACCTTAAAAATGACGTCACAAAGTGTAAATTATTTGTTGAAAGCGCTCTAATTTCGTTCAAAGGAGAGGGCCGCGACTTTTGACACTTTCCAGTGATAGACTAAGGTTACAGCCATATCATATCCAAAAATTAGCCAATTCTATAGTCTCCCGCGATATTTGCATACAGTCAAAGTTTGAGTTTGAGTTTAATATTTGATCCCTTATAAAAAACGCGGGAGACTATAGAATTGGCTAATTTTTGGATATGTTATGCCCACATGCTTAGTCTATCACTGGAAACTTTCAAAAGTCGCGGCCCTCTCCTACAACTGAAGTTAGCATGTTTCAAAGTTTTTTGTCTCTCGTTTTTGAAAATCATGTTTTCATGAAGTCTCGATTTTCTCGAAAACTATTAACTTTTCATGGGTGGTCCGCTCACAAAAAATGATTCTATACTCCTGGTTAACAACTTGAGCTACTTCATGGGGAACGAATATGCGATTTGCATATCACGTTTTGGTCCCTATTCGCTGAGCCAGTTTTAACGTCGTTTGCATCAGATAAATTGAAAAAAATTAACGTTGTGCGCAGTGCCATAAAAAATACAATAATACGTTGAACCATTTTTAGTGGAACACTGTCTGGTATCAGATAAAGTTCAATAACTAACACTGTGCACTGTGCCATTCCACACGTTCGAAGAAACGATGACAGCACTGTTCGAGTTGAATGAAGCGAATGCTGAATGAGAACATCTCGTTTTGAATTTGCATTTCTTCTTATATGTTGTATTTCTTTCGCATGTTAGCGTGTGTTGTAACAATGATTTGGAAAACACTACGAAATTAATTGTAAGACTGGAGCAACCACTCACTCGCCAGCACCGATGTTGTCAGAAAAGTGCAAATGATGAAAGAGCAAAGAAGGATCCTCCACATCTTGCTGAATACGACGCGGTGAAGGACTCGGAAATCCTCATCGACTTTTATAGTCCCAGCGATCATTTATTGACTACGATCATTCTCGTCACTTGTTTCACTGGTGCTGACCTGATTCGCTGAAGGGGTCACTGTTTATCAAAAATTTGTACTTCGAGCCGTTCTTAGGCAAGAAATGGAATCTAAACAAAAATGTACGATAGGTTACGTACTCGACAATACAATTTTTTCTTACTCTTTTTTTTCTCCAAAAATGAAAAATAAACATTGAACGTGTCTCGATATTTTGCATGCACGAGAAGAGACAGTCACGTGAGCAAAGTGACACTGCGAGCAGACTATACTTTTGTCGTGCAAAATGTTTCATCTCTCATTTTACAACGTTCTTTCGTCAGTCCTAGAAAGCGAGACATCATTGCCAAATGAGAAATCACATAGAGTGGCGCACTTAGAAGATGTCATCATAATGATTTTACAATGAATCGCCGCATCGAGTATGGCGCACTAAAAAGATGGCATCAAAATGATTTTACATGAGATCGGAAGAAAGAAAATATAGGCAGAAGACCATCAGAACAAGGCTAACACTTTTTAAAAGGAAAATGCGCTCATAAAAAAGGTTTTTCAGAGAGATAAAAAATCTGTATTCAAGAGCCTAAAAGCTAAAAACATTCGCGTTCATTGCCAGTAAGAAAATGTAATTGCGTTGTAGGTTCTGATTTCGATAGGCTTGACAAGGTGGTTGTTAATGATTTATTAGATGGTATCATCTGCTTAGCAGTTCTTATATCCGGCCGAACAAGGTACGTCTTCGCACACGAATGGGAAAGCAACGTTGCAGTTGCCTGAGCCCCTGCAAAATATCGAATTAATTTTGAAGTGTGATCGACACGGCGAAATAATAACAGGAATAAATTAATTGAAAAGGTAAAAATTATAAGGTATTTGCTTACCATGAAAGACCGGGTGTGGTCGAGTCTACGTAGGCACACTTTGAGACCGATGCAGAATTAGGCTCTCCCTCATTCCAATTTGTGTAGGAATCAGTCGACTGAAAAAAATTTCTCTCAAGGATTCAATTTTCACATTATTCTCAAAATGACACATTAATTTCAGTTGTGAAACCTGCCTTATCCTCCCATTTCCAAGAACCATCGTCGGACTTAGAGAACCCGATCCAGAAGTAGTCCGACTTCGAGGAAGCATCTTTCAGCGCTGAAACATCATCATCCATTCTATGGTTTCGTAGAATCGCAAACTCGCCTCTATTAAGGAAGGCGCCTTTTTCTCCGTCGTGGTCCGTCGCGATTCCTCCCTCACTGGCGCACGTCGATTGAGCATTACTGAAGGAGGATCCCTTGGGATAGGAGGAGTAGCAGCCGCCTGAACATTTTTTTTTGAGTGATACTCATAGAAGTAGCTGGAGTAACTCTATGTGTGTTTGACTTCTCTGAGCGTTTGGGAATAAGAAGGAACATATTTTTATCTAGATATCGACACTGATCCATTCGTAAGGGAAATCACCGCCAGCCGTGATTGCCGGATCCGATCCTCCGTAGGCTTGCTTTCCGGGCTTGCAGAAGCAGTTGGCTGAATATTTTTGGCATATCCACTCATTGACTCGCAACTAAAATCCATTAATATTTAGGCTCAAACCTTTGCAGAATGCCCTCAGCACGTGCTTAGTGCTGCTTTCGATAAAGAAATAGCCTTCCGATGCGAGGTTCCACAGGCCGGTACGGTGCACTGCACTATTCACAATGATGATTCCCTTCTGCTTGAATTTATTAAGAGAGGCCAAGTCCTGGGTTCTGAAACACACAGTAGAGTACTTCCAAAGGATGAGTGCATACGGATTGGAATCGGTGATGTAGAAGATGACTTGGCGAGTGTAAGTTCGATCGGGCGTTGATGCTCCATTGAACATGTTCATGGCAGCATCGAAGGCGCTGAAAATAATGTTATGAAGAAGATGAAGAAGAGAAGAGTTTAAAAAATCATGATCAGGATGAATCAAATCAAAACATGATCATGATGATCAAAAATTCCTCATGAATAATTTCTTTCGGTGTTCGTTTTCTTCCACTAATTCTAGAAAAGTGTAACCTACTCGATAACATTGATCCCCTCGACGCCCATCTTCATCGTGATCTTGCCCTGAATCTTGTCCGTCTTGGTCATGTTGAGATTGTACAGCACCTGAACATCGTTCGTATTTGCATTGTTACATTTTTATGTTGTTTCATTTGTAGACATCCTCCATTTTCGATGTGATGATCGAAAATCCTAATGATCTTGACTCTCTACAGAGACTCTTAAATGAATGGTGCTTCAGTAGAACAGTGAAATATGAAACAACCTTCGCCGTGACATCTCTAGTGTCGTTCGCGTGTCGTAATTGTTTTTGCTATGGTTATGATTGACGTACCCTGGCACTATCAGTCATCTCAATCACTCCGATTCTCGTCGAGTACGTCTTCGTTGGATCAGTAATGAGAAAGTCGCTGACACCGTCGCTGATGAGGGAGTCGACAAGATATTCTGCCTGGGAAGAATTCATAGATGCATGAGTACTTACAAAATTGTGAGGAACATATTTCTAGATTGTGAAAGATTAGAAAACTTTTTCGAAAAGGTAAAAGGAGGGGGAGACTTTCAATAAATATATGCAACAGTTCGCACGCCCTTTGTATGCACTCTCGCCGGACAAGAGAAGATGTCAAGAACTGTCAATGGTAATAGGAACCGCATCAGCTCACGTTCGCGACATCATCCACTCCCATCGCTGCGGTAGCGTCAACGATGACCACAACGTCCAGCCAGATGTCGTTGTATCTTGAGTAGGTTGTAGTATACTAATTATTATTATTTTAAGAGGCTCAAGGGCACCATTGTAATGCTTTGTGCGATGGGGGACGTGGAAAACTCCGTACCTCCATCCATTGGGCGCTCCAGACTTGTCCACGGTACAATTGCAGTACGGGTCCGGCTTCATGTCTGCAATGGTAGACTCTTCGCCTATTTTTTCATGGTTATGGATCTGGATCGTGAAACAAGTAATATCCATATCGTACTCGTTGCTGGACGCTCCGTCGTAGTAAGAATGTCAAGAAGGTCGACTGCAATGATCAGTCCATAATCGGTGAATTAGTTTGGGATAGTGTAGGTAGATTGATTCGGAATAGCAATGGATCGCCGTTGTAATCAACGAATAATTAATTGATATTCGGAATCACATGTTAAAGGAGGCGTAACAGGAATGAATGTCAGAGACTCCCACAACGAAATCCCGGGACTTCCAATTACAGTAGTCAGCTCTTGGCTCTTTGCCAACGACCCTATTCCCTTCCCCCGTCCCCCGATTGAGAGAGAGATGAATGCGATCGATGGGAAGAGACCGGGGGAGACAATGGTAGATCAAGGCGCACTCTCTTCCCAGCCTAATCATCTGTTCAAGTTCCCCGCCGTTGCCTGGACTGAGGGGAATTTTGGCACTACGCCAACTCACTATAACTCGGTTCATTGATGCGTAGAAACACGGGAGTTTCGGAATTCTAATATGGTCGTGGGTTGTCACAATGTGACGCTGGCAGATTGGTCACCAAAATATTCATGATACTCCTCCTTTAAAGTGAAGTCAATAGTCAATCAAAAGGGGAAGAACCTGATTCGATCTGAACCATGAACCTTGGCGCTTCTCTTATCAATCCTTGATCAATCGTAACATTAACGGTCGTACATGGATGTCCAATGCTCGAGATTATGCCATGCAACGTTTCACAGCTAAAACACGTAACATAATCATCGCGAAAGTTCTCAATTTTGCACTCGAAATACGAGTAATCGACTCTTCATTTTACTGACTCTCTCGTCTCACTGACCGCTGAGAGAGCACGTGAAATGAAGAGACGATTACCATTTATTCGAACTCTATTTTTCACCTGAACAAAAGCTGCTGTCCTACCGCTTCGTTGCTGCACATTAGCAAGCATGACGTCGCATTGGGAAGATTGTTCACACTTCTGTATCGAACATGAGTCTGCAAATATTCGACCATCTGCATTATGGCTAATGATGGAGAACTAATGAAGTCTTTAGGATTGGAGGTTCGGTATCATTAATACTGACCGCTATCGTGTCAGACTGTTTGTTGTTAATACCGACATTCTCGGAAACATCGATCCCGAACGTGCCCGAACCCCCTTTACAGACAAACGAAAGAGTGTGCAAATCGAAAAAAAAAAATCGACGCTCCTTGTGAAGGGCGCCGCATCGGGTGCGTAGTCGGAATCGTACGATTCGTGCTTGCTCAGCCACCCTTGCGAGAGGAAGACTGCGGAGGCGCCGGGAGCGAGGATGGTATGCGGAGCTGTACGACTACTCATGATTTTTCGCATTGACGAAAGCAATTAATTTTAGTTAGAGTATGTGATTTAACGACCAGATATCGCTTGAAAATGCGCTACTCACGCGTGTCGAATGCCAGCGTGAACGTGAAGTTAGCTGAAGATCCGAGTGGATTGTGCAAAGAGGCAATCGGGCCCTCAACTGTCAGCTTGCAACCGACAGCATTTTGGCTGAGATTTGGGCCGTATCATCAAGTCCGCTCTACTTGAAGATGTGACGTGCACAGAAAGTGAAATGTAGCTGCCATGAAGGTAAGAAACGAAAACAAATATTCTGCTCACTTCACAGACAAAACGGTGTAATCATGCGAAGTGGCGTCGTATCCAGCAGACTTGACCATGAGCTCACCGTTCTGAAAGTGAAGCAAATTAAAACGAGCTGCTTGTGAGTTAATGTGATTAAGATGCTGTGCAAAATTGTAATGGTTTTGGAAGGTACCGGGCTTATGTTCAGCTCGCTCAATTCCATTCGAATCGCATTGCTGAGCACGGTACAGCTGTCAGCACTCATCTACAAATAATTTCACAATAGAATTATTTTATAACATTGGAGTAAGAGAAAACAGTCACTTTTGCAATGCTGGAATCGACGTGCGAACCAGCGAGCTGAGCGCTAATAACTGGTGAGGCAGGTACTGAAAAAAAATCATTAAAAAATTCGCCGCTTTGGCACAATTTATCGATTTTTTGTCATCAATCGCTTACTTTTCGTTGACACAATGTAGATGACAAAGGGGACAAGCTTGTCATTCGCGCCGGGTACCATGCTATCGGCAATCTTAAAATATAATGACGTCGTTTGGTTCAATTTTGTTAGGATAAATTACTGAAAATTCTTTCATAATAATTGCGCGACAATTGTCTCACCGTGATTGGCGCCGTGAGAACATTCGTCTCAGCCAGCACATAACCAGTGTTCGGAATGGGCTTCGTCAGTGATTGAACACTAGAAGAGATCGAACTTTCGCACAGAAACTTGAGCGGCTAATTGATTGTTAGTATAAAAAGGTGCATAAAAAACGTGTATCCACGTCAAGTCATAAGAGAACGCTAGGTGGAACCCACTGGTAAGGCCAGCTGTCAGTACACCCAGATTGAGAACTAATCATTAACTAACTCGAATTGTTTCCCATCAACTCCTTTGATCACGACATTCCCGACGTATTCTCCTGCCAAGACAATAGCCGACTGAGCGGCATATACCCGATATTGTTGTCCGGGAGTGAGGGAATCGATTTGGATCTGGAAAAGAAAAGAAAATACCGCATAAAGAACATGCTGCATAAAGCAGTCATATATGTGTATGGGCTCTCCGATTTCACGCATTCATTTAGACAAAATGTTGATCGACAATTTTGGATTACAGAACAACTAACGCTGCGAGTCGTTTCGTTCCACACATTTGCAGAGACAATGACGGCACTGTTCGAACCGAATGTTGCGAAAAATGAGATGAGGTAATATTTGCAATACCAGTGGGTCCCACCTAGCGTTGTCTTACGACTGTAAAATCGCTTGACGTGGATACACCTTTACCTTTTATCAGCGAAGAATATCCATTGAAATAAAAAAATAAATAAAAATATATGTTGCAAAAATACCCGCTAGCGCCGATGGCGCCAGAAGAGTGCTGATGATGGAAATTAATAGAATCACCCACATCTCACCAGCATTAGAGGACGAGAAAGAATCGGGTCTCTACAGTACAATCTCTTATCAACCTTGATCTCCTACACCACGCGTCACTTGTTTCGTTGGTGAGGGCCTGAGAAATTGTAAATCAGAATTCAAATTGGCAGCTCATTGTTGTTTCTGAGGAGAGATGTCGAAGGAAGGAATTGTAACTTAAAAGTATGTGGGATTGTCGAGGCTTTGTTCTCGTCTTGATCACTTTTCTGTGAATCGTGAAAGGAGGTGTTGCCTCGATATTATGCATTGTGGGAGTGAACAGAGCAACGTGACAAAAGAGAGCGAGAGCAGAGTATAGTTTGGCGGCCCGCCAGAGCCCCCCTGCTTCATCATCATTCTCGTACGTGCAAAGCGAAGGATTGGAAAATTTTGGACATGATCATCGGAACAAAAGCTCATTTCTATAGGATTGTGGCAAGTGACAACATTCCAAAATAATGTTAAAGTGTACAAATGATAACGATCGGAAGACAATTTATTATTCATTAGGCAGCAATGCAAAAATATATTGAAAGAAGAGAGAGGGAAATCGATAGAGCCTGTGTTGCGGACGTCAACGAGAGAATCGGTGACGGGGCTGAAATTGCATACCTAATATTTGTTCAATTAATTTTACATTAATTTGAATTTACTGTTCAACAGCTGTAATTACAAAGTAAGTTTGAGACAGTTGTCAAAATCACAGGATGAACGAGGGTACCATAGACGGCAGCAGCGGCTGCATATTGGATAGCCTCTTCAAAGTTTTGGTTGCAATTGCCGTTATTGCAGATCACATACTCAATTCCGTCGAATGTGAAAGTTCCTGGCTGAAAATTAAATTAAATTAATGAAACTGGACTATGCGGTGTTTCTCTGATGTCTTTCGGGTGGAATTGCTCACCCTGTACAGTCCAGCATAGAGCTTCTCGTTGTTGGTGATGCAACCCTTCTCGGACTCGCTAGTGATGAAGCAGAATTGACCCTGTAAATCTAAATTTTGTGTCTTTCGAAATAGGAGATTATTATCTCAAATTATACCGTGCACGTAAGGTCTTCTTCTGAATAAATAGTCCTCATCGAGCAATTCACCTAAATATTTCTGATTCGTACTGTGAACTGGTTAATATTATAGATCAACAAAATAAAAGATAGATTTGTTGTAAAACCTTACCAAACCAGTGTCCAGAACCTGCTCACTGATGAGCTTCGTGTCGCAGTGGTCTACCTGCGCATGAAAAACACACCTCTGTCCATAGGAATTTGTTTTTTTTTTCAGCAAAATATTAGTGTACCGTGTCGCACAAGCATTTCACGTCGCTGCCGTACTTGGACATTTCAATGCGAATGCATGATTGAGGCCGCATCAGCCTGTATATTTTAATATTATTTCGACCAAATTTTGTGTTAAATATAGGAAAATGTAAATACCTGTTTTCATTGTATCATCTCGACAGCCTCTTTTCCACCATCCATTTTCGCTCACCGTTTGCTCGCACGCAATGCATTTCTGTAATGTCGTTTATGACCTGAGATCATTTCTTTGATAAACTATCCTTCGTGGAGTCTTCAGAACAATTGAGATTGCCTTTTCGCATGAAACCATAATCACAATAGTCATGGCTGAAATACGCCTTCTCAAAGTCTCATTCAGGCGCAAAAAATAATTTAAAAACCCCAACTCACTCGCAAATGCAGTAGACGAACATATTATCCTGCCAGCATGTATTGCTCAGATCCGCTAAGAGATTTCCTCGAAGACATCCCTGTAATATTAAATTAAAATAAAATTACATTTTCCAGTTGGGCACACATTAAAAAGCATAAGTGAAGAAATGAGAACTGTAATTTAGCCGTTCAAAAAGAATAGCGCTATATTTAAAAGAAAACCTACCCGTTCCGTGAATGCCGTGACGTAATCCCCATGCGTATTCACCATTCGCGCCGGAATCACGTAGCAATAGTCTCCCTCACAAGTGTTTCTGAATTAAAAATAAATTAAAAATTGGATATATGGTGAAATAATTGTGAAAGTAATTAATTAATTTTAAATAATTTTAAAAATGAACTAAAAATGGAAACTGAAACTCACTCCGCCCTGCTATCGTAGCAGTTAAGCGCGGAAATCGCAATTATCAGGGCCGGAAATAATATCAACCATGTCATAGTACGCGCGATCAAAACAAGAAATGTTGAGTGTTCTTCTCACAAAACGGGAGATTACGCACTATTTGAACCAAGGGAGGATCGCCGCGTCCTGTGTAATCCCTTTCTCTGTAATCATGACAATTGCTGCGAAACGCGCAAATTGTGTAAAACCAAAGTAATGAATAATATTTATCGATAACAGAAAAACTATAAGGATGACTAATATCGAGTTTTCAGTGTTCGTGCTCTTGTGAAGAATTTAACTTTCTCTTGCTTGATGTGCGTGGATGACCACCATTCGGGTAGAACCTTCATAATACCGGTGTTATACCCCCACACTCGCTTGAATCGAGCTGAATTGATTGTTTATTATTACCAATCTGCATTTCCAAAAACGATCTCACCAGACTTTGTTTCTCCAACATTCGAAAATTCTAAAGCCTCTTCACATATTTTGAGTATCGCAGCAAGTTGTTTCTCGTTAAGAACTTGCATCCATTCATAACCTACATCGACTTCATGCGCCTCTCGTGCAAGAGCTGAAATGTATTGAATATTGATTATGAAAAACAAGATTAGATGTGAACTGACACGCAATCTTTTCCGCTTCATCATCCGGGTAAATTTCTGGTCGAAACACGAGCACCATCTTCAGCATATTCTTCACCCAATTAGTGTCAATCATGGAAAGGGGATGGGTCCAACATCTCCTGAATAAATACTCGTTAAATCTACTACGAACATACTATTATTCGAAATCCTAACTCACATTTTGATGTACTTATCCAGAAGAGTCTTGACAACGCCCGTGTATTTGGGAATGATCTTGATAATTTTTTTCACTGTGCGCGCTTCTTCAAACCTACAATAATCTATTAGATCCGTGAAGCTCTGTTAAATTAAGGCTTTCTGCGGGAGATCATTGCTTGTCATGTCAATATTCAAGGCCAATTCAGCTACATATAGTCTCTTCTGCGATCCTACTTTGCTGCGTATCAGGATGGATGGTCTGTCTCTCTCTTTTTGCAATACTCTCTCGACAGCCAAGAATGAAGAGACGAGAACATTCATCTGTATCAGAGTAACTCACTCGTTGATCATCTGGTCAGTGACTCGTCTCATTGGCGTTTTTGTTGCTGCCCTCTTCGGCCTGGAAATGAGATGATTGAGTAAAACAAATTCATACGCCCTATCTAGGATCGGCACGCAACAAATGCGTTCCCTATACGTTTTTTTTGCATAAACTCGCAATTGATACTGTTGCAGGTTCGGTATCGATAAGCCACAGAAGACGGTTGGAGATGAGAGATAGTGCGGTAAAGTGAGAGGGACAGATCTGTTTCCTAATATTCTAACATTAAGGTGCCGATCGCCCTAAAGCTTATCATACCGTGTGGAGACAGCCTTGATGGTGTTATTGTTCTCATCAGCTGGAGAGGGTGATGCAGAAGAATTTGCGTTGAACTTTAAGCTCTCTAGGCATTTCGGCAGGAGATCTACGTTCATTTTGCTCTTGCGTTCAGCGAGTCGTAGTCCACACATGTTACTGAAAATAATGATTATTTAGGATTTTAGGTTTGGCAATTATTGGAAAACAAGAAATGTAGAAATATACGACAAATTAATTTCCCAGTTTCTAGCTCGAATTATCTACGTGGAACTCACATTACGGATGGAATCTTCGTAGTTGAATGAAGGTTGATGATATGAAATAATCGTTTCATACCCGATGGGCTGCTTTATTGCTCTCAACCGTTCTCGCCTATTCATCGCTATGGAAGGACTGCCACTGGCAAAATTCATTGCGTCACTTTAACAAATTCTTTATTTGGACCTAGTCAGCTCATTCAGTTGTACATTTCTTCATTAATTACCTTATTTGGTTCACATTCCCCCTCATGATTCTCCAGAGGACAGTTGCCTAGGCTTGTATGCCTTTCTCTTACGCAATACCCGGTGGAATGAATGGCCCCCTCCCCTCCCTGTCATACTCGTGATGAAGAGGGAGAGGAGTGGGCTAGGTCACCCGAATGGACCCATATGTCTCTCAGATCTCTTTTGTGTCTCTTTTCTCGACCAGGGTTAGTGTTCAAGAAAGATTTAATATTTTTGTTCGTGAGCCACAGATGTCCAGAGAGTAATATATCACTTATACCCTGTTGTAGCCATCTTGTATCCCTTTTCTCGTCCTGGGATAGAGGGCAGAGCCACGGGAAGGTAGTGAATAGAGACGCCATAAGCCGTTCGGTAAGGCGCGCGCTTTGCTTCCCGCCAAAATTCTATCGAACTACATTTTCATTATTTACCCATGAAAATGTATGCGTATTCTCTGTGATTTGTTTTTCATATTATTTTATCTCATTTCAGGGTTCTTCAGCTACGATGGAAAATATCACCGAAGATGTGCAGTGGGTCATGGACCTGTTCCATGGCGAGCCTTCGGTGAGTTATTATTGCTTACACATGCCTCTAATATCTAATCGAGATCCATTCCGGAAAAAAATGATAGTTAAGTAATTAAACCGTGTATACGTGGTCTAGGAATCGGGAGTATTTGATGTCTCAAATACAATTCGATCTCATGAATGACTCATATTTCAGTCCTACATCATCCTCTATGCTGGCTACGCGCTGCTCGCACTGATGGTCGTCGCGTGCGTGAAGGAGGGCGTGTTCTGGAAGCGGGCGGTGAGTTGCTTGAAGTGTATTGTTTTCGAAAGGAGAATGTCGCATAAGCAACCGTTAAAACGTTCTCTTGTGTGATCGGATGTATTTGATGATTAAGTTAAAATAAAGTAAGAATAGGACATTCCGAATTCAGTCCTAAAGGGGTACTACTCCGATTTATAAATTTTATTTCGGAAATTCGGTCTCGGAAATCACTTTTTGATAAAAAAAATTTGGGAAAAAATTGTGGAAAACTATATTTGGGAATTCCTTTTTGGTGAAAATTGTTTGGGAAATGCGCAGTGGGAAGTCTATTTTGGGAAATCTTTTTTCGTAAATATTTTTCCGTAAATAAGGCGTGAATATGCGCGCACCTTTAGAAGCTCTTTTCCGATTTATATTGGCTATTAGGGATGTCTAAACGGAACTGGTTCCGCAGTTCCGAGTGAATCCGAGTGAATTTACATTCTCATTCTGAGTTCCGCGGAATGAGCGAACCGGTCCACTGTATTCACGAAATAACGGAATGAAATGGAGTTCCGAGCAATGAAACATATTCGAGAATTCATTCTCTTATTCATTCATTTTCATTCGCGGCGAAAAAATTAAAGCGGACCGCGCCAGGCGGAATGAACACGGAAAAATGAGAATGGCGGAATTCCGAGTTCCGAGCTAGTTCCGAGTACGAAATAATAAAGATCGACCGCATCTCGGAATGAATGAGAAGAAGGAATATAAGGGAGGGAGTTCCGAGTTCCGTTTAGACATCCCTATTGGCTATAATCGGGTTCCCCGCAATTTATTATAATTAATTTAATATATAAATGATACAAAAATAGTGCAAACATGAGAAAATTACTTCCAAACCGATGTGCGCGCTCGTGCTGCGTTGCGGTCGCGTCGCGGTTTACTTCCGTAAAAATATTTACGAAAAAAGACTTCCCAAAAAATATTTGTCAATAGTTATTTACGGAACGGTAATTTCTGAAATGAGTTTTACGTTTTTAAACTTCCGATTTTAGATTTCCATAATGAAATTTTTGAGAATTTTTTTTTCAAAAATGTTTTTTACGAAAAAAAATTTAAAACTCGGGGTTAGAGATGGTGAAGGAAATTTTCAATTGGACAGCACAAATTAGGGAAGGAACGAATTAGGGTAATTGGCCAAGGAATGTGTTTAGATGTTGTATTACTTCAAATAGAGCCCTTAATCTCGGGAATGGTTCACCTCATTTGCATAATGTAGTCAATAAACCGGATAATGTTGAAAAACACGCAGTTGGAAGGAAGGTTTTTTGAATAAAACGGAAGGATGTAAATAGTTTGACCCGTTCAAAAGAGGAATACGTTCTTGAATAGATTTGTCATCGATAGAAATCAACTCTTCCCTAGGTTTCCGTACTCATTCGCTCGGTACGACCGCTCAAAGATTTCGAAAAATCGCAAAATAACCCTTCCTTCACCATCTCTACTCGGGGTAGTACCCCTAAAGGAAATGTCCTAAAGGAGTCAATACCCAGGCCAGTGACTATTTGATGATAACGATGCCAATGTTCAGCACGACGTCTTCCTACTTCTCTTCTTTGCGGGTGATATGGACATGCTCGAGCTGAACAGCAAGTACTTCCTCTTCAGCCAACAGAATCCCGTCGACCACTGTGGGGGTGAGTTGCTGCGCTGAAATAATTTTCACGCTATTATCTCGATCAAAAAGCAACTGCACGATAAAATATTTACATTTATTAATATTTAACATTTATAGTAAATAATTTGCATGCTATTATCTCGGTCAAAAGAAAACTGCACTATACCAATAAACCGACATTTCAGTGCCGCTGGTGTCAGCTCTTCAGGTGGATGCTTATCAACCATTTCACGTACTCGTTTGTCGAAGCGGTCAGTATTTATTTGATGTTCCAAAGCACCTTACAGGTCTTGTTGCACCCTACCCTCCTTCCATAAATAATGAAAAAATAAAGAATTATCTATTCATATCATGCAGTAATGCAGTCATGCAGTCAGATGATGATATCATAAGTCGGTATTCTTCATATTTTGCACCCCACCAATGACTCTCTCCTTCTGTATACACTATCAATTGTTGCTTATCGGATCTGCCAAAACAATCGATAACATATTCAGGTCGTGTCCATCTACCGCTTCGTTACTCGCACTCTTGAGAAGGCGATGCCCGTTTGCTTCGTTTATGTTGCGCTCGGCCTTTATTTCGGTCTGCAGGTATGCACAACAACTGAATACGGTGTGACATACAGCCATTGTTTGAGAAATGATGATTTTTTATATATATTTTATTTTTTAAGGCATTCTTCTTCTACTACTCTTTCGGAAAACCCGGGACCCTGATTAATCTACTTGTGTCCGTGAATGACGATGTGCCCTTCATCCTCCGCGTGCTGGGCATAGTGAGTTTGCTTTATGATATGGCATTACGTTTTTCGCTAAACTTTACGATATGATATTGAAAAAATGGGGAATTACGTTATTTCCGGAATATTTTTTAAAGCGTAGTTGCATGCGCTGTTTTCCGCTGTTATCCCTTTGCGTCTTCATGTCAAGCAAAATCCCAATTATTTTTTTAGATCAACACCATCATCTATTTCGGCTGCATTCCCGTCGCTCCCATCCTCTCCGTTATCATGCGCACCAAGGATAAGAAAAGCCCCGTGGAAAAGAATGGTCGGCAATTCGACCTGTTAATCGACAAAATTTAAAAAAATATATATATATTTATAATATTGCCAAAAATCCACCAGAAAATGGGGCACTTGAAGAGTGAATATCCGTTCAGAAGGATGATCTGGCGCTAGCGCTAACAATTCGGTCACGCGCTCCTCTCGTACATAGAGCCCTGCAATTCAAGATTTGAAAGACGCGGAGGCGCGCGCCTATTTGCAAAACTTCCTCATCTCGATAAAAAAAACTTTCCTCATACTGTGCATTGAAGTATGCACTTTTTTTAAAGAGATCGGTTTCAGCTTTACCTTCATCCTCTTTCAGAATGGTCGGTGGCCGCGTTCAACATTCCCTCCACCTTCTCCACCCTGTTCCTGGTGTACTTCACCTGGTGGGTCATGGCTGTCCCGCGTGAGTTCTTATTTATTTGCTCGTATCCCTTTCGCCCAAGTTGGATGGTTGATTCCAACTTGGAATTGCCTTACTGCTTGGATCGGAATCCAAATTGGGAGCGCACAGAAGAGACTTGTTTCCAGTTAGATAGTTAGTTAGTTATTTATATACTTAGATATCGCAACGAAATCTTTAAAAAAATCACCATATCATTCTTGCTTTTCAGACGAGAAACTTGCTCCGGAGTACCGTGAACTGGTGAAAATGGTCTACTTTTGGTCGTTCATCTTCCAATACTTCCGCTTCTTCATTCTCACCGTGTCCGCGATCGTTCTCGTTGGAGATATCAGAAGTGAGGCTTTTACAGTATCTTGGAGGGAAATGAACGAATCCAGCACCCATAATGAATTCTTGGAAAAAATAAACTCCAAACACATACGATGTTCACAGCTTAGAATTAGAAGTGAAGCTTTTACCGTGTTCCACAGGGGATGGAAAAGGAAACGGTGCATGTTGGACTACATCATATCAATCAAGAACTGATTTTAAAAAATTTTATTAAAAAATAATTCCAGGAGCCGTGCTGTCCTTGCTTCTTCGACCTAACGAGAAGCCCAACAAGGAGCATTTCATCATCCCCCAGCTCATCGCCAACCCGAATTACATCGATGATAATCTTAATTGATTGACGACCAAATCAATTGAGCAAAAAAATCGTTTTACCGTTACATGACCAACCCAACAACCTATTCCTATTTTTTGGAAAAACTATCGAAAACAAGAATTACTGTGATGACAACCCAAATTATCTAAATCAAAATTTCTTCTCAAGTGCATTGCTGAAAAAAATACACCGATTGTATTTTCATATTCTGATAACTGTGTATTTAAGATTTCTGTTAATTTAAAGCATTTCTAGTATCGCTATCAATTGTCGATAAAGCATTTTGAGAAAAAATATTCCCATTTTTGTTTTAGATCAATCTGAAACAAAATGGATCGAACATGAAAAGAAGTTTCCTAATTAGGAGATCGGTGCATTCTGTGTAATCATCTGGTCCCCTCTATCTATCACGAGAGGAGAGCTGAGTGACCCCTGGCAGGCGGTAGTAACCAGGGAGGTCTCGTGTATTGAAAGAGAGTGTTAGAGTGAATAGAGAGTGTTAGAGTGAATTGAGAGTGTAAGAGTGATTGCTTAGTCCAATGCCTCTCCCCCTTTACGAATTAGCCTTAGAGCTCATTTGACTTCATCACCAACTTCTAGAATAGATTTGCGAATTCTATACAAACGCACACTCTGTCTGTTTTTTTTCGTGTCCGTGCATTTCATATAAGAAATGAACCATCGGTTCTGTATCGATCCTTTTAAAAATTACTTTGAACATTTGGATATAATCGAGAAACAAATAGGGAAGAGTTATTGCTTGCTCTAATATAGTCTTTCTATCTTTCTACAACTCATGCAATTGTGAAACGTTATTTATAATAGATAAATAAGTTTTAACCAATTTCACGACTATGTGTCCATTCCAACCATCACCAACAATTTCAGGGGAACCATCGATGTACTGGGATCCTCAGCCAGACACTGTGAGGTTCACTTATTACAACGAAGTTGTTGGATACCATCCATATGTGAGCATATTGTTTGTACATATTTTAATTTGCCCGGACTTCACCTGTCCTCACGTCGCTCAAAAGTGATTTTGTTTGTCATTTTTTCATTATTATTTCCAAAATCTATGTTGCAGTTGAATGTCGCCTTCAGTGCTCTCGGATATCTGCTGTTTGCACTCGTAATTGTTGGCAGTCAAATGAAGGGTATATTCAAGAGTTATGTGGTTCGTTTATTCTGCACATTTGAGAAAAATTCTATTATGATTCTTATTTCAGCACACCGTGTTTCTGATCCTCGCATATGCCTTCGTCATTGACGTTTTTGAGACCGGACAGACGCTGTACTTCATCTTCAACTTACCAGACAAAAGTTCGTTTAACCTTTTCACAAATCTAAAAAAATCTTCTCACTCAAAATAATCATAGTATTTTGTAGCTCCCGACGTTAAATATGAGAAATGGCCGAACCACAATAACATCGCGTCTCTAGAAACCACAGTCTGGGTGCGTTTCAGAGATGGAGTTTGCGCATTTTTACCGTATTTTTTCTATTTACATGCCTTCGTGTTTTTTTTACATGCATCTTAAAAAATAAATGAAAGAAGTTAATATGTCAATATTAGTTCATTACTAAGAGACTATAATTTTTTCGTGCCTGTCTGTCGGTCCGTCTGTGTGTTTGTGTGTTTGTTTGTCTGTCACACTCTTGTCCCAAAATCGACCTTTTCGCTATCGTACACGCCTATGTCCTTTGCCAAAAGACTTGTAGGGAAGAGTAAATAAAAAATTGAAAATTCCAAAAAAAATTTTCGCACCGAAACTCAACCAAATCGATCGTGCTGGGCACCAAACTACTCGTAATCAAAAAATTTTAAAAATCGATAATCAATTTCGTCATCACTATACAATATTGCGTAATAATGATGAAATAGTCCGTTTTTTGAGCCGTTTTCGCCGGAAACTCAACCAAATCTATCGCGCTTTGCATCAAACTTCTCGTAATCAAATTTTTTAAATAAAATCGATAGTCGATTTAGTCATCACTACGCAGTATGACGAAATACTTGTTTGCAAAACTGTTTTCCACGCCGTTTTCACTGGAAATATGGCTGAACTGATCAAGCGAAGAACCAAATCTTTTTCGATTTATGACTTCCGTCATAAATCGATTCCGTATCACTATTACCATGCACCAAAGTTGTCGACTAGGTCAAACTGAGTTCACTGGGTCAGATTTATGATTTTTGTCATAAATAGGTCAAACTGAGTTCACTGGGTCAGATTTATGACTTTCGTCACAAATTGATACCGTATAGCGAATACAGTACCCCACTCGGTTCGACGGGTCAGACCCGGCGATATTAGCTAGCGAGCGCAGCGAGCCTGCGAGTCCGGAAGGCTCGCCCTCGGCCCCACGAGCCTTTCGCGAGGGACGATGCCAACTGGGTCTGCGACTGTGAAAATTTCATCCATTGAAGGATTGACCACTGCGCAGAAAACAGTACCCGGCGTTTGAAAGCCTAACCTGCGAGTCCCTGGCGGAAGGCTCGTGGGGCCGAGGGCGAGCCGAAAAAAGATGGGATGGGGCCACGCAGCACGCAGTGGCCCCATCCCATCTTTTTTCGGATCGCCCGAGGCCCCACGAGCCTTTCGCGAGGGACGATGCCAACTCGGTCCGCGACTGTGAATATTTTATCCATTCAAGGATTGGCCTATGTCCTAAATGCAATACCCGGCGTTTTATAGCCTAACCTGCGAGCCTTTTGCAAGGGACAATGCCAGCTCTGTTTGCAACCGTGAATATTCTATACTTTCATACATCGGCCAATAATCATTACTCCTTAATAAAGGAGAGAGGCCTCCCGATGTATGTTTGTCCACCTAGGCGAGAGTGCCAGAGAAACTCTCTAGGGCAGAGACGCAGAGGGAACAAGTGTAAACAAGTCGCCCCCCCCTCAAGTACAGTAACCCTGACTACCGTATACCTACCGTAACCCTGACTACCGTATACCTACCGTAACCCTGACTACCATATACCTACCGTAACCATAACTACCGTATACCTTCCGTAACCCTGACTACCGTATACCTACCGTAACCCTGACTACCGTATACCTACCGTATACCTACCGTAATCCTAACTACCTTACACCTACCGTAACCCTGACTACCGTACACCTACCGTAACCCTGACTACCGTATACCCACCGTAACCCTGACTACCATATACCTACCGTAACCATAACTACCGTATACCTTCCGTAACCCTGACTACCGTATACCTACCGTAACCCTGACTACCGTATACCTACCGTAATCCTAACTACCTTACACCTACCGTAACCCTGACTACCGTACACCTACCGTAACCCTGACTACCGTATACCTACCGTAACCCTGACTACCGTATACCTACCGTAACCCTGACTACCGTATACCTAACGTCATTACTCCTTAATAAAGGAGAGAGGCCTCCCGATGTATGTTTGTCCACCTAGGCGAGAGTGCCAGAGAAACTCTCTAGGGCAGAGACGCAGAGGGAACAAGTGTAAACAAGTCGCCCCCCCCCCTCAAGTACAGTAACCCTGACTACCGTATACCTACCGTAACCCTGACTACCGTATACCTACCGTAACCCTGACTACCATATACCTACCGTAACCATAACTACCGTATACCTTCCGTAACCCTGACTACCGTATACCTACCGTAACCATAACTACCGTATACCTTCCGTAACCCTGACTACCGTATACCTACCGTAACCCTGACTACCGTATACCTACCGTATACCTACCGTAATCCTAACTACCTTACACCTACCGTAACCCTGACTACCGTACACCTACCGTAACCCTGACTACCGTATACCTAACGTAACCGTGACTGAGGAAACCTCCAGAACCTTCTAGAATGTTCGAAAATGAAGAGAAAGTTCCAGAACCTTCTAGAATGTTCGAAAATGAAGAGAAAGTTCTAGAACCTTCTAGAATGTTCGAAAATGAAGAGAAAGTTCTAGAACCTTCTAGAATGTTCGAAAATGAAGAGAAAGTTCTAGAACCTTCTAGAATGTTCGAAAATGAAGAGAAAGTTCTAGAACCTTATAGAAAGGGCTAAAACTTTCGAGAGAGCTTCAGTTTTGTAGTGTCAAGTGCGATTAAGTTCAAAAAAATTAAGATTACCGTGCAAAATCACTAATTCGGAAATTAATCAGTTTGCGATTCGCAGAAAATTCGAGAATATTCTGGAATTTTCTAAGGAAAATTGATATAAGAAAGTCACGTGACTCGATCAATAATTAGTCAACAATAGTCAACAATGGACCCGTCCATGTCGCCAATCAATGCATCAACTTCGTCTCCTCCTTCTCAACAGTCATCTCTCGATGCACCACCATCTACTCCTATCTCTCAGCAGCCCATCGCGAGGAGGACTCGATCAAAAATCAGGTTAGTTCCAGTTTAATTTCATTTCGATTTGTCGCAACCTGCATCTCCTCCCTGTCTTCGAAGTTCTTTGAAATACTAATGAAACCCGTGCTTTGTTTTTTTCTACAACATCGTTCACGAAACTAATTTGGAAATTTCGTAGCGTGTAACAAATTTAATGAATAGGGGTTTTTTTAGAAAAACTTCAGCTGCAGAGAGGAAGAGAGCTGCCCGTGAGAACGAATCGCAAGAAGATCGCGCAGCGAGACTTGCAGCTCAGAGAGAAATGACAAAGAGGAGGAGAGCAACAATGACAGATGAGCAAAAGGAGGAAGAGAGAATGGCGAATCAAGAGAGAGTGAGAAGAATAAGGGAGAACGAAACGGAAGAGGAACGAGAGAAACGGAATCTGGAAAACAGGGAGCGGAGGAGGCAAAGAGAGGAGGAAGAGGGAATCGAAGAGCGCGCTGCTCGAACGGAAGCTAACACAACCAGTCATCGGATCAATTACAGTGCAGGTGTGTTCCTAATTGAGATTCATTCGTTGAATATCGTCACATCACATTTCCTTATGATTTCAGAAGCACAAAGACAAGCGCGTGTGCGAAGACGATCCCTTCCCTTATCGAATGCCGTGCCCCACTATCTCGGTGCAATGGACAAGGAGTGCACCAACTGCAAAGCTCTCTTCTTCTCAGGTATGCTCCTTTGCGCCATGATATGTGACACTATGTTATGTGAACCTGAGATGCGCATACCGTAATCTCTAACGGTCTATTTTCCGCTACAGGTGAAGTGAAACCTCCATTCGATCACATCAATCAGTGCTGCAACTTTGGATTGGTAGAGATCGAAAACAAATTTGATCGTTACCCCGCTCTACTCCATTCTCTCCTCACTGAGGATAACCCATCGGCACGGAACTTCCGGCAGAACATTCGCCAGTTCAACTCGGCCCTTTCTATGGCATCAATGGGAGCTCAATTCGATGTCCCAAGGGGTCACGGTCCATACTGTTTCCGTATTCATGGGCAGGTGTACCATCTAGCCGGACCCCTTCATCCAGAGCCTGGCCAGAGACCATCTTATGGCCAGATCTATATTCTGGACACTGCTCAAGCTGCCAACGAAAGACTAGGCAATCCTGCAAATGCCAACTGTGACCCTCAAGTGATGGAAGAGCTGAGTGGTCTTATCGAAAGGAATAATCCGTATGCAGAGGCATACAAGATGATGGCTGAAGTAGTAGAGGAGGAGGAGAGGAATGCCATCGTGCAGGGAAGGACTGCCGCTCCCGTCCGAATGATCTTTGATCCAAATAGTACTCAAGATCCCCGTAGATACAACGTGCCGCAGGCTAACGAAGTGGCTGTTGTGTATGTAGGGGAAGATGAGGATGTTCCGGCCACTCGATCACTGGCCATTCATCCTCGAGGAGGAGGATTGAGACAGATCCGTGATATCGATAAGATCTGTGATCCCTTCACGTACCCGATCTTCTTCCCCACTGGAAAAGACGGATGGCATCCTGACCTACGAAAGAAGCCATCGGGAAGGAAAAGGACTCGAATCTCACAGAAGGAATACTACTGCTACATGTTCATGGCTCGGGACAATATCTTCAACCCTCTCCATGCCGGTCGAGCCCTCTTCCAGCAGTACGCCGTGGATTCCTGGGTCAAGGTGAGCATTCTTTCTCATGGCAAATTCAGAGACCACTATTTGTTTTCCAAGTTCTCTTTACCAGTTGCAGATTGAACAGAATCGGTTGAATTACTGTCGCACACACCAGACCGAGCTTCGGAGCGACTCATACCGTGCTGTTCAGGTCAGCTATTTTAAACCCTAGCCGAACGCAATTGAACGTTATTTTGATTCAGGACTATCTAGCAGGGGAAACGGATCTTCCTGGAACCAGGATTATCCTCCCTTCTTCCTACCCAGGAAGTCCTCGAGCTATGGTCCAAGACTTCCTCGATGCAATGGCCATTGTCTCCAAGTACGGCAAACCCTCTTACTTCGTCACCTTCACATGTAACCCTACATGGAGGGAGATCACCGAGAATCTCGGAGTAGGACAAACTGCCTCCGATCGACCCGATCTAATCGCGAGGATCTTTGAACTCAAGGTGAGTAACACTTTTCGGTTTCTTAGCATCCTATCGAGATCATAATTTTAATGTTTTAAGGTTGACGGGACCTTCGAGGACCTCCTCAAACGGCATGTTCTCGGTGAAGTAGTTGCTCATATGGCCGTGTTTGAATGGCAGAAGAGAGGACTTCCCCATGTCCACATGCTCCTCATTATGAAGGAAGGATCGAAGCCGCGAAATCACGACGATGTCGATAGGTTAGTCCGAGCTGAGATCCCAGACAAGGAGACGGACCCGGAGCTCTACCGTATCGTAACTACTAATATGGTCCATCGACCGTGTGGAACAGCAAATCCCAATGCACCATGTATGATCAATGGTCAATGCTCTAAACGCTTTCCGAAAGACTTTCGAAATACTACGAATTTGGAAGTTGACGGATATCCCGAGTACCGAAGGAGAGATGACGGTAAATATATCGAGCACAGCGGACAAAGACTAGATAACCGCCATATCGTACCCTACAATGAGTACTTTCTGCTGAGATACAACGCACATATCAACGTTGAGATTTGTGCATTCATTGAAGCAGTGAAGTATCTCTTCAAATACGTCTACAAGGGAAATGATCGTGCTTCCCTCAATCTATTCCGAACTGATCAATCGGGAGGAGACGGACACGTCATCGATGAGATTCGTGCCCATCTCGATGCTCGATATGTCTGCGCTCCCGAAGCACTCCATCATATCTTCGGATTCAAGACGGAGAGGAAGTCGGACATTGTCTATCGATTGGCTATGCATCTTCCCGGCTTCCAGACAGTCACATTCCAAGCTGATGATACCCCTGATCAAATAAGGGCAAAGGCTGCGAAGGAAACAACCCTGACAGCATGGTTCAAACTGAATAAGAAATGTTCTGAGACAGTCGAGAGTGGAATCATCCCTCTCAACTTCGTTGATTCTCGCAATTATTACTACGTGGATATTCCCGTCCATTTCACATTCAAGCAAGGAAAATGGGAGATTCGGAAGAATAAGACGAGACAGATCGGAAGGATGTACACTGTCTCGCCTCAGGAAACAGAACGATATGTTCTCCGAATCCTCCTACTCAATATCAAAGGAGCTACTTCTTTCGAGGATCTCCGTACTGTCCCTGAAGACAACGGAGATCCTATTATCTATCCTACATTCGTCGAAGCAGCCAAAGCACGTGGCCTTCTGAAGGACGACAGTGAGTACCTGCAGACCCTGAAGGAATGGGCTGCATACTCTGTCCCTGCCGCCCTTCGGTCTGCTTTCGTCGCTATTCTTCTCTTCAATGAAGTCCACGACCCTGCCGCCCTCTGGGACGCCATTAAAAGGGATCTCAGTGAGGACTACCGTCGTAGAGGAGCAGGAGACGAAGAAGCAGAAGCACTCGCCTACTATGACATCGCTGAACGTCTTCACAGGTAATATACCCCCCTATTCTGTATTCTCTGTAACACATCCATTTCGCTTTCAGAGCCGGCAAGAACTTCTCAGATTTCGTGCCCGAGCCGGCAATCCATCCTCCAGCCATCGACCTCAACCTATTGGATCCCATTGAGTGTGCGGCTGAGGGCAACCGGCTCTACTCCACCCTAAACACTCAACAAAAAACGGTAGCAGATACGATTTTGAGTGTATTGGATGATCCCTACCTTCCCCGTCTCTTCCATCTCGATGGACCGGGTGGAAGCGGGAAAACATATCTCTACAAAACTCTTCACAATATCTTCGTTGGCAAGGGATTGAAGGTAGGTTCTATCGATTGGGTATTTTTTGCACAGTATTATTCTCTAGGTGGCTTGCACAGCCTGGACAGGAATCGCTGCGAGTCTCCTTCCAGGCGGTCGCACTACGGCCTCTCTCTTCAAAATCAACATCAAGAACCGCTGCGACGGTTCCTTCCATCGTCGACAAGACAAAGACGCTAAGGAACTCGCAGAGAATGATGTCTTCATTTGGGATGAGTCGTCAATGATCCCAAAGGTGAGAATCAAGATCCTCCCTGATGTAATAGTCTAAATTTTCTCATACAGGCTGCTCTCAACTCTGCCGATGCAGTGCTGAGGGACATCACTCAAATTGACAAACCCTTCGGAGGAAAGATAGTTATCCTCGGGGGAGATTTTCGTCAAATTCTTCCCGTGGTCGAGAAGGGATCGAGGAGTGATCAAGTAGATGCTTGCATCAAACGATCCCCTCTATGGACACAATTCCAATCCCTCCATCTCCTCTCCAATATGCGAGTGACCACTGGAGACGAGGAATGGATTGACTTCCTCCTCAAGGTGGGCGATGGATCCGCCAATGATTTAGAGGGAAAAGTATCCCTCCCCGAATCGACTATGTGCGATGGAAACATTGTCGAGAAGGTATTCGGAACAGTGGTCGATCCTTCCGCTTCCGACCCATGTGATAATGTTATCCTCGCCCCCAAAAATGTGGATGTGGATGTGGTTAATGCTGATGTACATGAGAGAATGATCGGAGATGAGAAGATCTATCTCTCACGAGATGAAATCATCTCCGATAATCCATCTGATTATGCCAATTACCCCACTGAATTCCTCAATCGATTGTCACCCTCATCTCTTCCTCCTCATAATCTGAAACTAAAGAAAGGATCTGTAGTAATGCTACTTAGAAATCTAGATGTTTCTGCCGGACTCTGTAACGGCACTCGCCTAATTGTTGATATGCTTGCTAAGCGGTCCCTCGGTTGCCGCTTTGCTTGCGGTGACCGTAAGGGACAGTTTACTATTATTCCTAGAATCAATTGCTACTATGATAAGAATTTGTCGTTCAAACTATGCCGTACCCAATTTCCCGTCCGACTTTCGTACGCCCTTTCGATTAACAAATCTCAGGGCCAGTCTTTCTCTAGGGTCGGCCTTTGGATTCCCACCGAAGTATTCACTCACGGTCAATTGTATGTAGCCATTTCTAAAGTTAGATCGAAAGAAGGACTTATGATTCAAAGCCCTTCTAATAGTATCACCAATATTGTATTCGAAGAAGTTCTCTAAATAAAATGTTCAAAAAAATAAAAATGTCGAATTAATGAGTACACATAATTAAACCAAACACACAACCCGGCGTCATCCAGCCGAGAAGCGCGCCGTAGGCGCGCGCCTCGGCTGGTTAGATATATCAAGATTTGGAAAAATAGTGCATGGTTCGAAATTCAAAAGTTCTTTGGCTGATGCAGATGGCTATTATCTGCCAGATATCGGAAAGACGAATATTGAAAAAAAAAACAGATTTTTCTTTTAACTTAATTCATAAGGATAACACGTGAAAATATAATACGTCTGCCTTAGGTCTTTTCACAAGAAGAATACAATGAACATGAAGATAAATCAAGAACGAGATTGAATTTCCTAACAAATATTTCGATAATAATTCACGTGAATTTGAGGTTTCATCGGAATGGAGGACTATGCCATCAGCCTAACACTTTGATTGCTTTTTTTTGATTAATTCTTTGATGCTGTCTCCGTATCTCGTGATCAGGGAAGCCCCAATCAGTGAACTGTAGGGACCTGTGATGAATGATGTATCAGCCTCTTTCCCTCTCGTATCCCTAGCTCTCTCACTCCAGACAAGCAGTGTCTGACCAGTGATCTCGCTCGACTTGTTGTGTATGCCTTGCCAATGTCAGACAGAGCGAGATAGTGAACGAAAAGGAGAGAATACGACTATCAGTTGATGATAGCCCATTGAGTACACACAGATAAGAGGAACAAGCTTAGACCGGCAGACCGGGAAATGAGAGACAATGGCGAATCATTGAACGGAAGAATAACATGCATCTAGCGGTGAAATCAAGGACTGATTACTGATCGATAAGCACCCACCCACACTATGGCATCACAGAATGAAGTACAATAAGGGAGTATAAAATAACGTCTCGGTGCTTGGATGGTACCCCTCGTCTCCGAGCCTGAAAGATGCAGTCTCAACTAGCCCTGGTGGCCTGACTTTGCCTCGGTGCAAGTGAGTTTCGCCTTTTTCTCTAAAAGTTTGACTAAAATATACTTTTTCTGTTATGTTTCATCCTTGCCCTATTAGACGAACTGCTCGACCATTTTTTAATACAGTGAACATTGCAATGCCGTCGAATAAAATAAATAAAATAATTATCATTACTCCTTAATAAAGGAGAGAGGCCTCCCGATGTATGTTTGTCCACCCAGGCGAGAGCGCCAGAGAAACCCTCTGGGGCAGAGACGCAGAGGGAACAAGTGTAAACAAGTCAGGCGCCCCTCCCCAAAGTACCGTAACCCTGACCACCGTATACCTACCGTAACCCTGGCTACCGTATGCCTATCGTAACCAAACTACCCGGAAACGTGCCAGAACCTTCTAGAATGTTCGAAATTGAGGGGAAACTTCCAGAACTTTCTCGAATGTTCGAAATTGAGGGGAACCTTCCAGAACCTTCTAGAATGTTCGAAATTGAGGGGAAACTTCCAGAACTTTCTCGAATGTTCGAAAATGAGAGGAATCTTCTAGAGCCTTCTAGAATGTTCTAAAATGACGGGGACGGGTCCAGCGGCTTCTAGAATGTTCGAAATGACGGGAACGGGTTCAGCGGCTTCTAGAATGTTCGAAATAACAGGGACAGGTTCAGCGGCTTCTGGAATGTTCGAAAATCATTACTCCTTAATAAAGGAGAGAGAGGTATATATATATATATATATATATATATATACAATCGTCATTAAAGGAGGAGTATCAGGAAAGAATATTGGCGACTCTCACACGGAAAACCGTGCCCTATCAATTTCTTGGAACTTTGCCAAAAAGGGCGGCCGAGTACGGTATTCGCCATTCGATTTTTTCCTTACTGGAATTTTCGTTCCTTTCGCTTGTTTTTCTCCATTGTTTCACTCGTAATTTTGGGTTTACTCGTGACTAGGGGACTCACAATTATCGTCGATTCGGTTTACAGCTTTGATCAGCTGTAAAACGCATCGAATAGCCCAAAAACTGTTACCAAAAACTTTCGGTTTCTTTTCTTTCTTGCACCTATCTTTCATCCATGATTTCTTCTTCCCTTATTTTCAAAATTGTAATACCTACTAATCTATTCTGGCCACTTTAATTATCCTTTTCCGCGGTTCGAGGCCTAAAATACTTTCTCGCGCGTTCGGCTTCTCCAATTGCTCTGTTTTGTCCTTGTTCTAACACTTTAGAGTGCTAATTTGTGGCTATAAGCTTAAATTTGTCCCATTTCTCTTCTAATTAGTTCAAATTGATGCAAAACTAGTATACACTTGTCAGGTGCGAGTTCTTGCAACATCGAGTACAATCCTTTCCATTCCTTCCCATTCTCTAACGACTTCTTGATCGTACCATTCTAATTATGCTCGTTGGTTGTCGCGTTATTCTCTTTTTATATTTTTGAGTATCGCACTTCATAGCATCTTATAGTATCGCATTTCAGGAGCAGACTTGCGCTTCGTGCGGATACCCCGCCGCCAAGAAATGTGTGTACCAGTGGTCCATCAAGGCTATTCGCAGAAGCACCACCGGAACTGGTCGCATGCGTCATCTAAAGAAGATCCAGCACCGCTTCAAGTGAGTTAAATAACTTATTTTGGTGACTTAGCGTTCGTTATGTCATATTAAATTTGAACAAAATACTTTGCTATAGTTAGTGATGTGAATTGTTGTTTGTTGCTCCAATTGTTTTGTTTGAGAAGGATACATATAAGACGATACACACACTATGGTTCCGTTCCATGAATTAGTTGTGCGTTTGTTTTTATAGATTATACTAGCTCAATTATAAGAAAACTAACGTTAAATGCTGAACGAGCTCATGGAACGTTACAATAGTGTTCGAACTGACTTATATCATTAATCCTTACAAACGAGAGCAGGATTGGCAAATTTACATAGCCTTCGCTTAAATTTTACGCAAGTGGTCCAAAAATTTTCAAAATACAAGCATTCCAGGAACGGCTTCCGTGAGGGTACCGTCGCTGTCTCCCAGAAGAAGCGCACTCAGAGCGCTGCCTCCAACTAAGCGGCACGATTGATTCTCGGCCGAACTGTTGTCGAAAGATGACTTGCCTCGTTTACTTGTTATTATTGTCTTTTGTTCATAAATGGCTTCCTATTGATATATGTTTGACATGGCCACACAATCAAGAACGAAGTGACGTCAATGTCAGCCCAGATATCGTATAATGTATCATATTTGACCACAAGCGAGGCATTATTAGTTTTTACGATATGACAGTCTTTTCGTGAGTTGAAACATTGATCCTCTTACAATTAGTTCATCTGGACAGTATTTTCGATATTTTTTCAAAATTCGATTTAATTATCAATGCTAATTCTTTAAAACCCTCATACTTTCATTCAAAATCACTTTGTATGTGTGGAAAAAATCCGGCAAAAGATTTCTGCAGCTGGCGGGAGTCGAACCAGCGTGTCAGGGAAAAGTCGATATCGAAACACTTACCGTAATCGAAATCGTCCCTGCCCTATCAAGTAAACTTTGCGCGCCCATATCTCGCTTCAAAATTAATTTTGAACACTCAAATTTTGGATTTCTTACATGGTTGTAGTAAGTAATCGGATAATGTGCTCGGATACCCCAAGTAAATATTGCTGATACTCCTCCTTTAACAATAGGAGTTTACTAATTGAGATCATACGAAGCGATCGACGAGGAATTCTAAAGAAAAATAGTGTTACGATGCCACTAAAAATGTACTCACATCGCAAACAATTTCTTTTATTTCCATAATCCCTCTTTCCTTCCGGTTCGAAGGGTTCGTAGCTGAAATAAGGATCATGTTTGAATAACGGAACTCAAAATGTGAAATGCAGCATGGTTCACCTCCGAATCTCATTATCGCAATTTCTCAGGCAAATTTGCAATAGTGAAATGCACCTTTCGAGCGCATCGAGCACTTCTGACATATCATAAATTGAGTATGAGCTAAACTGCGACATATTCGGATATTCCACGAGCACTGTCGATCTTGTGGCTGGATTCATCAGATATCCGTTCTGTAAAGATAACGTGGTCATTATCTACCTGTTTCATTCTCAGAACGCAGCAAGAAGGTTTTTTCAACCATAATATAATGAATTTTTAACGTTAATATTATAGTTGCGACTGAGTGAAGTGCATGATATGCGTTCTAAGTGTGCATTATATGATTTTTTTGCAAGTCGAATAGTACCTCAGGAAGTGTTTCATCGTCATGTCTTGCACCAAGTGAATGGCCCAGTTCATGAGCGAGCACTCGTTGGGCCGACCTAGCCGACAGTCTATTTCCTGAACCCGAAAAGATAATATTTCAAAGAAAACTTGGTCTCATTGCAGGCATGGATAATCAGATGTGGATTCGGGAGTGCTTACCATTTTTCAGCAGCAACATAACCACGCCAGTATTGTACGAGCGGTTAGTCCATCTACCGAATCTGTCGAATGGTTTAAATGAACAGCACACTCCCTTCTGCGATCCTGCAAAGATTATTATATTTATTTCCCTTGTACACCTGAAAAAAAACCAGCGAAAATCAAAGAAACACGCAAACATTATTGTTGGATTCAATAACTCGCCAAAGAATGGGGCTGCTATAGTAGAAAACCCGAGCGGATGCCCATTCCCTTTTCGTGCGAATAATGCGTACGTGAACACATATACGAGGCAAAATTCCGAGTGATCTTGCTGGCTCTGACGTGCTAAGTAGTTGAACTGCAATTCAAGAGAGTCCTGCAAAAATGCATTCATTGAATTGATGTTATAATTCGAATTAGAATTGGAAGAACGTAGCGAATGATCAAATATTTATCACCTTGTCTAATATAATCTCACTCAGATTATCGTTGTCTTGGGTTTCGATCTGTAAAAAATCGACAGATGCAACTTCTGTTTTTGAATGCAAGAAAACCACTATCTCACCGAAATCTTTTTGATAATGAACTGAACTCCTCGAGTTCCGAAGAATCTTGTGCTGGCGAAAATATCATTAACTGATTTCATAAGCGTGTAGAGCATCGCAATAATTTCCTCACGTGCCCTTAGAAAATAAAAATTGGCAAATACATTTTATAAATATTCTGTAAGCAGCGTACTTCTTTGGGTCATTGTTGCCTTCGTTAGTCAATATTTGCTTGTACAGTTTGTGATCTATCTTAAAATAGTTTCATTAATTAATTCAAATCATACCCTTAACAATTACTTTTAGATGCATATTGCATATTTTAGCTCGCTTATTTTCAACTTGATTGTTGTATTTCTTATGTTTGTAGTAGCCGTCCAACAGAAGTCTGGAAAAAACGCAAAACAAATTTAAAAAATGAAAAAAAGTACCAAAAACACAGTTTTATAGAATGACTCTCTGTGCTATTTAATTGACTTACAATTCTTTAGCCGGCCATCCTTCTTTCCTGAGTTCTAATTTATCTGCTTGTTCACTTTGTTTTACATAATCTTCATACTTGATATTCTTTCCGTTTTCACGTTGCTCTTCTACTTTCATTTTCTTCTTCTCTTGATCTTCCTTTCTCTTCTTATCTTCAACTTCTCTCTCTTTCTTCTCTCTTTCTTCATTTTCTTCTTCATCTTCCGATCTCTTTTGTCGCTCTTCTTCTCTCATCTCTTCTTCTTTTTCAAGCTTCTTTATCTCGGCTGGACTCTGTATACTTTTATATGTCAAAGAAGAGAGTGGGACGGTCAGTGAGAACAAATTTAAAAGTAAATTTAAGGAATCATAATAATAAAAGTTTATTACCCGCTTGTCCCTAGTGATAATGGAATGACCTCCAGGCAAGCCCTTTGTCCGAAGTTTTGTCACCTTCTGGACCTAAAATTGCCGATATTTAATTTATTCTGTGAACAAATGCGAATACATACTAGGTATCGAGCGTGTAATCTTAGTAAATTCCTGACAATGCCATCAAGGAGTGCAACTGTATAACACTCCCAATTAGGGTTGACAATTCAATGATTCAAGGGGAGAGGAAGGATGGGAGATGCAAATCGATCAATTATTCCTTGAAGAAGGATGGGAGGGCGCGGTGATCCTTGAAGAAGGATAAGAGAGAGCGGCCATCCTTGAAGAAGGATTGAAATCCTTTTGGAAGGATTGAGGGGGAGAAAGGACCTTATGAACTCTAAGACTTAGGGAATCTTAAGGTAGGGCTTGGTGAGTCTGCATGGAGTATCTTTGGCGTGATTTGCATACTTTCTGATGTGAATGGAGCGATTCAGGGAAATTTGGAGAGATAGCAAGGGTAAAAAGGTCCCGGGCACTAGTTCCTTCTAAGCAAACTAAAGTCGTGTTAAAATTTACAAAGAATGCATTTATCAGGCTTTCTGATTACTTACTAACTCAGTCCCTTATTTCCCTCGCCCTAAAACGGTCTAAAACACCGCTTCATTCGCTCAATCCTTGAAGAAGGATTCTCAGCTCTCTCTCGGCCGCTCTCTCTCATCCTTCTTCAAGGAATGAGGCGATTTGCATACTGTTGAAAAATGAAAGGAAGGTAACCCCTTCCTCTCATCCTTGAATTGTCAAACCTACTCCCAATGCAAATAATGTGTCGCACCATCACGAAAGTATAAAAACATAAACCGTGTACGAGTTTCCATCAGACAAGTAAATATGACCGTCGAATACATCAATACGAGAGCCAAAGACGCGCGACTGGGGATCTCCTGAGCGATGACCATTATCAATTGAATACAGTAGATTAGAACATGGTAGACATGGTCGGCCTTTTCGTTCCTCTAATAATATGATTGGGCATTCTGACCAACTGGGCATTACCTTCGACGTGTCCCTCATAGAGAAAGTGGTGAGGTTGAACCTCAACAGGAACGTCATCCTCGACGACGACCTGTAATTGCAAAGTCTCGAAGGTTTTATCCCGAGTCCATTAGGTCAGTGGTTTTATTGCCTTGCCATTTGCCCGCTATTGTCATTTGTCCCTACTCAGACGTCAAACTGACCAAATCAGGTGCGAATGGCGATGAACGAGGAGCAATTCGGCGAAGAATGAGTTCAAAGTTACTGAAAAGGTCATCAGATAAGAAAATATTGAGTATTTGAGATCAAAATATTTTTTAAATCGACTCACAATGGTCCTTCTAGCGAAAGTTCCAGAGGTTCGCGAGCGTCCAATACACTCAATTCGAAGTCTCTGAAATATATTTAAAATAAAGATTTTTGTTTAATATCCTACCTCAATAGCGGATTCCATTTTCTGCAATCTTGCTTATTCTTGTGATCAATCACGTCGAAATCATCCGCACTTGGCGATTTCTCTTCGCTATCATCTATTGATGGAAAGAAGCGCTCTGCATATTTGCCTGTGTTGTACAGTGAATAGAATAAATGTACACACCCGGTGTCTTTGCCAGATGCTCGGATTTCGCGGCCAATATCCTTAACTTTCACTTTATACAACTTTGAAACGTTTTTAACAGTGAAATGAAAAACATTTAGTATTCACCTTCTGAATCTCAGCTGATCTACTGCTTCAGCGTTGCAGTGTAGCTTGTCCATCTCCCAACCGGCTCCTGAATGTGTTTTCTCATCAACACTTTCTAACGATTCTGATTATTTGCGACCTAATAGATGCACGGCAAGTCTAAAGGAGAAATGGGAGAAAGCAGAAAGAAGAGTCCGTCTCCCCATTCATCGTGTGCTCTCACAGCTCAGAATCGCGAGAGAGAAATGGAGAGACATCCTGACATCCTGACATCCTTCCTGACATTCATCCTGACAACCGCTAAAGCGAAGACCTACCAATCGACGCGAGAAGCATTTTGCTGAATAGACGACATGGACGAGGCATAGCAAACTGCTGATGATCTGATAGAGACGTCAAAATTGTAAATCAGCCTACAACCTAAACTCTAGGCACCGTAGTCAACTCGTAGTCTTCAACGCAAAAGAATCGCTCACCACTCAAGAGTTGAAGAGAATAGACCAAGAGAAGAGGATGATTTGTCACTCTAATCAGTGGGGTAAGATAGAGAGATGGGTCATAGTGAACGATGTGTCTCTAGTATCGCATCAATCAGTGAGAGAGGCGAGCCTCTCCAGTTGTTTATCACCTTAGACTCGATCAGTTGTTCGTGGATCGGATAAGTACTATGAGACTCCAGAGTTCGAAATTCGGGCAATCGTCTCTTCGTTCTTCACACTCTCTCACCACTCATAGAGGCGAGAGAGTGTGCGAAATGCAGAGACGGTTACCCGTATTACCCGTATAACTCTGAGAGCTTCAAGCGCTTTCAAACAATGGGTGAAACTGAGCTGTGGCTGCTCTCTGGTTCTAATATCTATTGTAATCAATCATCTGATGACTCATGTAGGCGAATCCAGTACATAAAGAACTCTTGGGGATCTCAGCGATGCGAGCGACCATTTTCCCCCGTTTCCTTTTCCTTTTTCCCATCTCCTCTCCTTGCCCGTGGCTTCCCATTACCTATTCATCATGGCTCATTTTTCTTCCCTTGCTCGTTGTTTGCCTTCTTTGTGACATTTTCTTTGTGCGAGAGTGTTAGTGTTTCTCCCTTCTCAGCTTCCAATTTCGTGTTTTTCATCATCTTTGCGTATGTCTGCCCCTGTAAATGTCGCGTTTTAAGACCGTTGCAGATACAAAGGTTCATCTTTCCACGACGTTTGTATGCAGCCCTATTAGCAATACACTGGAGCTAGAGCTAAAAGAGTATCTCTAGGCACTCGGATGATAGGCAAAGAGAGGTGCGAAGTGTGGGCCAGATTATCGTCTATGGTAAATTATCCACGCCTTTAGATTGCGATAAGTGGATGGGGGCGTTTGGAGAAGAGATGATTGCTCCCATTTAGACCAGATCAATACGCTGATGCATCGTAGGAAGAAATTGCGCCCCTGTTACTCACCATTTGAATGGGACTGTTTTCAACGAAAGGGAGGAGAGGAAGGGGAAGGTTCTCCATCTTTCTCCCCTCGTTCTATTTTCTCATTTCCTTCTCCTTTTCGGTTTGACATATTGCCCATTTGGACGGCCAGCACCAAGTCCCTTTCAAATGAGATGGTGCTTTTTTTCACCACTTTCTTACGGCAGTGTTTTTGCATCACCCAGGCGCTATTCTGAGCGCGTATCAACAAGATAATCACGATTTTCGATCTTTGTGAAATGGGATATTGCCTATCATTGACCCCATAACTCTCGAAAGGATGAGAAATGGGTTTCATCAACAACTCCCCCCTGCGCCTGATGTAGAGTAAGATAAAGAGAACCGCTTTTACATTTACGATCTTTTCATCGTACTCATTCGAGTGATATCAAATCGTAAACATCGAATAAGCTTTCATGAGCTGATGCCAGAATGCATTATACTAGGCGCTGAGTGAACCTCCTAACATTTTTTTGCTTACTAGACTATATGCGGGACTCTATGATGGCTAGGACCCTAGATAAATGTGCATATCGATTGCTAGGATACACCAGTACGCATGCCCGTCAGCCATTTCCTTTACACTTAACGAGGCGTCGATTGGCAAGCGTGACGAATCCTCTGTACGCAAGGTTTACTCCATTCACCGCACTCCGCTCACCACTGACATTTTCTTGCGTAATCGCATTGCTCCTATTCATTCCATACAACTTCAGATGTCACTTGAAAGTCTGCCTCTCGAGCTGAAGGACCAAGTCTTCTTCTACGTCCTTCCGCCCGATCGCCTGAACCTCAGCCGCTTTTCTACCGCGCTACGCGAGGCTGTTTCGCAGACCCATCTCGTGCCTCGCTTATCAAAGGGATATTATGACGGCCAGCTGAGCAATATCATTTTTGATCGAAAGGTGAGCGGTGGTAAGTTCTTAGCGATTTTGTTACATGTATATCATAAATGTAAATTGTACGATCCACGCAAAGCGATTTTATTATTGTCAGACAACACTGTGTACCCCGACGACTGTTAGTTGCATGTAACGTATACTATTCAGGAAGGCCCGGTGTCTGGACGGGGCGGTCCCCACAACGGTCCTCAGTACAACGGCAATGATATCTACGTGAACCTTGCCCTGGGGGTTAATTTGAGGGTGGACGGATCTCCGGAGAGCTATCAGAGTGCCATTCGTATACGCCAACGTCTGTGTGACCGACTAACCGTCAAGAAAGTGTGCCTGATCAATGTGAGCGGCTAATGCGTATGTATTAGGGATTCTTATGGTTGGTGATGAAAAACGATTTTGTTGATACGTTTAGCCGAAATACAACATCTACAATTCCAGATTAATTATGACGAAGACACAGTTTCGTTCATTCGAGAGATGCTTAATAACTGTATCTTCGAAAAAGCACGCATTGAAATTGAGCACATTGACCACTTTCATCCGAGGTATAAGGTTTCGGGGTATTTTGGAGATTAGTAATTAATTCGCAACGAACTCGTTTTCTTAACAGTACCAGGCTACATTTATTGCGAATAATAATTCTTTTCAGTCTTGTGCCCTTCATCAATGAATTCTCGGAGAAAGTGTTCCTCATCGGGCCACTTTCGCTGATTCCTCGTCTGTCAGAGCTCAAGCCACTGAGGAGATTCAACATTGAGGTTCATTATTGAAAAAATAGCTCAACTGACAAGCAAAATAACGTTTACAAAAAATGAGAAAAATCTATCGCATTCCAGGGTATCGGAGAGCGAGGAAGACTAGACGTCGAGAAGCTAGACGACCAGAAGCTTTTATCGATAGCTGCAGCCGGGCACGCGCGTATCGATGTGAAGAGCGAAAGTGACATCACCGAGCAGGGACTCCGCACGCTTCTCATGGTGAACAATTTGATAGTTAGACAGCAGTTAGGGCCTGAAAAACACGATGTCATTTCGGATTCGTGCAAGATCCTAGTGGAAAACAATTCGAGTTGATTTCTTGCTAATCGGAGTGTAAAATCGCAAGACCACTGACCTTCTTGATCCACTAATCTCCTTATCCTTTCAGAATCTCGCCTCCGATCCGCGCAATCAATTGATTCGATTCTTGTCAATGTACAAGGTGGATGAGTTCCTGCGACTTCTCGGATTTACTGTTCCTGCTGACAACGGTGGAAGACATCAGCAGATGCCGCAGGAGCAAAATGAGGTGGACTAGGTTTTTCTTTGCCTTTTCCTTCTCCTAACCCCTAGAGATAAAAAAGTCACCTATCACCCCCCCCCCCTTATTTGAATGTCTCTAACACACCAGGATTGCGCGCTACAACATAGACATTTCAGTTCGTCCTCATTCCTCAGCGATTCGGCCACAAACAATACGTCCTATGGTATCGATCTGCGGCCTTGCTGATTGACGTCCATGAAATCTGGGCTGTGAGTCATCATGACAGAACCACGGAACGGTTGCGCATACCAAGAAAGGATGACATGTACGACGACTTGGACTATGCTGTGCGCAAATCGGATGGCGAGTCCACCTCTCGCCACCCAAGCAAAGGCTTATGGAGTCCTAGCGAATAGAGTTCGAAATGCGGATATTCGTCTCTCCATTTCAAACGCATGCTCTCTAGCTTCTCTGACTGGTGAGAGAGAGTGGGAAATGAAGATACGATGAACCGTTTTTCAAACTCTAATTGTGAATAAATCGTAATTATTCTTATAAATTTACTTTGTTTTTTTTTAATTCTGTGTTTTATAAGTTTTTCTCTTGTCTTAATTTTTTTCGACACATCAATCGTGTAATGCATTTCACTATTATCAAGTTCATCTGATAAATATAAATTGTGTCCAATTAAAGAGGAATACTGCTCTTGTTGTACACTTCACACGCTAGGTCTCAATTCTGTGCAGTAGATATCATTAAAACAATCTCGTTTCTTTCTTTTTCTCACTCGATCGGACAGTTAGAAGAGCATCATTCAGACAAAGCGTCTTTTAATTGTCATGTAACATGGATAATATAGGGGATAGGCTAGTAGGTATGACTTCTCACTTGTCTTATCTTCTCACTCATCAAGGCGCCAACAGGCAAGCGTGTGTTTTACTCTATTCATTCTTTGCCACTCTAAACGACAGATTGTATCCCTCCAACTCTCTTTTTTCGTCGTTCATCTCTTCTTTTCACTAACCATCTATCTTTAGATGTCTCTTGAAAGCCTGCCTCTCGAGCTGAAGGATCAAATCTTCTCCTACATCCATCCGCCCGATCGTCTCTCCCTCAGCGAATGTTCTACGGCATTACGCGAGGCTGTCTCGCATCTCACGGGAAACACAGGCGTATCGAGAAGCCAGCTGAGTAACATCTACGTTGATGGAAAGGTGCACTTTTCGTAATAAAACATATGTACATGAGGCCACATCAGAGCATTAGGAACCTAGCGGAAGGTGATGAAAGAGGAAAACTTTAGAGATGTGCCAGTGCGATCCATAAAAATTGCTCTCCAGGCAGAGTCAATTGTCGGATGGCGGGGCGGCCGCAACGGACCACAGCTCACTGGCACGGACATCTTTGTCAGCCTCGCGTTGGGCATCGATTTGAGAGTGAATGCGTCACTCGAGAGTAGATTGAGCGCGATCCGCATACGACAGCGACTGTGCGATAAACTAACCGTCAAGAAAGTGTGCCTGAAAAACGTGAGTTCTCTTGACTTTCGGGAGCAGGAAATCATCGAACCGTACAATGACGTTTTTCATTTCCAGATAACGTATGATGAGCTTACAAGTTGGTTCATTCAACAGATGCTCAACCACTGCGCATATGAAAGTGTGCACATTGAGATGAGCAACATCGATCAATTTCATCCGAGGTACGAGGTTTTGGAGAAAGTTATAGTGATCTTGGTGGTCACGGAAAGAACATTATGACCCTGATCGCAAAACTAAACATAACAATGGTTTCAGCCTTGTGTCCTTCATCAACGATTGCACGGGAAAAGTCTACTTGAGCGGACCGCTATCACTGATTCCTCATATTCGTCAGCTCAAGCCCCTGGCGAGATTCAGCACTGGAGAGGTTAATTATATCTGAAATATGTACAAGGAACATGTTTAAGTGAGAATTTCAGGCTTCCGAGATGTTTGAGCGCGTGGATGACGGGAAACTGCTTGCGATAGCTGAGGCGGGACACGCGCATACCGATCTGCTGGGTCGCTTCGAAAGCGCCATCACCGAGCAAGGATTGCGCACGCTGCTCATGGTAATGAATTTTTCATTTGTTCACGACAAAATACGACTATCATATGGAGCGTCAAGGCAGTAACAGCTCCGAACGATGTTTTTAAAAGTCATTGACTTTCTTCTTACCCTGAAAAATTAACCACATTTGAACTTTCCAGAATCTCGCTTCAAACCCGCACAATCAGCTTATTAGGTTCTCGATGTACAAGGTGGAGAACTTTGTTCGGCTACTCGGTTCTGAACCGAAACCAAAAAGACAGATTAGAGGAGAAGAAGAAGAGGAAGAGGCAAATGAGGTACTAAACAGACTCTGATTGGCAGTCACTGGGCAAAGCGTTTATTTATTATTTTTCATTTTCATTCCAGTTTTTTGTGCTCGTCCCCCAGCACGGACAGCCCTACCACAAGCAATACATCGTTTGGTATCGAACGGCTGCGCTGCTCATAGACGGAGATTCGATCTGGGCCGTGAGCCACCACGACAGAGCCACGGACGAGTTGCGCATGCCGAAAAGGGATGACATTTTTCACATGCATGATGAGTTAAACTATGTTGTTCGTAAATCTGACGTCCGCAGCAAGGTAATCCCGTGAAATTTTGAAAAGAAATCGTATTCAATGATAAACAATTTACGAATTCCACACTGTTTTTATTTAAAATTTATTGTTCTTGCAAATATTGCAAAGTTTTGATAATCATAATGGATTTTGAAACACTCCCCAACCCCCTCCGTATGTTGAGCCAAAGGCAATGTGTAGAATCGAAGAAATTATTGCACTGTAATAACAGGTTTTGATTCAAGCCCGATCATATTTGAGAAAGACATTGTCTAATCGGATATCATTCTCCTTCTCTTCGATCTCCGCCGTGTTCAGTAGCGCGCCTCCCTTCGGTTGCATGTCACCGCCAAGTCGGCGAAATACATCGGCGATACAACTGCTTACAGCACCTGCAATGAGCGTTTGATGGTCCTGTGTATTATAGTTCGAAATAATCGTCTCTTCGTTTCACGTGCTATCTCATCGGTCGTATTTTCCATCTGCTTATAATTCACGACTGATAGGGCAGATCAAACAAAGTACTCACCTCTGATCTCACTGACGATCATCACCGAAAGGAGACAGAGAAAGGGAAAGCGGAAGTCTTGAATGAATAAGAGGGCGAGGAAGATGAAGTGGCCAACGATTGTTGCTGAAAAAAGTAGTAAAAGTAATTATTTGAGCGAAAATGTGAAAAAACGTTAACAGCGGGAGTAAACGAAGTGAGCGATCAACAGATTGACAATAATCGCTCACCCCATTCTAGGAAATTCCTGATGAAAGCATTGGCAAAGACCACGAGGAGGCTGATGAGGAGTGCCGACATTGAGTAGGAGGAGAGGAGGAAAACTGCTGTTACGTCCGAATCTGCAATAGTTTTTAATTTGGCAATGGTATGTAGCAATATGGTCTCAAGAAAAGGACAAAACTAGATAATTTCGAACCCAATAATAAAACTAACCTGGCTGCTTTCTCACTAGCTGCTTGATGATCAAGATTGTGGAGAAGATGGGTGTGATTCCCATCGTGAAAAGAGTCACGAAAAAACTGATCTGTACAACGCATTATGCTCAAACATTCCGGAACATTTACCTATTTGTCGATACTCACCGTTGAAAACGGCCCCACAGAATAGGATCGATTGCAGGAGATGGGAGCGTAGCGGAACCACTCGCTCGTTCTTGAAGGGAACAGAATGGACGCGATCAGGATGAGAATCTGGATACATTCCGTTTTTGTCGTTCTTCAAATTTGAACTCATTTTTGATTACCTCCACAGCGAAAATTACTCCGAGCATCACGTAGAGTACGGTTGCACGGACAACTTTCTCGCCGATAAAACGACGAATTGTTATTCCCTGAATTGCTTTAGAATTTATAAAATACAAAAATATAGTCTTTTTGTGAAGAAAGGTCAATATATTTTTTACCATTGACCATTTTTATTCAAAAAAAGGCGATAACTTACAGCTTCTACGTATACGATGAGGAAGTGCGCGTAGAACAGCGAGACAACCAGGGTGCAAGTCTGAAATTTTGGTTCGTACTCGTAATCGAGAGCGGGAAATGTTGGCATTGTCGAATCGTTGTTCGAAAGCACCAAAGGGTATGCAGAATGAAACGCAAAGACCTTGGAAATGGGAACTTTACCAAGACCATAAGTCAAACACTTACCGTCGTCGACGTGGTCGTCGTCAGTCTCATCTTGTCATCTTCTCCGGTATTGATGAAGTCAAATTCACCGAATTTATTGATGAAGTAGACGTGTTGTGCTGTCTCGAAGATGTCAACGATGAGGGCGTAAGAGAGTAGGAGGAAGATGTCGTGCTGAAAGAACATACGAGTTGTTATTTTATTCCATCATGAACTTACTTAAAAAGTCTGCAAAACGTATGAACTTGTGAAAAAGAGATAGCGAGTTGCTTACCATTCGCTTCCGCAGCACTCCCTTCTGTTTGCAGGCATATACCATCAGCCCGAACATGAGATATCCAAGCGAACTGAGCAACACGTTCAGCTGGAAATTTTGTTATTTTTCAATATCATTTTTCGTTTCTAAATCGAAATCATATCTGAGAAAATATACTCACCCATGGTTGGTAGATGAAGTAGTCCGTGACTGTCCACGACGCGTCATGGTGAATTGTTCGCTCACGCTCTCGCATCTTGAATAAGAGTAGGCAAGAATGAAACATGCATGAAAGATATAATGTGAAGTTTAAATAGGAATAAATAAATAAGTGAAATACATTGGATAAAATATATACGATAAAATGAATAGAATGGACAGATAGCAATAACATTAAAGGAGGAGTCCCACGAATATCTGACTAACTGAGTTCTTGGTCTGAGATGGTGGGTCGTGGCTACCCGATAACACTTTCGAAACTCCCATGTTTTCAAATTTCGTTTGAACTGAGATATGAGCAGTTGGCTGCGTTCCAAGTGACCTTGCGCGCGCAGGCAACGAGCGAGAGAGCGTGCGAAATGAAGAGAGCGCGCCCTCTCACTCCTCACTTTGCATAATCGCCCGCACGATTCGTGGGACCCCTTCTTTAATAATACACCACCATCTCGTAAAAATACAATAACAGGTCACCCTGATTCTCTTTACCTGCCCAAATGCCTCTGACCTCACCCTCCTCCGCTGCCTCTCACTCTCCTTCTAGACACACGCAATATTCTAGCCTCTCCCATTCCATGTATCTCTCTCTCATCTGTAAGAAAACGAGAGAGTATAGCTAAATGAGAGAGACATCTCTCTCTTGTCACTGGTGTGAGGGACATCACTCAGCGGGATATGTGCCCAGTGGAGTCTCCTAGGTAGAGTGTCCCGAGATTAGCATCTTGATCGAGTGGACATGATTAAGGATGCCTCTTTAAATTGGCCACGTTACATTTTAGTTTCAGAAAGGTTTATCCCAGCAATTATACATCGAAACAATGAGTAGTTATCGTTACAGAAGGGCTTGATTAAAGAAGCATTGCATGGCGAGCCTTGCCTGTATCGGGCTTGTTCTCGTAAGATCCCAATGACTCCAGGAAGACATTGTTGTCAACCGTCGATGGATGTTCAGCGCGCCCGAGAACCTTTCGAACAACCTCCACGATGGTGGAAAACACTGCGCCTGTAAAGAAAATCTACTCCAGTACGACTGACCCTAATTTGCGCCTTGATATCTTCTATGATGTGCTATATCTCTGATCTCTCTGACGATAGCCACTGCCAGCAAGCATAGCAACAGGAATCGAAAGTCGTGCATAATATTGGTTATGAAAAAGATAACGTTGGCCAGTTGGCCATACCACGGCAGGGCACTTCTATTCCAATAGTAATCTATAACAGAATGAAGCAATGGCAAACGATGTGGTGTTCCAAATACCTTGCCGAGTTTTATGGAATACCAGAAAACTAATGACAAACACGCCCATCATAAGGGATGACGTTAGAATGAAGGCAAAAATGTTCGATGCTGAGATAATTAATTGTGTGTTTACTTCTTGGCTGATTCTTAAACAACGTACTAGAATTCTTCTTTTTGATACAGTTTAGGATGAGCATGACAGTCGACAGCAAAGGCGCAACGAGAATCGACAAAGCCCAGATTGCAGCACTCATCTAAGTAGAAATTGCGATCTTTCTTACCCCCGCACGTTCGGGTTCATCAGAACATGTTGTGTTAGCGCAGTTGAGCTACTTTAATCAAGGTCAAATATCTTTCATCCCCCAGATAGTATACACATCCTTACTAACTAACTGCAGTAGGAGATAAAGTGTGCTCACTCGCATGTAATCGTTCAGTACGTAGAGTCTTGTACAGTACACCGGTGCAAAATCGATGTTTCCATACATAAGTGTGACGAATAGTAGCCAGAACTGGATATGTGTCATTTAGAGCTTCATAGGTTCGATTGCTCGCCTTGAAGGAAAACACCATTCCAATCGCTGCATAAAGAAACAATACAGACAGACGTCTACTCATTCTGGAGAGAATGAGGTGAATGCAAACAAACTAGAACTTGATGATTAATGGCGGAACTAAAAAAAAAGGTTACCGCCTCGATATAGGTAATAAGGAAGTGAAGATAAAAGAACATGTTCGTAACAGTACATGCCTGGAACATGATAATGATTGATTTGTATAGCCATACTCGCTCACCCAAAGTGTTGTTGGAACCCTTTGACCGCCTCGCACTTTATATTGAAGATCAAAGACTATCAGACAATTTACTCTCATCTCCATAATGTCTGTGATGAAAGCAAAGTTAAGGATAAGGATCACGTTGTGCTTGAAACGATATCATTAAATTAAGGTTGTGAAATTTAATATACCACGAATCTTTTTAGCACTCCTTTCTTATGCGTGGAATAAAGAATGATGCCGAATAGGAAATAGCCTAGGAGGCTGCACACAATGTTCAACTGAATATATTTTTTAAATAATAATTAAGTCAAAATTATTTCACCTGAGCCTTCGAAATGTCACCACCATAAATCGCCCAGTTCGAAGTCCTATAGCTATCATCTATTGAAATAATTGTTCTCAAATAAAGTTCCAGAATGTCTCACCACGATAAGCCACCATAATTACAGTATCCGTTGAATATTGTACTAGTTGAAGAGTATTGGAAGAGAATGAATAGAGGAAAGCAAACTGATGTTAGTTTAGATTGATTCGCGTAATCAATCATGGAGTAGCACTCTCATGGTAGTGCACTATTTCCACGGTCGGATAAATCTCGAACGAGGATCATTAATCCAAACAACCGTGGTTTCGCTGTGTCGACCAGAAACCAATTAACATTTCTTGTACTTACTCTTGTAACAATTGATAAATAAGCGGATCAAATATTTTACTTCAACTCATCATCGTTTAATCAATGTGAACAATTTACTGATGGTATTGTTACATGCATACAACAAAACTACAGTAGCCGCACTTCCCGAGAAATAGCTATTCGTTCTTTGGTTTATAGAGATTCCATGGAGACATCGTTGTCCACCGCCGACGGAGGTTCAGGGCAGCGGAAAATCTTTCGAACAATCTCCAAGAGGGTTGAAAACACCGCAACTGCAAAGTAATACGACCATAATAGACCACATCACATTCTGACCAACTAGTTCATAAATTCTTCGTAAGCTCTTCGGAAATCCAAAGTAAGATCGATGAAAATTTTCCACCTCTAAGCTCTTTGACGACAGCCACTGAAAGCACGCACAGAAGCAGGAATCGAATATCGTGCATATCATAGGCGATCCGGAACAACCACCGTGCCGGTTTGCCGTACCAAGGTACGTACAACTGGCCGTTGCTATACCAATCTGGAACAGAAATCTGATTATGCTAGTGCAAACATCAAAGCAAAACAAACGATCAAAAAATTGAAATACCGAGTAGTGCTTGACGAAAAAGCTGGAAACCAATGACAAATAAGCCCGTAACCAGCGATGATGATAGAATGAAGGCGAAAATGTTTGAAGCTAGAATAATGTGGTTGGTTCATGGTGGTTAAGGTGGTTCATGAATACGGAGCGTACTCGAATGCTTCCATGTTATGCAGTTTCTTACGAGCATGCAAAGTGACAGCAAGGGCGCAACACAAATCGCCACGGACCAGACGGCTAGGCTTAACTGAATAGTACACTATTATGAACTTGCGACTATTGCGACTAGTAATGCCAATTCACCATGCGCCTTTTTCATTTAATTAGCTTTGAACAGGTAAATCGGGGCGATTTCCTCCCCAACCGATACGTTAACACAAATTCAGAGAAAACTAGCCTCCATATTCCATTCATAAGTGTTGCTAGGAGTAAGAGGCCCTGCAATCAGCATGGGATATAAATGGAATCTATATCCCATGCTCGTTTGTCTCTGACTGTTAGAAAAAAAGAGAGTACCTGAAGGGAGAGAATCGAGAGTGTTCCATTTATAACCCGTGATAATTACGTCCCTGTTTTCCATTCAATTTAACAATGTATACCTTGAAGAAGAATAGCAATCCAATAAGTCCATAAATAAATATAACAGAAAGAGACTGCACGCAAATTTGCGAAAGAATTAGGTGAATAGAAACAATCTGAAACTTGAATTTCATCGCGTTCGCAGAAGTATTATCAACACCGCTTCAACATAGGTTATCAGAAAATGAAGATAATGAAACATGTTTACATGCCTGAATTTGAGTGTATTTTGCTGTTACCGTTCATCAGTAGTTACAATCAACTACCCAAAGTGAAGTCCGAACATATCTCTCTCCAACATCCTCATCCTTACACGGATTCTCAGCTTTCTATTGATAGTCGAACACGATTAGAAAATTAACTCGAAACTCCAAGAGGTCGGTTAGTAATGCGAAATTGAGAATGAGAAGGACATTGTGCTGGAAATATCAAGAAATCCAAGAATAGAGGACAAACCAAACCAAGAATCTCTTGAGAACGCGTGTTCTACGTGCCGAGAGAAGTATGATGACGAATAGGCAATATCCGGCAACGCTACAGTAAATGTTCATCTGAAATTGGTCCAAGACTATATATAGTCTCTGAAATTTTCACAGGGAGTTCTCCTGATATGTGGGCATCAAAAACTGAAGAGAACTCGAGTGGCGCATTTTGCGATGTGCAATAGATTATCGAAATGTTAGGTGAAACGCGTGATATCATTACTCCTTAATAAAGGAGAGAGGCCTCCCGATGTATGTTTGTCCACCCAGGCGAGAGCGCCAGAGAAACCCTCTGGGGCAGAGACGCAGAGGGAACAAGTGTAAACAAGTCAGGCGCCCCTCTCCAAAGTACCGTAACCCTGACCACCGTATACCTACCGTAACCCTGGCTACCGTATGCCTATCGTAACCAAACTACCCGGAAACGTGCCAGAACCTTCTAGAATGTTCGAAATTGAGGGGAAACTTCCAGAACTTTCTCGAATGTTCGAAATTGAGGGGAACCTTCCAGAACCTTCTAGAATGTTCGAAATTGAGGGGAAACTTCCAGAACTTTCTCGAATGTTCGAAATTGAGGGGAACCTTCCAGAACCTTCTAGAATGTTCGAAATTGAGGGGAAACTTCCAGAACTTTCTCGAATGTTCGAAAATGAGAGGAATCTTCTAGAGCCTTCTAGAATGTTCTAAAATGACGGGGACGGGTCCAGCGGCTTCTAGAATGTTCGAAATAACAGGGACAGGTTCAGCGGCTTCTGGAATGTTCGAAAATGAGAGGAAACTTCTAGAGCCTTCTAGAATGTTCTAAAATGACGGGGACGGGTCCAGCGGCTTCTAGAATGTTCGAAATGACGGGAACGGGTTCAGCGGCTTCTAGAATGTTCGAAAAGACGGGGACAGGTTCAGCGGCTTCTGTAATGTTCGAAAATGAGAGGAAACTTCTAGAACCTTCTAGAATGTTCTAAAATGACGGGGACGGGTCCAGCGGCTTCTAGAATGTTCTAAAATGACGGGGACGGGTCCAGCGGCTTCTAGAATGTTCGAAATGACGGGAACGGGTTCAGCGGCTTCTAGAATGTTCGAAATAACAGGGACAGGTTCAGCGGATTCTGGAATGTTCGAAAATGAGAGGAAACTTCTAGAACCTTCTAGAATGTTCTAAAATGACGGGGACGGGTCCAGCGGCTTCTAGAATGTTCGAAATGACGGGAACGGGTTCAGCGGCTTCTAGAATGTTCGAAAGGACGGGGACAGGTTCAGCGGCTTCTGGAATGTTCGAAAATGAAAGGAAACTTCTAGAACCTTCTGGAATGTTCTAAAATGACGGGAACGGGTCAAGCGGCTTCTAGAATGTTCGAAATGACGGGAACGGGTTCAGTGGCTTCTAGAATGTTCGAAAAGACGGGGACAGTTTCAGCGGCTTCTGGAAAGTTCGAAAATGAGAGGAAACTTCTAGAACCTTCTGGAATGTTCTAAAATGACGGGAACGGGTCAAGCGGCTTCTAGAATGTTCGAAATGACGGGAACGGGTTCAGTGGCTTCTAGAATGTTCGAAAAGACGGGGACAGGTTCAGCGGCTTCTGTAATGTTCGAAAATGAGAGGAAACTTCTAGAACCTTCTAGAATGTTCTAAAATGACGGGGACGGGTCCAGCGGCTTCTAGAATGTTCGAAATGACGGGGACGGGTCCAGTGGCTTCTAGAATGTTCGAAATGACGGGAACGGGTTCAGTGGCTTCTAGAATGTTCGAAATAACAGGGACAGGTTCAGCGGCTTCTGGAATGTTCGAAAATTAGAGGAAACTTCCAGAGCATTCTAGAATGTTCTAAAATGACGGGGACGGGTCCAGCGGCTTCTAGAATGTTCGAAATGACGGGGACGGGTCCAGTGGCTTCTAGAATGTTCGAAATGACGGGAACGGGTTCAGTGGCTTCTAGAATGTTCGAAATAACAGGGACAGGTTCAGCGGCTTCTGGAATGTTTGAAAATTAGAGGAAACTTCTAGAGCATTCTAGAATGTTCGAAATGACGAGAACGGGTCCAGCGGCTTCTGGAATATTCGAAAGGACAGGGACAGGTCTAGAAGATTTCAGAAGGTTGAAAATGTCGGGCAGGTCAAGGTGCACACAACCCAGCTAAATGCATAACCCGGCTGGTATAAAATAATTTTTAATGAGTACACGAGCGCGGTTGATGATATCGTCAGTAATCCGCCAGCCTGAAGTAGTTATACGACTATAATCTAAAAAAATAAGCATTCGAAAATATAGGTACCATAATGCCTTACCGGGATAAGTCACCATGGTACTCGTCCACTTGTATACTATTTGATTCGATTCGAACAGGAGGAGTAATGAGGGGAAATACACTGTTTACATTGTTTCACGTAATCAATCGTGGAGTGACGCTCGTAGCAGATCGTGAAGAAGAGCGTTAATCCAATCTTTTTTCTGTTTAGCTATAACTAGAGACCGCAAGCTCCGCCCACTTGAGAGGGATAGAGAACCTACCTTAAAAAGGGACCGAGGTTTAGCAAATCGAATACTTCACCAAAATGGTCGATCAAGAGCGCGTTGGATAGGCCTCAGGCACATCTTTTAGGGGGCCAATGGGCACTTTGTTCAGAAAAAATTAAGTTGGTCAAAATTGGGATAAGCTAGTCCAGGATAGGCGAATAACGCATTTCTAATGTACGTTGCAAAGTGCCCATTGCGCAGATTGTTCTTTTATTTTTATGAGGAATTTTAGAGAAGAAAAATCAAGAATCGAAAGTATCCCCGAATTGCTAAACTGTTTTGAAGGTTTTAGTACGCGCGTATTTATTCCAGCCCGATTAGCGCTAAACACAGTGTGAACGTGGGCGGAGCTAGTCAAATGAGGGAGAAGGGAAGAGAGACGACCCTCTTCCCTTCTCGCTCCGTCTCGCTCTCCCTGCTGTTTCTTTCCCGTCGTGACTAGCACACACCGTCCCTAGACAAGAGGAAATTTCTCTCCCAAATTGTCTCTCACGACTGGGCGAAGCTATCGCCGTCGAACTTTGGGAATGAGCTTGAAATAGGCTCCGCCCCCTTTTTGCCTCGTCACGGTTTCGACCACTTCTCTGTTGAGCCCAGATCGCATGGTTTTTGGCTCATAACTCGGTTTAGGGATGAGATATCGACGAACGGTAAAAAGCATGATGTTATTCAGACCAAGGGGGATTCTTTGAGCACCTAAACATGACTTTACGATAGATTCGGTCTAACCCGTTGCGGTCTCTATGTATGCTGTTGTATTCCATTTCATTCAATGCACGTGACAATCGAGAAAATTATTTCGACCGAAGAGGATTGATCTACATTATGTGCAAGTGATCTACATTATGCGCAAGTGAACTATATTCAATACAAGCGATGGTTATATTTACACTTTTGACATCGAAAATATCGTGAATACTTTCATAATTTACAGTGTACACACTATGGTGGCATGTTTGAAATCGATATTCCCAGAAATGTCGATATTACCAATAAATATCTCTCTTTTCTCTACACGCGAAGCCTAGGACGAGCCTACGACACGTAAAATGCCTCAAAGCGTATGCGCAGTGTGGACGCTGATAACTTGGATGTTTGAACTGCCCTTAGCTTGGGATTTGCGCCACGGAAGGAGCATGGATATGCACTGCCGACGAATTGGTCCGGGCACTATGATGGTGTACCTGATAATTTCAAAATTATTTTAAAGGAGCAGACGTGCTCGAGTGAAGAATCGGTCACTTCACTCGACGTACTCTCACATCAAGCAAAGAAAAAACATAATCGGGAAAAAAACTCACACTCCGGGCCCTAGTGAGAAAAGATCCGAGAGAAACGGCATTATGGGATAGATCAGCTTGCATGCTTCCCAGTTTGGTGAGATAAGAATGAAGTAGTAGATGGCGATCTAAAGATATTGTTGTCCAGATAAATAGTGTACAAATTCGAAATGCGGGTTGGTGTCTCTTCATTTCACGTGCTCTTTCATTTCTCTAACCGGTGAGAGAGCACGTGAAATGAAGAGACGATTTTTTTTCGAACTTTATAGATACTGACCAGTATAAGTATATTCACAGCTTGTGTGATGAAAATGCAGATGGATATGGCGAACATTGAGCGTTCCTGAACATGTTTTTCATTATTTAGAAACTTAAAAAAAAAACAAATCAAGACCGGTTACAAATAATGAAATTGTTGTACCACGATTTTCACATTTTTGCCCGATATCTGCGTTTGACGAAGACGGTGGAACGAGATTACCTATAAATATATTAAACTATAATTCCATGAAATTTAGTATTCTAACGTTGAGAATCGCGCAGAATATCAGCAGTGCACATCCAAAGGCGACCTGAGTAGAAAGTGAAGTGGCTGTGCTCTAAAAAGCTGTTGCTAATCTCCTGATCAGATCCGTATCAATCAAATTGAGAACTCTTACCGATGCTCCTTTTTCCTGCAACGTGTAAGCATTTGTCACTGGATTGTAGACAAAAGAGTTCTCTCGATTTTGATAAATAAATCTGAGTGATATTTCGTGAACATGGTAAAATTTTTCGACAGTCACCCTCCCGTTCAATAGTAAATGGGTATGCAGGTTGCATGCATCACCAGCGCAAATGTTTTGTAGTGACGATTCCAAATCTAAAATTATTTTTATGAGCCCTGAACAATAGAGTAAATGACTCACCTCTTTCCATAGGAACCCTGCAATCGCGAAGAATCGGTCCAATGTCATGAGAAACGCGTTCACATTTTGGGCAAAATACAATAATCCAATGAGAAACTGATGGACGTATCTAAAATACTATTCTAATTTTGCCATGTTATTGTATCTAACGAAATGATGGTAACACCATTGATGAACTCGTAGTATCCGAAGAACCATGGCTCTGTTTAGAGTCTAAGGGCCATCCAAGTGTTTAGATAAGTGATTAGATTCTGAAATCTGCTGTTAAAAGGTCACTCTGAACAGAAAACATACCGTAACTGCCGTCAGAAGGAAGATCGTAAAAAATCGTAGCGTTCAATCTGGCTCGAGTAGTGCAGATAGAGGCCACAGTGAGGGCATACACCCCAACACCGGGAACTCCGTACAAGAGGTAAATTAAATTCGTACCCATGTTGGGGAATTTAGACTGTCTTTAACTAGAAGAATTCGCTGCTAAAATACCAGGCATGATGTTATGTGTCTCCTTCCCTTTCATGATCTGTTAGACAGAGAGGCGAGAGAGCAGGGTTAGAAGAGAGAGAGAGACATGCCTATTGTGCCCGCCTCTATTGTGCCAAGCCGTGTGGGCAACACCGCTTGTGTTTATCCTCTCATCACGTCAATGGTCGTGGAAGCAGGAAATCGTCACGCAATCTTTGAGAAATAAAGGGGAAATAAGGAAAATATGTCAGGGCGATAATCAGTGATTGAATCCTATATTTCAAATCTATCGTTGATCATTGGTGCAAGATACACTACAGTATCAATTCTTCAAGTGCAGTTCCGGGATCGCCACTCTTGTCATCGTTTTCGAGAGATTCCAAGGAGACTGTGATGAAGATGGTTGCGAACGGCCGAGAATCTTGCGAACTGCTCCCGTCAGAATGGAGAGCATTGCAGCTGCAAGAATGGAAAATCGAGGATGTGTGGTCATTATTTCCGCAGTCGCACGATCGATAAACCTTGCACCCGAATCGCAGCGAGCGCCAAAGCATGTTATCTCGGATTTCACGAACAAGAACAGTTGCTAGCAGACAGAGCATGAACAGACGGAACTCGTGAGTATAATATGCGATGATATACAGGACTACCGAGACGGGTTCGTACCATCCTCTGTCTGCGTAATTAACTGAAATGAATGAAGCTTGAACACACAATGAAATTGGACTGCTCTCAAATAATGAATGAATGGAGGAATGAGAAGTTGATGAACAGTATGGGAACCATAGCCAGTACCGTCGAGTGTGTATTCCCTTAAGAAGAAGCTCAACACGAGTATTGCCATTGCTGCCGAAGATAAAAGAAGGAATGCGGTGACTCCCGTGTCTGTGAAATTACTAGAGTTCGAAATAGGACTAATCGTCTCTTCATTTCGCACACTCTCTCGCCTCTCTGACCGGTGAGATAGTGTGAAGAATGAAGAGACGATTATCGATATTTCGAACTCTACAAATTACCAACAGATTTTGTACCATTACACATCACAAAAAACTCCAATAAAACTTACAATGCTGCTTAGTGACAACGGCCTTTATAATCCAGATAAGGCATAGCGCCGGACTTACAACCATGGTTGCACACCAAAGACTATAGCTGACCTAAATACGAAATTTGAATTTTAACGATTGATTGTACTTTTTAAAAAGCTTACATAATAGTTAATTATAAATGAACCTGACACGTTCATAGGCGTCCACTTCGTAGGCTGCTGAACAATACATGTACGCGCCACTCGTTTTACCATAGTCGAGATTTATTACAAATAGCACAATCTGAAGCATGAATTTTTGAGAAAATTCTTCACTTGATCTACCTTCGCAACAAAAACTGTTACGATACCAGCATAAATAAAAACGATGGGAATTGCTTTTCCGAAGAATCTTGCGGTGAAATAATGAATAGATACCAGCTGAAAACGTCGAATAACTGCTACGCAAATTCATACTTCAACATACAGCCTCAATGTATGTGATGAGAAATTGAGCGTAATAAAACAGATTGGCTAAAGTGCAGGCCTGGAAAGATAACCATGAAGAGACATGCATACCTTCAACATCGGTCAACTATAAGTGAGGCAGGGATGAAGTTTTCTAAACAACCAAAATCCTGTAGAAAGTTCATGCGAAGCTCCAAAAGGTCAGCAACAAAACCGTATCCGATGATGAGTATCACACTGTGCTAGAAATAAGTATTTTGTTAAGGTCCAAGGCTATTGCTGCAATAACCAATAATAGCAGAATACCAAGATCTAGCAAGCTAAGCATAAATCAATAGCAATTTAATGTATGGTACCATGTAACGTCTCAATATTCCGGTTTTGTAACTTGAATAAGTTATGATTCCGAACAATAAGTAGCCAACGAAGCTAAATATTATGTTTGCCTGAATCACACAAATAATTTCTGAAAAATAGTTAATTTCTAACCCATGCCTCTAATATAATTGCATCATTGATTTGCCAATAGTCATGGAGAATTTCTGAAAGCATACTGTTTTTAAAAAAACGTGTTAGCATCTTACCACCCATAGATACGGAATCGTTCGAAAATTCTTATCGAAGAGTGTGATATTCACTGAACAGAGATTGTTACAGAGAGAATGGCGAGATTGTTTCAGGCCCAGCGGGGAACCCAGCGCAGTTTACATTGCATTGCGTAATCATTCACTGTGCGATCTCTCTCGTCAGAACACAGTATTTTCTTCCATGACGAGTATGCAATAGATAATAGGACGAAATAATCGGCGAAAGAATTTTCAACCAAAAAATATTTTTTATTGCAGAAAAAAAAGAAGCAAAGCAATATCTCCTTGTTCAAATGGATTACTGTTTGCCTTATCCAAAACAAAAAAAAAATGATGCGAAATATTTGGGAGATACTAAACTATAATCAATTCCTGATCCACTTCTGGAATGGCGTTCTTCGCATTCGCCTCCAAATCATCGAGAGAGATGCTCTTCGTTACTTCCACGTGAATTTCAGGATAACCGAACACTTTGCGCACTGCACTGGACACGGTTGAGGAGACGGCGGCTGCAAGGATGGAATTATGAAACTGTCCATCAATCGGCTTGCATCTTTAATGTGTCGGTGTCGACGTCTAGACGATTTTTCCGGAGAAAAATGGGATAGATTAAAATCGTCAAGACGAAAATGGGGTAGACAGAAAGAGGCAGTCTCTCTCATTCTCGTCGAGACAATTTTCGTCTAGAGCATTTCTCTCCAGAAAAATCGTCTAGACGTCGACACTAACTGTCTGGTACCGCCATCTAGTAACAAGAGTTCTCACGATATCGCCTCATTTCGAAAAGTGGTAAAAAAATACAAAAATGAGTTACCTCGGATTTCGGGAATCATCAGACTTGCAAGCACGGTCAAAATCAAGAAGCGCACTTCCTGGATCATTCTTGTGATGGCGAAGATGCAATACACAAAGTATCCCAACCACACCGCCTCTCGAGAATCAGTGGCTGAACATACAATTGAGTATCGATAATCGCGTATTTATGAGAATTCCACTGTAGATAAGATTCAATTTGAAGAAAAGGTAAAGGTAAAAGTGATAGGCATTATCATCACAAGGCGGGCTCTTAGGAATTATCCTAAGGCTACTTACCGTTATGAATGATGAAACTGATAACTAAGATAGACATACACAGCGAAGAGCTGAGAATGTATGCCGTGATTCCATCTGCAATGAAAACGTCCAGGTATTAATTTTGGTGAAAACCAAATGATCGAACAAAAATAAGCATAGCATTTATGACTACTATTACCTTTTCGATCTTCTGCTGATCCTTTAAATATCATAATCAAGCACAGGACTGGCGACAGCATTGTGGAAAGCGCCCATGCGAAAATACTAATCTGCAAAACAAATAACCAACTGTTGATGCTTGCAGGTTGAGAATCAGGATTACCGGATTACCGGATTCCATGGTCCAAAATTGCGGAAAATAAACTGAGGAATTGTGTCTCGTTTTGCAAATTAACGGTTGTACACCGACTATGAGGCACTGACCATGACTGGCAGCGGCAGTAGGTACTCTCGAATGCAGTAATTAGACATCGTCGTCGCGGAAAAACCTTTCCAAAACGTGGCCAGTATTATTCCAATCTGGAGAGATATTACGGAACATTTTGGGCGTTCATCACACCTGTCCAATGATAATCGATCCGATGCCGGCGTATACATACGAAACGGACAGTGATTTGCCATAGATGCGATTGAGGAACAAGCTTAGGGATAGGGCCTGCAAGAAATCGGAATTTGCTATCAGTAATAATGTATTCCAGTTTATCTTACTGCTTCCACGAAGGTCACCAAAAATTGACTATAATGAGAGAATCGGGCGAGAGTACATGCCTGAAAAGAACATTGTCCTTCTTTCTCTCTCTTAGCTGTATTAACAGAGCTACTGCAACTAAGAAACCTTACTAGTCTGTCCAACCTAGCGTTGTCTTACGACTGAAAAATCGTTTGACGTGAATACACCTACCGCCAGCGTTGTTTCAATAAATTCATAGTTCCTGTAGGAGCTTGATCCTGTGCCTTCTGCTCCGATCAAAATAATATTAATTCTAATTTCGAGGAGATCCGTGATGAAAGCGAATATGAGGATGAGAAGGATATTGTTCTGAAGTGAATATGCACGACTCCAAAATTATTTCTTGAACCAATACCTTATATGTTTCAATGATTTTGTTCTTGAACATCGAGAACACGATTGTACCAAATAGAGCATATCCAAACAAACTGCTCACAACGTTGAGCTGAAGCGATTTAATCACACAAACCCAACAAAAAATCCTACCCAAGCTTGGGTTATTATATCCGGGGAAATCTTCCAGTACGATACGTCATCTCGCAATTCTAAAAAAGGAATATAAAATCATCATAACAATTGATTGATACCATTCATAGTCACAGGTACAGGCGACTAGAGTAGATGACGAAACGTCACAAGGTCTAGTGATGAAGTAGTAAAGTTGGAGGAGTGCCGCACTATATGGGCTCACCACTCAGTTTATGCAATCAATGGTAATCAATCGTGGAGCGATCGAGGCTCTCAATTCAACAGGAAAATATTCAGAACGAGATAGTGCGCAATTTTGAGAGAATATGTCAACTTCACTAAATTGTTTAGATTCACTTGATCGATGATAAGTGAGGGTGCAGTGGCAAATTGATTTTATCGAATTGATTTTAAAATTGGCAAAAAATTCTTGTCAACATTCATGAGAGACTATGAAGCAATATCGAACATGATGGAGTAATCAGACTATCACTTTTCTACGACTATTCTTCTCCTCCTGCTCTTCCGTGAAGGTATCATTCTCGATGATCGGTGGAGACATTTCGCGACCGAGAAGGTTGTAGAGTGTAGAGAGGACAGCGGCTGCAAAAACATGTATTTGAAGGTCAGATAATTATTCGGGCATCAGACTGTGAAGGAGAACATATCTGATAAAGATATGCCAGAAGATACGGAAATGATAAATTGGAGTATTGTTCTGACCTCTGATATCGCTCACAATCAGCACCGCGAGCACGCACAACAGAAGGAAGCGGAAGTCCTGTATGATCATGCATGCAGAGAACACGAAGCGAAAGATTCGGCTCAACCACCACGAACGATCTGTGAGAATTAGAGTTCGGTTCTGACCGGTGAGAGAGTACGTGAAATGAAGAGACCAAAACCGTTTTTCGAATTTTACTAAGAATGCCAAGGAAAACGAGCAGGCTTCAGTCGAAATTCGCTGGATATGGATAGTGGCATTATGGCCAGGGTAGGATAGAATGTTCAGTTCTAAGCTGATCTGATCCATAATTGAGGATTGATTGGATTCGGGAAGAGAACCAGTCTAAGAACCAGTCTAAGCCAGCCCGGCCCCTTCCCACTTTTTTCAGAACGAGTCGGTGAAAATTAAGTAAAATTACGCGGAAGACGGTCGAGCACGATAACTCCTATCAGAACGGCCATAGAGGAGGATGACGTGAGGATAAATGAGGAGACTCCCGAATCTGAATGTTAAATGGTTTAAGATCAAAGATCATCATCGATATTTGTTTTTGGTGAATAGCATAGTATAGCTGTAATATTATCCTTGTATGCGCACTTAGAGGCAACAGGCGATTCATAACAGAAAGTATGAAATATCTTACCATTCCGTTTCATTCGTCGGTCTTTGATCAAAGTCCACAATGACAGAACGGGAGCGATCGGCAGGGAAATCATCCAGAGCATAACGTTGATCTACAACTTTTTTTGAAATATGTTTTTTGAACTACCATTGAAACTTACGGTTAGAAGTACATTCATTCCGTAGAATTTCGTGCAGATTTCATCCGATTCCAGAGTCTGCCCGCTGATAATCATAATATTTATTAATGCAATCTGCAACTCATGTTGATGCATTGCTCAAAATGGAACCAATTACTATTGAAGCAAAAAAGATTCCAAGTGTAATGTGGATGAACTTGACCGGAATTTTCTTTTCTCGGACATGAACCAGGAAGCGATAGATTGAGATTACCTGAAGAGGCTCAGGTTCAATTACGATCATTTGAAAAAATGTGTTTCTCAAATTAGTGTTTGATTTTCAAATTTCTCACCGCCTCGACGTGCGAGAGAAGAAAATGAAGCATTGAAAGGTACATCGCGATGGTGCACGTCTGAAATGTCGTATTGAGGATGAAACTGGACAAATATAATATGTTAACTATCATTTTTGTTTGCTCACCATTACAATGGTAGGCGCATACTATTCTCCCCCGTCACTGCCGAAGCCGACTCTGTAATATTACTTCTTACATTCTTGTCAATACCGAGCTTGAAATTGGTAATATCGACTCCCGGGTCACATACTATCCGGACCCGGTGGGATTTCTGGGGGAAACAGCGAAAGTATAAGAGACGAATGTATAAGAGAAGAGACCGCCACTGGGTGGTCGATTCTCTCGTGATTCGCCTCATAATACATGTATGCATGAAAACGAACCCCTTGTACTGGTGGTCGGTGAGCAGGAGAAGGTGCAGCCTCATTTCAACGAAATCAGTAAAGAAGGCGAAAAACAGAATGAGGAAAACGCCGTGCTGTAATTTAAATAATTCAAGGGAAACGTTTAGCGTCTCTCCGTAGAAATCACCGTGCTTATAAAAATAAATAGGAATCGATTCACAAACGCACAATATGTTTCCAGAAGATTTGCTTCTTGTACGAAGTGTAAATGATCATTCCAAATAGAACATAGCCTATCCAGGAGAAAATTAAGTTGAGCTGCAATTACAACCTTTCATTAGTCTCAAGAGGAGCGGGAGGGCAACTAAATTGTCAGAGTGATATTACCCAAGCGTGTGTGACAGATTCCGTCTTCACGATCCAGTTTGCGGATTTCCATTGGCTTCCTGAACAAAAATATTCGGAGGAGATTCACAAACAATTAAACAGAATTGTGTTAATTGACCTACGCTTGCTATGCCTTTTCTCATGTCATATATTAGACCGTTGAGAGAAAGTTCCAAGGGGCAAACATAGTTAGGAAAACATACGGTATTCCCTATACATTGTTGGCGTCGATTTACGCTCAGCAGGGGTTGCTCAGGATGGGATCAGAGTTGAAGATCAAAGATTACAACCAGGAGATCAAAAATCCGTGAGCTCGCACTATCAAGCAACTCGGTTTACGTTGGCTTCCGCTCCACCGGAAATTTTGTTTGGATTAGCGACTGCAGGTAGCCGCCAGGAAAGACGGAGGAGGAATTGTAATCAATCCAGGAGGACAGACTCTGACCATTGCGCACGCTCTCTAATCGGTCAGCTTCGCATCGATTCTTCATATAGTTTAGAGAAGAAGGCGAGGACAGATGACGTTGATTTGGTTGAATTACGGTAGATCAATGAAGAACTTCCTTTCTCAATCATTTCCCCGGAAGCATAATATGTAATCAAATTCATCTTAGAACATACATAAGAAAAAGAAACAAAAACAGTGAAAAACAAAAAAACAACAACAACAATGGAATCACAGAAGCAGGCACTCATGGTGATTTGCGCTTTTCTTGTGAGCCTTCTCCACATCGAGGGTATCATCAATGAATGTCACATTCATTATCGTAGGTGGAGATTTCTCGTTGTCGACCTGTCTTCCAAACACACTAGAAATCGTGGCGATGACAGCATCTGAAAAAGAAATGCACATTTGAATCCGAGAATGACGAGGTGGGGAGGATTGAAGATCAAAAATAAATTAGTACCTCTAATATCACTGACGATCAGCATCGCAAGCACGCAGAGCAGAAGAAAACGGAAGTCCTGATATGAAAATCTGATTTACTTTCTTCGGTTGAAATGCAAATTCTTTTCCCAAAATAATTTCAACGGTGCTAGGAGAAATAAAAGACGATTATGATTACCTGGATGAGATTGCCGATGCCGCTCACAATGTTGAAGTTGTTGTACCATGTGGTGTTTCTTACTGAAAAATAAAAATTTCCCAAAAAAAAGGTCTTCAATTATGACTATGGTGGACCCAAAAATGGTAAATCCTTATCAAAATTTAAAATAAAATGGTGTAAAACGACATGCCTGAAAGCTCCCTCAGTGTATAACTAGCGATCATCATGGCCATGGCAAGCGAGGACGAGAGAACGAAAGCAGAGACTCCCGAGTCTGAAAAGATCAAAGATCAAAGATCACTGATCGTCAATTTGCTCTAACTGACCATCCTGCTTCCTCAGGTAGTTCTTGATGAGCGTCAACATCGAAAGCACGGGTGCGATTGCAAGCACGGTAATCCAGACGTAGATGTTGATCTGCAACATGATTTTGATTTTCAAAACAATTTATTCTGGTCCGAGGGTTTTGTTCGTCAAGAAGAAAGAGAGGAGGAATGCGTACCATTACTAATCCAGTCATGGCGTAGAATTTGGTGCACACATCGAAAGAAGTGCGCGTTTCTCCGTTGATGAACATCGCAATGGTCAATATGATCTGTAACAGCATCATGCGAATCGATCAAAATCGTTCCATATTGAGCGAAAAAAATCTCTTCATTTCGCATACTCTCTCGTCACTCTGGCCGGGTGAGAGAGTGCGCGAAATGGCGAGACGGCAGCTCGAGCTCTAGCTCCGTTACCTTCAATCCGAAGACGACTCCAAGAGTAATGTAAATGAACTTGACAGGAAGGTTCTTGCCACAGAAATGAACGATAAACCGATGAATGGAAACAACCTGCCATATTTCGTTTTATCTTTAAAAAAATGCAGGAATTACTCACCGCTTCCACGTACGATAGCAGAAAGTGAAGGAAGGTCAGGTAAATTGCGATGCTACAAGCCTGTAGAAGATTTTATGGGGATAAAATCAATATGAAGGCTAAAGTACTTGCCATCAAAGTCGTCGGGGAGTACAACTCTCCGGAACTTGACCAGTCATCACCATAGCTGAATCTGGAACGACGAAAGTAAATTCGTTTTTCAAGGATGCACTCAGGCATGCGTAATTGCTCAAAGCATCGAAAATTGAGTTCGAGATACGGGTCCCGTCTATATTAATTCTCTCTGATCGGCTCGACAGCACGTGGAATGAAGAGATGATCATCCTTATTTCGAACTCTTTCGACGATTCAGCGCACCCCTTATTCTGATGGTCCGTGATCATCAATAGATGCATTCTCAACTCGACGAAGTCAGTGACGAAAGCGAAGATGAGGATGAGGAACACACCGTGCTGATATGTGATTATTTTTCTTGAGATATTTAATTTCGCAACTATGTCGCCCGTAGATTCATTCGTCAGAGTACTTGAAATACTTCAAAAGACGAGTCGCGTGTTTGATAGGTAGGATAAGTGTAGATACACTCACAATATGCTTCCAGAAGATAGCCTTTTTGTACGAAGCGTAGACAATGATGCCGAACAGAACATAGCCGATCGAGGAGAAGATGACGTTGAGCTGCAATTCAGTGATGACAAATTGGTACTCGTCTTTCGAATCTCTCCTCTGCTACCGTAAATATTTATCAATGAAGTGTTGTTTATAGTCACTGGTCCATTCTCGCCACCCTTTGACCAGTAGAGATTCAAGTACTAAAAAGATGTTTTGCTCACCCAAGCTTTCGTCACGTCTCCAGGCCTGACGATCCAGTGAGCACTGTGCATGGGCGTCGCTGAAAGAATCTCAGTAAAACCAGATGAAGAACCAGGAGAAAGAGCAACATCACAGGGTATGTCGCGGTGATAAGGTAACTGTTACAGACTCGTACCGTATTCCGTGTAGTGGTCATAGGCGCCCATGTCGTATCGCAAGACAGTAGATGAAGTGAGCTCGCACTTTCCACACCTCGTTTTTATACCATCCAAGTTTGTTTGGATTTGGGAGGGACGGCCCTTCCGAAGTGTAGAGAATTGCAAGAGCAGTGTGCACTATTTCGATGTCTGTCTAGTGCACTAATCATGTGCTTCTCTGAACGAGCTTCCTCCAAAATTTCAGAGGCGCTCATAGGAGAAGGATGCACTTTCCTGTCTCTTGACTATCCTTTGACCCAAGAGTGCTACACATGAGGATGACTGCACTAATCATGCGGCAATGAGCTTCTGGCTTCTGATTTGTTTGGATTATGCAGTGGTATCTTCTTGAAAAGGTACGACCTTGCACTATTCCACAGTCCCGTGGTTCCACTATTGCCCTTGGAGTGCAGCTGAGGCGAATTGCACTAATCACGAGCCATCTGCTGTAATTTATTTTCCTCGATCCACTCTCTCAGGAATGTAGGAAGAAAGAAAAGAAGAAAAATCAACAAGTATTTATCGTACACGATAATAAATAAGCATCTGCGTCGTAATGCAAGCAGTTCAAGCGTTTGTGTTATCTGGCATCGCTCTCTTTCCATCCATTTCAAGATCATCCGTAATCTGGTCGTTGTCGATCAAAATCAGAATTTCCTGACGTCCAGTCGTTTTGGAAATGGCGTCTCTGACAGTGGTGAATACCGCGCTTGCAAGTGTATTATTCTCAGTTGACATGAAATTACAGATCCATATTTCGCGTGCGCTCTCGCGCCATTGTTCTGTCAAAGAGTGTTCGAAATGGAGGAACTACTCCTTGTCAAGCCCATCATCCATATATCATCGAAAAGGATAAAAATATGAAAAAAAAGTTTACATCGAATATCCCCCAACGAGCACTGCCGCCAGTGCACACAGAAATACGAAGCGGTAGCTCTGGAATTTCCCCGTGACACGGAGTAGCGTGAGCATGATTCCGCTTAAATGCCCTGAAATGGCGCTCAACTTTTTTAATTTTAAAAAGGGCTTTAAAAATGAGAACGCTAGAGAGATAGTTATAATTTTACACAGAACAATTCCGAGAAAAAACGAACCTCCGAAGCCAATGACCAAATAATTGATCACGAATATTGCCATCATCAGTGAGGATAGGAGAATGAATACGGAAACGCCGTCTGAACAAAAGAGAAAAACAATTTACGATTCATTCCCCCACAAAATTAAATGACTCACCTGATTTTCTGCTCATCAACTCGCGAAAAATAATAGGAATTGTGAGGATTGGAGCGATGAAAATAGTACATAGCCAATCCACCGTGTTGACCTGGGTAGCAGAATGAATTCACGGAAAAGGGTTGGTTATGTTGGACACACCACCGAGGCTATTGGAATCGAGAAGGTTCGTAAACAGTGTCCGGAGAATGCGGGAGAGGCTTGACCGTATGCAAGTATTATGAGGAGATACAGTACCTGTCACAAAACATTAGGGGCTGACATCATGCCTCTATGATACATTATTCTCCAAATAGTCAGAAAAAAAACATAATTCGTTCGCGTTCATTTAATCGATGCCGTTTACATTGACAGCAACAACAATTCCAAGTGGAATGTAAACAAATTTCAAGGAGATAGCTCTCCCACAGATTCGAGCGATAAATCGATGGATCGTGACGATCTAAATATATTTATGTTGTAATACATAGACGCTGCGTCATGCGGCTATGAAAGAAGGCTACCAAAATGGTTGACAGCACTTTCTTAAAGATATGGAAAATAATCACTCACGGCTTCTACGTAGGTGATCATGAAATGGGCGTAGATGAGGTTCACGACGATGGTGCAAGTCTGATTGTATCGATTATTAGGCAATTTAAAACTTCTATCATCATGAAATCCTCTGTAATGACAAAATAATATTCTTACCGTGACCGTTGTCGGAATGTACATCATGCCTCCGTAATTTTCCCCTCTATATTGCAGATCAAATATGATGAGAAGACGCATTCGAAATTCGACGACATCAGTGAACAAGGCGAAGAAAAGAATAAGGAAGACGTCATGCTGAACATGATATGGCTTACTGTATTTCAATTTTTTATCCAATCAATTAGAACACAATTTAGATAACAACTGTTGTATCGAGTGTAGGAGAGTACAGACCTCTACACAATAGAGTCCTACTCATTAGTATATCGCACGGACTGTCTAGCCGTCCCTCGTCCACCCCTCATCATATTAGCATGTTCACGTCCCCTACGTATTACCATACACATTAACATGCACACGTCCCGCAATTGAGGACTATCGTCAGTCTACTCCCCCCCCCCCCCGATCCGACCTAAGGGATGGTGACTCCTCTCTCTTTCCTGCTATGTAGATAAACCTTGCAATACCTTGAGACCCTCTGTGTTATGGGACAAGGCAGGCACTACATAACAACAACGTACCAGATGCTTCTTGAAAACTCCCATCTTGAAGGAGGATCGAACAATCAAGGCGAAAAGAAAATAGCCGACGGAACTGTACAGCACTACCCGCTGAAAATATCCAATTCCGAGCATTACAATTCTAGAATTATTCTAACCCACGAATTGTCGACAGAGGTTTCATCAATTAGCCAATGCGCTTCCTTGTTGGGATTGTCTCAAATAAACGATATTTTGGTGATCATTTTTGAGTACGAAATATGGGAAATCGCCTCTTCATTTCGCGTGCACTATCGCAACACTGTAGAGACAATTTCCCGTAGTTCAAGCTCTATTACCCACCAATATACGGAGTCTCTTTTACGGTAACCATCTTGCGAATAAGGCTACAGTATGCCTGCAGGGAGAAAAGTGAACAAATAGGATAAACTAATAGTAGTGTAGTCCTTGGAGTGAGCTTCCACTCAGTGTACGTAGCGTAGCTGCTGTTTCGATTTGTCAGGAGGTGGCTCTGCCTGGAGACTTTTTTCCCTGCACCTTCAATCGATAATTGTGGAGCGGACTGTATTCGTTTGCATTTACAGTTGCTTCAGTATGAATGAAAAAAACTGGAAGAGAATATTCTTCTCCAATCATATTTGTCATTCATAGCGTCATGACAGTCATGGGAATGCGGGCTGCGGGGAGGATCTCACACTAGATAATCCTCTCACACCTGGTACATTGGGATGCCAATGAGCACGACGGAAGAAGTGCCACGGGGAAGCGTCCTCACATGGATAGAGATTGTATTGTCGTTTACATCAGGTGGTATTGCTAATAGATTCACAGGAGAAGGGCCACCGGGAACGCTGATTTTTTCTAGGAGCTTTATGGATCGTTTACATCTAGTTTTGGCTCAGTTAACCGCACTACTCTGATTAAGGGTTGCTCATTTTCTGGTCTTCAATGTATCGGCAGGCAGCAGGTACCATGGGACGGGTTCTCCTTGCATATGCAGGTTAGTTTTTTTAAACGTTTGATAAAATTCATTTTTAAAGACTTTTGTGTTTCAGGAATTGGCGCTATTGGTTCCGGAGTTGGTCGCACTCTTCTAAACGCGTGGGGTCAGTTTGTTTTCCCATATGCCCTTACTGCACAGTAGGGTTGCAAGTTCGAGACCGAGATCGGGAGATCGGGAGACCGAGATCACTGACCTCGTCCCTTGCCCCCCTCTAGTCGAGAGATCAGTAATGCGACTTCAGAAGCAATATAAGTCTTGAATATTAACCATTATTTAGATGAAATGAATCCGGAATGCTATGACAATGAAGAATTTGATGTGCTATGCTACATTAATGGGAACATTGAAAAGGAGCGACAAAAAAGGTAGGCGATGGTTTCTTTTGAACACAGTTTTGATATTTTTTGCCAATTAATTGTAAATTTGTCGCATAGAATCTCAACATTCTCAAAAGATGACCCACTGAAGATCCATTTTAATGCTTATCAACGGTGAGTTATTTCTTCAAATAATTTGCAATAAATATAGTATTAATTTACCATTTAGAAACTTTGGCCTTGTTCTAAGTCCAATTTCCCCCGATAAGTCCCCGTTTCATCGGAATTTATCCATTATCGAGGATGGAGTGCCTGTTGAAATGAATCCTCACGACTTTATCTACGAGGGTCATGTTGAAGGTAAATTTATACGTTGATGGATTCAAACTAGTCGTGAAATCAAATGATTTCTGGAGTAAATCTCTGGAGTAGGTTGATACTTATAATATAACGAGGTGTGTGCACGCTTCGCTGTGAAGCCGATTTGTCATAAAAAATTGATAAGTCAAACAACAAAATAAATAAATATTTAAGGCGAAGAGCACTCCCGAGTGTATGGATCCGTGTTCGATGGTCTTTTCGACGGGCAAATTTATTTGTCCGATGGAAGCGCGTTTACGGTATGTGACTGTTTTCGACGTATTTATTTTGATCAGAAATACTAAGAATCATTGGAATTGTGTGCTCGATGTAAGGGAAATATCTGGCAGTTGCTAGTCACAGCACCGGATGGAATTTTTTATGATATAAAATTTTAAAACTTTTCTAGAATGTAACTTCTTCAATATTTACCCATGAGAAAATGCTAGAGAATATTTTATTAGTATACTTTACCGTGTTTCTTTTCGCATTCACGAGCAACACTATAAATTTTAGGTCGAAAAAAAATTAAAGTACAATAACAAACGGGAAGACTCCTCCTCTTTCCACTCTAGAATCGTCCAGGTAAGTATCATTGCTATTTATAATGAATAAAATTCGAAGTGTGGAAAATATACATATATTCGGTAATATGGACAAATGTATTTACAGGGTTCAACAATACAAATGAATACTTTAGAAGAAGGGACATCAGGCCGAATCAGAAATGTTTTTTATACTATGCTAAAGGCTACCATACCTTTATCACTAATTTTCACTCAAGATCGTATGATGAAGACATGTACAATGCATTTAAAGGTGAGCCATTTAGAAAAAAACAATAATAACGAATAAAAATTTTAAATTTCAGGTTGACCACAAACTGTACAAGGAAATTTTCAAAAGGGAAGGGAAATATTGCATAAATAGGTGGGATTCCTTTCCGTTTATTAGAAAAAAAACTACACTCATTCCTTTTATTCTATTCTGCATTCGCATTGCGCTGCGTCAAACTTAGTGATGATAGCGCATCTTTATCTTTTCTGGCACTTTTTACCAAGTTTGAAAAGTCGTGATAGGTATGTCCCAAAGGTCCCAAATTTTCGTAAGTTTCTTTGTATTACCAATTCTCCTTATATTCTCACTCTTAAAACGATTACCATCTTGCGCAGATTCACGCAAATTTATATTCCTTTGCCATAAATTAACTTTTGTTTCTCTACATTTTCGTGATAGTCCTTAAAACCCCTCAAAACGCAAAACGGTTGAATTAGCATATTTTAATAAAAGTGAATAGCTCAACTCAGACCTTCGAGCTCAAGTTGACAACCACACCAGAAACTATCAGAAACAGTATTCTAAGTCTCTATTTTTTCAATGTGCTAGGCTCCAACAAATTTGTTCTATTTTTGATCGCGCAAACAAGATCGCTATATTTCATATGCAAATTTTATTAACCATTTCTTTTAGGACTCGAGAAGAGATTATCAGCATGTTTTACAATCATATGAGAACTGTTAACGATATTTACGAAAAGGCGAGAATAGACGGAATGCCGAGTATTAACTTCTCAGTGAAGCAAATAACTGTAAGAAATAATTATCCTATCAATTCATCTTTATTGAAAATATTGTTCTTCGTTTCAAGTGCTTTTTTAGACATATGTTTGCGAACGTTTTAAAATTTAAAAAAATATACGCAATATGCACCATCTCGCACCAGGGAGGCACCTCCTCTTGTTTCCAATAAAAATGGGCTCTAGTCCGTTTTGGGTGGTCCAACAAAGTTTTCCGGCCCCATGAACGTTGTCCGGACCTCGAATAATTTACCCCTCGAATAGGGGTTACTATCAACTATGAATGGCTTTTATTGGCCAAAGAATAGAGTATCTCTCAGGAAGGGATACATCGCAAGATATACCAGATAGCGCTTGGAATTCTGGAGGCAGGAGTGAGAGATTTTGAAATTTTGGCCGATTTTTTGAGGAAAACGAACAGGCACACGTAATTTAGGGCAAAAAAAGAGGTGGTGTCCCTGGAGCGAAAAGGGGACATGTTTCGAACTCGATTTGCCCAGCGGTTAGACAGTGTAGTGGGTCAACAATATCCCATTGTACCAACTTTTGAGTTTTTACCAGACCCGTATTGTGGCTTGTTGAACCTTGGCGAACAGCCTCATATTTAAATTGAGGATGTTCATATGTAATCCTGTAAAACATTTCAGATTGAAACGCGACCGACTAAGCGTTGCGAAATAATCAGTTATTCTCGATTTGGTACCGATTTGGTCGATTTGATAAGCGATTCGAATATGGTCTACGGCCAGTTTTTTACAGAATGGGTGAACAGATTTACTAGTCGATGTTTAGACCAATGACCAAACTTGCAATACTTAGGCGAACGTTCTGAAATTCATGCCATGTGCATTGGTGTATTTGCAGCTTGTCGCTTTTGTAAAATGGAGAGCTACATATAGACGCTCCGAATCCTTCAAGTATATCTTCAATCTCTTTTTGATGGATAACTCCGATTTTGATCTATCTTATGCTTTTACATTTCAAAAATTTGAACATGGAACTGTCGGCTCATCGATGACGAAAGGCAAGTGCAACTAATAAATATAGCAAAAAATCAAATAAAAAAAATTATAAAAAATATATTCTAAACGATTGATTTTTTCAGGCATTCAAAAGGATACCCCCAACTTTAACGTAGGTGTGGTAACACTGCGAGGAGAAGGTATGTTAAATGTCTTATGCTGCGTTCAGTGTCGAACATTGATCATTTCGAGGGGAGTCATTTGGTTAGATCAATTTTATGGGTCGATTTGATTGGACCACACCGACGAGATTGAGCATCGGATTCGGCTCGGTTGGCTTGCATGGAGCAAGCTCTCGCATCTCCTCTCGTCCCGCCTTCTTCCCATGAAGACCAGGAGACGACTTTTTGAGAGCTGCATCACTTCTACCGTACTCTACGGGAGTGAGGTGTGGGCACTCAGGTCGAGCGATAAGGAGCGATTGAGCATCACTCAGAGGAAGATGGAGCGAAAGATGCTCGGAGTGACGCTGAGAGACCGCTGGAGAAACGAGCGCGTGCGGGAGATCACTAAGCTGCGTGACTGGAACCGCGAAGCACGGAGTCGGAAAGCGCGATGGGCCCTCAAGGTCAGAAGTATGCACATGGAGCACTGGAGCCGCGCGACTACCGTATGGACGCCGTATAACAGGAACCGCCCGCCAGGCAAGCCTAGAGTGCGCTGGAGGGACGATTTGGACCGAGCCATTGGCAACTGGTGGAATACACCCTATGAAGATTTCCGCCCCATCCTCATCTAGCAACCATTGCCAGACATGATAAATTGATTGATTGATTGATTTGATTCATCACTTTATACCCTCTCCACTAGGGTTGGCAAGTGAAGAGTCTCTTCATTCTCCCTCACAAAGGCGCGCGACCCGGTGTCATTCTTCACGAAGAGACGAGCGATGTGGCCACTCTGCACGCAGAGTGTTCTCACTCTGCGTGCAGAGTAAGGTCAAAAAATAAGTTTTTTTTCGCCCGTTTCTTTTTTTCCGGAAATGACTAATTTTCGATTGTTTATACTAAAAAACCTAATTTGTTTGGTTCTTGTGCTCAACACGAGTAAAAACGGGTGCTTCTTATCAATTTACACGCCTCCGAGACTTGAATTAATATACGACTCCAATATTTTAATAAAATTCGTGAACAAGCCACCGCGAATGGTGTATAAGCATCTATCCTCAAGTATTTCAAAGTGATTCAGCCCATTCTCTATCTCAACCCACGTAGACCATGTTGCCTAATCGATACGGTTAAAGTGACATAATTTAAATAGAATTTTTGGCCAGAACACTTCACTAGCCAACGCGAGCTGTCACACATCTAACCACTCCAGAGTAAAATAAATGACAACTTCTCGCAATAGTTTGGAATGGCCTCTGCATGCAAATGTCAAAATTTGAAGCGAAAGCAACAATACGTTTTCGAGTTACGTCAACTTTTGTGAAATCTACCCCTCTCTGCACGCAGAGTTTCTCACTCTGCGTGCAGAGCTAGACCGACCGGGTCATTCTTCATGAAGAGAGAATGAGAGGGAGTGAAAAATCGTCTCTTCCTTTATCGTTTTTCTCTTCATTTGCCAACCCTACTCTCCACCCTCTCCCTCAATTCTCATTTACATGTAAATGCCCCTCTCCCTCAGCTCTATCCCTGTTATTCACCTCGCAACTTCGATCGGTCGAAACCAGGAGAAATGAATAAGAGTAAGAGGGGTGAATCGGAGGCGACAAAGTGATCCCTCAAATTGATATATCAGAGGTCTTCTGAGAGAATGTATGAATTCGAAACCCCTCATTGACAAACCGTTCAAAGTGCTTCGATTAGGTCCAAATTTTGAGGGTTGATGCATCCATGGACCAAGAATGTATGGCTAACTGGAATAGGCTGTAAACTCATTTATGTCCAAAATCCTGCTCCGGAGCTGTCGGATTTTCAAAAAATCATAACTACCTTCAAAATTGTGATAGCGACTTTTTAAAAAGTGTGCCAAATGCGTCTCACCGAGTAAAAAAACTTGGTTCTGGTCCGTTTTGGGTATCCCATCAAAGTTTTTGGTACCATAATAGTTTTCCGGTCCTTAAAAAGTTTTCTGTACCCATCATTGTACATTTATATAAGGCGACTGGATTACAAGGTGTCGCATTCACAAACACCTTCAAATGTAAGAAGGCCGCATCGCTCGGCCGCATCGCCGGCTTGGCGAAGGGGAGGGGCGATGCGGCCGAGCGATGCGGCCTTCTTACATTTGAAGGTGTTTGTGAATACGACACCTTGTAATCCAGTCGCCTTATATCAATGCTTTTCTACAAAAGGCTTAGTCTGCACTAAGCACTTAGCATCAAGCATTAAGCCTAAGGCAAAGCAATGGTCTACTGTGGCTTAAGATGACTTTTCTGGCACTTATTTATTCTCTTGGAAAGTGATGGGTCCATGAAACTATTTTCGGGTCCAGGCAACTATTATTGGGTCCAGAAAACTAACTCCGGGCCCAGGAAACTATTTTCGGGTCCAGGAAACTATTTTCGGGTTCAGGAAAATATCACTTGGACCAGACAACTTTCATGGGACCGGAAAACGTTGCCGGGTCCAGGAAACTTTGATGGGACACCCAAAACGGACCAGAGCCAATAACTTCACAACTATGTGCAAGTTGAACGGAAAAAAGAGCTCTTTGCAAAACTTGAAAAACAATTTTTTGGACTCAAAAATGGCTGTCCTGAAAAAAAACATTTCCCGTTTCCGCGAGATTATTTCAAATTTGAAATCTACACAAAATTTCACTTCGGTGACTAATTTTTTTCTCGAATTTTGGAGGTGGAATATTTACTTTTTTCAGGCTTGAATAGAGATTTTCGCGTATTTTTGATCACGTGTCTTGAGAAATTGCAGAACTAGCGGAAAAGTTTGAGCTGTTTCCATGAGATAAATATTCTAAAGTATATTGAAGGTCACAATTTTTTTGGCATATGTAATTTGGACATCGCGAAAAAAATTGACTCCTGTATTCTTTCCCTATTCTATTTTTGTTCTCTGGCCACTATCAGACAGAATCGTAAGAAATAGTGAGTTTCATACACTTAATCGTGAATTTTTTCTTCGAACTTTTAGCTGTAGCTCATCGGTAGCTCTCGAAATGAATTTTTCGCGATGTCCAAATTACATATGCCAAAAAATTGTGACCTTCAATATACTTTAGAATATTTATCTCATGGAAATAGCTCAAACTTTTCCGCTAGTTCTGCAATTTCTCACAAGACACGTGATCAAAAATACGCGAAAATCTCTATCTATTCAAGCCTGAAAAAAGTAAATATTCCAAATCCAAAATTCGAGAAAAATTAGTGACCGAAGTGAATTTTTGTGTAGATTTCGAATTTAAAAAAAAATCTCGCTGAAACGGGAAACGTTTTTTTGTCAGGACAGCCATTTTTGAGTCCAAAAAATGGTTTTTCAAGTTTTGCAAAGAGCTCTTTTTTCCGTTCAACTTGCACATAGTTGTGAAGTTATTGTACTCGGTGAGACGCATTTTTCACCCTTTTCAAAAAGTCGCTATCTCAATTTTGAAGGTAGTTATGATTTTTTGAATATCCGACCGCTCCGGAGCACGAGTTTCGACATAAATGAGTTTACAGCCTATTCCAGTTAGCCATATATTCTTGGTCCATGGATGCATCAACCCTCAAAATTTGGATCGAATCGAAGCACTTCGAACAGTTTGTCAAACGGCACCTTCGATCTCTCAGAAGACCTCTGATATCAAAATTATTCGACCATCCATTTGAAATAGTCAATAGCAAAATACAGTTCCTCAAATTTTTTTCTGCATGGAGGTTCAGAGGCATTTTAAACACTTCGGATACCGTGGTCTCTGATCGAGTAACCATTATCTGTTACTCCATGTTACCAGTATTTACACGAAATATTGATGCGTTTCACCCTTTGAACATTCGGATACATTCTTTAGGAGGCCGACTGGATGCACGAGACGTGCAGCGGACGCTGACGCATGAAATCGGGCACTCGCTAGGCGCGGAACATGATGATGATAATGATCCTGAGGTGAGCATTTCCCAGAAAAATCGAAAGTAGTTCGAATTTTTTTACCAAAAAAAAAGGCACACAGCGTATATTAAAGTGTGACGTACATAATGCTAGATTTCATGCTGTGCTACGTAAAGATTTGCAGGGCCCATTTATCATGACAAAGAGATTACAAGAAAGCGATGCTCCGCTGAAGTTCAGCAAGAAATCAATCCGGCAGATTTCGAGCGTTTTAGATGATAAACAGAGGTATATGCTTGATTTTTCATGTGTTCGAAACTCCACGTCGAAGCGATAGGGGAGGTTGAAAGATCATTGTGTATAGGAGGCCGTTTGTTAGAGAGTCGAACAAGAGTTGGCACAGCTCAAAAATGTCGATTCTCTGAAACTCTGTGTTTCGGGGTTCTCGAGGGTGCTGATGACGATGGGCTTATTCGTTTTGGTCGTCGAACCTCTGTTGGCTCCAGACGACGTCACGTCGAAAACAGTTTTTCTCTATTTCCGAAGCTTCTAAAAGGGCTAAATTTAGGTGAGTGGGGTCACAGGGGTGAAATTTGAAGCTGATCATGCCTGACCAACTTATTTTTCAACTTATTTTTAGCAGGTACCCATTTATGTCTTCTACAAAAATATATTACAATGTATGACGAAAAAGACTCAATATAAGACTGAAAAAAACAACACATATTGAATTCTCGAACGTTCTTTAAGTTCAAACTGTCTTTTAATAATCAAAATAAAGTTTCATGGAATAATTTATAAACGTGGCTTAAGATTTCTGCTGTCTGATTGTTTAGAGTGATTCTGAAAACATTACTGTTATTAAATTGAACCGAAAATTTTTAACATACACCGTAGAAAGTTAGTCTTGGGTAGTGGCGCGCACAGATTCGTGTGGCTCTGATCTAAATGTTTGCATGAAAAAAATGTTTACTATGAGGCCGTTTGTGAGAGAGTCGGAAAAATTCGGATGGGGTTTGGCACAGCTCAAAAATATCGATTCTCTGAAACTCTGTGTTTCGGGGTTCTCGAGGGTGCTGATGACGATGGGCTTATTAATTTTGGTCGTTGAACCTCTGTTGGCTCCAGACGACCTCACGTCGAAAACAGTTTTTCTCGATTTCCGAAGCTTCTAAAAGGGCTAAATTTAGGTGAGTGGGGTCACAGGGGTGAAATTTGATGCTGATCATGCCTGACCAACTTATTTTTCATAATAAGCAAAAATAATTTTGTAAAATGAAATTTTTCGCAGAGTGGAGTGTAGTCAGGGAAAGGACCATAGATCGGACCGGAATGATGCAAGGATTCCAAAAATATTTTTTTACTTAATATTTGTGCATGCGATGAAAGTTTCACGCTAAAGATAGTTTACCGTATTGTAAGTAAATTTGACCATCTTTCCTCTTGTTTTGCACCTTTGATCTCTCTAGTATGATCCCTTGCTTGGGCATCGGACGTGAGGCGAGAGAGAATGGGGAATCGAGAGAGCGCAGACAGACGAAAGGAGGAGGAGGCACGTAGGATAGGGATGGGAAGAGACGATCAATGGGATGAGACTCGGGTAGATCAAACTTAAAGAACGTTCGAGAATTCAATATGTGTTGTTTTTTTCAGTCCTATATTGAGTCTTTTTCGTCATACATTGTAATATATTTTTGTAGAAGACATAAATGCCGAACAAAAATGTCTGATGTTCACTATGGTTGACTATCTAGAAGGACTGCGGAAGAGAGAAAATTACATTTGAGCATCAACGAAACATTTTTAAAAAAAAGTGAAACTATAACACAATGCAACAATAAAACAATGGTAGGAATGCCAGAGGATGCGAGGAGGTGATTAGCGTAACTTTTAGCGTAACTGGACCGAAGAAACGCTGTCTACGGTATAAGTAATTTTCGTAAATAATTTTGAGTTTGAATGAATGAAAGTGATAAAACTATTTTATTAGTTTGTATGCTATTTATTATGACCAAATTAAATTAATGATTTCATTCGATTTTTGTGAAAATTTGGTCACATTTATCAAGTTTATAGACAATTAAATCTTAATACATTTTTCCTGAAGAAAACGGCGCCGCGAGGAAGCATCGAAAGGATAGAGATTGTTTTGACGTTTACAACAGGTGGTATTGAAATGCACCACAGTAGAAGTGCCACAGGGATCGCTGCTGTTTTCGAGCGAGCTTCACAGATCATTAACAGCTGGAGCTGTGCGCAGTTGCACACGCTAATCTGAAGGTTTTCTAGGCTAGGTCATTTTCTATTCTTCAATGTATCATCAGGCAGCAGGTACCCTGGGTCGTTTTTTTTACCCATTTATGTGTTTCGGGGTTCTCGAGGGTGCTGATGACGATGGGCTTATTCGTTTTGGTCGTCGAACCTCTGTTGGCTCCAGACGACGTCACGTCGAAAACAGTTTTTCTCTATTTCCGAAGCTTCTAAAAGGGCTAAATTTAGGTGAGTGGGGTCACAGGGGTGAAATTTGATGCTGATCATGCCTGACCAACTTATTTTTCATAATAAGCAAAAATAATTTTGTAAAATGAAATTTTTCGCAGAGTGGAGTGTAGTCAGGGAAAGGACCATAGATCGGACCGGAATGATGCAAGGATTCCAAAAATATTTTTTTACTTAATATTTGTGCATGCGATGAAAGTTTCACGCTAAAGATAGTTTACCGTATTGTAAGTAAATTTGACCATCTTTCCTCTTGTTTTGCACCTTTGATCTCTCTAGTATGATCCCTTGCTTGGGCATCGGACGTGAGGCGAGAGAGAATGGGGAATCGAGAGAGCGCAGACAGACGAAAGGAGGAGGAGGCACGTAGGATAGGGATGGGAAGAGACGATCAATGGGATGAGACTCGGGTAGATCAAAGGACCAAAACAAGAGGAAAGATGGTCAAATTTACTTACAAGACGGTAAACTATCTTTAGCGTGAAACTTTCATCGCATGCACAAATATTAAGTAAAAAATATTTTTGGAATCCTTGCATCATTCCGGTCCGATCTATGGTACTTTCCCTGACTGCGCTCCACTCTGCGAAAAGATTCATTTTAAAAATTATTTTTGCTTATTATGAAAAATAAGTTGGTCGGGCATGATCAGCATCAAATTTCACCAATGTAACCAAAATTTAGCCCTTTTAGAAGCTTCGGAAATCGAGAAAAACTGTTTTCGACGTGAGGTCGTCTGGAGCCAACAGAGGTTCAACGACCAAAATTAATAAGCCCATCGTCATCAGCACCCTCGAGAACCCCGAAACACAGAGTTTCAGAGAATCGATATTTTTGAGCTGTGCCAAACCCCATCCGAATTTTTCCGACTCTCTCACAAACGGCCTCATAGTAAACATTTTTTTCATGCAAACATTTAGATCAGAGCCACACGAATCTGTGCGCGCCACTACCCAAGACTAACTTTCTACGGTGTATGTTAAAAATTTTCGGTTCAATTTAATAACAGTAATGTTTTCAGAATCACTCTAAACAATCAGACAGCAGAAATCTTAAGCCACGTTTATAAATTATTCCATGAAACTTTATTTTGATTATTAAAAGACAGTTTGAACTTAAAGAACGTTCGAGAATTCAATATGTGTTGTTTTTTTCAGTCTTATATTGAGTCTTTTTCGTCATACATTGTAATATATTTTTGTAGAAGACATAAATGGGTACCTGCTAAAAATAAGTTGAAAAATAAGTTGGTCAGGCATGATCAGCTTCAAATTTCACCCCTGTGACCCCACTCACCTAAATTTAGCCCTTTTAGAAGCTTCGGAAATAGAGAAAAACTGTTTTCGACGTGACGTCGTCTGGAGCCAACAGAGGTTCGACGACCAAAACGAATAAGCCCATCGTCATCAGCACCCTCGAGAACCCCGAAACACAGAGTTTCAGAGAATCGACATTTTTGAGCTGTGCCAACTCTTGTTCGACTCTCTAACAAACGGCCTCCTATACACAATGATCTTTCAACCTCCCCTATCGCTTCGACGTGGAGTTTCGAACACATGAAAAATCAAGCATATACCTCTGTTTATCATCTAAAACGCTCGAAATCTGCCGGATTGATTTCTTGCTGAACTTCAGCGGAGCATCGCTTTCTTGTAATCTCTTTGTCATGATAAATGGGCCCTGCAAATCTTTACGTAGCACAGCATGAAATCTAGCATTATGTACGTCACACTTTAATATACGCTGTGTGCCTTTTTTTTTGGTAAAAAAATTCGAACTACTTTCGATTTTTCTGGGAAATGCTCACCTCAGGATCATTATCATCATCATGTTCCGCGCCTAGCGAGTGCCCGATTTCATGCGTCAGCGTCCGCTGCACGTCTCGTGCATCCAGTCGGCCTCCTAAAGAATGTATCCGAATGTTCAAAGGGTGAAACGCATCAATATTTCGTGTAAATACTGGTAACATGGAGTAACAGATAATGGTTACTCGATCAGAGACCACGGTATCCGAAGTGTTTAAAATGCCTCTGAACCTCCATGCAGAAAAAAATTTGAGGAACTGTATTTTGCTATTGACTATTTCAAATGGATGGTCGAATAATTTTGATATCAGAGGTCTTCTGAGAGATCGAAGGTGCCGTTTGACAAACTGTTCGAAGTGCTTCGATTCGATCCAAATTTTGAGGGTTGATGCATCCATGGACCAAGAATATATGGCTAACTGGAATAGGCTGTAAACTCATTTATGTCGAAACTCGTGCTCCGGAGCGGTCGGATATTCAAAAAATCATAACTACCTTCAAAATTGAGATAGCGACTTTTTGAAAAGGGTGAAAAATGCGTCTCACCGAGTACAATAACTTCACAACTATGTGCAAGTTGAACGGAAAAAAGAGCTCTTTGCAAAACTTGAAAAACCATTTTTTGGACTCAAAAATGGCTGTCCTGACAAAAAAACGTTTCCCGTTTCAGCGAGATTTTTTTTTAAATTCGAAATCTACACAAAAATTCACTTCGGTCACTAATTTTTCTCGAATTTTGGATTTGGAATATTTACTTTTTTCAGGCTTGAATAGATAGAGATTTTCGCGTATTTTTGATCACGTGTCTTGTGAGAAATTGCAGAACTAGCGGAAAAGTTTGAGCTATTTCCATGAGATAAATATTCTAAAGTATATTGAAGGTCACAATTTTTTTGGCATATGTAATTTGGACATCGCGAAAAATTCATTTCGAGAGCTACCGATGAGCTACAGCTAAAAGTTCGAAGAAAAAATTCACGATTAAGTGTATGAAACTCACTATTTCTTACGATTCTGTCTGATAGTGGCCAGAGAACAAAAATAGAATAGGGAAAGAATACAGGAGTCAATTTTTTTCGCGATGTCCAAATTACATATGCCAAAAAAATTGTGACCTTCAATATACTTTAGAATATTTATCTCATGGAAACAGCTCAAACTTTTCCGCTAGTTCTGCAATTTCTCAAGACACGTGATCAAAAATACGCGAAAATCTCTATTCAAGCCTGAAAAAAGTAAATATTCCACCTCCAAAATTCGAGAAAAAAATTAGTCACCGAAGTGAAATTTTGTGTAGATTTCAAATTTGAAATAATCTCGCGGAAACGGGAAATGTTTTTTTTCAGGACAGCCATTTTTGAGTCCAAAAAATTGTTTTTCAAGTTTTGCAAAGAGCTCTTTTTTCCGTTCAACTTGCACATAGTTGTGAAGTTATTGGCTCTGGTCCGTTTTGGGTGTCCCATCAAAGTTTCCTGGACCCGGCAACGTTTTCCGGTCCCATGAAAGTTGTCTGGTCCAAGTGATATTTTCCTGAACCCGAAAATAGTTTCCTGGACCCGAAAATAGTTTCCTGGGCCCGGAGTTAGTTTTCTGGACCCAATAATAGTTGCCTGGACCCGAAAATAGTTTCATGGACCCATCACTTTCCAAGAGAATAAATAAGTGCCAGAAAAGTCATCTTAAGCCACAGTAGACCATTGCTTTGCCTTAGGCTTAATGCTTGATGCTAAGTGCTTAGTGCAGACTAAGCCTTTTGTAGAAAAGCATTGATATAAGGCGACTGGATTACAAGGTGTCGTATTCACAAACACCTTCAAATGTAAGAAGGCCGCATCGCTCGGCCGCATCGCCCCTCCCCTTCGCCAAGCCGGCGATGCGGCCGAGCGATGCGGCCTTCTTACATTTGAAGGTGTTTGTGAATGCGACACCTTGTAATCCAGTCGCCTTATATAAATGTACAATGATGGGTACAGAAAACTTTTTAAGGACCGGAAAACTATTATGGTACCAAAAACTTTGATGGGATACCCAAAACGGACCAGAACCAAGTTTTTTTACTCGGTGAGACGCATTTGGCACACTTTTTAAAAAGTCGCTATCACAATTTTGAAGGTAGTTATGATTTTTTGAAAATCCGACAGCTCCGGAGCAGGATTTTGGACATAAATGAGTTTACAGCCTATTCCAGTTAGCCATACATTCTTGGTCCATGGATGCATCAACCCTCAAAATTTGGACCTAATCGAAGCACTTTGAACGGTTTGTCAATGAGGGGTTTCGAATTCATACATTCTCTCAGAAGACCTCTGATATATCAATTTGAGGGATCACTTTGTCGCCTCCGATTCACCCCTCTTACTCTTATTCATTTCTCCTGGTTTCGACCGATCGAAGTTGCGAGGTGAATAACAGGGATAGAGCTGAGGGAGAGGGGCATTTACATGTAAATGAGAATTGAGGGAGAGGGTGGAGAGTAGGGTTGGCAAATGAAGAGAAAAACGATAAAGGAAGAGACGATTTTTCACTCCCTCTCATTCTCTCTTCATGAAGAATGACCCGGTCGGTCTAGCTCTGCACGCAGAGTGAGAAACTCTGCGTGCAGAGAGGGGTAGATTTCACAAAAGTTGACGTAACTCGAAAACGTATTGTTGCTTTCGCTTCAAATTTTGACATTTGCATGCAGAGGCCATTCCAAACTATTGCGAGAAGTTGTCATTTATTTTACTCTGGAGTGGTTAGATGTGTGACAGCTCGCGTTGGCTAGTGAAGTGTTCTGGCCAAAAATTCTATTTAAATTATGTCACTTTAACCGTATCGATTAGGCAACATGGTCTACGTGGGTTGAGATAGAGAATGGGCTGAATCACTTTGAAATACTTGAGGATAGATGCTTATACACCATTCGCGGTGGCTTGTTCACGAATTTTATTAAAATATTGGAGTCGTATATTAATTCAAGTCTCGGAGGCGTGTAAATTGATAAGAAGCACCCGTTTTTACTCGTGTTGAGCACAAGAACCAAACAAATTAGGTTTTTTAGTATAAACAATCGAAAATTAGTCATTTCCGGAAAAAAAGAAACGGGCGAAAAAAAACTTATTTTTTGACCTTACTCTGCACGCAGAGTGAGAACACTCTGCGTGCAGAGTGGCCACATCGCTCGTCTCTTCGTGAAGAATGACACCGGGTCGCGCGCCTTTGTGAGGGAGAATGAAGAGACTCTTCACTTGCCAACCCTAGTGGAGAGGGTATAAAGTGATGAATCAAATCAATCAATCAATCAATTTATCATGTCTGGCAATGGTTGCTAGATGAGGATGGGGCGGAAATCTTCATAGGGTGTATTCCACCAGTTGCCAATGGCTCGGTCCAAATCGTCCCTCCAGCGCACTCTAGGCTTGCCTGGCGGGCGGTTCCTGTTATACGGCGTCCATACGGTAGTCGCGCGGCTCCAGTGCTCCATGTGCATACTTCTGACCTTGAGGGCCCATCGCGCTTTCCGACTCCGTGCTTCGCGGTTCCAGTCACGCAGCTTAGTGATCTCCCGCACGCGCTCGTTTCTCCAGCGGTCTCTCAGCGTCACTCCGAGCATCTTTCGCTCCATCTTCCTCTGAGTGATGCTCAATCGCTCCTTATCGCTCGACCTGAGTGCCCACACCTCACTCCCGTAGAGTACGGTAGAAGTGATGCAGCTCTCAAAAAGTCGTCTCCTGGTCTTCATGGGAAGAGCTCGACCCAGGGTACCTGCTGCCTGATGATACATTGAAGAATAGAAAATGACCTAGCCTAGAAAACCTTCAGATTAGCGTGTGCAACTGCGATTTTGTGAAAGATTTTGTGTTCATTCGATTTTTGTGAAAATTTGGTCACATTTATCAAGTTTATAGACAATTAAATCTTAATACATTTTTCCTGAAGAAAACGGCGCCGCGAGGAAGCATCGAAAGGATAGAGATTGTTTTGACGTTTACAACAGGTGGTATTGAAATGCACCACAGTAGAAGTGCCACAGGGATCGCTGCTGTTTTCGAGCGAGCTTCACAGATCATTAACAGCTGGAGCTGTGCGCAGTTGCACACGCTAATCTGAAGGTTTTCTAGGCTAGGTCATTTTCTATTCTTCAACGATTACCCGTATTTCGAATTCGACGGTATATCATCAACCATCATCAATCATATCTCATATCTCTATACTAATCATATCTAATCATATCTCTATACTTCTAATCGTGAGTAAAATATCGATTTACAAAAGAAAGTATGCAATTATTATTATTATAGGTAGACAAAAATGCCAAGCATCTGAGAGGAGCACATAAAGAAGATGGAGAAGAAGCTCACTCTCTTATACGCAAGGACATGTTTATACCACAGGTAGGAAGAAGAGTGAAACAAATAACTGTTTTCACCTTCAGTTGGACGAAATGAAGAATACCCAAGATGAGCAGACATTGCAATTGGCTGGAAAAAATTCGAAGAATGAACTTGACTTGTTCGTTATAAACCTTTTTCTTCAAATACTCTCTGTGTATTACAATCATAATTATTCAAAATTATAAATTCAGATTAAATTTGGGCGACATCCTGTACCGTCGCGTCCCATATATTGAGAATAAGACTTGTACCCTTCACTTAAAGGTTTTAACTATTTTTAAAAACAATTTATGGAAATAGTAGTTCGTAGGTCGATCACAGTCTTTACAAGGAGATTCTTGGTAAAGAAGGCTATAATGATCCGGAAAGGTAGCAATGGATTATTGGAACTTAGCATACAGATTTAAAAATATAACGCTTTTTCTCAGAACCCGAAAAGAAATTGTCAGCACGTTGTACATTTTGGTAAGAGGCGTCAACGAAATTTACAAAAATGCGAACTTCAATAACAAGCGTATACGTTTCGCGGTGAAACAAATTACTGTAAGATTTTTTTGGCATTTCGGAAAAAAACAGAAAATTGTAGATCGAAACAGAAGATTTTGAAAATATAGAAGAAATGTACGAGGTGTGTTCATCAATTTGATCGGCATTGCTGTGCTCTATTATTATAGCAACGATGGCCATTTCGATTATTTTTCAGAAATATCCTAAAAAATATTTCAGAGAACATTGGATTTGAAAGATTTGTCCGAGATTCACGAACGGACGACCGATCAGTCCGCATTTTACTTATCTTACTTGTTTGCGTTTGTCAAAGAAGAACGCATTGCAGGAACAGCAGCTTTGGCGGAGCCCCATTTCGGTGTGCTCATTTCTTGCAGCTCCTTAAAAATCCATACTAATATTTAATGCAATTTTACAATACATAATATAATTTCAATTGTAGACTCGCCTGGCGGCCTGTGCAGCGAACTTCTGCATGTGTATTATGAAGGACGGTGGGCTCATTTCGCCCCGAATACTGGCGCTATCACGTTGCGTCACCCCAATGGTATGTTGCTATCTAAATTTTATATTTTTCATAAAAACTCGTATTAATGATTATATTAAATTTTAAATGTAAATTGTACTACTACTTGTTATTTGAGATAGCAAAGGTTAAGGCACAGACCGGGAATCGAACCCGGGGCTTCCGCTTACCGGGCAGGAGTTCTACCTCCTACTCGGTAAGCGGTTGAGCCTACTATTAGTTCCATCAATCCGACGCGTTAAAACTGGTGTTAGTAACGTCGTTACCCCAGTGCGCAGTGATAGGTTGTATCCGCGTTGCGAAGGATCAATATGACTCCAAATGAGAGTATCATTCACCCAGGAAAAGAGATAGCTCAGGTGCACAGGTAGTTCAGTGGTAGAACTCCTGCCCGGTAAGCGGAAGCCCCGGGTTCGATTCCCGGTCTGTGCATTAACCTTTGCTATCTTAAATCATGTTTGTACCTTGAGCCTACTCGGCAATGACTACAGTAATCACTCAGATAAAAACAACACTACTAGTTGTGTGCAAATGTGTTATACAACAATATTGATTACGGTGCTATTTGTTTCCACTTAGTAAAATTCTATCTGTCGACATTAACACTACAACCAGTATAAATCGCACACGGCCTGGTCCCAGAACCGAGATTTTTTTTCAGAATTCAAAGATTGCTAAAAACATGAACGGTGACTATGATTTTTTGGTAGTTCAACTATCCTTCTATATTCAAGGGCGCAGATTTCCCATTCGCGAATCACAACTAACGCTGGCCCACGAGCTCGGCCACTCCCTCGGTGCAGTGCATGATGATGAAACGGAAGATTGGAAGGTACATAAAATCCTCTGAAAAGGAGAAATCTCAACCGATCTATTTACAAATAATTGATAACATCAAATCTATTAACTCCTCACAATGTTGATGTTGTTCAGGACGACCATCTTATGACAGCAACACAAAATATATATGAGACCAAGAACAGATCCACGTTCAGCCGGCAATCCATCGACCAAATCTCTGCCGTCTTGGATGCTCTTGAAAGGTATTTATCGTAAGATTATTTTCCATTCCACTTGTTTCTGACCTTTGACGAACTGAGTGGAGGGAGGAGCGAGGAAGAGGCCGGGAGGAAGCCAGTGATCTACCTGCTCTGCTCTCCCCTACCTCTTCCCTTCCTCTCTCCCAGACAATCAATGGCTAACCAACACATCTCATTTGCTGAGCATTTCGAACGCACGATAATAATAAAAAAAATACATGGGAAAGGAAAAAGCATTACTTTATCATTAGGCCAAATAGAACTAAACGACCATATATCTATTTCATATTTCATATTTATCCTGGCATCAAGGCAATAGGCCTGCAGGGGGAAACATCATTGGGAAGGGGATTGGGATCTTCGTACTTAGTGGTGATGGGACAAGGGATGAATTCTTCTTAGCTTTGTGCTGTCGATCCTTCGCGCGTAGTCGATAGGTCTTGAGCCACGAAGTAGATCATCCAGCCACCGAAGTCCTGACTTGCGTGGTTAAGAGTAAACTCACGAAGCAGCCTTCTTGTGTGGGGCCTTTCTTGACCGTATATCACTTGAGCCGATAGGAATCCGTCCTGGGTCCTCCTCTTGATGATCCAACGACCATATTATCACTGTTAAAATTGCAGTTATGAGCCGTACGATCCGTCGGGGAAGACTGTACACCGAATCAAGAAGAACTGTTTACAATGTATATAAGCCATCTCGATTTCAACACTAACGATCATATTTTTTCAGAAAAGATTTCGTCATGGTGCTCTCTTCTGGGAGATTTTCCTATATGTTTCTATGAAATTTGTAATATCCTAATAATGTTTTTATCCTTTTTGTGATGATATTTGAAGATGTGCATTCGAACTTTCACTCAATTTTTCTTTGTGATCATGAAACTAAATAAATTGGTCGTGTAAGCGTCGCTGTAGCGTCTCTTTGCCTATAAAATCTCAATAGAGACGCTTACAAGAATTTAACACCATAAACAAGAATTTAACACCGTAAACAGTTTTTTTTCTTCTATTAGCTCGAGATGTCCAGACAAGCATCCCGTCTTATCGGAAAACTGCTCCTTACGTCGACAGGCAAGTCTTTCTCGTATCGTTAATTATCAGCAGTTTTTTTGCAGGAGTAACGTTATCCAATACAAGTCTGGCTCCAAATAACTATGACGATATTGATGTTGAAAAGAAGCAGGGGAACCGGTAAGTTGAGTGATCCTTCAGCTGTATCAATCACTATCGCTTTACAGCTCAAAATTATTGGATCTGCAAAAAAATCGAAATGTGTTTTCATCAGGTTTACATTTAGCAATATACTTTAATACTCAATCGTATTCAGACATCGGATCTCCTTCACTAAGAATCGATGAGAATAATGCTTATAATAATACCGATAACACCCGACAAATTTATTTTCACAGCCATCATCGGTGCAATAGTAGAAAATTCTCAAGGCGATCAAGAGACTTTCTTTCCAGAAACTTTCGCCTTGTTTTGCATCGAATTTCCCTCGACGCTTCTCCCTTCAGTCGTGATTTGACCGTTGTTCTAGATGGAATTCCACAAACCGTGAATCCTCAGGACTTTCTCTACGAGGGCTACGTTGAAGGTATTTTAGTTTTTCTTGATGAGTTTGACAAGCGAGGAAGAAAGGAAAAAAAAGATGCTGACTTTGAAACTCTAAGGTGATCCAAATTCGCTAGTCTATGGTTCACTGATTGACGGAGTCTTTGATGGCAACATCTCCTTGTCCGATGGAAATTCGTATACGATAAAATGCAAAAAAAAGTAAAATATGGCAAGATATAAAATTCAGGTGGAAAAATTATCGAAATATTATTATAGCAGTCCCTTCACGACCCACTCGTTCATGTTTCATAACAACACAGTAAGGTTTTCTCTATTTTATTGGTCCACAAATTTGATTTACAGGGTTACGATGCACCTGTTGCTAATTTCGTGGCAAAAAAAGGAATGAGCAACTTTGTGTCAGTTATTTGAAATATTTCAAAGTTCCAATAATGTTTTTATTTATTTCCTCTAGTGCTGAATGCGGATATTGGAAGCATTTCGACGCGTATCGTGGTTTAATTGAAGATCAACACTCAAGGAACAATAAGAAAACTGTCAAATTGATGACATGCTCAATGCATCTCACGGTAAAACAAATATTTGTCAAAAAAAAATAAATTCACTGGCATAGGCCGACCACCAAATCTACAATGAAATAATGAGAAGGGAAGGCAACAACGATCCACAAAGGTAATTCCCTTTTGGACAACTTTTATGACAAACCTAAAAAAATTCAGAACACTGGAAGAAATCGTGAGCATTTTGTACATACACATGCGGGCAGTGAACGAAATTTATGAAAATAATGATTTTAATGGATTTGGAGGAATCAGATTTGTGGTGAAGCGAATTACCGTGAGATGAATTTCAATTTCGCTTCGAAATTGTTTCCTTTCCAGATAGAGACAACAGAAAATGGTTCAGAACGCGAGCGGCATGACAATTCTTTTGAAGTGCGAATGTTTAAATCTTTAAATTCTTTTGAAAATTCAGGAGAAAGTGAGTTTATCATTTAGGAGAAACTAGTCAGCAGCAGAGACTATCTCATTCGGCACAATCGTGAAAACCATTCTGCATTCTGCCTCTCTTACGCATTCACATTCACAGAGTTTGCTAAAAACAGTAACGGAAACGGCATTAATGGACGAGCAGTAACGGCAACTACTGATTACGGTAAGTGTCGTAAATACAATTCCAGTAACTCGTTCGTGCTAAAACATGCAAATATCCGGCCGACGCTTGCGATTAGTACTTCCTAGTTTTTTCTTCAGGAAACCAAAACAACCAAGGCGGTGTGTGCGGCGCATTTGTCAAATTCAACGACAGATGGCATGATGACAACGACACGCCGGAGGTAATAAAAGAAAGTTTAATAAAATAGTAAAATTAGTTTTACAGCCAAAATTTCTCATGGCGTCATCGAACGGAACTGACGCAAATCGTTCAAGGCTTAGTCGCAAGTCTATAGATAAGATTTCGGCAGTTCTTGAGGCTCTTCAAAGGTTTCATGAGAGATCGAATCTGTGTCGATAATGCCTTATCGCTTCTCACATTTCTCCAGTCGATTGCATACGACAAATTGGAACGAACTATCATTGCGTTCATTGACGTGAGTTGAAGGAGTCTGCATGACAGTGGTCGTTTGTAAATTCAAGGCAAACTTCGTGCCGATATCATACACTTCCGACTTTCTGGAGTGGAGTTTTGAGGAGGTTCGCCCGTTACTCAAGAGAGATTCACTGAATGTCGATGACGATAAGCAGGTAAGATTTGTTTACATCTCATTTGAAAAACGGCCTGAACAGAAAAATGAAAAAAATGATAATTTTAATAGGTACTCGAGGCGGCAACTCGATGGATTGGACATGCTGCTGGCAGAGAAATATATGCCCCAAAGTGAGCTTTATTGTTGTATTCCCATAAATATTCCGGCATTTAGGCTGCTGAAATGTGTTCGACGATTCAATGAGAAGTTGAAGGATAAAAAATTCAATCAAACTCACTCAGCAATGATCGATCCTAATTTCAAAATAGTCCTCGACAATGTGAAGGTTAGACAATACAAACTCTTTGGAGCGTAAAACTACCTGCAGATTCGAATAAGATTAAATTGAAACTAAATTAATTTAGGAGAAGATTTGGTCGAAAAATAAGCGCAGAGTGTGCGATGATGCTCATCAACTGATCGTTTCTATCGGTAGATTTGTAAATAACAGATTTTTCGTTGAAAACAAAATTTCAGGGAAAGCCAGCATACAAATTTATGACCCGACAAAGGACACATGGACAAGTATGATCTAAAATAATTCTTAATTAAAAGATTTACCATGAACCAAATATTGAATTTTAGAGTCTCCCATTGTCGTAAAAAGTCGGAATCAGTCACGCGGTTATTACAAGCCAATTGTAGTGGATCAAAAGGTTCAGTACTTATATTCGGGCTTCTTTTTTTAAATATTCAATAAAATATCACTACTTTAATTCTTAGATCTACATTTTCGACGGATTTCAATCCGATGATACTTCCGGATATTGTTTCGACACTGTTGATAATGCATGGCATTCGGTAAATATGTACTTTTTATCATTTAAAATTTTTTTTTAGAATTCAATACAAACATATTTTTGCAGATTCCTGGCCCAACAGAGAAGGACCAATATTTCTCTGCAACAGCTTTCATCGATGGAACTATGTGAGAATCATAAACTAATTTGTTTTTAAATAATATGTTTTTTTCCATAAGGCAAATTCGATATCAGGAAACCAGTTCCCCTACAAAATACCGTTATAAATAGCATGGACAAATGAAGAGGGCAGAGTGCGTGGCGTGGCGACGAATGAAGTGAAGAGGAGAGGGAGAGGGATTAACTTTTGCGCAAGAGTTCGAACTCTTGCGCAAGAGTAGAATTCAGAATGAACTCTTGCGCAAGAGTAGAATTCAAAGTGGAAATTTCGATCGATTGACGCCGAGATACCAGGTCTATTGACATGATGGTTCCATAATAACTACTAATTAGCGTGATATACCAGATGTGCATTGTTTTGATCAAAAATCGATCTCAGTTTTTGATATTTCACGATGAGTTTTTCACTAGAACATGGGTGTATGAGCTTTTTCGATGTTTAGGAGGTTTGTTGTGAGTCCAATTCCATCACTTTTATCATGATTAATGCATCCAAACTGTAATGAATCGTCATTCTATTCAAAACGGTCAATGATAGGTCTATTCTATGCAAAACAGTTCTCAAAAGATTAATTAGTAGTGCTTATGCAAATCCCATGCCGACTTGACAATAAATGCCAAAGTTAAACGATCGAAAAAAACCCCAATGCCACATCTACTTTTGCCCAAGAGTTCATTCTGAATTCTACTTTTGCGCAAGAGTTCGAACTCTTGTGCAAGAGTTAATCCCTCTCACTCTCCTCTTCCCCTCATTTTCATTCCTCGTTGCACCGAGCGGCAGACTCTGCCGCTTTAGCTCTTCATCTGTCCACTATAGTTATAAATATTTAAATAATTTGGATACTTTCAGTTACATCACAGGCGGCCATATTAACGGAGCAAGGCTCTCTTGCATGCGAAAGTTTGACGTAGTAAAACGAGGTAAATTTGAAAAAAAACACATTTCAACCACTATTTTTGTCCATTTTAAGAGTGGTCGCAAGGAAAATCGATGAACGTGCGGCGTTGTGCTCCAGCTTATTGCGTTTACGAAGGAAGGTTTTATGGTAAGGCGAAAATGAAATGAATTTTTCTTCAGTTTCCGCTTCAACCATTACACTCTCCGATTCAACCAATCACATTTTTGCAGTTTTTGGAGGAAACCAAAGCTTCGATGACATTCATGCGTCTTGCGAATACTACAGCCCACATACTGATAGGTATAGTTGCAATCTTTTCATGTTTTTTTGTGGGAATCTGCTGCCTTTATCGTGAGATTTGATAGGAGGGAGGAGGGAGGAAGAAGCCGGGATGAGACTAGACCTGATGCCCCCCCCCCACATTGTGTTTGCTGAGCATTTTAAACGCACGAAACATACATAAGATCGCACGATGATCTAGCTTGAAATATGTTTTGCAGTTGGAAAGCGACCAGCCCAATGGCGATGTCGCGTTGCGGTGCTGCGGCTGCGGTTCTCGGCGGCAAGATCTACGTGGTTGGAGGGTCAGTAAAGTTGACAGAATGTTGTGCGCTTTTCTAAATTTTACGGGTAATTCTGGCAGCCCTTAGATTAGGCTGCTCTTGATCGAAAACTCAAAACCCTATTTCAGTCTCGATAAGAGCCAAACAAGGTCCGATATGGAGCGATACGATCCGTCCACGGATACTTGGGAAACGCTCAAAAGCCTGCGAACTGGACGGTATTGAACACAATTTATTGATGATGACATCTCGTTTCAAGTCATCCGTAGCAAAATTGAAAAGTAATCAATTGTACAGAGCATGCGCAACAATGATTTCCTCGTGCGGCAAATTGTTTGTCGTCGGAGGATTCGATTACGATAAGAATGTGCCTATTTCGACAATGGAAATTTATGACCCTGAGGCAAACTGCTGGGAGGAGGTGGAGGCTTTACCGTGAGTTCATTCATTTTTAAATTTATGATAACTTCATATCAGCTTATAATGGATATAGTTACACTTGAACTCATTTTGCAGGGAGTATGCAGTGAATTTCTGCGCATTGTCGATTCCTGCCACCTTTGCGATGCCTTTTGTCAACCTCGAGGTGAGTATGATATATTTTTGTCTTTGCATTATTTTTGTATGCTTCGATATTGCAGACCACCTTTTCGTCCAGCCACAGCAGCGGTTTCGGATGCCTCGTTGCAAATGACGAGCTACTCAAAGCTATACATGACAAGGCCTTCAACCACCCCTCCAAGAGTGAGTGCTTGATGAATAGTTGTACAAGAATATAAACAATCTTGGTTATTGTTAGGGTAATATTAGAGAAATTCAGTTCAACACCAATTCATTCCTCGGGTCGCTCATGGATTGGATGTCGTCTGTCAATCGAAATCGGGCACTGGCAAGAGCACTCTCTCCGCCATCGCCACGTTACAACAACTGGAGCCCATGGGCGGACAAGTGTCTGCCCTCGTTTTATGCAAGAGTCGCGAGCTGGCCACAAAAATGGGCGAAACGTTCAAGGATCTTTGCAAATATCTTCCATCAATCAAGGTAATAGAAATTTAAACTTCAACTTTAACTTCAAAATAAAATGTAAAAAAAACTCCAGGTGGCAGTATTTTCTGGTGATTGTAGAATCAAGAAGAATCGAGGAATTCTTATGAACAATTGTCCTCATGTAGTAGTGGGTACACCGGGACGAGTACTCGCTCTGGCTCAGTCCGGCGTCCTCAAACTTAATAATATCAAGCAGTTCGTGATAGATAATTGTGATGAGATGGTCAACGATCAAGGTACAAATTTATGTTAATGTAATTTATATATTTACTTTTTCTTATCAGAAATGCACCGTGACCTTCGGAAGCTCGTCAAGTATTTGCCCCAAAGGAAGCAAGTAATGATATTGTCGACTGAAAATTCATCGGAACTTGGAACTTTTTGCAAAAGTTTGATTCGAGATGAAGTAAGTAAATTCATACATCGTACAACGTACATTCTAAAATTTACTGTTTCAGGTTCCGAATAATACGACAAATATGGCAAGCTGAATTCATTCAGTAACAATTGGTTAAACAAGAAGTTTCCTTATTAGAGATCATACAAATTGTATTCCTGTTACCTATTTGTATTGTAAATTTATAGTAGTAGTCATTGTATCCGGTTCCGTAAGCTCAATGATATTCCTTCCATTCATAAAGCCGTGGTTATCTCCTACGCAATTATCAAATGAATTCTTCATCCCATCGGCCGATTTCTGATCGCGCAGTTATCGTAATCTGCTTTTCAATCGGCATGATTGCTTTGTTATTAAATACATTCTGCCTATATCTCATTCGTAAAACGAAGAGAACTTGTAAACGGGAAATCTATGTCGTCTTGCTTCTTTTGCAGGTTCCTTATAATTCAATTCAAGATAAAATTGATCTTTAAGATTGTCTATACCTTGCACAATTTTCACTTCACCATTCTTTTTGTTCCCTATATCTACCTGAGAGTCGGTGGTGGTTATTGCATCGGGCAACTGTGCGAGCCTCATTACGTCTCATTTTCTGCGAACTTAGTTAGTACCGAATCATCTTCTAATCTGTATTAATCAATTAAGATTATTTGGATATTTCTGAATGGAAGTTTAGTCGGATTGTTCATTCTATTATTGTTCCTTCGTCATCAGAGCATAGTGAGCCCATCATCTCCCGCCAAGTTTGGTACGGTTGGGAAGACAGGTTATTTTTATAACTGTTTTCCATAATATTTTACTACAGTGTTTCAGTAATCATGATATCGATCGTCGCTTTCAATTGTATACATGCTGTTCGATACGCAGTTGTGCACTTCACGGCATCAGAAAGTGCTGAACGCGCAACGATGAGAAAGGTGAGTAAATCTGATTGCAAACTGTCTCTGTTAAATTCGAAATTATAGTTCTGCACTCCTTGTGATTGGATTGAACAACGACGAAACTTTGGTGTAATCCCATCAGCATCGGCGAATGTGAGCAGTTAGACTACGAACTTTACTACGTACATGCATCTGATTTTGACTAATTACAGAAGGATAAGTAGCCACCTCGATATTTACTATATTCGTGCTAGCTTGTACTTTTCACATTTTCTACATCATCTATGCGCGCAATCAGAAACGGTACATTCTAGACAATCACCCAGGGCCAAATGTTACTTCCGTGTAGATCAAGCAAGAATTGGACTATGACGATAAGACAGACAAGGCAGTCCCTAATACAGGTATTTTTGCTACTACGATAAGCAGAGTTCAAGATTATTCCAGATCGCTTCTTTCGGCGCATTTTTCTTCATTCCCTTCGTATTATTTATAAGTCTAGCTGTTATCAAGTTTAAAGACGGTAAGGGATTGTAATCATTGCATGAAAAGATTAAAAAGTGCGCTCAGAATCGGTCGTATTGATACCTACAATTTTTCTGTTCGCTTTGAACTCGATTGCTCATTCATTTCTAACAATATTTTTCTCGACAAAAATAAGAGCACGAATTCGGCACTCATTCTGGAATGACAGTAAGATACTCGGGTATACTGCATCGGACAACAAATTTGTATCAGTCTCGACAATGACGTGATTATCCTACCAGTAATTGAATCATCGCAAAAGATAAACAGATTTCGATGTTCGTTAAACAAATTTTGCGATAAGGGAAGCCAATTCGAGAGAAGGGTTAGAGCACAAAGGAAGGAAAACGCCGTCTTTCTCCTTTCACGCACTTTTTCTTGTTGATATTTTTATTATAACTGTGTCTTGTAAGGAAATTTTCCTTTTTTAATACCACGAACGTATGAAGACAATATAAAGAGCAATCATCGAAGTAAAAAAATGATCCCTTATCGAAGACCTAAAAGCAATTAGTATGAGGAAGTAGTTCACACAGCACGGTAGGACATCTGGAAAGTTTGATGTCTTTCAATTCATCGGAAGCCTCTCACCATGAATCCTCGCACATTCACTCCTCCATTCGGCTGCCACGACACTCTCACCAAGTTTGATGATTTGGTCGTATACGTTTTCTCGGATATCTCGCCGGTCAGGCTAAATGATACACTATATTTTTATGTAGACATTGAAAATTATACTTTGCAACGATATTCCCAGCCAAATAGCTATCATTGAGAAGCAAGCGATCGCAACACGAATTTGCCTCAAGCAGATGGACCTGGAAAAGATAATGCACTGTTTGTTTCCTACGCTATTATCGAACCTTGACTTCGACTCGCTTCCCCATGTCAACCGTTAGGAAGTAATCGGACGGAATGGAAGCATCGTATGGGTATCCGGGTGAGTAAATCTACGAAAAATACTACTTTTCACTTATTCAGTTGCTTTATCACTTACAATCTGCCCTTCCTTCCAAGGACCTGCCGAACACGAATCCGCATACGAGGTGTTTGCTGAACAACTGCTTGTTTCTAATGCGTGTCAGGTTACTGTTTGATTGGCCCGCAAGAAATGATCTTAAACTTTTCACACCTTCAGAGTATTTATTCCTTCCCAAACGATCCAAGCTCTTTTTGTATTTGTAATCACTTACGTTTGCGCACGCACGCAACCGGCAGTTTGGCCGAACAATCCATGTTCATCCACTGTCCGGCAACTCCAAATGTGTCCATCGACAGACAATCGCCAAGTCCATCAACCGGAAATCCTAAATTTCTGACTCTTATTTGGATTTATCTATAAACACTTACCGGGATAGAAATTTTCATAGTCCCATTCCGATCCGTCGATCCACCCAAAACCCTTCGCTTTGCCAGATAAGGTGGCGCCAAGATACACTCCATTCACGGCGAACGGCCTCATATGAGGCCGTCCGCCTATGGTTCAACAAGCCTCCACAGAGGTCGGGATCATGTAAAAATTCGAAAGGTCTGAAATGTTGCCCCTAACGGTTATTTTTGACCTTCTACACGATGGTACACTCGATTTCGCAATATGTCCCCTCCCCGCTCCAGGAGGGGGCACCCCCCCCCCCCATTTTGCCCACAAACGCGTTTTTCGCTTGTTTTTCCTCGGGGAGTCGTCAAAAATGGCTGAAATCTCATCTCTACGACCAGAATTTCGAGCTCTATCTCGTGGTTAAGCTGAATAGTCATGATATGTTTTCGTTTTCGAGAAAAAAAACCGATTTTTGAACCGAGACTTAGGGCGAGGAAACCCGTCAAGAGTAGAAAGAGGAGATTTTCCTGATCATTTTGGTATATTGGACTAAGGAAATAAGTCGACCGGGGGGTCTTATGGGGGGGGGGGGGGGTGGAGCGAAAGTGGGACACAAAATTTTTCGCGAATACCCCCGTATTTGTACTCATTTTGAAGAGCTCTTCGAACTGATAATTTTTTGTGTTGGACTTTTCCATGAAAACGTTTCCTTACGAAGTTACAAAGGCCCAAATTGGCCGTTTTCGCGAGATCACTTTTTCGATGGCTGTAACTTCCCAAGGAAACGTTTTCATGAAAAAGTCAAACGCAAAAAATTATCAGTTCGACGAGCTCTTCAAAATGAACACAAATACGGGGGTATTCGCGAAAAATTTTGTGTCCCACTTTCGCTCCACCCCCCATAAGACCCCCGGGGGTCGACTTATTTCCTTAGTCCAATATACCAAAATGATCAGGAGAATCTCCTCTTTCTACTCTTGACGGGTTTCCTCGCCCTAAGTCTCGGTTCAAAAATCGGCTTTTTCTCGAAAACGAAAACAGATCATGACTATTCAGCATAACCGCGAGATAGAGCTCGAAATTCTGGTCGTAAAGATGAGATTTCAGCCATTTCTGACGACTTCCCGAGGAAAAACAAGCGAACAACGCTTTTGTGGGCAAAAATGGGGGTGCCCCCTCCTGGAGCGGGGAGGGGACATATTGCGAAATCGAGTGTACCATCGTGTAGAGGGTCAAAAATAACCCCTAGGGGCAACTTTTCAGACCTTTCTATTTTTTACATGTTCCAAACCCTTGTTGGTCCTAACGCGGACGGCCTCATACACCCAAAAGGAACTCAATTTTTTTTTGAAGAATTGGCGACGTAGTTTGACAAGCACTCTTTCACAGAAATAATAATTTACCTGCGTCATAGTTGCCCGCGGGCGGTTTGTAGTCAACATGAGATCCGTCAATCCATTCCCACAGCTTCGATTGGGTGTTGCAGACCAATCCTTAACTATAGTGGTTACTTGTGATAATCTATGAACTAAAACCTAGCGGAATATAGAAATATTCCTTGTTATTCCAGTACGATTGATCCTGAATTGAACTTAATCTATTAAATAAAGAGAACGAAAGGCCACCTCATCATCGTGAATGATTGGAATCTGTCCGGCAATGGATTTACACTCTGCGACAGCATTACTCATCGCTTCATCGTAGTAATAATTCTGACGGCCCACTGTTCCTCGGCACTCTCCATTTCTGATGAGTTCGAATCCCGAAGGGCACGAAGCATGAACTCCTTCTTTAAAACTGGCTACATTTCCAGATTTATTACTTCAAGTAAAAGGATAACAACTCACGAAGTAAGGCAACAAAGAACACCATCAGCATCTCAATATCTCGAAGCAATTGACACTGAGCGTGAAAGCCGAATCACAATCGTAAACGCCGCTTGCTATCAGTTCCGTAGTGTGCGCATGATGCGAAATAGGCAAGCAGCAGCTATTATGATAACGGCTCCTCCAGTAATCCAAGCGATGTCAGCAAATCGAACAACAATTGGAGGAGAAATTTCAAAATTGTTTCGCGAGCGAAATGGTTTTGTAAATCAATGGATGATATTTGATAATTATAATATTTGCTCCTTTTTCGAAATCAGGGAGTATTGTTTCTGATGATTTTTTGAGAGAAAAATGATTGCATTGATGAATAGCAGGAGAATGTTATCTAGTTAATGCCTAGCAAATGAAAAATTTGGAATGTGGATAATGGTTTAGTTGTTAAAAATGAAATGCGAATGCATAAAAGTATTTTCTTTATTCGATCGATATAAATTTAGAAGTAACGAGCGTTGGTTGGCGGATCACGCATCATTTTGTCCAGAACGACATCTATAATTACGAAGTGCTGATTATTTCGGTTTGCTGTCCTTATTCACATACCATCAGTCCGCGCACTCCCACGCCGCCATTCGGCTGCCAGCTAACTCTCATCGTATTGGAGACAGTGGTATAGTAGTACTTTCCGCCAAGCCCATCGCCAGTCAGGCTGTAATGATTCCGGGTTAAATTACGAGTGAGTTTCGTCATTGTAGACACCTATTATTCCTTCGAAAACGCTGCAAAATAAAGAGGGAATGAAAGATACTTGGCAATAATCGCTCCTCCGGTATACCCATCAGTCAACAGCAGATGATCACAGCAACCGTTCGCTTCAAGCAGGAGAATCTCCAATTATCATTATTTGTTGACTAAAAGCGCGAGCGAAAAATCTACCTCAAGCTTCACCAACTTTCCCGTAGGTACCGTCAGGAAGTAATCGCACGGAACTGAGGCGTCATCAGGGAAGCCCGGTGAGTAGATCTGGAATGTGAATATCTTTGGTTGAATCCCGCTGAAGTGCATACGATCTGTCCTTCTTTCCAGGGGCCTCCAGTACAGCCGGCAAGCTCGGGACTGTTATCTGGAGGTGTTATTATTATTTTGTTCTCGAAAGGAATACAAACGAACAGAATGGACGCTTGCAAACGACAGGCAGTTTCGAAGCGCAATCCGTGTTCATCCACTGTCCCGCAGTTGTCAGTGTATCCATAGTGAGGCACTCGCCCAAACCATCGATCGGGAAACCTGAGCTATCTTACATGTCCATTCAAAATTCAAGATTGATTCCGACTTGGATAGAAGTTCGAATAGTCCCAATCCGAATTGTCTATCCATCCAAAATCATTTCCCTTTCCAGCCACTTTTCCTCCAAGAAGGACTCCATTCGTTGAACCTTGGGAGACAGCTAACCGGCGAATGTACGAGTTTTCCTTAAATCTTTTTTTAGAACAATAGGGACAAACTGGAAACCTGTTCACTGTGCACGGAAGCGACTTCCGCGCCGAAACTGTGGCAAATTGACTGCGCATCGTTCCAAGTCTCGGCAATCTTTGCGATCTAGATATTGACCAATTTTTAGTTGATCCAATCTGAAAAAAGTGCTTAAACCTCATAGCAGGTGCCATCGTTGCTGTCCTCATCGAAATTTCCACAATCATTCGATTGAGTCGGCTGAACAAGTTGCTTTATGCAGAAGTAATCGGTGTATTCCCAATTATGGGTGCAATCTGAAAAAGGGATCATATCATATTATCATATTTATCCTGACATCAAGGCAATAGGCCTGCAGGGGGAAACATCATTGGGGAGGGGATTGGGATCAGTGATAATGGGACAAGGGATGGTGTAACGAATGCAAATACCAAAGATATGAATGATGTACTTACTGATACTCCAAGAACTATCTTTCTCCAAGAACCAGCTGCAGCCCGTTTTGCAATCAGTATCTAGTTCTAAACATGATTGAATCGAAAAAAATTTCGACATTTTCTCTACCCGTGGCGTATTGACTAGAAGGCGGCTTGAAATCGAGTATTGATCCATCAGACCATGCCCATTTCTTTGAGCCGGTGTTGCAAGTCAAGCCTGATATCTGACTGTTACACAGTAAAGCGGCATTGTTTACCCAATACGAATTTATATCCAGTCTTCTTTCCGACCCAGTAGGACAGTTGCTGAATAAAATACGATTGCACAATTATGAGAGAGACATAATACCTCGTCATCATGAATTGAAACGGGAACTGATTGAATGCTGTTACATTCCGATGTTACTCTATTGAGAGCATCAGCATCCATATATGGATCGTCGTTTTTTTTCCATCCTCTACACTGCCCTGCTCGATAGAGCGGTAGTTGACTAGGACAGCCACCGAAAACACTATCTAAACTACGGCTTATTTTCTCATTCAATTTTTGAAATTACACGGGGGAAACATTCAATAGGAACTTACGAAATGTCAAAATCAACAATTGAAGGAAGACAATCGCTTTCAACATTTCGACGTCAATAGCCTGCTCTGCCAATAGTTTCGCTGCTTCTTATCAGAGACTGACTACATCTCGATCGTAAAATTAGCGTGCCTTTCTGAACAAATAACATTAAGCCCATGCACCGCAAGCGTTATGATAATGGTTTGCTGAATATTATTTATTCGTCAAAGAAACAAATGATCATGGGTAACTTAGATCACAAACGTAATGGCTTCCAATTCTTATGCCTCCTACTTATATCTTTTCCATAAAATAGTTTTAGAACAACGACAAGATGTAAGGGCGATTCGCAATCCTCTTCTTATAATCATTTGATCACTTCCTATCGAGCATGGCTTTGCGAAGAAAGCAAACAACGCTAATTGCACCGAAGAGAGTCACTATGATAGTGTCTTGCCGATTTTATTATGCAGATGCAAGCAATGGTTGCCAAGCACCTCAACACACAACGAGCGCAATCTTCTTTATTGCAACAAAATGAATACGAATGATATGAAAATGATATGTTCAGTATGTAGTGAACGACATCTGAAAGTTACATTTTTTTAAATTTTGATTTTTTAGGAAAATTTGTCTCACCATCAATCCTCTCACATTCACGCCTCCATTCGGTTGCCAAATTACCCTCATTATGTTTGTGTCCTTCGTAGTGTACGTTGCTCCGCTGACCTCGCCGGTTAGACTGCAAAATGGCCATATCTTGTCGACTTGAATGCGAATCAATCTCGTCGACAAGCAGGGTTACTTACGATGTCACCGATTTCAAAATTGCAACACTAATATGTGATAGAATCGCACTTAGCCAGCACAGCCCCGCCAATGTATCCATCGGTAATCATCAGGAAATCGCAGCAACTGTTCGCTTCGAGGAGCAGAATCGACAATTTTGTTTTAATTAAATATTTCCAATTACGAAAACTTACCTCCAATTGCACCCTCTTTCCGGCAGAAACTGTGAGAAAGTACTCACATGGGACAGAAGCGTCGCTGGGGAATCCGGGCGAGTAAATCTGAAAGAGATATTTCGAAAATTGAAACGCTCAATTCTCACGATTTGCCCTTCGTTCCACGACCCGGCAGAGCAGCCGGCGAGCTCGGGAGTGTCGTCTGAATCGCGTTTTTAAAAACCAATTTCATTCCCAGATCCTTTTTTATTCATTTTATGTTTTAAAAATCTTGTTTCCAATTTTTTTTTACAAATATGCGCTATTCTCATACGCACAATACATCACACGATACACACAATTATCGCAGCTGGTGAAAAATTAATCAAAAAATCTGCTAAACGCACAAAATGGACGAGAACAAACGACGGGCATTTTGAAATTGCAATCAGTATTCATCCATTGCCCCGCCGTAGTGATCGTATCCATGGACAGACAATCGCCGAGCCCGTCGATGGGGAATCCTGGAAGTTATTTTTGCTATTACCTGTTTGATCTGTATCTTGTTACTGTCTCAGCATTTCCTGTTCTTCAATTAGGTTAATAGGCCTTTGCAGAGCTGATGTGGCTTGACAACGAGGTGACATTCCAAACAACCTACTCGTTTGGCACGGTGCCAAAACATGAAAAATAAATAGTATATTACTAACCAGGATGGAAGTTCGCGTAGTCCCACTCGGATCCGTCCACCCATCCGAAGGTTTTTCCCTTCCCAGAGACAGTGCCGCCGAGCAGCACTCCGTTGATCGCTCCTCGGGACACGGCCAGCCGTCGAATGTACGAGTTTTGCTGTATAATTTTGCTACTTAAAGGAAATCGTAAACAATTTGAATTTCGTTAAACCCGGAACAATAACTTTGAACACCTGTTGACTGTGAATGGAAGCGAGTTCAGCTCCGAAACTGTGACAGATCGTGCGAGCTTCGTCCCAGGTCTCCGCTTCTGCTGTGATCTAATGTAATTTTTGCCTTGGAAAATTGCATCCAAGAGAGTATGCAAAAGTTTCAGAACGTTTACAAATATAGTTAACACCTCGTAGCACTGGGAATCATCACTTCCATCAATGAAGCTACCACAATCAGTCGTAGGGGTTGGTTGAGACAATTGCGCGATGCAAAAGAAATCAGTCTCTTGAACGACGTGAGTGCAATCTGAAAAGCATTTCTCAAAATCACACAAGAACGTCAAAAAGGTTGGTGTCAAAAATTTTGAAATTTTTTTTTAATTCGAAGAACGTCAATGGGGAAAAACTCACTAATGCGCCAAGCTCCATCACTTTCCATGTACCAGTTGCATCCAGTATTGCAATCGCTATCCATCTCTTAACGGTCTCATTTTGCGATGACAATTATATCACATTACCTTTATCAAATGTCGGTGGTTTGTAGTCAAGCACGGATCCATCAGCCCACTCCCAATGTTTGGAGCGACTGTTGCAAGTTAATCCTAACGAACAAATATCCTTTTTTATGAATGTTAAAATAAAATACAAAATACCAAGTATAAAATATCTTTCGTGCTTCTGTGCGCTCCAATAGTCCTGTTGCTGGAATAAATTAAATATCGTTTTTTTATATTTTTTTCAACAAATAAGGCAAAAATTGATAACTTACTTCATCAGTATGTATGGACACAGGGTGCGCATTGATCTTGATGCAGCACGAAATGACTTGACCAGCCGAGTCATCCATGTATTCCATATCGGATGCGTAATATCCTCTACACTGTTCGTCCCTGTAGAGAATCAGTGGAGATGGACATGAATGCAGTGCCGAGCCTGGAAAAAAGAGAAGGTGCAAGTGGGCTTGGCACTTCTTTTGAAAGAATGCACATTCGGTTATTTGGTACTAGAAAATATTACTCGAAGTTTGTGCCACCACTCTGATACTCGACAAATTAGGATAGTGACGCAACGAGCCTTGTATCTTTTACCTTGAGCGGGCTTAGTTGTTGTTGAGGGGACAGAGACAGGTGTTGTAGAATGTTGTACGGGCTTAGTTGCAGTAGTCGAAATAGGAGTGATCATGGTTTCCTTTGAGGGTGTTAGACGCAAGAGAAAGGAATTGTTAGAAGACGATAAAGAGTCTTGCAGGGTCCAGCTGATATCGAGGATCTGCACATAAATATGTTAATTACTGATTTTTCTGAACAAACGCACATTCGTTTGAGAAATGGTTATATTTGTTGCAGATGTACCACCGGGGCTGATTAACCTGCAATGGGCTGCGTATGTTTGTTTCATATGCATGCTAACTTGTATTCCTTATCATTAGTGGTATCCTTAATGGTCACTTGATGATCTGCGTCATTGTTGAGAATAGACGAAATGGACACATCATATGATCTATGATTACATCGAAATTGGGAATCATTTTCGACTAAAAACTCGCCTATCGTAACTTGAATAGTTGACTGAAGTGTAATCATCGTAGAGACTTGATCGGAACGTCTGAAATTCACAAATATTAATTATGGCATGCAAAACTTACTTGATTTCCTTTGCAACCGATGAACCCGGGGGAAGCAACAAAGGAAACTCCAGACAAGTCGAGATCATTCCCTAAATATGGAAGTCGATCAGCTTTTGATTTCGATGTAGATAAGTAAATATACGCACTGAAATATTCATTTAAAGGAGGCGTGCAAAGTGACTATGCAAAGTGCGGGAGACTATGCAAAGTGAGGCGAGAGGGCGCGCTCTCCTCACTTTGCATAGTCTCTCGCTCGTTGCCGGATCTTCAGGGTCATTTGGCACACAGCCAAATGCTCATATCTCAGTTCAAACGAAAATTGAAAACATGGGAGTTTCGGAAATCTGATATGGTTATGGATTGCTACAATATGAAGTTGACAGATTAGTCACCAAAATATTCATGTTACTCTTCCTTTAAGTTCACAAATGCTTTTCCTCACAAATAGGAATCTTCTTACCGTATCCTGTTTCGGTAGAGAGACTCGTCGTTGGACGCTTCTCGTCATTGAAAAAGAGCGTTATCAGCGGGCTTTGGACGAAGGTTTGGACGTCGAGAAAGGTATCGAAGTCCCTGAACGAATCACAAATCGATTATCAATCATTCACGTCTCACATTTCGGTTATCACTTGGATGCATTCATCCTCAGATGTATTAACGGCGTCAAACCCCGTGAGCGTGCTGATCAACTCAGTACTCTGGAATATATTTATTGATTTTCATTAATATTTTAACTACTAATATTTACCCCTTGTGTTTTTGTACGAAGCGTGAATGGCACCGCACTCATAATAGATACCACTTGCAGCGAAGAGGGAGCTGTACTTAGATTATCAGCCTCGAATACGCGAGAGTAACCAAAGTTGGCTAAATAATTTTATTAAATGTAGCATACTTGTGAAGTCACATACTGGCATCCTTTCGAACGATCCACACTGCTAGTGGAGCTGTTGCGTACCCAAGATTTGTATTGATAATGTTCACTTGCGCATTTCCCACCTCAACCAATATCATTATATGAAGTAGATCGAACGGTAACAAACATCAACGGCAGAATAACCTTTTTGGCCATCAGATTCCACTTGTTGCGAAATATCATACAGACTGAAAACATTGTGATGTGGTGAAATAATCTCCAAATACCTGAATTGGTCATGAATGTAATCGTGTACAACGATATTTTTAGCAATGGACGCAGATGCTTCTTGCACAGAAACGTAAATTCGACAACCTTCGCTGCAGAAGTTTGGCACATAAACCTGATTTTGGAAGAATGGGATTGTATAATTTGCATGTATCATACACTAACCACTTGAGTGGCAAAGTCGATTTCATCGTAGAGTATCGACTTGGTAAAATTTACAACGGCGACTAAAGACATTTCGAATTAATTTACGAGTCTCTGCCACTCACCGGAACTGTTCAAAATTGCAGATAGAATAATAAACAATTGGAGTGAAGAAGTCATCGGTTAGTAAGTATCACTTGAAGAGCCAGGGAAACGAGTGAAGGTCCTTATCATGGGTAATCCACAGATGAGCCGAAGATCAATCGGCTCAGTTGAGACATCGTTGAAACCTGTGCTACTAAACCCCTTGTCACGTCGGTTTAGCATAGAAAAGATCAATCCCGGATCAAAAGCGTTTCATTTTCAATTTTTCATTGACATCTTCTGTTGCCAAATATATGCATCGCGTTTTGCAACCAATACTTATTCTTGCCACGCTTCGCTCAGAGGATACGTGCAAGTGTGAAAGTGTGACAATTTCCAACGATACCATTTTTTTGGGTTTTTGCACATAAATTTGCACCCTCTTGTATCTAGCAACATCTGGCAACATCGCCGGAAAGTCAACGCAAATTGCCTCCTTGCGAATAGCGATCACGTTTTCCACCATAATTATATATGAAAAAAAATTCTGATCAGAATAGTCAAACTAGAAACAAAGATCGTGGATCGTTAAAGATCGTTTATTATTTAGATTATGAAAATGGCCTAAGAATATGTATGTACCGGTTTCTCTGACTTGTTACAGAGAAATGCGGTTAGGTGTCGCGGTGTAAGTTGCACAAGGATCAAGTAAATAAATTAATTCATTCAAATAATCACAAGGTACAATTAATTAGGGCGAAACTAAAGACGAAAGTGACGGAATTAGGGTGTGGTTGACGTGGTTTGATAACGGAAGTAGTATTTGATGAGAATGGATAGAATACCTGAGGCAATAGATGTGTTCTTTGCAACTGGCTTCTTTAGTTGTGGTGGTGATGATTGTTCTTAGCAGCTGACGTCCTGTCGCTGCCCGTTGATGGTTGTTCTTAGCAGCTGGCGGCGCCTCAAACTTGGGTAATTAAACCTGGTAATGAGCGAAGTAATAGGAAATAATCGCGAAATAATAGATTGAATGAGAATACGACGGTTGTGACCGAAGTGATGGGGTAAAACTAGAGAAACTGGTCGAAACACGTTTTACGTGGTGAGAAACGGTAAGAACGGGAAAGAATAATAAGGAATGACGTGGGATTCAGAAGTCGACGAGAAATGAGAAAATATACTGTAGAAATATCCGGAAACCTTGATCAGGCAAGTTCCGTGCGAGAGAATGTCATTTCGAAATGTTTCGAAACTAATGCAGAGGGTCGCAACGACTAACTGGTGGAGATGAGATAGATAATCAGTACTGATTTAGTCAGAACTGATTTTATATTTCAGTACTGAATTAAGATGATTTTATGTGTTGGTATTTGGGTATCGATTATACGATAAATCGGTACACTCCCGGGGAGCGGGATGGATGGTGGTGATAGGATGGAAGTCCTTTAGTAAGGAACGAGTAAGACAACAACAAGCAACACGAAACAAGTAAGCGAGAGAAAACGGAAGAACTAGAGGAGACAATAGTGATTGATGGTACAAGCTAAGTGAACGTAACAATAGAACATGAGCTTAAGGGGTCAAATTGGGGTTCTTGGGGCAGAAGAAGTCGGCTTGTTGATGGATTGAACGAGAACGATGGATATGAGATGGTGGGAGTGTTATGGTCCAATAGTGATGGGTATACGGTTTTCAATGGTGGGAATGATATTAGCCTTAGTGGCTTGAGTCAAATGGGGTAAGAGTGAATGAGAAATTTGGAAAATTAGACTGTTGGCAATATCTGCACTCATCTGAGTTATGTCGAGAACATTCTTTGGTTTGCGAGTTGGTTGAGCGAGAGACTGCTGGTGGACGGAGTGGGCGAGTGGAGTGGAGTGGGAATGCTGGAATGATTGGAAATAATTGATTTAATTACAATGAATTATTTGATGATGGTTAGATGGATTGGTGAGGAAAAAGATAACGGAAAATGCCAGTGCTTGGCAACTACTGCGAGGATCGCACGGTGTCGGTAGACCTTGTGAGGTCGCTACCAGTGCTTGGCAATAACTCGCTGGTAGTGCACGGTGTCGGCAACTGATCTACCACCGCTGAGGGGAGTACAGTAGAGTCAGTGGGGAATGAAAGATAACATGGAACGCAAATGAGGATGATAGATGAGCAATGGCCGCCACATGAAATGCCACCGCTGTAGGGGAGTTCAGCAAATCATGGGGGAAACGTGAGAACCAGTGATTGGCAACTACGGATTGGATTACATGCTGTGGGTAGACCAAGTGAGGTCGCTAACAGTCAGAGATTATCCAATCGCATATAGTGCGCGGTGTCGGTTCGATGTGAACTGAGTGTACCAGTGCTTGGCAACTACGGAGTGGATTACACGGTGTCGGTAGACCAAGTGAGGTCGCTACCAGTGCTTGGTAACCACTAGCTTATAGCGCACGGTGTCGGTAACTCAGGGGAGATGGATGGGTGTACCAGTGATTGGCAACTACGGAGTGGATTGCACGGTGTCGGTAGACCAAGTGAGGTCGCTACCAGTGCTTGGCAACCACTAACATATAGCGCGCGGTGTCGGTACATAACGAACGATGGAATGATTGGAGTGGACGGGACGGGACGTTGGAATGACGGGACGTTTGAATGTTAGAACGGGGCGTTTGAACGGTTGGTTGTGATCATTTGGATCTACAAATTGGTGCTAGCGGATGTATGGAATGGGATGGGTGTCGATTTCTCACAAATAGACCTGTGGTGCTTCTCAGAACAATATGAGCATTTCTTACTGCAGTCTGCAGAGGAATGCTTGCTGGAGAAGCAACAGAAGCACAGAGACTTGTTTCTCAGAATGGTCTTTCTGTCCTTAGATGATTTGACTGTAGTGCACTCTCCACTGTATGGATGGGATCCGCAGAATACACATAGTGGATCGTTGGATGGTTTCGGAGGTGGATGATAGTTAGCGCTGCCCAAAGTCGACTGCGACTGTTGGGACTTTGGATCAGAGTTGTTGAATTGAGTTACAACAGTGTTCTGTACGGGGTGGGTGTGTTCGGAGATGGCACTCGTAATGATTACCTCCTCATGCTCTGATCGAAGTAGCTCTTCGATGTGCGTGAGAGCGTCCAGCATCGTTACTGGTTTACGCTTCCAAATGACCGCAATGAATCGAGGGTGGATACGGTCAACGAGAAGTTGTTGAGTTAACAACCCGTTGATACCGCACTCCTCATCTATGGTTTGCACTAAGCTAATCATGGATCGGACAGTATCGATTTGATCTACTAGTCTGGTGGACTTCGATCGAATTCTAAGTAATGACTGAAGAAGGGTAGCTTGAGTCAGGTTTGACCTGCTGTACTCAAGTTCCAATCTTTTAATGATTTTGTCGAGGAAATCCTTATGGGTTGGGATGGAAGACACGAGAGCGAGGGCAGTGCCTTTGAGACTACTGCGGACATGGAACGCTTTCTCAACTTCATTGAGACTTGGATTGTTTAGAATTAGCTCATCTAATTGGTATTTGTAGGCTGGCCAATTAGTAATGTTGGAGCCATCAAAACACTCGAGTCGAATGGGAGGAAGGGATAGATTGGGTTTGTGAACGGTGGAATTACTCTCGAGAGTGTTGATTCTCTCTAGTAATGACTGAATGACAATGGTAGATTCATTGGAAAGCGCAGGCGACGTATCGCCATCGTGGGTGGACTGAGTGGGGACGGATGGTTGCGCAGGAGGAGGGGATGGATTTGATTTAAGAATTCGTTCTATTGCTGATATGCGCATAGATGCGGTGTCTAGGCAACGGGCAAATCGAGACTCAAGTTTGGATACCGTGGAACTAAGACGTACCGGATTGAGCGAGAGTCCGGTGCCTCCATCGTTAGATTCCATCTTGCTGTCGTATTCCATCTGTTCGGCTGTCTTCTGTGCGTCGTCGTCCATTTCTTCAATACCGTCCTTGATCGACGAGGTGATTTCCCTGTAATCATACATAATGGACTGGATATCGTCGACGCCTTTGGAAATGGAGGCGGATAGGGTGATGATTTCGTCACTAGTGGCTGCGCTCAATAGTTTGGTAATCTCGTCCTCAGTGGAGGTGAGGAGATCTTTGAGACTAGTGAGGTGGGACTGAAGCGATGAATACAGTGGCTCGAATTTGCTAAGCATTGCTGGTTGGCGTCTGCGCGCAACGTTGACAAAGGGGTGATTGGGTGGTGGTGGAATGGTTATTTGCTGCTATGAATGAACTGGATGATGGGCACTCCTCAGAGTGATGAAATTATGCGAAATGGACGGTTTGCTGCCACACGGGACTTAACTGGACGGGTTCTTAACTTGGATGATGCACCATGTACCGGTTTCTCTGACTTGTTACAGAGAAATGCGGTTAGGTGTCGCGGTGTAAGTTTTTAACGGCGGGATGGCCGAGTAAACGGCGGGATGGCCGAGTGGTGTAAGGCGCCGCTCGCCATTCGAAGGGTACCGAGTTCAATCCCCCGCCGTGGCCAACCAAGCCTTGCTATCCCCCCGGGGTCGGCAAATTGGTAGCAACCTCGGTTGCGAAAGGTAAGGCTACCCGAGAAAGCATTGGACAGCCGGGTATGTAGTCCGTCTAACAGCTGGCCTTACCAGTGGGTCCCACCTAGCGTTGTCGTACGACTGTAAAATCGCTTGACGTGGATACACCTTTACCTTTTATTTGAATGAATTAATTAATTTACTTGATCCTTGTGCAACTTACACCGCGACACCTAACCGCATTTCTCTGTAACAAGTCAGAGAAACCGGTACATGGTGCATCATCCAAGTTAAGAACCCGTCCAGTTAAGTCCCGCGTGGCAGCAAACCGTCCATTTCGCATAATTTCATCACTCTGAGGAGTGCCCATCATCCAGTTCATTCATAGCAGCAAATAACCATTCCACCACCACCCAATCACCCCTTTGTCAACGTTGCGCGCAGACGCCAACCAGCAATGCTTAGCAAATTCGAGCCACTGTATTCATCGCTTCAGTCCCACCTCACTAGTCTCAAAGATCTCCTCACCTCCACTGAGGACGAGATTACCAAACTATTGAGCGCAGCCACTAGTGACGAAATCATCACCCTATCCGCCTCCATTTCCAAAGGCGTCGACGATATCCAGTCCATTATGTATGATTACAGGGAAATCACCTCGTCGATCAAGGACGGTATTGAAGAAATGGACGACGACGCACAGAAGACAGCCGAACAGATGGAATACGACAGCAAGATGGAATCTAACGATGGAGGCACCGGACTCTCGCTCAATCCGGTACGTCTTAGTTCCACGGTATCCAAACTTGAGTCTCGATTTGCCCGTTGCCTAGACACCGCATCTATGCGCATATCAGCAATAGAACGAATTCTTAAATCAAATCCATCCCCTCCTCCTGCGCAACCATCCGTCCCCACTCAGTCCACCCACGATGGCGATACGTCGCCTGCGCTTTCCAATGAATCTACCATTGTCATTCAGTCATTACTAGAGAGAATCAACACTCTCGAGAGTAATTCCACCGTTCACAAACCCAATCTATCCCTTCCTCCCATTCGACTCGAGTGTTTTGATGGCTCCAACATTACTAATTGGCCAGCCTACAAATACCAATTAGATGAGCTAATTCTAAACAATCCAAGTCTCAATGAAGTTGAGAAAGCGTTCCATGTCCGCAGTAGTCTCAAAGGCACTGCCCTCGCTCTCGTGTCTTCCATCCCAACCCATAAGGATTTCCTCGACAAAATCATTAAAAGATTGGAACTTGAGTACAGCAGGTCAAAAAAAATCACGCTGTATGTGATGCCTTTCATTATGGAGGTGATCCTGATGTAGGGAATAATGTAGAAAATCCCGAAGTCCTCTGAGATTGGTTCTTTAGCCTACCTTTTAGTTGTTGTTCTTGGTCTTCTCGTCGTAGTCGTTTTGGGTGTTCGTGATCTGATATTTGTTAACGATAATATCGTAAGAAGAAAGCAAAAACCTTACCCTGGCGTTGTTGGAGCTCTCGGTGTTTTAGCCTTCTTTGTCCTTAAAAGGGTGCGATTAACATTTTAAAGGAGGTCATAACAGTCTAACGTAGTAATCGTTCCAGGTATTGTCGTCCTTCTTGTTCTCCTCTTTTTGTGTTTTCTCGTTCTCTTCTTCTTCCTTTTTGACGATTGGAACTCCATGCCATCCTCATCCTCATTGTTTTCATTAGAATCCTCTTGAGTGGCATCAGTATCGAGGTCCTTCTCGTCTTTGTCTTCACGGTCTTCATGGGTATCTTCAAGATGCGCTTCGTTTCCGAGGTTATCTCCTTCTTCTTGGGCATCATTAGATTCAGGCACATCTTCTTGGGTGTCGTCGATGTTGTCGACTACTGCCTCCACATCATAATCACTGACGACGCCCGTCTTGTCAACGGTCCTCACCGATCCTGTTTCCTGAGATCATAGTGATTATACTGTGAACAATGATTGCTAAGAGGTACACGATCATCTGATATTGTGATAGGAAAGTTCCTAGGTAAAGTCACAGGCTAGATACCCTGTTTGTCAGCACGATATTTCCATCTTCAACTTTGACGTCAACATTCTCCTCAAAGAGGTTGAAGTCGGCAGGAATCACAGGAGCGCAGAGAGCCGTGCCAAAATAGAGAAGAAGAAGGAAGAACTTAATTCCGATTGGTGAATTGAAGATAACGTTCCCCTTATGTACGCTGGTTTTGCACGGTTAGATTCAGCTACGGAAACGTGGGAACAAGGCTGAAAATATTCATCAATAGTTTATAGATAGTTTTCCTAATTTTCACGCTTTGATGATAATTGTATTGATTTTTAATTGTTTTTTGTACGAATTCAATGAAATCGGTTGGCAAGTTTATTTATTGGATACACGGATGAATTCATTAGATTTAGCACATAGATTTCATAATTCAAATTGTATATTAAATTGTCTAAAAATATATCTTTATCACTTGACACATACAATATTAACACAATCAATATCCGTAATCATATCCATTCCCCGCAGATCCATAGTCATAACCTGCTCCATTCGATCCATAGTCAGGATAGTCGGGTTGACCCTGAGCAGTTTCGAATAATTTGTATAACATGTGTTGTGTTGTGTTGTCAATGTTGTGGTACCCCTTGCGAATAGTCTGGCTCTTGATTGACTTCATGCTCCTCTTGACCATAATCGTGATCAGAGGGATGCTCCTGAACATATTGACATAGTCTAGCAACTGATTATTTGGATCTGTATTCTGGTCCCATGACGATGTCCTGGTCCTATGACTATTTGGCTCTTTTTTGAGCATCTAGGATATTGTCAAGGGATCAGGATACTAAAACAAAACCGTTGATTTTACGGAACCTCTGGCGTTTCGTCGTTGTGTTCAGGCTCCTCTTGTCCATCCTCGGGATTGGCGTGTTCCTCCTGAATAGGTTCAAAGACTTTTTCGTATCAGGCGGTATCGCTGAACCTCGGGCGCATTATCATTATCCCCATTGTGGTCTTCATTATCGTCATGATTTTCTGTTTCCTCGGGCTTCTCATCTTCATTATCTTCATGCTCCTGTGGTTTATCTTCATGATTATCGGGTTCTTCCTGAACAATAACTTGCTTACAATACCAAAACCATCCATTATTGCGTTACCTCGGGCTTTTCATCTTCATTATCTTCAGGCTCCTTTGGTTCATTTTCTTGATTTTCAGTTTCTCCCTGAGTAATGAATTGCTTATTGAAAACTTTCATTATTGCGGGACCTCGTGCTTATCATTTTCATTATCTTCATGCTCATTTGGCCCATCTGCTTCATGTTTTGTTTCCTCCTGAACAATAACTAGTATACTAATTACATTCAATTATTGCGGGACCTCGTGCTTATCATTTTCATTGCCTTCAGGCTCCTTTGGCTCATCTTCTTCATTTTTGTTTTCCTCCTGAACAATAACTAGTATACTAATTACATTCAATTATTGCGGGACATCGTGCTTATCATTTTCATTGTCTTCATGCTCCGTTGGCTCATCTTCTTCATTTTTGGTTTCCTCCTGAAAAAATCTCGATTCTCCAAATATGTACATATGATTGATTGACCTCGGGCTTGTCATCTTTATTTTCTTTAGTGTTTTCAGGCTCCTTTGGTTTATCTTCAGGAGTTTCGGTTTGTTCCTGAACAATACCCAGCTTACTAAAAAAATGCTTTTTGGAGGACCTCTGGCTTGTCGTTTTCACTATCTTTAGTGTCTTCATGCTCCTTTTCTCCATCTTCATGATTTTCGGGTTTCTCCTGAAATATTTTGTAAGCTTTGTAAAGCATGTATCATTGCGGGACCTCGGGCTTGTCGTCTTTAGCGTCTTCATTGCCTTCATTGTCTTTGGACTCGCCAGCAACTTCCTCGTCATCCCTCTTCTCCTCAGCCTCCACGGCTTCCGGACTGTCCTTTGGATTCGGCTTCTCCAGGGGATCTTTGTGCACCCATTGCTTGATCTTGTCCTGTAATATTCTATTTTTAGGGCTTCCGGTACATTTTGACAATAGAATATGCAAATAGGGTGAATTGCAATGAAAATAGTGAGAAAAATACAGTTGAAGCAATGATCACCTTCATCTTCGGTCCTCCTTCACGCACGAGTTGCTCTTCCTGGAATAAATTAATCAGTTCTTGAAAATGGGATACTCCTTAGATTTCTAGCTACCCATTAACATGCTTAAACTTCGTTATCCGAAAGAGAAAAGCTCTGAAAGATATCAATAGCTCACAAGCTCCTTCGGTGGGCGCCCTTCAGCCCTTCCTTGCATCTGAATGTCGAAATATGTCATAAAGCTGATTAAATATATTCTAACCGCCTGGTATTTGATCACGCGTTCTTTGCGCTGCTCGCATATGCCGATTTTTTCCAAAAATTGACCCACAAAGTTCGCGGCTTGTTTATCCTGTATTTTTTTAAAATGATGTTATTGATGCTACTCCGTGAATTGAAATTCACTTACCACAGCAATGAGCAACTCCTTACAGCCGAGTTTCGGAAGTCTAAACAAATTTAAGATTAGTTATTTTTAGTTACTATTGCATAATTATACTCATATCAATCCAGAATAACTGTAATTATACTCGAACTCACTTCATCGCTGTAGTACTCGGTCTCGTCGTGGAACTTTCAGTGAACGGCGTCGTTGACATAATGGGCTTGGGTGTTCTGAGAGTTATATTTATCAATAACATAAAATGTAGCACCCAAAAACTGACCTGGTGATATTCCTCGGGTTTGTAGTTCTCTTGGTAATCGGCACTCGCGAATTTGTTGTCCTCTTCCTTAGTGTCGTTGTACGTTTTCTCAGCCACGGTGTCGTTGTTCTCCTTGTAATCCTCGGTCTCTTCGATATGGGTATAATCTTTCCCTTCGCCGACTGTAACTCCATTCCATCCTCATCCTCTTGAGTGCCATCGAGGCCCACCTCAGTCTTTTCGCTTCCGCTTTCAGAGTCCTCCTGGGTACCGTCAATGTATAATTTTATCGTAAAAAAAGCTTCTCGTATTATTTCCATCAATAAATTCATACCTTGTTTGTAAGAACGATATTGGCATCGTCGACTTTCATGACAACATCATCTGCGAAGAGATTGGCGTCGGACGGAATAGGAGCACACTGAGCGATGGAGAAAAGAAGGAGAAGGATGAAAAACTTCATTCCGAATATTTGAATGTGCTTTTACCGATCCTTATGTATGCGCGTGCACCGAGTTCTGATGTTGAAACGTGGGAATCAATTTTATTCTGCAGGAAATTTGCGAGTTTGATCTCATTTTGTTCTGGATTACGTTCAAATATTGAACATTCAGCAACGGAATTAGCTTCCTGGAATCGGAAACTCAATCAAGTCAGTACCACTCTTGATGAAGTTGCCTGTTTCCCGATTCAAAATTTGTGAAAACGACATAATTCTCGATTTATGTTAAGTAAGTTTGGGACATCGGCATTCAGAATTCAGAAAACAAATTTATCACTCGTCTAACTGGGCCAACACATCATCAAGCTCGTCGGTTCCAGAGCCCTCAGATTTAACTTCGGGCTTTTCTGCATTATTTTCTTCTGAAGGATCACTCGCGTCTTTTGAATCAACTTCTTCGTCTTTGGGAGCATCCGATTCTATCCCAGCACCTCCTTCGGTGGGCTCATCTTCTTTGGATTCTTTATCCTTCTCCTCGGCATTATCGTTTTCTGCATCCGATCCTTCCTTCTCATCTTTGTCATTATCATCCTCTTCGGAAGGTTTAGCATCATCCTTTGAAGCATCATCACCTTCATCCTTTCGATCACCATCTTCTTTCTCATCTGTATCTTCAGAAGGTTTAGGTGCCTTATCCTCATCTTCTTTGGGAGTTCGATCCTCATAGTCATCCGAAGGTTCCTTTCCATCGCCAGTTTCCTTATCATCCTTATCTTCTGAAGATTCAGCTGCCGTCTTATCTTTTGGATTATCATAATCATCTTCCGGCCGCTCTTTTCTATCCCCAGCTTCTGACTCGTCCTTGTCTTCAGGATAATCATCATTCTTGACTGGAGTTCTTTCGTCCCTATCTTCCGGATCGGTGTCTTCCTTAGGCCTTCCTCCTTTTCTGGGACGGTCCAAATCATTGTCATAATCAGAAGGTTCGCGTGGAACACTCTGCCTTCTAGTCGTCGCGGTTCCAGTGAAGACCTCCTTGATCTTCTTCTGCAAAAAACCAATTAAGTATCTCTTTTCTTCGAAGAAATAAAGTACAAAAATGGAAATTATATTATCCTTGCCTTTCCTTCATCAATTAAAATCTGTGCCACGTCTCCTGCCTGAATTAAATATTCAACATCGTATTAATATATAGCACTCACCCCCTCTACGACTTTGTCTTTGACTGTACCGAGTAAACCCTGGAAAGAATCATATAATGAATTTTTTTCAAATTTTAAGTTATCTAATTGAAATATATAGTACCGTTCCCTCCTCTTCGATGCACTTCATGTACTTGGCTTGCACTGCCGGGTCTACGTTATCGTATCCTCCTTTTCTGTTCTGGAATTGTGAACGTAATTTCATCCCTTTCTCCTCCTTGATTTAAATATCGGTTTTGACTGTTGACGTACCACTTCTTTCTTGGCTTCATGGCACCCTCCTGTGAAGAGATTCATCCTGAAACAAGAATTCAGTATACCACTTCTTTGTCCGGTCCTTTGTCTTCTCACCCTCCATCAACAATTTTATCGATCCATTTTTTCTTCGTCGTCGTTACAACTGGTGGACGTCTAGTGACCACTCGATGAGGTTCTTCATCATCCTCATCGTCGTCACCTCTACAAAAAAAAACAAATATATAATATACGTAATCAACCCGTTGATCTAGGCCTTAACTATGCCCACAATAATTGGTAAATTTCGACAGTTTTATCTATGCTCACCCTGCACTCTCTCGCGGCCGATCCGATCCTGCTGGAAGCCGCTCGATTTCCTCTTCGTCCGCGCTGTTGTATTTTACAGTTGTATTTGTCTGTTTTTAAATCAAAACAAATTGTTTAACTCACTCATCATCATGTGTCGCTTGTGGAGTTTTCACTTTTTTTATAGTTGGAGTCTCACCTTCCGAATCGCCCCTGTTGTGAAAACGATGTCAATTTTTTTAGTAAGGAACTGACTCTTCCTGTGATGACTCAAGAGGTCTTACTACCCTTTTAGTGATAGTTTCCTCTTCCGTATCATCAATCCTGCGAGAAAATATATTGGCAGATAACGGAAAAGTGAGACGCACTTGGGGTGTGGAACAATTGGTGCCTTATGCTCTGCAGTTTTTGATGGATCTTTAACGGCATCATCCGTTTTGGTCATTCTGAAGGCCTTTCAGGTAAATTATTATCATCGATATAACCACTCTTTAGCTGGCGCGTGTGGAGCTTCTGGTGGCGGCCTAAATCAATAGTGTTTTCAAAGTTATGAAAAGAATCCAAAAAACTCACTTTTCAGTTGTAGGCTTTGTTACTGATGGAGTCGCCGTAGTCAATTTCACCGTTCTCAAATTTTATTGCATTTAATTTAATTTTCAGAACTCACCGGTCATCGGTGTTTACGTCGAAGCGCTTTGTTGTGGAACGCTCATAATTTGTATGCACTTGATTTGTCGGCCTGTAACAAATCCAAATTATATTATTGTATTGATCTTTCAAACGCACTTGGTAGTGGTAGGCGTTGTAAACGATGGAGTCTTCGTAGTTAATTTTACCGTCCTGAACTTTTGTTGCGTTGATTTTTTTCTATACTGTGAACTGACCGGTCATCGGTATTTGCATTAAAGCGCTTAGTTGTAAAACGTTCATAGTTTGTACGAGTGTTTGTTGGGTGCTCTTGATTTGGCGGCCTAAAACAGCTTGTCGAAAGATGTAATCTAAATTTGAATTAATCCTGAAAACACACTTGAAAGAGCTATGCTTCGTGTGGAAAGGTCCCTGCGGAGTATATCTGTCTGGCCTAAAATAATATGTATTAATCCGCAATAATTTGATGAATTCACCAGTCTCGCGTCTTCATTTTAATGCTCAATGTTGATGAATGTTGCTCAGAAGTAGAGTGTGTTATTGTCTTATTGCTGGAATATTAATGTTTTATTCAGTATATAGTATTTGCTATTTATATATATATTGTTTTTTAAAAAATTTTTTCAATTGAACTTGAACACTTTTCATGTAATCACCCAGGAGTGGTAATACTGGTTCACCCTCCGTGATTCCAATCAGCGGAAGCTGTTTTGTATTTGAAAATATGAAAATTGATTACATCTTCTTCCAGTTTCCATATGAAATTTGAGACCAGCCTGACGCTACTGGTTTTGTCGTCGTCTTTTCTCTGTAGAAGTACACTATTTGAAATCAAATCATAATAAACGTTCTTTCTTCTTTCGTACTTTTTAAATCTTTCCAAGTTCTATAATTTGGCATTAGCTCACCCTGAAATTTTTGTACTCCAGTTTATTGTATGCTTGCTTCTAGAATAACCCCCACCACTTTTTGGGGTTGATGTTCTGAAAAATTATTCGAAATTGATTGGTATGTTTTTGTTGAATAAATATTATTTCATTACGTATCTGTTTCTAATTGTTCATGAAGGATCGCTCTATATTTTTTCCTATTCGTCCCCATTATTACCAGCCCACCTTATGTATTGAGCTCTGCTGAATTTTGATGTTGTGAATGAAGTGGTCGACCTGTTTTAACATAAGTTAATAAAAAAAAATTAAAATAAGATTAACATAAAATTTATAGTTAGCCAGTTCAATACTGCTAAAACGTTCAAATGCTGGTCTTCATATTTTCTAATTGTATGTGATACCGTACCAACTGCAGAATTAATATTGAATTGAATATTACATTATACGTTAGTCTCGGAATTCAGTGCTTATTATGTGTTTTTAAACCCCACTTCGATCTTGACGGCCACGAACGTGATGGGAATGTGGTCGGCCTGCAAAATGTGCAATATTAAAAATCATGTTCCACATTTCATAAGCATACACGATGCTCATTCAAAAAACTCACTTTGTTCTAGCTGCTCTCGAATGCGTTGGGAATGTTGTCGGTCTGAAATTTCGAAATTAGGAGATTATAAAATTGCTATGATGCCCACTTGGTTCTTCGTGGTCTCTCCGTCGTAGTGCGAGTTCTGCCCGGCCGCGCGGGCGGTGGTCTCGGTGTTCCTCTAGAAGGTAAATTCGCAATTATTTTTGAATTGTCATTCTCGCCTCGGCGGAGTATTCCTCGTTCCCTTCGTTGGTCTCGTTCTCTTATCCGTCGGCCATCTCTCCTTCTTCTTCTCCTTCCTCCTACTTCCCCTGGCCGACTGGAACTCCATCCCGTCTTCATCATCTTCATCGTCCGAATCGCCCCTCAACTCGTCCAGGTCGAGTCCGGACCCATCTATAGCGTCCAGAAAGGCGCCCGAACCCACTCCAGAACCTTCTGAGATGGCACCAAGTTCGGACCAATCAACAGAATCCGGTCCAGATCCGTCCAGGATATCGATTTTACCAGAGCTTTCTTGAGATTCCAACATCGCATCTGTAGGTTCTTTTCCGGAACCCTCCAGAGCCTCGTTGGCTCTGAAACTGGATGCCTTTCGAAATTTCTGGTACAATGCGGAGCGTCGAAGATATCGATACCGGAGTCCTCTTTAACTCCGTTATCTTAGACAGACGCAGTAACTGAGTCCTCCGAATCGTTGACAACTTCCTGCTTGACGTCAGCGGAATCGATTCCCCACTCGGCGAGGACGGCTTCCAACTCCGGTTTAGTGGTTACGCCCTCCGCAGTTGGAAGGGGGCTGGAGACAGCAGACTCGACGTTAACGGCGTCTGAGAAGCTGCCTTCCAACTCATCCGCGAGGACTGATGTGGAGACTAACAGTAGAAGAAGCCAGCGCAGCTTCATTCCGAAGAATGCGATAAAATAAATTGAAGAATATCGAATTGGTTTTATAGGCGGGGTGATTCAGCATTGCTATTGCAGCGTGGGAACGAGCAATCATGCAATTTTTTGAATAAATAATTGTTAAAAAAAATTATCACATCTATGTATCTGAAAATCACCTGAAACATAATTGTGGCATATAGAGCCACACAATCATTATTCCTATTCTATTTTTTGAGTTTATTTCGATAATTCATGCAAGAAACATTTTTCACTATATTGGTTTCCTGATTTCGCTCAGACGACAGCCCGACAACAATTCGTGAAATCTCAGCTGATTTATATAAGTTCTGAGTGTAAAATAAAATAAATTTTTGACGATTTATACTATGCACCAGCAGAGCCTTTATTTTCTCACAAACAATATGAAACGGTGTACATAACAAGGAATCTAATGCCGCAATTCAGTTCACTTCTTTAGAATGAAGCGCCTCCTCTTCATTTCTCTCCTTATCTTCGCAGTTGTTCTCAACGCTGTGGAAGCAGTCAAAACAGACGACGTCAAGTCTATTAACAATGATGACATCATCCTTCCCATCCACATCGATCACGATAACTGCACGCTGAACGGTTAAGCGCACGACTTTGGCGATTTGTGGTTGTTTGCGAATGGAAAGGACGCTGTTGCAAAGAATGAAACGGTATATATTTGTAAGACTAACATTGATACCCATTATTCAATTGAACTACTCTCATATTCGAACTTGTATTTTAGAAAATTTTATATTTGCTCAGGTATTTATCTACACTCTGGAATCAGGCGACCCATGCATGTGTGATGTTGACTCATTTAGAGCAGTGGTTCAGTCCATTAAAATATAGTGTTATAATTGTTTTGCAGCTAGACCAAGGAATCAACGATACGAGAAATGAAAACGCTCAACAATTTGCAGAATGTGCGAAAGAGATTATTGAAATTCTGGTGATTTTTGCTCTTTCGTTTTTGTTTTCTCACCTGAAAATGTATTCTAAAACAATTATTCTTGAGAAAGGAGTCGTACAGCCGAATGTGAGCAGTGAAGTCATGGTATCTAAGGTTGGAGTATTTTTCGTAGTTTTCGGTTGCAGATAAAAAGGGTCATGCACGGATTTATGAAGGAAAAGGCTGGGACGGAGAATGATGGAGGCAAGGAAATGAAAGCACTCGTGAAACTGCTCAAGAAATTTCCCCTTGATCAGGCGAAGGTAAAGCATCGGTGGTCATGCTGTATAATGTGATTTTTGCAGAAAGTCATTCTTCGTTCTTTAGAGTACTTGAATACAAATTGAATAAAGATGCAATAACGATTTTTTAGTATACCATTGCAAAGAAAACGATGTGCGTGTATGTCAAAATTATAAGCGTGGGAAATGATTCAAAAAATAGCTATCAATCGAGCTGCAATAATACAATATATACAGCAATGATAGAGCACATGTACTCGATCCGAATGAAGTTGCTCCATCATCTCCTTCTGATATTTTTCTTTCCTTTTATCGATGCTGAAAATCTGAAAATGGACGATCCCTTTGACCTCGACTTGGACAACGCGGAAGTTAACTTCACTCTCCCGGATAATTTCTTCCGGCTTCTGATGAATGGAACTGAAGAAGTGAATTTTTCAAAACCGCTTATACCCCCTGCTATTATTTATTGAGGGCTTCGTAGAATGGAATTGGACCACTACAAATGAAGTGAGCAATGGAGAGAGCAAGAATATCGGAAGAGAGAAGAGATTTCATGGAATTGATCCAGGGACGTTTATGCCAATTTGGGCTTGGACCGTTCAGACCTCAATTGGACGTATGTGGATCAATAATTATGAACGTAAACATACGCGAAATGCAGCTCTGCTGCGGGAATGGTTGATTCCTAACTCTCCTTTAACCAAGTGCATGAACTACAAAGATTGTTTCGAGCATATTCATGGAAAAAAGGTTACCACGTAATATTCAAAAATCGAGTTGACTAATATTTCAGAGACCGCAATTGAGATCAGGAGAGAGTAGCGAGCAAGCGGTTAGTGAATCTATAATGCGCTCTGCTAAATTGGATTTCAGGTGGGCCGACTCTCTGCCTACTTTGTCGAACAATTTCGTAACCGCAAAACGGGAATGTTTGCACGTCACGAGAAGACTATCACTGATGCCATTGTGGCGAGTTTTTACAATTCTAGAAAATTCATCGATGAAGTTAACAACTTCAGGACGGTGTCAGAAAATGCGTTGATAACGTGCTGGACATCCAATGCAATACGATCACAGAAGCATGCGCGCCAATCTACGCGCGAATTGATGAAACTTACAATGATCGATAAATCAGTTAAATCATTTTCCATAATGTTGTAGTGTTTTTTGATTAAAAAATTGATTTGTAGAAATAGATCAACATCGGCCAACTTATTCAAACACTGAATTTCTTTCACTTTTCTCATGCCGCATCAGCAGAAGTGAAACATCTCTCTGCAAATGTCTATAAAATCTGTTCATTCGCTTCTTTTCATCACTATTTGTATTCTGATGAAGCTTCGGGCCATTCTTCTTCTTCAATTAATAGTCGGCTGCATCGTCGAGGCACAGATCGATTTCCGGGTACGGGTTCCCGAATAATTTTATCTTCATTTCTTAGACTATCTTACCGTTAACAAAGAAAGGGGTGAACGTTCGTGAAATGGCAAAATAGTCCTTCCATTAAAAGCAATCTCTACTATATTTTTGATCTGAGTGATTACTCTAGTCATTGCCGAGTTGGCTAAAGGACATTATTTGACATTATTACAAACACAATTTGATAGCAAGAAGCAATTATTGTGCTTCCAGGACTTCGCCATAGCCGATGGCCTTGATGATTTGGATGCCGTCAACGTCGTGGATGATAACGTCGTCGATAAGGGAAGCGAAGAAGTCATCGAGACTACCCTCCAGGATTCCGTTATTACTGAATCCGGTGAAGATGACTCTACAGGCCCGGGACTTGAGGATGTCCTCTTCGAGGGTGAGATGATGCCCCTGAGTCTAACGAGAGCGTCGAGGAGCTCCAATTACTTCAACGGTGCAATCGAGGACATCTTCGAAGATAACTATGAACGCGGTGCTCACACCCGTCATGTCGTTGGATTGAATGAGGACGATTCCCGAGAAGGTGACATCCCGGAAGAATACAATTTGTCTTACGGTCGGTATGACTACGACTTTGGAACCGAGGAGGAATCCGATGACCTCGTCTTCTACTATGACCAAGAAGAAGAAGATGATCTTATCGTCATTGAGGGAGTGGATGGACGACCCGCGTTGAGGAGAAGACCGGAGACGTCTTCTGAGTTTGAAGAAGACCAAGATTTCGGTGATGAACTTGACTTCGATGATCAGAACGACGAAGACGAGGACGGCATGGAGTTCCAGGCTTTTAAGTGGAAGATACCCAAGATAAAGTTGCCCAAGGTCAAATTGCCCAAATTGCCCTTCCGCGGAGGAAACAGAGGTGGTGGACGTGGTTCGGGTGGCAATAGAGGTTACGGAAAGCCCGGAGCGGGTGGATACGGTGGTTCGGGAAATAGAGGAGGTTACGGAAGGCCCGGGACGGGTGGATACGGTGGTCCGGGAAATAGAGGAGGTTACGGAAGGCCCGGGACGGGTGGATACGGTTCTGGAGGCAATCGAGGCAAGCCCGGGACCAACATCCATCCTCCGCCTACAACGCACACTGGAGGATCTGGAGGAATCAAGTTGAAGCCGCCCCCTCCCCCTCCGCGGCCCACTCCACGTGGATTTCATCCACCGACGAGACGCCCTCCTCCTGGGCATGGCCAGATCGACATTGATCCCCATGTGACCAGGAAGCGGGCGGTGAATACAGGTGACGACCATGACGGACACGGAAAGCCGGTATCGAGGAAGCCTCCACCGAATGGCGTCGGCAAGCCGACCCGAGATTCCGACCACAACGTGCACGACGATGGATCCGGCAGACCGGGCTCGAGACCGCCTACTGAACCTGAGGGCACGGAGATCGACCGACGAACGAGGAAGCCGCCACCTAAAAGGGATCCGGAAGGGAACGATGGACGAACCAGACGACCCCCACCAAAAGGACACGGCGTGTCCGAGCGTGGTGTCAGCAAAAAACCACCTACCGTTTCTGAAATCCAAGAACATCCTACCCCGAAGCGGCCGGGCGGTCGCCGTACTACCCCGGCGCCCGTTCCGGAGTGCATGAGCCCTAGGTGCAAGCCCGGGCGCAAGGAGATACCGCGAGGCCCGAACAGAAAGCCGGTGAGCTCTTTTGGATGCAATCAAATGATATCCATGGAGGCTACAAGGAGACTAATAAAAAAATCGTACTTTCAGAGACTCATTTCAAGAGCCGGGCAAAAGATGAAGGAAGTGGTGAGAAATAGCTACTGTATTTTTGGTGCAAATAGTATTTTTTTTATTAGTGGAGATTTATGTTGGACGTAGCGGTTAGAATAAAACGCAAAAAAAAATTTCAGATGAAAGAAATCGGCGAGGCTGTGCGCGACGAGGCGATTGAAGCATTCACTGACGCGGTTAAGGTGCCTTTCAATTTGTGAAAGGGTCTTAGACATGAAGAGATGGGAACCCGTATTTCGCAAGCCACATTTTTTCATTTAGGAAGAAATCAGGAAATGCGTAGAAGAAGCATTCGGCAACGCTGATCACGAAGCGGACGAGAAATGCGGACGATTCTTCAAGCATATTACAGGATGAATTCGACAAATTACTGATCATTGATAAATGAATGTTGAAATGAATGCAGTTTTATTGTGGAAATCGATCATATTTTGTTCAAATAAGCTGCAAATCTGGTTTTCGACATAACTTTTGACTTTCTTAGGGAAGCTAATTTTCGCTTTTCGAATTTAGTTAGGAAGAAGCCAGAACATGTGTGGAGGAAGCATTCGGCAACGATGACCATGAAGCGGACGAGAAATGCGGACGATTCTTCAAGGATATTACATGATGAATTCGACAGATTCACCAGCATTGATAAATATTCACTATTAGCCTTGAAATGTCACAAACAAATCATTTTTTTTGTTTTCAACGATTCAGCTATTGAATCTGGAATCAGCCGACGATCTGAATATCGCGGTTAAGAGTAAACTCACGAAGCAGTCTTCTTGAGTGGGCCTTTCTTGACCGTAGATCACTTGAGCCGATAAGAATCCGTCCTGGGTCCTCCTTTTGATGATCCAGAAAAAGTATGAAATATATCATCTACGATATTCGAATGTATTTCATCAACGTACTCTGTGATGGCCTCTTCATCGATTGCGAGTTTAAGGAATTCAAGATATGAGTCGAGTCCATTCCACAGCCCATCCGCCCTCGGTCCTCCTCTAAATGATCCAAGTGAAGATCAATGAAATATGATACAAATATGGCATCTTCCTGCAATTCATCACTGTCCGTTCAGAATGGCTATTTTTATCCTGCAGAATTGTTCAAATTCCTCTGTTCCCATGCTGCACCTGCATTGACGAAACATAACTTTTGCAAACGAACTGCAAGCGCCTTTAAAACATCGCATTCATCTCTGATCCACATTCAATACCAGTTCTTCGATGAAGCTACTACCCCTCCTCCTTGTGTTAGTCGTCACCATCAAGGCCGATTTGAACATCCACAAGTTCGTCACTGGAGAAGCACTTCCGGGTCCCGTCATCGCTGAGGAGCCTGACGTCGATGCCCGAAATCCGCCCGAAGACGCCATCCCTGGCACCCTCCAGGATGCTCCAGTCCGAGAGCCAACGGAGCCTCAAGGGTATGGATTGGACGAAGACTTCTTTGGTGAGGAGACAACGCCCCTGCGAGCAATGCGAATTTCAAAGGCACTCAACTTCAAAGACGACTCGCGCGATAACTCCAAGAATGCCAACGCTAATATCGACGAATTCCTTGAGGAGGCCAGGAGACACTTTGTTGACAATCAGGTCGGGCCCCTGCGAACATCCCGGGGGTCCGACTCCGATGTCAATGGCATCTCCCAAGACGAGGTCAACACAGGTCATCCTGGGTACTTTCCCGTGAGCGATGATGAAGAAGACAACGTTCACATCGTCTTCGGCCCTCAGGAAGGATCTGATGAAGGAATCATTGATGGATCCGGAGAGGAACTGGATGGATTCAATGACGGGTATGAGGATTTCTACTTCAATAATGGCGAAGAAGATGAAGAGGACGAGGATGGCATGGAGTTCCAGGGCTGGGGCAGCAAATTGGTCGATGGTGCCAAAAAGATTTTCAAAGGCGGCGCTAACTTGCTCAAAACTGGACTGAAGACGGCTGGCCGTGGCGTGAAGCATGGCTTGAAGCGTGCTGGTAGCCTCGTGAAGAACGGTGTAAAGAAAGCTCTTCCGCACTTGAAGGAAGTCGGACGGGAGTTTAGAGACCGTGCAAAAGAATTGATCATGACCGACGGCATGGACATGGTCTTCACCGGCATACGCGGTGTGATGGGTCGGGGATCTGGAGATCACGGCCCGGCCCCGGCTGATTACGATGATACAGATGACGATGGAGCAAGTGATCCGTACTATGGACATGAGGCTTAGCGTCGAGAGGAGTATGACATGCCCAAACGAGGAAATCGAGGCTCGAGAGGCGATCACGGAAGTCAAGACGAAGATGGTGACAGAGAAGCATCCGGTCATCGAGGCGGAGGATCCACGAGGCATTCGGTGGGAGGAAAGAGTGGCGGTCACGATGATAAGGATTTTGAAGATGATGACGCATCTGAGAACGATAACGACGATGCAGAAGAGATCAGAGGTGCGGAAAAACGCGCAGAGCGCGGCAAGCAAGGACGTGGTGGTAATCGAGAATCGAAGCGAGGATCTGGAAGTCGCGATGAAGATGAAGGAGCGCCCTCGCCTTAATCCCATTTTTTTCAGAAGGAACCAGACCAAGTACGAGAAAAGAAGGAAAGCGAGATGGCAGCGGTGGCAGTGGAAAGAAGAAGAAGCCGGCCCGAACTGAGAAGAGAACTGAGCGAGGACCTAGCGGAAAGCCGGTGAGATATTATTTGCTATTGAAATAATCCTAAATAATGAAATTCCTATTTCAGAAATACAACTTCAAAAAGGGACAGAGCGCAGAAGATGCGGTAAGTTAACAATATTTTACGATGCATTCGAAAACGAAGTCATTTTATTTTTCTTTCTTGTTTCTGAATTTGAAATTACTTAGATCGCTGGACTAGCTTTCTATATATCTTTAAAATCATTGTATACAGGCGGAAGAAGCATTCAAAGCATTCGCTGAGCGAATGGGAGATGATATTGCGGAGAATTACAGGGTGTGTATTTTCCCAAGATTCATTTTTTTCAGTTAAATTTAAATTCAATTCGAATAATTGCAGGATAAAATCACCGGGTGCATTGAAGACGCATTTTTCGATAAGAACCATGAAGCAGATGATGAATGCTCGCGATTTTTCAAACAGTGATCTCGGAGCTCTTATTGTTTAGTATATTTTACAATTTTTTGCTACTCTTTCACATTTTTATGCAACTCAGACGATTTCACATTTTTTTGTTACTCAGGCTATGCCACTTTGTTTTCATGAGTTTATTTGAGTAGGCCAATTTTTAGATTGATCAGTAATGTAATAAATTTAATTTTGTGAATTCTCTGCTCTATTTTCACACACTGTTGCATCCCCGATATAATTTATTGTTGCATAGAACTCCAACAAACATGAGAAGATTTACGATTATTGCTATGGATCATTCATCGAATGGCTTATTCATAACATTTCGCAAAGAACGATTCGCTGAGATGTTGCAAGTGTTGGCTGACACCCTGATCAATGCGATGATCCTGGTTGGGATACACCTACAAAAGCATATTTTCAAATAATACGAATTCCGTTGTATATCCCTACTACCTGTGTTGCGTACAATATTTTCTTCATCAAGAGAGTGCGCAAAGCGCCTCTGATCAGAATAAGTGAGCTCACCATCAGCTCGAATGGGATATCCGCCCTCTGGAGTGCCTCGATGAAGAGGGCGCTGTGTTGGAACGGCACATTTGCTGTATGAGAAAATTTTAAGAAGTATCCCCATTCGTCCATCTTTTAAGAGAGTCCATTTTGCTATTTTTTTGAGATGGATGAAAAGAAGATGGTTGTCCACTTACAATCTCGCAATCCATGAGCAAGCAGCAGCTTGGTGTGCTTGAATGCAGTGACGTTGAGTGTGAGATCCGTGTAGGAGGACAGAGGGGTGTCGCCCATGAATCTGAACAATTAAATGTGTTTTGTCTTTATCTCGAAATTGATTAATGTGAGAGAAATTGCATAACTAACCTCTCACTGTACCCGGCATTGTAGTTCACAAAGTTGGTCACGGGACAAATTGAAATGGCACACTTGAAGAACGATGGCGCTGCTTTCTATGCGCAATACCATTGTAGAAATATTTTGAACTAAAAAAAACGACTGACAAACCTCAACTAAAGCGATGGTCATCGTGCCTCCATAGGAACCACCATACACTCCCACTCGGTTCTTATCCAATCGAGGATACTTGGCAAGCACCATCCTCAAATATCAGCAGTTAACGCATTCAAATATGTGTAGACACTTCATTGCTTCATACGTATCCTCCACTTCCACCGTGACCAGCCTTCCGTAGAAACCGGATTTGTAATTCCATCCTCTTCCGGCGCTTCCTCGCACGTCGATGAACACAACCGCGTGTTTGAAACCTAAATTCAGTTTTTTTTTTAAATTTAGAAATGCAATATTCAGAGTCTCACCGTTGGGCTTTGGCTTAGGCTTGAACTCATCAGTAACTTGATTGAAGTCCATTGCTCCGCCGTATCTGGAATGTCGATCCATGGAGGATCATTCGAGGGATAGGTAAGCTTACACGAGTAGAGTAACCGGAACGGATGAGAGGTTGGTGTCACCATGGTAGATTCGAACAATCGCCTCTGCAAATGTCTCTGCAAATGAGTGGCAATTTTGAATATGTTATTACCATATCCACTCGGAAGAAGAAATGTTTCAGTCGTCATCTCAGGCATTTCTTGCTCGTTTTTGATTGTGATAAATTTATCTAAAATTATAGTGTTTCTAGAAACCCAGACTCTTTCAGCTCACGCATATCCTGAACTTGAAGTGTTTCATTGAAAGCAAACACTGCAATGTAAGGCTGACTCGGACCTGAAATCACACGAATTCTATGGTAAATGTATTTACGATTTAACCGTAACAGGAAAAAGCGATTTTAAGTTCATGTGCAGGAGAAACGGTAGCTTTCTCTTGGAATGTGCAGTTGGGAGAAACGCAGGTTAGACATCGATCCGCTGTGAGAGTGCTTCGATTCTGAACATATTATGACGGAGTGAATCAGAGTGAGATATCTCACCCCTGCGGGAGTTCCATAGACGTGCCTATTCCATACTTGCGGTGCTTGCGCATCGTAGATACTGAATAGTTCTTTGGTATTGATCGTTTGGTTCAGAAGTCCAATAAATAATGTATTTTTGTGAGGCTCCAATTATAAGCTTTCGCTCAACATCTCACACGATATCCTCAGCGGCTTGATATGCGAGTATCTCTCGGACATCATATGCTCCAGATGGAAGCATTGAGACAGACTCGACTTTGAAGTCATCCTGAAATGGATTCCATTCACAAAAATGCCTTTGAAGACTTACCGATATCTCAAGCTTAGCAATGTGCTGCCAGGAATTTTTCTCTGCCACTTCCGGTAGAAGGATGAAGATGGCCGAGTTGGAGTGAGCGAGACTTAACATAAATTCATCAGTAAGCGACCAGAATGTGCTGTTCACAATCAGAATATTTCTTACTGCGCATAGTCCACGGGCGAAGCCCACTGCGCGTGATCGTACTTGTGCTCATAGATCTAAATCCATTATGCAATTATTTCAATTAACCAGTGACAACTAAAAAAAAAGATGATACCCCTAATGTTTACCATTTCGCAAGTCCCCGTTTCGTAGGCACAAATCGTCATGGTGGTGTGATTCTGCCACCTATTCGCCCAAGTCGCGACGAGCAGATCTCTCCCGTGGAGCGTCACCCATGAAACGGCGAAGAGGTAGGGGAAGGACCTATATGGAAGCTGTTGTGTTGTTGTTTTTGTTGAGAGATCGCAACAAGAGAACGACATACGATTGATCGCTCAATTGGATGTTCATCTTCTTCTGCTTCCCTTCCTCTGCGCTCCAAATGAACAGAGAAGCGACTGTGATCTCCTCTCCTAAAACAATACAAATCATGTTTTATATCATCTCGAACTCTAATCAATTCAGCCTGGCAGTTGGATAGAATCTAGTTATTAAGCAACCATTACACTCGCCTGGTTTAGCGAACTCCTTTTCATAATGATAATCGTATTTTTCCTTTCGGTCATAGGTAGTTAGCATTATCTGATCAATTTCTTATTCGTATTAGCATAAATATGTTTCACCTTCTTTGTTGCATTCATTGGCGTTGCACGATAGGCCAGAAATTTATCATCCGGAGAGAACCACATGGAACCAATTCTCAACTGCAATTTGTTGATCATCAACTCAACCATACTTTAGCAATTCCATCCCATCTAGAATTCTGGAACTTCGAATGTCAATCATCGTATTGCGAGATTCATGTCCATAGAACATTCTCTAATTTTACCTGTATAAAACCGAGTTCGCCGTTTGCCATATAATTCCATGCTCCGTAGATCATCTTAGTTTCTTGAGCATTTGTTATCTATGATAGCGTTCTTGAGCATTTGTTATCTATGATAACATAACATTTACTCTACCTTAATCGGTGGTTTCTCAGGTGCAGCTGCATAGAAAACATCATTTTCATTAACAAAAGAGTAGGCCGATCCATGAGACCATTTGAAGGCTGTGAACTACAAGGCAATTAAACCTCATTTTTTACAATCAATTGAGCTCACTTCATCAGTTGCGGTTAAACCGACAGTGTGATTGATATCTCTGGAAACAATTTTTGCCGTAAAATGAAATTGATCAACAACAAACTTTAACTTATCATAAATCGTAGCGGAGAATCGCACACGATCGGGGTCTCGATAAGACTAAATTATTTTTTTGCTTATATTTTTCTTTAATTCGAACCTCCGGTACAATATTGTAGCGAGCTCCATAGCGCAGATCCCAAGAATGAGAACGGAAGGTCGAATTTGGAGAGCTTCAAGTAATAATTATTTCAACTTTGCTCTTGAAATTGTGTGCCTGACATTGTGATATTTCCAGTAAGAGTATCGTAGATATTGTCCGTGTAATAATCAAAAATTTCAGTTTCGGAATTCCACCTGAAATGTGAATATTCTCTCTATTTCATTAAAACTTTCTCACCACAAGATCTGCTGTTGCGAAGGGTGAAGGACGCTTATGAGAACACTAAACAGAAGAACTGTGCTAATCGGCGGCATACTGAAAAATATTACTTTAAAAAATAGACAGTTTGATCGAAACTTAAAGAAAAGAATAAACTAGTTGTTTTCATATTTGTCAAAAGGTGTTGGCGTCGTGAAATGAGGTAATTCGTCATCACCAGACGAATGAAAAATGCCAATTGCATTTATATGACAATCCATCTCTATTTTGATTGAATCACCCAAGGTGATGTCATCTTCGATAATTCCCCTTTTCCATTACATTCCTCCTCATTCTCCCCTCGTCTTCACAGGATGCTCTACCGCATCTTGTTCACTGTTGCTCAGGTTGCAGTTTCGTTCGAGAATGAATACGCTGATCCGTGAGACCATGTGAATCCGTGTACCTGGAAACATTGAGGCATGATGATCGTGTTTCCGAACTCACCTCTCCGTAGGACAACGGACCCTCAGCTAGTATGGTATCCCTGAAATGATAAATTCTCCAATTAATTCATTTACAAAATTTTACATTGCTACATCGTAAAGGATGACCGAAAAGGTTATGTTGTCGGGTTTGCGATACGCCTGAATAGTAATTTCATTTAAAAATATAGTGATCGTTCTACCTCCGGGCTAACAATGAATTCTGCATCGTAGGACAAATTTCGAGAGTATGCAACTGTGCTATCATTGCTTTCCTTAGTGAATGATACTCTGAACACGGCTTCAATGTTATCACCAAAAAGGACTGTTTACCTAGTGCACTCTTCTGTGGCCGTATTGTAGACAGTAGGACCCTCCTTATGATCTTCGTAGAAAAATTCGGTGTCCGAGAGCCACCTTTACAATGATATGGAATATCTTTGAGTGTATTAAATGCACTTACCATGTTGATTGCTGCGTTGTGATGACAAATTTATTTGCAAGCAAGCACAAGAGAAAGATCCCCACGCCCATGATCTATTAGTATCGTAAAATATATTACGAAAATGCAACTGCAGACAATTGAGACGAAAGGGCACTGAAAACAGAAATTGGAAAGTGAAAGCTTTTACATGACGGTGTATGAGAAATCTGATCAGCGCTATGAATACCTTATCAGATTGATTCTTGCCCGTCTCATGTTGATTCATCCGCGGTGCAAGCGATACCCAATTTGCTGATGCCTTGGCGGAATTGTTGGCGATTCCTTTCGAGTTTCGCCCATGTTTTGGCTACGTTCTAAACTGTCTAAGAATACAACAATAAATTATATCAACGAAAAGAAAGTGTTGAGTTATTGTAGAAAATTAATATGCTCAGTAGTTAGAGACCGCAAGCTCCGCCCACTTTGGGGGGACAGGGAATCGCTCAAAATCTGCGCAGAGGCACTACAATTCGAATACTCAACTAAATCTTTCGTTCAATAGCGCGATGGATAGGTCTCAGCTGTCTTCACAAATGACCCGATGCGCAGCCTGAACAAATTATTACAAGTGGGTGAAAATCGATATAGAGAGGAGGGTGATAGGGGAATTATGCACTTCCCATGTATGTACTATGCTGCGCATCTCGTTATTCGTTCTTTAGATTTTTAGTAGACGATCAGTGAAGAAAAAACAAAGATCGGAAGTGTTTTCGAATTGTAGCGCCTTTTGAAAGATCGGCAGTACGCGCTTATCGTCGCTTCCGATTATCGCTAAATACAGTGTGAGCGCTAGTCAAATGAGAACGGAGAGGGGAGAGACGGGCTCTTCCCTTCTCCCTCCGTCCCTCTCTCCCCGCTGTTTCTATCCCGTCGTGAGTAGCACGCACTCTGCCTAGACAAGGGGCGATTTCCTCCAATCTCGTCTCTCACGGGAAGGCGAATCTATCGCCGATAGATATTGGGAAAGGCCTCGAAATAGGCACCGCCCACTTTTGCCTTGGCCTGATTTCGGTCACTTTTCTGTTGAGCCCAGATCACATGGTTTTTGGGTCATAACTCGGTTCAGAAATGAGATATCGACAAACGGTAAAAAGTATGATCTTATTCAGACCAAGAGGGATACTTTAAGCACCCAAACGGGCCCTCACGATAGATTCAGTCAATCACGTTGCGGTCTCTATCAGTAGTTGGCACTCATCGATAATTAAAATACACAAAAAAATAACAGTTGTAAGCTATTTTATCGCATTCCATATTCCATATTATCACAGCATGGTATTGTTTATTGGCTGAATCTGAGCCGGTTTCTTGGTCTTTGAGTCTTTTTGTTCCCGTCTTTCCATGGAGATCACCTAGAATCGGACGTTAATCGTTTAAAAAATGAAGAACTTCCACACCTGGAATCCCTGGAAATCACCACTGAAGTCAACGACAACGAGCGCCTCGAAGGTAGCATTGAGGGCGATCAAAAGGTATTCCCCGAAGCAGAACATTATGAAGGCTGAAATATAGTGTTTGCAATAAATTAAATCATTAAAATATTTATATTTAATGAATTAATCATTTCAAACCTATTTACCTGGTCGGGAGCAGAACGGTCTCGACAGCAAATATGCAATAGAGGTCGTTGCCGAAACGACAATGAACGCACTCATGATTACACGTTTGGCCAAGAAATTGTGTATCTGTGCATACAATAATACCGGGTGCGATCAATAAATAATTACCATTCGATTATTCTGCATCGATACTTTCACCCGATCCATGTGCACTACCAGTCCCATCACAGCAATTGTAGATGCCCACCACAAGGCAAAACTCGTTGCGTGCACGTCTGGAATTTTAGTGATAATAAAGGTTTAAAAAAGATACGGTGTATCGACGTCAAGCGATTTTACAGTCGAAAGACAACGCTAGGTGGGACCCACTGGAAAGGCCAACTGTGATGATAGTGATAGTGTGACATTTTCTTGGTAAATATGTTAGAACTCACAGTACTCCGTCATTGTAACGACGTGGAATAGAGAAAGGCAAACAAGGCTGCAAAAGGAAAGTGAAGCTGCCGCATGGAAAGATTTTCTCAAGATATCATTACTCCAAGTTTGAGGAAGCATCTGCAAATATGAACTCAATAGAAGGATGCTTTCAGATAGAGTGGGAAATGCGGGTAATCGTATTTTCATTCCGCCTGCCCTCTCGACACTCTGACCGATGTGAAAGTGTGTGAAATGCAGAGACGATTACTCGTATTTCGAATTCACAGTCAACAGAAAAATGGAAACAACAACAAATTTCTAACCGCTATGAGCAACGCCCGCGCGGGTAACTGCACCACTACTGTGAACATCCAGAGTTGCTTCTGAGGCGCGAACGTAGCGATCGAATAGGACACTGGAGTAATGTAGCTGGAACAAACAAAAAAATACTTCGGGAACAAGGAAAACTTCTTACCTATCCACTCCCTCATCGCATATTGTATAGTTCGAGATGAAGTTTGCGTGAGTGATAAAAGATGAAACAACGCAAAAGAAGACCGATATCGCTGAAAATATAGAAATAATCGGCATCACCAAATTAATTAAAAGCTCACTTGGAAGTCCAATGGCCAGACATCCAACAATTCGGATTGGTAGAAAGAGGATTGGTTCTCTGCCGGAGATCTTTCCGGATTCTGTGCAGCAGGTCATTGCCAGGAATCCTCGATTGACGAAACGGAAAAAAACCTGAAAGTGGTGAGTTGAAATACTGACACAGAAAATATTGAGCTCATTGTCATTCACGGCTTATGAAAATGTTGGAAACTGGAAAACAACAGGCAAAACAGAAGGAAGTTGGGTGTGAACAAATATTTCTGCATCTCATCATTTTTAATTCTTCATCTTTACTCTTTTCGATATGATTCATCAATTACGTCGGTAAGAACGCCATTTGAGTGGGTGAAAGAAAGACGAATCTTCAAATCAATCGGTGAACTTCGGTTGATTCGCCGATTTTTGAGTATTCTTCTGACAGCCGTCAATTGGAATAAATTTGTTTCGCTTTCTTGTCTTTGAGAATGACGCTGCTTCCGCTGCCAATTCGTCATTTTGGAGTAATAAATATGAATTGGGGCCACAACGCAGATTGCCGATTTTACACAATGGGGTCAAAAGTGTGTTCCAACAATCCCTCATGGACCCAATAACATCATGCTTTTTACCGTTTGTCGATATCTTGTCGCTGAGCCGCGCTAGAGCACAAGAAGTACGCGCGCAACGCACTGGGGGGAGAGGAGGGAAAGGCGAGACGAGAGGGAAGGGGGCGGAGCCTAATTTGCGTGTGTCTCTCTCCCTCCCCCCGCCCTCTCGCTCGCCTCCCCCCGCTCGCACAAATCAAGAGGGCACAAGCCAGGGGTAAATGCTAAAATTCTAATTTTTTCTCTAAAAATCCTAAAATAATACAATTAGTCAGAAAATTACTGCCCAGGCAAAACTTTCACACTGCAACCCGTCAAAACGACCTATTCCCTTCTTTTATATGCAAATTTGATCTAATTAGTGATGCTGTGCACATTTTGGGCAGTGCTCAATCGATAGAGTACCACAGGAGCTATCCATAGCAGTTGAGAATGAACCTTGTGCCCTCCCTGTCTCGCTTTTGGGCGAAATCGTGTCACACCAAAGTGGGCGGAGCTTGTGGCCCCTAAATATGAGATACGTTGTATAGTACGTTTTCCATCGGATTCCCCTCACCTTGTATACATTTGATCTCGGACTTTGGTTTTTCCCCGAATCGTCAGAGTACGAGCAGTGTTGCCTTATCGTTTACACTATTGCTCACTTTCATCCATTGATTGCAGCGATATCTACGCTTCCACCCCAATCTGTGTTTCCATTTCTTTCTTCGAGCATATTTGGTATGCGACTACTTCTGATAGTATTCATCATTGCATTCCTAAGCGAAGCATCTTCTTGGTGAGAATTGTACATATTTTGGGTAAAAAATAATAAAAAATAGGAAAACATTTTAGGTGGTTGTCCGATCACGAATTCTTCTATGACGATACGGGTGAAGGCGCGAGCATCTACAACTCCATTAACGACACTATTACTAGGTGATCTTGTTCGTACACTTTATATCTTTGCATTCTAATCTAAAGGCAAACGTATTTGTGAGATATTTCGAATTGTTAATTCCAATAGCGTTTCTCCACTTTCAGAATACACTACACTAATGCTGGAAACGATACTGGGCGCTCGTATTCTCGTGATCTCGGATATATTGCCGAGTTCACCGAAAGATCTGAGGTTCGATTTTTTTTTTGATTTCAAAAAATAGAATTTAGATGTATCGTCCGCCAATGCGTCCAGTGTTCTCAGTTGTCATTCACGATATTTCAAGGTTCAGTTAGCCTTCTACTCTCTCCCGAATCGTATTTTTTACAGAAACATATCTCATGATGTCACCGTATCAAGAAATGATAAAGTAAAGTATCAAGTATGAGTGAAGGTGATTTTTTCCATAATTTTCTGACATTTGACTTCAGCTATATGCCTTCAAATGGTCGCATGGGTCTGCATTTGCTTTCGAGCTCGATGATGAAACAAAATATTATGTGCTTTCGCCAGGACAGACCCCAATCAAGGTTGATGGTTCAATTACATGTAATTTAAGGTTATCGTAAGATTATTTCCCATTTCACTCGTTACTGACCTTTGACGAGTGGAGGGAGGAGGGAGGAAGAGGCCGGGAGGAGGCTAGTGATCTACCTGCTCTCCTCTCCTCTACCTCTTCCCTTCCTCTTCCAGACAATCAATGGCTCGCTAGCCAGCACATCTCATATTCTGAGCATTTCAAACGCACGATAATTCATTATTACGCTTTGCACAGATATCTCATGATGGTCTTATTGGCTCTACTAGATTCAAGCGCCATACTGATATGATGATACCGGGTGGATTTATGGTATGCTCTGCATATTTTCATTAGCTATTATGCACTTCCAGGGTAGTGAAGGGGAGTTTGAGTTTTCTCCTAGCGATCAATATCTGGTTTATTCATCTAGCGCTGATAATTCAACCAAAAAGGTATTAAAATTTTCTCTACTCCATGCTGAGAATCACTGATTTATCACAGCGTAAAACATTGGACCCAACACATAATATAATTTTTACTGTCCAATTGTAGTTTATTGTCAGCAGCGATTCAAATAATTAGAGTTCGAAAAAGGGTAATTATTTCTTCATTTAACGTGCTCAGAGTGTGTGAAATGAAGAGACGGCGACCCGAATTTCGAACTCTAGTTTATTGCTAGCTAAGATCATCAAAGATCAAAGATCATCATCATAGGTCATAATGACGACCTATTCCCGTACGGAAAATTACGATGTCCAGTACAGCATGGATTATCGACAGAATGGTTACTAATTTTTTTTATTGTCTCGAATTAAAATTATGATCAGGCGAGGAAAAGCTCAGCGTTCCCTCAATCTTCATCTTTAGTGTTGAAGAGAAAATGACACTGACAATGGACGTCCAAATCGCCTCCTCGTAAGTAGTGCTGGATATACGGGTGATCGTCTCTTCATTTCTCTCGCCTCTCGATAAGATAGTGTGAGAAATGAAGAGAAGAGCCATTACTCCAACTTGCAGCGATCGCTACTACATTCTCGGCTACTCCTGGGTGGTGTTGCACGGTCAAGAGCTTGTCATAGTTGCATGGGCCAATCGATGGAGAAATCGCACGACCATCACTCTTCGCTCGTTCAATAGCGCATCCTGCTGGATGGTAAATATTATTTTCAATAATGGCAATAATTTATCAAATGTTTCAATAACACAAATCAATAGTTTCACAGTATTAGCTCATATTAGGTCTACGAACACCAATACGAGCCGGTCAATGGGCTTCCTTCGAGGACTTTTTCTAGTATGATATTAATGTCATATATCTCAATATTTCTCTTCATTTTCAACACCATTTTCAAGTTATCCCCACTCGAATTCCTCCATCTTCGTGATAATACCAACGCGAAAAGAGGATAATTCGTGGCAGCACGTTCTGCACATTGGCGTAACGGTAAAGATGGACTGATATTTTTAATTAAAAATACATATTTTAGACTGATTTCGAATTCGAGTACGCCACACCAGTTCCGTCTGGAGCCTATGACATCCGTTGGATTATCGCTTACCACCCAAAAGAGGATATACTGTAGGTTCACATAAACGCATCGAAAAATATCGAAATTGAAAGCATTTATGGTAGAAATTTCTACTAGAAATGACATTTCATAGGGAGGGGGATTGGCTCAAAAAGATATTGCAAGGAAGTAATGTCTAAAATTTGGTCCTCCTTAGACTCTACGAGGCACAGGCGCCTCATCCTTGGAATCGACACGTATACTTGGCATACGCCGATGTGAGCTACCGATTCCCCGATGCTCTTGATTCATAATCTTGTATTGAAGGGCAATGCAACGGAGCGACGAGATCGCTGCATCACTTGCGGATTGCCCAATTGCACATACCAAAGTGGATTCGACGTTTCACCGGGAGACAAATTTCAGATAGCTTTGTGGTGCAAAGGTGGAACTGGAATTGAGGCTCAAATTAAAATTGGAAAACGCAGGTCCCGGTCCTACGTTTCATACGCTACTGTCATTCGATGACGACAACCTCCATATGAAAGAAATGAGTGAGATGAATTTGATATCTTGACCATATTAAATTTATCATAGAGCTCCTTACACAACCGAATACTACTGTCGAACACCCGGTTTGGAAAATCGATTCTTTCCAGTTATCAAATGGATACGGTAAGTAATTCATCGTTCATTGAACATTAATTTATTTTCAGACGCAATCGTTCGAATCTACGCGGGCGATACTAATCTGGCCTCAGTCCCAGTCATCCTGTCTGTGTTAGTCAATTATGTCTTTAAGAAAAATTTAGAACTTTCAGATACGGCGGCCCCGACTTTAACATGGTGGAGGACGAGTATGAGAAGCGCCCCTATCCGATAGGTATCGTGAGATTATTTCCCATTCCACGCGTAGTTGACCTTTGACGAACTGAGTGGAGGGAGGAGGGAGGAAGAGGACGGGAGGAGGCTGTTGATCTACCTGCTCTCCTCCTCCCTGCCTCTTCCCCTTCCTCTCTCTTCCAGAAAATCAATACGCTAACGAGCACATTGAGTTTGCTGAGCATTTGAAACGCACGATATTAACAAAGAGATAAATGCAAATAGAGAGAAGTATGGCAGGCTACAAGTACGCAATAGTAAGAATAGACATGAGAGGCAGTGGAGGACGAGGATGGAATTATCGATCGCCGATCTACGGTGGACTGCTGACAGTAGAGGTCGACGACACTTTGGAGGCGATGCAGTACGGATTAGAGTTCGACTTACGGATCAAGTCTCTTCATTTCGCACACACTCTTGTCGCTCTGACCGGAGAGAGATCACGTGAAATGAAAAGACGATTACTCGTATTTTGAACTCTAGTAGGGATAATATGGCGTCAATGGGATATCGTTTCATCAAGGATGGTGCTCGAAAAGTATCCGCGGCTTGACAAGGATCGCGTATGCGTCTATGGCCGATCGTTTGGAGGCTCAATGTCACTTGCTTTGACTGAGGTATTTTTTTCTTCCATTGAGATCTTGATTCAATTCCTTCGAGAAAGCACCGCCATCATTCTTCAAGTGTGCCATATCTGTGGCCCCAGTCACCAACTTCCTGTACTACTGGGCAATTTATGCTGAAACGTAAGTCGAATTTTGAGGCCCTCTAAGCGTATTCTATCCGCAATCGACTGGCAATCAAGCCAACATATCCAACCATCAAATCACTAACCCAGGTACATGGGCGATGCTCCATCCTCCGATTACACTGATCTCACTCGTGATGTGAGCGCGTTCAACCAAAGCAGGCTGCTTCTGGTGCATGGGTTAAGGGATGGTGAGAATTGCTTCACAATCACGATTATTTACGGCGAGAAAATGAATTAAAGGAGGAGTATCAGCAATATTTACTTGGGGTATCCGAGCACATTATCCGATTACTTACTACAACCATGTAAGAAATCCAAAATTTGAGTGTTCAAAATTCATTTTGAAGCGAGATATGGGCGCGCAAAGTTTACTTGATAGGGCAGGGACGATTTCGATTACGGTAAGTGTTTCGATATCGACTTTTCCCTGACACGCTGGTTCGACTCCCGCCAGCTGCAGAAATCTTTTGCCGGATTTTTTCCACACATACAAAGTGATTTTGAATGAAAGTATGAGGGTTTTAAAGAATTAGCATTGATAATTAAATCGAATTTTGAAAAAATATCGAAAATACTGTCCAGATGAACTAATTGTAAGAGGATCAATGTTTCAACTCACGAAAAGACTGTCATATCGTAAAAACTAATAATGCCTCGCTTGTGGTCAAATATGATACATTATACGATATCTGGGCTGACATTGACGTCACTTCGTTCTTGATTGTGTGGCCATGTCAAACATATATCAATAGGAAGCCATTTATGAACAAAAGACAATAATAACAAGTAAACGAGGCAAGTCATCTTTCGACAACAGTTCGGCCGAGAATCAATCGTGCCGCTTAGTTGGAGGCAGCGCTCTGAGTGCGCTTCTTCTGGGAGACAGCGACGGTACCCTCACGGAAGCCGTTCCTGGAATGCTTGTATTTTGAAAATTTTTGGACCACTTGCGTAAAATTTAAGCGAAGGCTATGTAAATTTGCCAATCCTGCTCTCGTTTGTAAGGATTAATGATATAAGTCAGTTCGAACACTATTGTAACGTTCCATGAGCTCGTTCAGCATTTAACGTTAGTTTTCTTATAATTGAGCTAGTATAATCTATAAAAACAAACGCACAACTAATTCATGGAACGGAACCATAGTGTGTGTATCGTCTTATATGTATCCTTCTCAAACAAAACAATTGGAGCAACAAACAACAATTCACATCACTAACTATAGCAAAGTATTTTGTTCAAATTTAATATGACATAACGAACGCTAAGTCACCAAAATAAGTTATTTAGCTCACTTGAAGCGGTGCTGGATCTTCTTTAGATGACGCATGCGACCAGTTCCGGTGGTGCGTCTGCGGATAGCCTCTGGTACACACGCTTCTTGGCGGCGGGGTATCCGCACGAAGCGCAAGTCTGCTCCTGAAATGCGATACTATAAGATGCTATGAAGTGCGATACTCAAAAATATAAAAAAGAGAATAACGCGACAACCAACGAGCATAATTAGAATGGTACGATCAAGAAGTCGTTAGAGAATGGGAAGGAATGGAAAGGATTGTACTCGATGTTGCAAGAACTTGCACCTGACAAGTGTATACTAGTTTTGCATCAATTTGAACTAATTAGAAGAGAAATGGGACAAATTTAAGCAATGAATTTAAGCTTATAGCCACAAATTAGCACTCTAAAGTGTTAGAACAAGGACAAAACAGAGCAATTGGATAAGCCGAACGCGCGAGAAAGTATTTTAGGCCTCGAACCGCGGAAAAGGATAATTAAAGTGGCCAGAATAGATTAGTAGGTATTACAATTTTGAAAATAAGGGAAGAAAAAATCATGGATGAAAGATAGGTGCAAGAAAGAAAAGAAACCGAAAGTTTTTGGTAACAGTTTTTGGGCTATTCGATGCGTTTTACAGCTGATCAAAGCTGTAAACCGAATCGACGATAATTGTGAGTCCCCTAGTCACGAGTAAACCCAAAATTACGAGTGAAACAATGGAGAAAAACAAGCGAAAGGAACGAAAATTCCAGTAAGGAAAAAATCGAATGGCGAATACCGTACTCGGCCGCCCTTTTTGGCAAAGTTCCAAGAAATTGATAGGGCACGGTTTTCCGTGTGAGAGTCGCCAATATTCTTTCCTGATACTCCTCCTTTAATCAAAATGTAAATTTAGATTAATCAAAATGTATTCTGAGATTTTTGCTTAGATCGAGTGCACTTCCGTCACAGTGCCGTGCTTGCAGAAGCGCTCCAAAAGGCAGATATTCCATTTGACTTCATGGTCTGCGTTTGCGAACTAAATTTATTATTTCACAACAATTACCAAATTCAGGTATACCCCAATCAGGGTCACCGCGTCAGAGGCGATGCGGCAGCTCACTTGGACCATTTCCTCGAAACCTTCATTGCAAAGTGTTATGAATAGCTTGTCGATAAAGAATAATGTGATAAACAAAAAAGAATACTGAAAGCAATCCTACAAATAAAATAAGTAATGTAACAAAATAGATGATGCTTTGTTCACTTGTTATGCTTGAGCGGTCTGAGGACTCGTAACGAACACAATTTTATTTAACAGCCCTTTTCTGATTTCGGCTGAAATTTCTCGTAGAATTCCCGTTCTGCTCTCCTCTTTCCGCACCCCTACATATTCAGAATGGTTATTGCCTCGGCCAACGAATGCGAGACGTTCCCTCAGTTTCGCGACTTTTCGTTTCTTGCGTTTCGTGGAAAGCCGAGACTATTTCGCATTGATCGTGCATGATGAATGATCTAATTTTCCATTCCTGCACTCTCTCTCTCTCTCTCTCGCTGGCCAGAGTGAAAGAGATCGAGTACTGAAAAATAGACGGATTCTTCAAACGGGCCTCACTAAAAGGGCTCGTAATGGAAGAGTCTAGTGCTCTTTTGGTTTCGCATCACCATGGGCACTTCAGTTTGTATTTCTTTGTCCACCATCCTCCCTCACAAAAAGCGATGGAACTCATTTTTATTAAAGAAGGAACGATTCCGCAATGCTGTGAATCGTCTCTTCATTGCGCTTTATCCAATTTACTTGTCAGAAATAGCCCCCCCCCCCCTTCTTACCTTCTTGAATTTTTTTGCTTGGTGCGGCTTTATTATAGTTCCGATAATCTCAATAGGAACAAGTGATATTGCTGAGAATTCCGAAATGCGACGAAGTTCAATCTCGAGAAATGATGGCAGCCCTCTTCATTTCACACTCTTTCTCGAGCGAGCGGGCGAGAGATCTTGAGTTCTGATGCACAGCCCTTTTTTGCACCGCAATAGAACACGGGACGGTGTTTCTTCCTTCCCATTGATGATCACCAGCTATGCACACATGTACAGAGATACATATAAAGTGCAAGACTGCGTAGATGATCAGCATTGGAGTTCGAGTTGCGGGCAATCGTCTCTTATTCTGCGCAATATCTCGTCACTCTTTTCGGTTAGAGAGTACGAGGAAACAAGAGACTATTTCCCTTGTTTCGAACTCTAATCAGCATGCAACCGACCGTAATCGTAGTTCCCCTCTAGCGCAGTCGCAGCACTTCTTAAAAAATCGCTTGAAGCGCGTTCACTGTTTTACGCAAACGAAAGGGTTCATTTAGGTGCCTCGTTATGCGACGAAGTTCAATCGTATCTTTGATGATCATCATAGGGATTTTGTCGTTGCCTGCAGCTTCATCAGCGACTACAGGTGCGAAGCTATCTTTCAACTTGATTGCGAAAAATATTCAGAAGGCGGCACTGGCTCGTCCACAACTGCATCCGCAGATGCAGTTTGGGCATGGATCGTTCGAGTGATCGAGCAACAGTGGAACGAAATGAGGCTATTTAGCCAGGTACGTTTAACCTAGATTAGAATTGAATTGACATCGAAACATACATTTCAGGCTGGCAGAGATGCTATTGTTGAAGGACAGAGTGACATGGAAGTCATTCGAAGACGCGAATTAGGACTTATTCCTGTTGCGTGATTTTCTTTTCTTCAAATAATTGATTTTTTCACATCTAAGTACTCGTTTCTTCCGATTCTAGACTTTTATTAATAAACTTTTAAAAGGGAATAAAATAGCTCCAATCTATTTTTTATGTTCACGAATTTACTTGATGTTATTTTAAAATATAATATAGTCAAGATCATGTAAAGAGTACTGGGAGATGCGTACAATGACAGGGCCTCAAAGTGGCTTGGAAAGACTTGAGCAGACTAAAATGTTCAAGATCAGGCTCCTGTGTTAATGGTCAAGCGGTAAAGAGATTTAGAAGTGAGAATGGCTTCTGAGAATGAAACACTCTTTTCATTTCACGTACTCTCTCATCTGCCAGAGAGGCGAGAGAGCACGCGAAATGAGGAGAGTCATATCTTACCACGCCATCCCTCTAGGATCAAACAAGTCGACGAACAAACCACTTCCCACACGAGAAACGATCACTTTGCACTCTCCATTGAACCGGAAAGCCAAATACGAGGACAATAATCGGCGCTACGTGCCCCCAGAATGGTTCCTGTTTCGCTGTCCTTTTGATCAGTTGAAGCACAAAGGGGGGGGGGATCGGATCAAGGCTGGGGATTCTCAAAATTTTTTGGCATTTCAACCCGCCGCCACAGGTGTCTTTTTTTGTTACTATTGTTCAAGAATTACGTTAAATTGGTTCAATATATGCAATGAATATCCTCTCCGAACTATCGGAGGATACAAGCAGCAAACAAACCGCTCAAACATAAAACACAACACGAAATCGTCGACATCTCGTACATTGAGCAGGAAAAGATGAGGATGTTGAGAAGAATAGGCCTAGAAAGTAGTCCCTCTCTCCTTTTTGAAGTCCAAAAGAGCACCGTGGATTCCACTCAAGCCTCTGGAAGCCTCGTAGACGGAAGTGGGATTAATTTCCGAGATGAAAGTCTTATTGGCTATACTGATTGCTGCTCATACAGGTTAGTGTTCCTTCTAGGCGCAAAATTAAAAATGAGACATTCAGCGTTTGGTTCTTTCGAATTGCCTGCAGAAATTGACTCGATTCCTTTACCATTCCAACGAATTCCGTTTTCTCTAAGGATGGAAGCAGGTTGAAAATCCATCTATTAGATACTGTTTTTAAACCATTGTTTAGATCGATTGCTTTTTGACTGCAATTGGATCGGAGCGGTATGGAAATGAACTTCAATTTATTTACAGAAATATTTTCCAGAAACACGATTCTGCAAGCGCGCTCTTCATATTTGAAGGACCCTTGATCTGCGTCAATTCGACAGGAAAGTTAGTGAAAAACAGGAAGATTTTTTGGTTTGCTAAACTTCCTTCCAGGTGGATCACGGAGTCAGCTTACGATGCTCCTCAGTTGGTAATCTTTTCAAATTTATTTTTTGTTAGTTGATTTTTGTCAGATCAGCTGTCTCACTACTGATATCTCATTTTATGCATGGCCAGGTAAGCGTAAGCAATTTATCCAAAATAGGTCGCATACTTCAAATCCAATTCAGAATATTGCAATCTCTTTGATGTACAGGACAGTGGATCAGCCCAAAGGATCTTTGTATTTCAGGATAGGTTAGATTAAACGCATGTGCACTGAAAATTCCTTTTGTAGGGAGAACTATTGCCCTTCTGATGCCGAATTGCAACTGGCTGATGGGACGCAGATGATGGAATTTCGCTGCATGGGAAAAGGTAATGTTTATTATGTTGGTGGTGGTTGTTTATATATGTGAACAATCCTAAATCCTGTTTATCCTGTTAAATATGAAAAATTACCATTATCATATGTCACAGGAGCCAACTTTCGCGCGACATTCTTAAATGGAACATCAGTTGATATTTACACTCCAAAAACGAGATGCATACAAAGAAAATAGTGTCTACATCTCTACATGTTGAGCGTTGAGTTGAGCAAAAACTAGAAACTTTAGATGTAACTTTGTGGATGTCGAATAAAAAGTGAAACCGAATGTCATTTTAATTATTGTGACAATTTGGAGCAATTCCCAACTGCCTCTCTATTCCCTCTCCCTTCCCTTGCCATGAGTTGCTTTTGAGTTTTAAAGGGGGAGGGGCACGAATATCTGGCTAAGTGAGTTATCTATGCCAGATGATGTGGCATGAGCACCCTATGACACTTTCAAAACTCCCATGTTTTCAATTTTCGTTTGAACTGAGATATGGCCGATTGGCTAGGTGCCAAGCTCCCCTGATCGTGCAGGCAACGAGCGAGAGAGAGAAGGGCAATGAAGAGACGGCGCATGCAAATAGGTGCGCGCCGCTCGCTTATGATAATTGAGCCAGCATTCGTGCCTCTCCTTCTTTAAGGATGTTTATTTGTTCCTTTTCAACTTGATTTCTCTTTGCCACACTTACTTTCTGGTTCTCACGTTTGCTTCTTGACACCACCTCTCAACAATAAGACAAAGTGGTTTCTAAACACAAATACGTGACAATGCGCGCACAAACTTCTTCAACAACCCTTGTCGTCTGTTGATCGTTTGAGCCCAGACGAAAGCTAACCTGCGCCGATGCAATTGCGATCTCTAATGGTGTTTTTTCTTCTATCTATCCCCGTTTGAAAGCCCGTTTGCTGTGCTGGATACAATCGATTCCAAAAAAGACTCAACGAACATAAACTACAGGCGCCATATGTGTTTGCAAAAAGGATTGGAAAAAACACAATCACCAAAAAACCAAATGCAAAAGGAAGCTTGATTGTTTGACTTCCACGGAAAAGCCAGCAACGGAGCAACAAGAGAAGAATGGCCAAGACAACGAAAGTGCTCCTAGAAAGTAGTCCCTTTTTCTTGTGCATTTGGGGGGTTTGAGCTCCATCGACTCAGCAAACACCTTGGAAAAAAATGAAATAAAAAAAATAAAATTCATGGTGATTTCGTTTACTGATGCTCATAATGAGTTGAAAATGGACATAACTGTTAGTGATGGTTCATTAGAATAGTGCTAAAATAATGTGAATAATGTTCTCGGAAGGGTGTAGGCGTGGAGTCATTTACGCCATTAAAAATTGAATCTTTCACGAATTGTTTGCTCAGTTGGTCGAAACGCATGTCGATATGTGTTGTGGGCCTTCCACATTCGGCATGTTTATCGTGTAGTGCTCGTTTCTCAACAATTGCTACAAGATAGACTCAATGAGGAGGAGTGGACAACCATGGATACTGCAAAAGGCTTGAAGAAGCAGCACCCACAAGTGTAGGAAGACGTCAGTTCGAGATGAGAAGTCTACTGACTGTCTTCGTTGCAATTCGTAATGGTATTTTGGCGATCTTGTCAATTAATTTTTAAAAAATTGATTGTTTACCAGTGCTGTCTCTCTGCGAGCTTCCCCAAGAACTCGGTATTGCATCGATACCTCTACAATTCCGGCCAACACAGTTTGCAGTTATGATTGGTGAAGGTTTGTTAACAACTAATTAATATTATTATTTTGAGTTGAAGATCGAGTGCAAATCGACTGCTTCTGGATAGGAGCTGTGAGTAGTATTCAAATTTAATTTTCAACATTACATTTAATTTTTAAATTGTGAATTCAGAAACATGATCCTGCGAGCTCGATGTTCGTTTTCGGAGGATTGCTCATGTGTGAAAATGGAACTGGAAAGTAAGCGAAACTGGATAAATTAGGGAGCGCTTCATGGTTATGAGATGGATTTTTAAAAACGAATTTCAGGTGGGAGACTGACGCAGGCTACGAATCTCCTCCTATTGTGAGAATGTTATTTCGGCTTTAAAAAGTATTTTACTGTTTCAGATGAGCTGCCTGTCCTCCGATGTATCATTCTATGGATGGCCAGGTGAATTTATCGATAATTATATTCGGTCTATTACCGCTCAATCCCATTTCTGTTAGTCGTCGCGAGCGGTTCCCTCTCCATTCTCTCTGATGGAGAGCGGTTTCTCCTGTTTGGCTCCTCAGAATCCAGGCTCGTATCTGTCGCTCAAAGATGGATTTTCGAGTTTGGAGGACTCGAGCACACAGAAGAATCCAGCACACGCCAGGCTTCGTTTTCGACCTACAGTGGGACTCAATCTACGTGCAACTCCGTCAACAGTCCTATCGGGAACCAAGGGAGCAGGACTCTTTCTCCAGCCATTGCGACTGTGACAAGAAAAGAAGACCAATCCTTTGGCCCGAGACCCCTCAAAATGAGATCTTGAAAGAAGAACGGCCTTCTGACACCCCATCTTGATCAGCGCAACTTTGCGACTACTGATAAATATCTGTATCTGTATCTGTACCGCTCAAATACAAAATGCCAAAAGAAAATATGCAATAAAAAGTTATTTAAGAATACTGCTACCTCTTCGATGTACAGGAAAATGGCTCGAGTCAAATGATCATCGTCTTTCAGGGCAGGTGCGAGAATTCAGAATTAATAAGGGGTAGCCTCCTCTTCTTTTCACACTCCTTCTCTTGCCATTTTGTGTGGTGAACAATGGAGTGGAGTAGAGAGAGGGTTTCCCGCACGCGCACTATATTAAAGAAACTTACAATTCGAATTTCTTTTTTCAATTACAATTGAATTTTCTAAAATTTAATTGGTTGCAGGGAGAACTATTGCGCTTCCGATGCCGAATTGCAACTCCTCGATGGGGGTGAAATATCTGCACTTCGTTGCCTAGGAAAAGGTGGTTCCATGTACTTACAGCGTAGAGAAAAAAAGATATGCTTACAGGCGAAAATTTTCGCGCAACGTTCCTCAACGGAACATCGTCCGATATTCGCACTCCGGTGACCAGATGTGTGACGAAAAATATTGTATGAAATACATCCACATCATCTGAACTGTGTGATAAAAAAATCGTAAAATTCGTAGACCTAAAGCATCGAAAAATCCGAAAATGAACTGAAAAATATTCTACAAAGTGCGCGCCATTGAATTCGAGAAACGAGAAAATGAAAGAAATCAATGCAAGTATGACACATTTTCTCCAATTAAAAGGTGAGTAACGGTTTGCGTGCTTGATCCTGAAACATAGTACAATCTGCAACCATGTAAACCCTAGGAAACTGCCACGTTTTTTGTATTGTATCAGACATGCAAAGCTGTTAATTCTCTCTTTGCTGATTACACTCAACGTCGGAGCTCAATAGAGCGAGGGAATGACGAGGGAACACCTTTTCGAGGTGGATTCGATAATGTCTTCGGACGATGATTCAAATCAATGAAATACCTTTCCCGATCCATCCTCGATCAACCACACCCTTCTCTTTCAATTTCTCATAACTCAGTGTCGTAATAGATAAACGCCACCCTTTGGGCATATGTTTTCGTCTACCAGTTGCTCTATTAAATTTCTTTTACCTGATTCATGTGTTTCAATTGAGTGAAAATCTAAAAGTGCAATAATGACGTCGCGAAAAGGAATCCTACCCGAGTTTTTCCGATGATTTCATCGAAGGTTGTCCACATAGATGACGCATTTCCAATACCTTCGATTGAGCCCCTCTGATCTCTTTTTTTTTGCACATCTCCTGTCGTGGCCTACAATTCTCCAGACTTCATCTGTTTCCTTTCAGAATCTTGCAAAAATACTTGTCTGCCTCCTTGAACCCACTTTAATTTCAATCAATTGTCTTGGGCGCCGTGCATCTCGACAATTTTCTCGCTATTTTTCAACATTCATGACGCATTTCCAATACCTTTCCCCGCCGCTTCAGCCCCACTTTTTTTCAACGTTTCCCTGCTCAGTTTAAAACAATCGAAACGAGTTTTTTCCTGCGTCTGAAAATGGCTCTTCCCATTTTGTTGCATTTCTCTGCCTTCCTTCATCTACCCTTTATTTTCCAGGATTTCATCTACTCGTTTTCTTTTAATATCATCTCGTAATGAGCACATCAGAGAAGAAAGAGAAGTCCGAGATGGATGAGGAACCATCTATGCTCGTTTCGATCGGAGTTCTGGCGATTTTCGCTACGTGTCTGCCAAGTGAGTCAGTCAATGCCATTTACGGTTTTTCAGCGATAACTGATTTTTTTAAAAAGAACTTTGTCGATTTTTCTTACGACATCATTCGGAACAATTTCTCAAATTAAGCGATAACCGCCTACTTGTGCACTTCCTCTGCCTACATCACACATGCAGATACAATCGACAAACAGACGATCCCGGATTGTACTGAAAAGGTGTAAGTTAACTCGATCTGAACTATGAACTATAGCAATTTTATGTTGTTTTTTGTTCAGAAAACTCGTCCCGGTATCCTATTCAATCGCCTCTTGGTCACCTCAGAAGCAATTTTGGATGCTCGCTTTGATGATTCACTTCCCCGCCCGACTACTGATCCTGACAGTAAAATAACAAATCACTTATTCTCAAACTTCCCAAAGCCAATATTCAGATGATCCCTCGCAACTGGAAAGAACCCGTCTGGAGATGGGCTTTTTACGTTTCCATTTCCCTTGAGGTACTCGGAGTGACTGTTCTTTCGCTCTTTCATGACGCAGCGGACGACCCGACACAAGTACACTTGCACACAGGTATGATTGTGTTTTAAACAACTTTGGGATTCACTGACTAATTTCAGCGATTCATTTCGAAAGTCTGGCAATGTGGGGCGTTGCTTCGATCGCTGGCATGGCTATCGTGATCTATATGGATCGCACTTCTACTCACAAAGACTCTTTCGTAAGTATCCAAAATGGTGGAAACAAGTACAATCTTTTGAAGGCCTATCGCTCCTGGTTGATAAAAATTGCACTACTGGCTTCGTATTGTATTGCCGGTGTCATACTAGCGGTTTCTTACAAGATAGGAAAAAAACCTAAATGTAACCTAGCTGGTGAGACAACATATTTTAATTTTGAAAAAAGTGTTTAAATATTTCCGCATTCACAACCTTCGTTGTCTTCGAGTACATTGTCATTGGGCTCAATCCCACCTTCTGGTCTCTCGTAATTTATGATTTCTGCCGAGAGTACAAGCGATTTGAGGTATACTCGTGGCACTGCGCAAAACTTGATCCCTCATTTTCAGATTGTTCCCATCAAAAAGAGGAGTAGGAACGGCAACAAAGTCGCGCCTGAGCAGCTAGAGCCAATTCCATGCAATGATGTCGAGTCGTTTATGACAAAATTATGATGATTGTGAAAATATTTTTTAAAATTGCATTTTCACGTTGAATTAAATTATGATAAATATTTATAAAAAGTATGGCGCAGCAGCCTTTTTTCAACTGTAACAACAACGATTGATTATTATGTTCATTTAATGATTTCATTCAATGAGCTGGTTACTTATCAATATCGTACAGTGTATGTTTTATTTCATTCTCTTTTGGAGCAGTACTTTCCGATGCGATGTTAGCTTTCTTCTTTTTTGCTCTGCGCATTGAGACAATCTACAATACTTTTATTTCAGTTTCAAGATAACAAAAAATGGGCTAGTTCACCTGAAACCCTTCAAATTCTCGGCTGAACTCAATGAGAACGACTGTCCAGAAAGTCGCATTGAGAGTGATCAGGGTGTACTCACCAATGCAGAACATTGTGAATGCTACAATTGATCTATTTCATCACTTCTGAGGAACATCTCAATTTGATGGAGCCTATTCTTTGGGACAGGCAAACCGATACTCACCAACAACCGAACAATAGGCTTGCGAGAGCAGATACGAGAGAGATGTCGTACATGATCCAACAATGAACAAAACCATTAGCACGATTTTGAAGAGCCACCAGCGATAGATCTGTGTAAGAGAGGCGCATTGCAATGATCTGGAATATCAAAAAGTACTATGTTCTTAGAAACGTACCCTGGGATCTTGTAGAACGTTCATTGTTCCTCGCTGCATGTGCACCACTATCACCATCACTATGATAGTGGCCATCCACCACAGGCCGAAGCTCACGAAGTGAACGTCTGTATTGCATTTAGTGTAGAACTTATTCGACTTTTCGTGGTTTTTGCGTCTTCAGAACGTTTTGAGGAAGTATAAGTATAAAAAAATACTAACAAAAATCGCCCGCCGAAGCCATGTGAAATAGCGACAGTAACACTAAGGCGAGGATCTCTAGTGAGGTCCCGAAGTGGAATCCCCATCGCCAGCCGCGCTCGCGCCATTGCTGCGGGTACATCTGTAATTGGTTTTCCGGTAATGGAAATGGGCGAGTGATAGATCCATAGGCGATTCCAAACAGATCAACATCACCTTTGAACGCAACTCACCAACATCAGCAATGTTCTCGCAGGCAAGTGCACTATCAGCGCCAGCATCCACATCTGCTTCTGCGGTCTCCAAGTGGCGATCGAGTAGGAGACGGGCGCGATGATTCTTTAAATTGGGAAGATTTCGATAGCCATCAATGTTGCGCGAAAAAATGTCATAATTTTCTTACATCTTGACTCCGATGCATTGATCAATGACATATTGCGCGATCTTATCTTCGTGCGTGAAAAAAGCGGAAACTATGCATACGAAGATGGTGATTGCTGCAAATAAAAGCAAAAAGAAGTATAAAAAAGAACAAAGCTTACTTGGTAGGCAAGTAGCCAAGAAACCAAGAAATCGAGTAGGTAAAATGATGGATGACTCTTTACTGGAGGCATTATTGCTTGTGCTAGACATTGAAATGAAGCCGTCCAATTATGCTCAGAGGCGTTGGCAGGTCAATACTCCTTACTCGAATTCCTTTTTCCAAATGTGACTCATCCAATTAAGTGAGTCAAAACACCACGCTTTCCTGCCTTTCATTGTTTTACCACTTTCTAAAAGGCTATCCTCAGCGTTCCTTCCATTGGTGCGAAGAGGAGCTCTATTATTTCGTGTTCTACTCTGAGTTTCCACTTCACCTGAAATATCCCTAGTCGACTACCGTTTAACAGCAACAAGATAAGCGCACGAGCGGGTAGGTGAATCATTATTGCGAGCATCCAATGCGGCTTTAGAGAAGACCAGGAGGCGGTAGAGTGGGATACAGGACTAACTTTCTGAAGCCTTGCGATTTCCGTTTGGAAGACATTTCTTCAGTGAACGACATTGGTCCTCCATATCATCTTGAAAGAATTTCAGATTCATTCAGCTGAACAAGCGTTGCCACATTTGAATGTTTGACGTACGTTTGATTTGACCGAGATGCGCGCTTTTCATAAAGTACACAGTAGTCCCATTTTAGCACGCTTTCAATGCTTGGTTACGAGACCTCTTCAACTTTCAACTATGCATCATCCCATTCTCCCTTTCACAGGTGTTCAAACTTCGCTGAACGTGCCAAATCCAGGGGAGACAAGTTTCGATTCTCCTTCTTTGCCACAATCTCTCGCTTGTAATGATATTTTCCCAATAAAAAGTAAGCTGAATCGGAAGACGACTACTCGATAAACTCATGCAGGCACAACATCAATGTATGCCGACCTTGCTTCCCATTGCTATATAAGGTCTTCACCTCGATATGAGGTCAGTTATTCAATCAGTATGCGATTCCTTCTACCTACCGTAGTCCTTCTCGCTCTGGCATCTGGAGTAGCCGCCCAGTGCACCGGCAACGATCATCCCAGGTAAGTGAGTTGAATATACGGGTAATCGTCTCTTCATTTCGCACACTATCCTTGACCGGTGAGAGTGTGAAGAATGAAGAGAGGATTGCCCGTACTTTAATCTCTGACAAATAATATCCATAGAAATGTTGGTATTCACGTGATAAGCCTAAAGTTGGTAGACACTCCATCCTTTAGTATACCAATAATCAACCCACTTATTCAGTTGCCTATCCTGGAAGAACAAAGGGTTTTGCACGAATACAGCGCAGCCCATATAACAGAGGAAGAAGTATTGCGGAGTGAGGTGATGCCAATATTCAACAATAGACATTATGTACATAATTGTAAGCTAAGCTAATGCATTTGTAGCTGTGGCTTCTGCAACCTTGACGGCACGCAGACAGCCGCCGGAGGAGGATCAACTCTGAATGATTGCGTGGACGCGAATGCGAAGTGACATATTTTGATTTTAAATCTTTTTCTCAGAATAAAATAAACATAAATTCAGCTGCGCCTCATGGGTCACCTCGAAGAACTTCTGCGCTCGTTCGGACTACGCGAATTCGATGAAGCTTCTGGTTTGAATCTTTTCCATTACCATAGTTATTACGTTCTCCCCATTTTTATCAACTTTTCACGACAATTATGAAATAATTTCTCCCTCATTACATTTTAAATATGAGGCGGTTTGCGTTAGGATCAACAAGGTGTTGGAACAGGTAAAAAGATCGAAAGTGCCCAAAAGTTGGGCCTAGGGGTTATTTTCGATGCTGAAAACCCTGGTAGGGTCGATTTCGCAATATGTCCCCTTTTCGCTCCAGGGGGGTACCCCCTCATTTCGCCCTATAACTAGTTTTTCGCTGGTTTTTCTTTAAAAATAGGTCAAAATGGCCAAAATTTTAACATCCCCGACCAGAATTTCGTGCTCTATCTCGTGGTGCTCTTGAAATCTGTCCATCATTTTTCGTTCACGAGATATAAGCCTTTTTTGATCCGAGACTTAGCACGAGCGGACCCGTTCACAGTTGAGAGAGGAGATTCTCCTGATAATTTTGGTATATTGGGTTGGTATGTTGACCTTTGTCAAAGTTCTTTAATATCGATTTTTCTAAAATGTCAAATTCTTCTGAATACCCCCATATTGGTGCTCATTTTGAAGAGCTCGTTGAGTTGATAATTTTTTGTGAAGATATCATATCATTTAAACCTCCCTGTAAGAAGTTACAAGCGCGGAAAGATGCTTATCCGCTGCCACTCATGTAAAGTCGACTTTGGAATGTTGTAACTTCTTACAGGGAGGTTTAAATGATATGTTATCTTCACAAAAAATTATCAACTCATCGAGCTCTTCAAAATGAGCACCAATATAGGGGTATTCAGAGGAATTTATTTTTTGACATTTTAGAAAAATCGATATTAAATAACTTTGACAAAGGTCAACATACCAACCCAATATACCAAAATTATCAGGAGAATCTCCTCTCTCAACTGTGAACGGGTCCGCTCGTGCTAAGTCTCGGATCAAAAAAGGCTTATATCTCGTGAACGAAAAATGATGGACAGATTTCAAGAGCACCACGCGATAGAGCACGAAATTCTGGTCGGGGATGTTAAAATTTTGGCCATTTTGACCTATTTTTAAAGAAAAACCAGCGAAAAACTAGTTATAGGGCGAAATGAGGGGGTACCCCCCTGGAGCGAAAAGGGGACATATTGCGAAATCGACCCTACCAGGGTTTTCAGCATCGAAAATAACCCCTAGGCCCAACTTTTGGGCACTTTCGATCTTTTTACCTGTTCCAAACCCCCGTTGAGGCTTGTTGATCCTAACGCAAACGGCCTCATATATTTTTCAGTACTGTTGCAAGACGTGCCGTCCGATCATTTTCGCTCCCCCTACCACGGTGACGCCGACGACAGGAGCAGCTGCTGCGAGCACCCCCGCCCCCACCCCCACTCCAACACCCGCACCCTCCGCGGGACCCGGATAAGATGTGTGCTATGGCATTGTATGGATTCGAACAGAATAAACTACGTTCTGCTTAACATATATTTTAGTGATATTTTGAATTAATCATTCCGCATTAGAGAAGATAAAGGAAGAGGGAAGAGTGAGGGGAGAGGGATCATTCCTTGCAGAAGAGTGAGGGGAGCTCGGTCTCTCTTCCTCAAGAATGAGAGGGGGATTAACTCTTGAGGAAGAGTGAGAACACTTCCTCAAGAGTAGAATGAGAATCGTTCTTGGAAGACGCGGACTTTGATTTTTTACATGCACAACTGATTGTACTCTATGGCAAGGGTACTATGGTTAGTATGCTTAAAGGAGGAGTAACATGAATATTTTGGTTACTAATCTGTTAACGACACATTGTATTAATCTATAACCATATGAGCTTTCCGAAACTCTCGTGTTTCTACGACATCAATGAACCGAGTTATAGCGAGTTGGCCTAGTGCCAGAATCCCCCTGAGTCCAGGAAATGGCGGGGATTTTGAACTGAAGGTTTGACTGGGAAGAGAGTGCGCCTTGATCTACCATTGTCTACCGTAGTCTCTTCCCATCGATCGCACTCCTCCCAATCACAAACAAGGGACGGGAGAAGGGAATAGGTACTTTGGCAAAGAGCCAACGGCTAACTACTGTACTTGCAAGTCCCGGGATTTCGTTGTGGGAGTTTCTGACATTCATTCCTGTTACTCCTCCTTTAACGCTAGCTTAGTCATAAAGTTTTTTGCATGACCATCATGCTCACGAGGGTTCGCAAGCACCTGCTGAGAAGTCAAATTGATTTATTTTGACTGTGTGATACTTGTAAACCTTGCAAAACATCATTTTCACACATGAGATATCTCAAATAGGCGTAAAACGAACGTGTAGGTCTGTAAAAAAATCAGTTCATCTTGCATAGCTGCTAAATTCAGTCTAACAATATGTATCTAAGTGCTTCTTGATCATCTTTTAGCAAGATCTAGCCATATTGACAAGAAACCATAATGAAAACCATCGGAAACGAGCGATTTATCGAATCTACTCTTCCTCAAGAGTTACCGCACCCTCTCACTCTTCCTCTCCCTCTCATTCCTCGCTGCGCGGAGAGGAAGACCCTTCCGTCCACTCTTCTTTTATCCACTCTTTTCCGCATGGATTATTTGAGAAATATGCATTAACGTATTTTAAAAAAACTATATCTAAGCGATATCTTCGCTCCTACCACAACGCCTTCTACAGCGCCAGCGAGCACCAAAGCCCCGACCCCGACTCCGACACCTGCAGCCGCCGGACCCGGATAAGCTGTGACATTGAGAATAGTCGTGAATAAAGAATACAGTATCTTGTGAACGTTTTTTTAATAACATACGCTATGAAAATTTAGTTAGCGAATATCCGCACTTAAACGAGCTACCAGATTCCAAATATATTCCGAAAAAAATGCTCCGAATCTCACTCTCAGGTAAGCGGCACAGCGGAGCTAATCGCGTGAAAAACTGAGTATTTTGAAATATTTACGATTTTTACCCTTCCTTTCCTCAATCAATGATTGAAAAATTTAGGAAGGAGGAAAGAGAACTTTATTCAAATTAATTCACGCATGGCTGAATCGGAGCAACTGTTCCTGGCGCTACTTTGTTGTTCCGTTTTCTCGTCTTTTCAATAGGCACGATCTGTAATAATAAATGTAAAGTAATCGCATTATTCATGATACTTTTTGATGGTCAATTCTATCAGAATGCATGAAAGATTTTCACCATTCATAATATCGTACCTGAAACCGTTTGAAGTCTCTGCAGAAATCTGCAACAACGAGCGACCAGAATGCTGCATTGAGCGCGAAAGAGAACTTTATTCAAATTAATCCACGCATGGCTGAATCGGAGCAACTGTTCCTGGCGCTACTTTGTTGTTCCGTTTTCTCGTCTTTTCAATAGGCACGATCTGTAATAATAAATGTGAAGTAATCGCATTATTCATGATACTTTTTGATGGTCAATTCTATCAGAATGCATGAAAGATTTTCACCATTCATAATATCGTACCTGAAACCGTTTGAAGTCTCTGCAGAAATCTGCAACAACGAGCGACCAGAATGCTGCATTGAGCGCGATTGTGACATATTCGGCGATGCAAAAGATAGTGTAGGCTGAATTCGATATTATTTGTTTGAAAAAATATTAAAAATATCTTTTTCTAACCTGCGACTGAACAGTAGATTGGGGTAAGCGTGTGAGTGATTGCGATAGTGAATCCACCAAGAAAAAATAATGTAAAAATGACAATTTTAGCCACCCAAGAGCGGTAGACCTGCAAGATGATGTGGAATCTCAAGAAAGGCCTATGCTACATCTCACAATCGGCTCTTTATCTTCCATTGCTCGCTCCATATTAATTACGATGACCATGCCAGCAATAGAAGCCATTCCCCAAAAACCGAGGCAGGTGAAATGAATGGCTGCAATTTCAATCGATACTTTTTCGGGAGTTTCAAGGCGTACATTGATGAGCCTTGGAATAGTCATGGAAGAGGGAAAGCGTAACCAGGCAGAGAATCTCAACGCAAATGGCTACGTAAAAAGACAATCTCCAGACGGTCGACTTCCAATTGCGAGGCACCATCTGAATACGATTGATGTAAACGACACTAATTTACGTAAATTATAAAAAATCATGTTCGTTGGACTAATGCACACATAATACACTAGAACACAACAGGCCTGGTGAAATACCTTAGAATAAATTATAACTGACAATCAGAATAAGCGCCCGAGCGGGGAAGTGAATCATTATTGCGAGCATCCAAAGCTCCTTCTGCGGATGCCATGAGGCTATTGAGTAGGATACAGGAGCGAGAAAGCTGGAAATCTAACTTATAAAGTTAAAAAACAATGAGAAGCATGCATACATCTTGACGTCAGGACACTTTGGAAGCGGCGTTTTCGAAATGGTGTCCGCATGTGTGATATATGCGGAAAACGTGCACGCGTACACAGTCAGCGCTCAAAATATTTGTCTGTGCATGATAAGGAATATAGAAAATTACTTACTCGGAAGACACGTCGCGAAAATCGCCAGAACCTTGAGCGATAAGAGCATGGATGGGTCTTCTGGTTTCTCATCTTCACATTTTTGATCTGCCTGTTTTTCCTTATCCTGCTGCAGGTCTGTTTCACAGATCATGTTGAGCGATTGACCTCGACTAAACAACAATAATAATGATATATTGGCTCCACTATGACTGATGAACGGAATAATGACGAGGAACAACGGAGGAGGGGGGGGGAGCTCGTCACTCGCGAACGGTTGCGAGAGTGATGCTATGTGGTGGTAGGAAGTGGGGGTATTGTGGCTTTCGGGAAGAACAATAAAGCAAATTTTTATGTTCAAACTGTTCAGAGAGAAGAAAGGGTTCGATGATTGGATAGGCAAATGTATCATAGATGAAATCATATCGAAGCTCGAATATTAGATGCGGTAACGTCATTCGTCCGTTCTAATGCTGAAAATAAAAATAATAATAAAAAGCAATCGGCATATTTGACTCAGATTTTCTTTTTTTTGCTTCACTTTGTTGCTTTTTTCGTTGAGACTTGAATGGGCGATAATAGCATAATGCAGTTTATTCTAATCCACTGCTCTCGCGACGAGAGACTGTGAAGAATGAGGAGACATTCATTTTCCATTGGAAAATCATTTTCCAATAAGAGATCTCCATTCATAGGCGATGTATAATTTAGTCGGCCTAAAGATAATTCCCCTGATTTTGAAACGTTAAGGCATGTGAATGTTAAACCGTTAAAAATATTTAATCCGAGTGAGTAAATTCAATGATGGTGAATCACAATTTTTTTGAGCCAACGTTTTGCCTTTCTCCTTGATTTTGAAATAAATTGGCATCATTCAGCTGAGCAATCATTGCCGCTTCAACCTATGAACGTTTGGCCACAACAGATATGCGCATTTTGCCACGAGATGATCTGGAAACATCAGGGCAATAATCAAATACATTTTTAGCACACCATGAATCCAAATATTTCAATGGTCCGGATCCTCCAATTACGGCATTTTGAATGATAGATCTTGACTAGTTTCGTTTGACGACAACATCCGTCAACGAAATAAATGATATCAAGACTTGTTACGTACCTGTATTGATAAACGATAACTCTGTCCACAGCCAACACGACTGCTGGTTCAGAATACGCGTTCCGGTTGACGGAGAATATAGTACTTGGTGGTCCCTTCAATGCGTCATGTAATAAGTACAATTAATCGGAGTACATAAAATAATCAATAATTTCGCATCTCTATTTATCTTCGTGAATGAAATTCACCACCATTCAGCTGATCAAACATCGACACTTCGAGTTCTGATCATTCATCTGCGATTTTTTGCAAATAGATGGTGCGGAAAGATCCGGACACAAAGCGGCCACATCGTAGCACGTTTTGAATTGAAAACACGTACACTTTTTGAAACTCGACTTCGTATGATAGTTTTTAGATCTTGTTCTTCTTCAACGTTGATTCGAAAACTGCAATAGCCAACGTGGAAGTAATTCACTAGTTACTGATGCTGTGGAAAAAGTCAAAGAGGAAAGCACAGATTTGAATTCCCGCAATTTTATATCTCAGCTCCCAGTATAGGTAGCAACTTGAAATTTGAATTCCGGCGTGGAAATTTTAAAAACACCCCAGAATCCAAATTTCAAGTGCCTAGCACCACTGGGAGCTGAGTTATAAAATTGCGGGAATTCAAATTTGCGCTTTCCTCTTTGACTTTTTCCACAGCATGAATCTGTGAATTTTCAAGTTGCAGAATCTTCCATTTGTCAGCTTCACAGCTGCGCAAACTTTGCCTTCGAACGTCCGGGATCTTTCATTGAAGAGTGGTGCCTATTCTCCTGCTTTGCCACTGTCTCTCACTTGCTGCGATCTTTCCGCAATCAACGAACGTTCCGAATAGGGAGGCGAAAAGTGAGAAAGAGAGGATATGAATTGTAACTGATCTTGCCTCCCATCCCTATAAAACCTGCTCAATTCGCGATGGATTCAGTTCACCACTCAGTATGCAATTCCTCCCAACTACCGTAGTCCTGCTAGCTCTCGCTGCCGGCGTGGCATCTCAGTGCACAGGCAACGACCATCCCAGGTATGTGACTCAATACGGTCTCAGAATTCAGATAGCATGATAATAGCGGCTAACATGATTCGTGTAAAATTAAGAACAATGTTACTGTGAAGATCAAAGATCGAAGATCAAGTCCTCTAAATTCAGTTGCTCCTCCTGGAAGGCCAACGGCTATTGTACAAACACTGCGCAGTCCATGGACATGAGGAAGAAGTACTGTGGAGTGAGGTGAGTCATTTAGAAATAATTCTATTATCACAAACGGATTCATTTTTCTCCAAATGCTCAACGAATTGCGAATACAAGTCAAGTTAATTATTAATGCAATAATTTCACAGCTGCGGCTATTGCAATACGGACGGCTCGCAGACAGCGGCTGGAGGTGGATCGACTCTCACTGATTGTGTGGATGCTAATGCAAAGTGAGCCTTCGAGTTTCAAAATCACTTTTTCTCCGTTCACTTAAAAACATACAATCATGAAGCATGCAATCGTCGATAGTAATTTAAAAAATGAATGGCGAAGCTAAAATTTTAGTTGCGCCTCGTGGGTCGCATCGAACAACTTCTGCGCTCGTACCGATTACTCCAATTCGATGAAGCTCCTGGTGAGATGTTAATAATTACGCTTTCCTTTCTTACCGTAAGAAGCACGAAAAAGGGACACGCCTTTTTGAAAAAAAAAAGAAAAACTGACAATTTTCTACAGAGCTGCTGATTGTTCAATATTTCCACTCGATTTTGATAGGCAGCATTTATTTATTTAATTTTCATTTAAGTACTGCTGCAAGACGTGCCGTCCGGTCGTTTTCGCCACCACAACGACCACGACCGCCGCAGTTACCACCGAGTCAACGACTCCGACCCCGGCTCCTCCCGGATAATCTTGCACAGTTATGTATTATTGATTACATCAGAATAAAGAGTCAAAAATGCATAAAATCATTGTAATGCTTATATTCGCGGCATGAATGAACAATGGACCCCACGACACCGAGTTGACCACCCCGACTCCCGCTCCTCCAGGATAATCGTTGTGCGAAGCTCATGTATAGCTCGAATAATAAACCTGTGAATAAAATTGCATTAGTTACAGAAAAATCAACATTATATAAGAATCAATACCGATGCGAAAAACGTTCATGGCGATTTTTTACGATATCATCACATCCTGACAATAATTCAATTCAATTCAATTCAATTCAATTATTTATCACGTCAGGCAATATTGCTCAGGTGAGGATGGTCTGAAAATCTTCATATGCAGCAGACCACCAATGGGACCCGATCGCTCTCCTTAGATCATCACGCCATCGAGTCATTGGATGGCCCTGTGGTCGTTTGCGGTTGTAGGGCGTCCATATGGTGGTAGCACGTGTCCAGTTATTCGTTGGCATTCCGCGTATCTTCCATGCCCACTTTGCTTTGCATTTGAGGGCCTCCTCATTCCAGTCACGAACTCCGGTGATTTCGCGCAATTTCTCGTTTCGTATTCTATCCTTGAGGGTCACACCGACCATCCGCCGCTCCATTTTCCGCAGTGTAACATTCAGTCGTTCTTTGTCACTTGCACGTAGCGACCACGTCTCGCACCCATAGAGTACAGTAGCCTTGATACAGCAGTTAAAGAGGCGTCGCTTGAGTATCCGAGAGGCGAGTAGATGAGATAGCTTGTTCCAGGCAGCCCAACCCAAACGTATGCGATGTTCCAGTTCATGAGAAGGATCGAGGGGAAGAGATATCTTTCCGCCATACACCGCCGACAATAAAAACTCTCTTTTTCTGAACAGTCTAGGTTTTTGTTCTGGTGACGCTTTCTGATGTAGTGAAGAATTTCCTTTATCGACTCCTACTAGCATTTTTTCTACTGATCAGATACCTTCGTAATATTGCACAACCGGCTTAATTATTCATACAGTTTCGATACATGCAACTAATATCATGATTTTTCATGTATATTAGAAGTTATAGCACAATGCGCACAAAAGTTGTTTGAAGTTGTAGCACAATGTGCATAAAAAATATTTTTTTAGGATTATCCGATGTATGACGCCGTTTCCTAGCCCTTGCCTTATCGCTTAGAATTTTCTGTATAATCTAACAAACCGAGCAACGATTTCGAATCGAGCCTCCACATGAATCCGAAATAATGATGCACATCACCATTCGCTACACTGTATCATGATGATCTCATTAATCATACTGATTTTAACTGGTCAAAATTCACACAAATGTCGCTCAGAATGATTCAGCAATGATATCTGCAGGAAAATAAGCCTCGCCTCACCTTAATCTCTCGATCCACGAAGCCAAGATGCACAGAATGATAAGAGAAGCGATGGGGGTACATAAAAGTTTCGGGGTAGGAAATCGTCACTCACTGAAGTGAGGGTTGATCAAGCGGCACCCATCATGATCAAGGTCATCAAGATAGTGTTCGGGGTAAGACATTTTTAATCATTTGTTATTTTCGAAGATCCTCAAACTTCCTTCACGGCCGATGCCAATACAAATGTAATCATATATTTTCCAAAGCAGAATTCGTTTACAATTTAAACGTATGGGATTCCATTTGAAAATGTTTCCAGATACTGGCCCTGGTGGCTATTCTGGGCACGCTGGGTATGAGCATAGCTTCACTGATCACAGTGCTCAACATCCAGGATACGCTAAATGCTCAGTTCAGTGAGTTGCCTTTCCCTATTAAAATTTCGTATTTCTCAAAAACGTTTGTGAAAAATACACGAATTAGCATACGACTTGGACTTTGACACTTTTCCCATTCCTTTCCTTCTCGTATCACCGATTCTTTCTCTCATGGATTAGGATTACAACACACCTCGTATCTGGATTAGGTGACTGATGACTCTCACTTTTCACACTATCCCGCACTATCACACTGGTCAGATAGCAATGATTGTGAAGAGAGGCATTGCTTCAAGATTTGTTGACGAATGATTCATTCTGATGCTGAGATGGTGATAAGTCGTAAATCATTCTTGCTTCAATCATTTTCTCGTGATGTTTCGTCCTTATCTGGATAAAATCCTAGTACACATGAAAAATAGAGTTCGAAATACGGAAGGGAAATGAAGAGACGATTATAAATCGATTAAACTGAAAAGCATTAAATACAACTGACGAGGTCCACCCTTCGTGAGGCGGTTGGGTGCCTACGACCCAATAGACCGAAACATCCAACCGCTTACATCTAGGAAGTCGTCCATTTAACCTATATAGCAGCTACCATATACTCTCCATATCCAAGATTTATTATAATAAGACACGAATGCATCTTCAGGCACCGCAGCTCCAGTTGTTACTACTCCTGGCGCTGCTGCACCCATCACAACTACTGTGAGAATCGAAGCCGTAGCAAAACCAAACGACGGACAAGGTAGGAACGGAACGTTAAAAGTACGGTATTTTTTATTCTTTGTGTCGCGTTGTGACACTTTTGGCGACTCTCCTTCTCGCCTTTCATTTCATTTTCGGCGCGATTATTCCTCGATTATTTATTTCATTTTGTATTTCACTGATTACCAATTGTTCGCTCCACGCGTTTACCATGTCCCCGCAACGTTTGAAGCCTAACTCTAGCCACCGCGCACGTTTTTTCATGTTTGGGCTATGCAGTTCACCTTTTACCTTCTCTTCTGGCCTTATTTACCCTATATTTCAGGTGGTTTACGTCAGTGGTGGAGCTGCATCCAAGCATTCCAAGATCAGAGTCGTCCGCAAGAACATCCGTGATCAAACGGACGGGCAAAGAGCCGTACTATGCGTCGCGCTCTCACCAAGCTCGAGGCTTCCATCAAGGTGCGTTCTTCTTAATTTAACGACCACATTCGCTGTTATAATTCAATAAATATGCGTAAAATATAGAGCACGTTCTCTCAGTATTGCTGGAGCAAACTATGCCCCACTTTCGCTTTGAAAAGGGTGGCATATCGCAATATCCTGCTTGATTCTAGCTTGAAATGCGTGCTATTTTCTTATTTTGCTTAAATTGCTATCCAAATCTGTTCATATTCACTGAAAAATGTCACTATTGCTGTGTCAGCCACGTTGTTTTAAACTGTCATTATCAAACTAAAGATTGACACCGTCATTTCAGGCAAAGAAGTGTCTGCCCACGGACATCAGATACAAGAAGACCCGTGCTATGCGTCGCGCTCACCAAGCACGAGGCCTCCATCAAGTCGGCCAAGCAGCAAGGCAACGTGAATTTGATCAGGTACATCCTTGTTTCGTTCACGTTTTCATCAGGTGAACAGGGTTGGCTTGTGGTTAAATATTCAGGCAACTGGCCCGTCGTGGGGCCCGCAAGGATCGTTATGGAGCAAGGGACGATAATTAAGTGAGCTTGTCGAATTCAGCCCTAGTTTCCTTTTTTTGTTTTTTTTCTGACTGATTTGATTAGATCATCGATTGTTTGTCGACACATTGAGTGTTTTTATTCCAGAAGGTCAGATGAAATTGCGATAATAATAATATATTGGAATAGGCAGGTACAAGCAGACGTCCGAAGGGGCGGCCGCCACGGCCGAGACGGTCAAGTCAAGAGCTTCGAGAGCAAGCTCGGCATCGCCTACACTTCGGTGAGTGTAGCCATATTGGAAAATGAGGCGTGTGGTGTGCACGAAACACCACTTTTTTTTTTGGTTTTCATTTCGAGCTTGTTGTCTGGTGTTTCGCAAGGGTGATAAGACTGAGAGATGTTTGCGAAATGGTGCGTGATCGGTTATGGTATCACTATATTTATTTATTGAGTGTTCATTTTTCAGGCTAAGATGACTGCGTCGACGTCGATCGATGCGGGCGACTCGATGAGCGGCTCGTGGTCCCTCCGCCGCCTCCAATTCGGCCAATATGGCGCTCACCCTGCCCCCCCCCCCTCCATTTTGAGCTACCGTACCCCACCTTCTATTGTATAGTCACCTGCTTTTAGTAGTTTCCGGAAATTGATTGAAATAGTTCTAGCTAGCCTGTCCGTGTCACCCCTCGTGAGTTGTAAAAAAATACCCTGATCCCACAATATTTATTGATTTCCACTTTACTTTTGTCTTAATTTTATCTGTCCACAGTAAACATCTCAAAACTGAACTGTACCACTTTCGCAATGGGATAAATGTATGAATGAATGCTATTGTTGGAAAGCAGGAATGAACATCGTGATCTGCTAAATTCTTGATCAATTCATCTTCCATTGTTGAATTACAAGCAACTAGTTACTAGTAATGTATCTTTATTAAAATTAGCAGTATGAGGGCAATTTATATATATTTACAATATGAGTGATTGGAAAGTCAATAATAACAACAACAATTCATGCGAAGAGGGGGAAGTGGAGAAGGAAGGAGAGAGAGAGAAATGCCCTCATCGACGACCCTCATCGACGATGATGATGACGATGAAGTCTTAGATCTAGAAGAAATGAGTGAAATGTCTGTCGAGTTTTGATAAGAAAAATACTCGCTTGTATTAGACATTGTTCCTTTGTTTATTTAATTGGCAATAAATAGTTAAATGTGCCTCCTTACTACCGATTCTATACTCAAATCAGAGATAGACACATATTAGTAAAACATGAAGTAGCAGAAGTAACCGGTAAAAAGGATACCATTATTCCAAAATAGATTAAAATTTAACTATTTAAGTTCATACTCACATGTCTTATCGTCGTCGTTACTCCTTTCTAGCTTGTCCGCTTCCTTGTTGAACAAATTCTTCCAAACAACTGATTTGATAAAGATCAGTGTGGGAAGAAGCTTCGTCTCGCGTTTATATCTGCAAAATTGAAAATGAGCGATTCCAAAATGAGAAAAGGCGCAAATTTGATTAAACAGTGTTTATACACAATCTAAAATGCCCTGATCCGTGAGATTTGTATAGCAACTTAAGTGAAATAAGCCAACGCACGTATTTCAAGCGAGAATATTGCAATATGTCACCTTTTCAAAGCGAAAGTGGGGTATAATTTGTCCCAACAATACCGCGATTTACTGAATTATAGCTGCGATTCTGGTCGTTAAATTAAGAAGAACGCACCCGTGATGGCTAGCTGCTTGGCCGACTTGATGGAGGCCTCGTGCTTGGTGAGCGCGACGCATAGCACGGGTCTTCTTGTATCTGATGTCCGTGGGCAGGCACTTCTTTGCCTGAAATGACGGTGTCAATCTTTAGTTTGATAATGACAGTTTAAAACAACGTGGCTGACACAGCAATAGTGACATTTTTCAGTGAATATGAACAGATTTGGATAGCAATTTAAGCAAAATAAGAAAATAGCACGCATTTCAAGCTAGAATCAAGCAGGATATTGCGATATGCCACCCTTTTCAAAGCGAAAGTGGGGCATAGTTTGCTCCAGCAATACTGAGAGAACGTGCTCTATATTTTACGCATATTTATTGAATTATAACAGCGAATGTGGTCGTTAAATTAAGAAGAACGCACCTTGATGGAAGCCTCGAGCTTGGTGAGAGCGCGACGCATAGTACGGCTCTTTGCTCGTCCGTTTGATCACGGATGTTCTTGCGGACGACTCTGATCTTGGAAAGCTTGGATGCAGCTCCACCACTGACGTAAACCACCTGAAATATAGGGTAAATAAGGCCAGAAGAGAAGGTAAAAGGTGATCTGCATAACCCAAACATGAAAAAATGTGCGCGGTGGCTAGAGTTAGGCTTCAAACGTTGCGGGGACATGGTAAACGCGTGGAGCGAACAATTGGTAATCAGTGAAATACAAAATGAAATAAATAATCGAGGAATAATCGCGCCGAAAATGAAATGAAAGGCGAGAAGGAGAGTCGCCAAAAGTGTCACAACGCGACACAAAGAATAAAAAATACCGTACTTTTAACGTTCCGTTCCTACCTTGTCCGTCGTTTGGTTTTGCTACGGCTTCGATTCTCACAGTACCACAATTCCCGTTGTCGCCGTCAAGACCACCACGGTTCCCGTGGTCAAACCGCCCCTGCACACAACCACCGAAGATTCGGGCGAACCCGTGGACCCGGTTGATCCGGTAAAAACGACGACTACTGAAGCACCGGATGACCCCGTTGATCCTGTTGACCCTGTGAAGACAACCACAACAGAAGATCCGGTCGACCCGGTTGATCCGGTTAAAACCACGACTACCGAAACTCCAGATGGTCCAGTTGATCCTGTTGACACTGTGAAGACAACCACAACAGAAGATCCGGTCGACCCGGTTGATCCGATTAAAACGACGACTACCGAAACTCCAGATGGGCCAGTGGACCCTGTTGACCCCGGAAAGACTACGACTACCGAAGAACCAGAAGAACCCCCTAAGACGACACTTAGCGAGGACACCATCCCCGTGCCTGAGCCGATCGCTGAGGACGATCCGCGCTATGGAGCCTACTCGGGCATGTCCCAGCTGCTGTCGTGAGTTGTTACTCTGATTTGATTGGCTTATCTCTCTCTCACGACGTGTTGTGTGGCGTGCATGTGCCTTCAGAAACGAGGTCATGTATTTTTTGTGAAATTAATCGTACCTTGGTCATCGAAAGTAAAGAGGAACTTTTACAGGACTTGGATGAACCGCACAGTCAATCCGTGCGAGGACTTCTACGAGTACACTTGCGGAGCAGGATCGAAAGGACAGGTGCGTTTCAATGTTTCCGCATAAATAAAAGTTGAATCTAGGTTCAAATCCACACCGTTGAAAGTGTTTTGAAAAATACGTTATGCAATTAACCTGCACATCTTCAGGGCATGTCCTTCGACATCTCTGACGATGCTATCGCTGACTTGTTGGTGGAACAGCTCCGCAAGCCTGCTAACGACTTCAAGAACGATGTAAGCATATTTCATTTATGCTTGTTGCTAGAAAATTCAAACCAAAACCGTTCCGTCGGCAAACACATTGAATACCTTTCACACATTGCAGCCGCTTCCCGTCCAACAGCTGAAGTGGTTCTACGACTCGTGCATGTCTGCAGACTACTCGGTAAGGATCCGAAAAGCGTGCTTCTCACAATTTTAGCAATTTTCAGTACGATGATCTCTATGCGCGATCAAAGCGCATATTCGATGATTTGAGAGCCGCAAACCCCGGATTTGGATTCCCCGCCGTGTTTCCCATTGAGACACAAACAGCTACTGCCGAGCAGTTGGCTGCCTTTCTCGGTGAGCTTTTCTTTGTCCGCATGTAAAAGCAGCTACGAACAAAACGCTTGCAATTGCTACTGTTGAAACATCACCTCACCTAGGTTCCTCCGTCGCCAGTCTCGGCCTAACTTCCCTCGTAGACATCGGCATCGACACGGACTGGAAGGACCCGCACAATCCCAAGGTACATACTTCCTTAACGTTTCCAACTTTGGACCAGAAACTGTACCGCATCAGTTTTCTCCTAAAACGATAAGGTATATTAGTTCCTATTCTGCTCAATTATGTCGTACTATCTAATTACACAAAAAAGGTTGTCTGCACTGGATTTGCATATTCTATCACTAATAAATATGATAGGGCGGGCACGCACTTCTCGTCGATCAGCCGGCGCCCATCTACATAGCCACATACTATACCAAGATGTACGACAAGGAAAGGTGCGTGAACAGTTCTGAATCAGGGTAATTGTGTCTGCTCTCGGCCCAAAGAAGTGTGAATTCATTGAGCATATTTCGACAAGCATTAGCCGGGTGAATAACAAGAGCAACAAATGCACTATTCCAGCGTGATCGACGACATCCTCTACACCATCAACTCCGCAGCGGCTCTTCTAGGTCAACCGAACCCCGAACAAACTCAAGCACGCAAAGATGCCGAAGTTTGTTTTTCCTTGTTCGATATCTAATTATTGCCAAGCCAACCGATATGTGTATTGCATCATAATTTTTCTACATCAATCAATGCTTGTGAACACGATAATATCCATCATTCGTAGAATGGCGGGACGGTCAATCAAGCATTCCACCAAGGGTCGGCAAATTGATAGTGACCTCTGGGGTATGTTGTCCGTCTAACATCTGGCCTTTCCAGTGGATGCCACCTAGCGTTGTCTTACGGCTGTGAAATCGCTTGACGTGGATCCACCTTTACCTTTACCATTTCGTAGGATATGGCGGCGCTTGACTACGATCTGGCCACCCGCTACGCAACCGACGACACGACCCGGAGACAGTACGCGAGAAGCTACAACCCGTACACCGTCGACGGGCTGCAGAAGATGGCGCCGTTCCTTGATTGGAAGACGTTCTTTAACAAGGTGATTAATTAGGTCAAGAATGCTGATGCTGTTCTACTTACATTAAGTCTATACTTAATTAAGGTGTCCCATGAATATCTCGCTTGCTGAGTTCTCCAGGTGAGATGATGGGTTGCTGTTACTCGATAACCTTTTCGAAATTCCCAAGTCACCATTTTTAGTTTGAACTGAGTCACGTTCAATTGGCTGTGTGCCAAGTCACCCTGAAAAGCAGGCAACGAGCGAGAGAGCATCCGGAATGAGGAGAGCGACCCTCTCATTCCTCACTTTGCATAATCTCTCGTGCGGTTCGTGGGGCGCCTTTTTTAAAGAAGGAGAGGCACCAATCGCGCCGACATGCAAAGTGAGGCGGAGCGCTCTCCTCATTTTGCATGCTCTCTAGCTCGTTGCCTGCGCTTAAGGGTGACTTGGCAATCAGCCAATCGAGTATAACTCGGTTTAGACGAAAAGTGAAAACATGGGAGTTTCGAAATGGTTATGGGTTGCTCATGCCACACCGTCTGACATCGAGAACTCAGCTATCCAGATATTCGTGCCACCCCTTCTTTAAGTACATACATTCAATGGTATAATGGCTACAAGTTGAAGTTGATCCGTACAGGCCCTCACGCCAATCTCGAAGACAGTCGATGAGTCCTTCCGATCCATTGCAATGGAAGTGGACAAGCTAGCGCTGCTCTCGGCCGAAATCGCCTCTGGCAAGGTCGACGCGCGTACCGTCAACAACTACGTATACGTTAGAGCGCTCAATGAAAACTACTTGCCTGAGCCGAACATGGTTAGGATATTCTCTCTCGTTAAATATTTATGTCGTTTGCCCCAAATCATCACGGTTGATTCAGATCACCGCACACCTCAAGCAGTACCGTCGTCAGAAACGTCCCATCAACAGAAAAATCATTCGCCGAGAGCCGAGCGTGGATCCCCTGGAGATTGCGATCAAGAAGGATTTCAGCAATCAAGAGGCAAATTGCGCATCGTCCACTACCGACAAGCTGACTTGGGCGAACACTCGACTCTATGTGGACGCGAACTATCCCACGGACGATTCGAAGCAGGCTATCCGAGATGAGGTGAGCAGTTTTCTTTATGAACTGAACGATATTGGGTCACGAGTGCAGAATAGATCTATCAAAACATTTATTGCAGACGAATTCGATAATTCGCTCCATCCTGGTTGCGTTCCGCGCCCAGATTGACCTTCTTGACTGGATGAGCCCAGCCTCCAAGAAGGGCGCATATCAGAAGATTGACAATCTCGTCGTTAACATCGCCTTCCCTGACTGGGTCCTCGATAATTCAAAACTTACTGACTACTACAAGGTTAGATCGATCTTGGGTTGGACATTTCGGTATCCTATAAGTCTAGCGGTAACTCCCTCTAATTACTGAATTCAAATCCACTTAAATTTGATTCATGAAAAACTATTCTAAAGAATCATCGCCGCGAGGACAGCAAATACATCTGCAGAACCTCGACACGAAGCAGAACGAAGAGTATCTTGATCAGTTCGATAAGCTGCAAGCCTTCGGCCTGTACGAAGCATTCGCACCTCTGGTCAACGGGGCACCAGCCGATCGTGCTGACTTCTCCGGACCGGCTGCGATCACCAACGCCTGGTACCAGGTATGAGAATTAATTGTCAATGATATTCTGAAACTCGTCATTCCTTGTCATTTCGTAAGAGTAACAAATTAAGGATCTAGATAAAAACGAGAGCATGCGAATTGTGGCTAGCCTGTATATCTCACACCAAGATTTCGAATTTCAGCCCGAAGTAAACTCTATTACGTTCCCGGGAGGAATCCTTCACGAACCATTCTTCAACCCCCAATACCCAGCAGCGCTGAACTATGGAGGTCTAGGAGTGATTGCTGGGCATGAACTGACCCATGGTTTCGACGATCAAGGAGTGCAGTGGGAGGGCACTGGCATTCTCAACAGGTAGGAGGCCCCCACCTACAAAACACAGTTCTCACGTAACAAAAATGATGATGTCGAATTTCCTGTACCTGTAGTCATCTATGAACATTTGAGGATTGCATGAATAATTTCAGCTGGATGGATTCCAACTCGACCAAGTCCTTCACAGCCATGGCTCAGTGCGTGGTGGATGAGTACTCTACATTCTGTCCTCTCGGAGCCGGACAGCCGTGCGTCGACGGAGCCCAGACCCAGGGCGAGAATATTGCGGATAATGGAGGTTCGGCTTTTATAAAAAGGGTTCGAGGAGGGCGCGGTGGCGCAGTGGTTGTGTGCCAGGAATGCGAATGCCAGGAATGCCAGGGATGCGATTCGAAAGGTCACGAGTTCGACCCCGCCCGCCCTCAGATCCACCCAAAATCAAGGGGGTTAAGAAATGTTGGAAGTGGTGAAAGCCACAGCAAATAAATCCCCTACCACGTTCACACAACACGGGCGGTAAAGCCTCGCAACAAGCCACTGGTCGTCCCGGGATAGGCTCAAGTTGCTAATCGGCGTTGGGGTGGCTAGCCCGCCCTTAGCGAGGATAATGCCAAAATCACCTTTACACATTTTTTTGGATCCAAGACAAGGGAATCATTCAAGTCACAATTCATAATTCATAAAACGACTCTTAAAACAACATTAGGTGGGGCCCCTAGCTGTTATCGTTCTACATCTTTAAAGGTGGTATCCACGAATATCTGGCTAACAGAGTTCTCGATGTGAGATGGTAGGCTACACGATAACACTTTCGAAACTCCCATGTTTTCAATTTTCGTTTAAATTGAGATATGAGCATTTGACCGCGTGCCAAATGACAATGAAAAGCAGGCAACGAGCGCGAGAGTTAGCAAAATGAGGAGAGCGCGCCCTCTCATTCCTCACTTTGCATAATCGCTCGCTCGGTTCGTGGGACGCCTTCTTTAATAGACTATTCAGAGATTCAGTGATTTGCTATTTCTTCTAACTTTGACGACGAACTACAGGTATCCAGGCCGCCTACAAAGCATTCAAAGCCTACGAGGCTCTTCATGGACCTGACCCGCTCCTTCCTGGATTTGCTTCGCTCTTCAATGCTGACCAGCTCTTCTTCCTTGGCTTCACCCAGGTAAGTGACACTTGTCTCCAAGAGCTCACTCTCCATGCGTCAGTGAGCACAGAAAAGTGACGGTCGGTTGCTTAGAAAATGTGCATGCTGAACTCTCAACTACTTTGAAAAGGCTTTAGCAAGGAGCCTAGTTCCTTAATGAACACACACAGGAGAAAGAGTGTGCGGAGTATCAAGGAATTAGTTCTATTTCCTTTTCAATGTCTATTCAAAAAGTAGATCCGAAGAAGAGACTGTGCTCTTCGGACTGAATTGGCCTAATAATCACCGGCCTATCAGTGATCTCCCGCAGGACGCAAGTGCCTTGATTAACGGGATGACCTTTTCCTTTTTTATTCACAACTTAAGAGATTCCTTCAGGTCTGGTGCCAGTACCCGCCCTCCTCGAGCAGTCTACTGAACCAGATCCTCAAAGACCCACACTCGCCTTCCGTCTACAGAGTGCTCGGAACGCTCCAGAATTTCCCCGCCTTCCAGGTTTTGCATATTGAGAAGGAATCTTTGCAAGTCCATTATCTTTTTTTGCCATTTCAGAAAGCCTTCAACTGCAAAGCCGGCACAACATACGCACCCAAGGACCACTGCAATGTTTGGACTTCTGAGCCGACCTCTGGTGAGGATAAACGCCGTTTATACCTTATTGTTGGAAGTAGTTGGCTACAGTGATATCTTCCAGGTGCACCCCTCAACGTCAACGGCGAACCGATCGTGCCCGACAACGACATCAACATCGCGCCTGTCGAGCGAATCTCGCCCCAGGACATGGCCAAGTACAACGCGTACCAGAAAGTGCAGGAGACGTTCACGGTATGGTGGTTGAATATTTAACGAACACCAAGACTGAATTTCAAATACTTGACAATCTGCCCTATAGGTGGCTGTCCGTCGGTCCTCAAGTGTGTATATTGATTATTGGTGGTGTGGATTTCAAAATGAATCTGATTTCAGGCCTCCGCCAACTACTCGGTCGACCCGTGCGATGACTTCTACCACTACACGTGCGGCAACTTCCCGGGCGTGAAGAATACCATGTACGACCTGGACACGGCCAATAATGTGATCATCAGCGACAAACTAGAGGATGCGGACTATCAGGCGACTATTGCGGTATGAACTCGTCCTTTTTCAGGTCATAGTCATTCTAGTAGGCCATCTGGTATTGAAATGCATGAATGATATGGTTTCCAGTCGAGCGCAGCCCTGACCAAGCTGAAGACCCTCTACAACTCGTGTAAGGCCGAGGCGAAGAACCCGACCATCGCCAAGACGAATTATATACAACCGAAAGTGCTCAGATTCCGCTGTGCGATCGCCCAGGTGGAGTAATATGTTTAGTAGAGTTCATAATACGGGCAATCGACTCTTCATTTCACACACCCTCTTGCCATTCTGACCGGTGAGTGAGAGTTTGAAATTAAGAAATGTTTACACGTATTGCGCACTCTACCTTAAGATTATTCGCTGACGATACTCGAATTGAAAACAATATTTCCAGGACATCCCTCTCATCGGCGGAACTGGAGCAGTTGACATGACTCCTGAGAATTACGGAAACGCTCTGGGATACCTGTCGTTCACGCTGGGTATGCATATTGGATCTCTATCAACCTTCCAGAAAACAATACTTTGAGTGCAATTTTTGTTTGTGCAGGCATTGACACACTCGTCACTCCCATGGTCGACACGAACTGGAAGGATCCGCAGGCAACCCTTCCCGAGACGACGAATGGCAACCAGCTGTTCGTTGACCAGGTATACTTTCACCAACTTCAAAAAAGAAACTTCAGATAATATTGCACTATTCGGTAGTAATTCGAAATTTTCAATAATATAGGCACATACCATAATATTATAATACACTACAAAATATAGGTGACAACAAAAAGCTTCAATTTTTCCAGGCCACCACCTACCAAGACCGTGCCTTCTACGAGGACGACAACTGGACGAAGCAGAAGCCGGCTTACATGGCCACTGTGAAGACGCTGATCGAGGCGTATGCCAAGCAGGTATACAAGTCTCTTCATTTCACGTGCTCTGTCACCGGTCAGGGAAGCCAAAGAATGTGTGCGATCTCTAATAGACTCTATCATTAGCGACATGATGAGCGATGATGATAGTTGCCGACGGATGGGACCTAAGTTCGATTTACAGGATACCACTTCCCAGCTTCCTGAGAACTATGAAGATATGATCAACGACGCACTGGAACTGGAGAAGGTACTGGAATCATATTATTCTGAAATATATCGGATGCTGGTGGTAGATAGCGATGAATAAATAAGTGATTCGCAGACTATCGCCATCACCTACTCGGGCACCGACCTGGAGCGTCGCACCTATGAGCGACAGTGGAATCCTATGAAGCTCACTGACCTGCCTCCAACAATCGACTGGCTTGCTTACTTCAAGCAAGCTCCGGTTATTGTGCAGAATTGGGTCGGAGACGCGACCAAGGATATTGTTGTGAATGAGGTAATCTCGTAGCGGAGCAGGCAATGAACAATAATATTGATTTCAGTTCAACTACACTTCCAACATGCTCGAATTCCTTGGCAACAGTGACGACGAAACTCTCGTCAACTACCTCTTCATCCGACTTCTCCTGGGCAACGCCGGTGATTCTTTTGGACATCATTCAACCATTCAATACCAAGATCCCGAGAAGGAGATCATGATAACTTTGAGGAAACTACAGGGTGCGCCAAAATTACCCGGACTTACTTTGGGAACGTTTCAAAAAAACTCTCACTCGATATTGGTTCAAATCAGCCATGCCATTTTGTAGACCCACTCCAGGACTATACCTGTTTGAGGTCCCATGACGATTGATCAAATCGTGATTTTATAAATTAACTTCAAACGTGAACAATTGACATTAGTGGTTTGCATGGATAGTCAGTACTTTTTATTCGATTTTATCTCTCGCCTAAATAGCACAAATCAAACTGTTGCACCACAAAATTATAATAATAAAATGTTGGAGAAAATACCCTACGAAGTTGGGATAGCATTGACTTCTCAATTGCAGGTTAGCTGATCAAAAAAATAAACAATTGGAAATGCCTCTCTGAGAAGTTTTGTACCTCATAAGTTTCAAGTCGCTAATCGTAGGACAGTATTACTTCGAGGCAAAATTCACCAGACCGAGTGCTAAATTATGTGTCATGCAGAGAGTGATTGAAAAATTCTACGAAGAGATAAATATTATAAAAGAAGTGAACAAAATATGAGGGCCGCGTATTTTGATGGTTGATCTTGAAAAAACAATAACTACTAATTCTGACCTCCAAATCTCCGGGGCTATTTTGTGATAGTTAGCTATAACACTAAAGTTTAATTTACATTTGTTAGTAGATCCATTTATTTTCATCTAAAATTTTGAGATGGTAAACTAGAAAAATCGAGTCTAAGTGACTAAACTTCATATTCACCAACCGTGGAGGCGAGATAGAGTAATTTCAAAAGTGCGATTGAAATCATAAAATATGTGTATTTATGATATTTGAAAAATAAATCCTATCATGTGTCTTCTCTAGAAGTGACATGATGAATACCGTGAAAACTGCGACGATCGCATAAATCTGATTTCCGTTGTGGTTTGGATAATCAGATGCAGTGGTATGAAGTCCGATAAGGACAAAATTAAAAACATTTTAAAGAGGAATGAATGCTCTTCCTAGGCTAGCGAAATTAGATGCAAACAACGGATAGTTTGCTAGAGCCAGTCGATCAAACATTTACGGGTATGCGGGAATGTTAATTTTCACTAGACCTTGTTTCGTGGCCTGTAGCGCAAGTACCTAAAGTTCAGGACCCAATCAAAAAATATTTTCTCAGTACCCCAAGGATGTGCAAAAAGGCCCAGCAATTTGGAATCATGGCTTTTACTTATCGCGTAGTTATGGCCATGTCAATGAGTCCGGGTAATTTTGGCGCACCCTGTATACAAAGAATTCATGCTCAGGTCTCATACCTTGCTCGAGTGGCGAGTGTATGACCGTGATGAGTCAGTTGGCGGAGAGAAAGGTGCCCGAGCACATGGGCAGGAGGTAAGCGCTTGTTCATCCTGCCAGGCCCTGAGTAAACGCATAGAAGCGAACAAGATGAATGAGTGTTAGAGAAGGCTGCAATCGCTGACAAATTTCCTTTTTTCAGTCGCACTCGCCGTCATCGTCACACCATTCCCTCCTTCGCTCCTCTGAACGAGGAGGACGAGGACGGAGTGGGATGCGCGGATGAGGTGATTCAATTTCTTTTTTTAGATCATCAAATCGTATCAAGAACAAAGACGTCAAAAATGAGCTGAAGGACAACTAATTAAAAGAGGTTTCCGTTACTCTAATAACCTTTCAGACTTCGGTGATAGCGGACGCTCAAGGCCGAGTCTACATAGATGCGCGATTCCCGACCGAGGCGGATAGGAACGCGATCAGAGAGTGAGTTACTTTATGAATGCAGATGCTCTCAGTAACTAAATACTCAATCATCTCTCTCCTCCCTCTCATCTCTCCCCTCTCTCACTCCCCACTCACACTCGTTTGTCTTCACTCGTTTCCTTCACTTCTACATTATGACAAGAATCGCAGAGTATCCCCATATAATATTGTCTGTATTTAGTAGAGCTGCGTTTCATCGAGATAGGGAAGCGGCATTCGTTTACCGTTTCTCCATTTTCAGCAAGACAGCCGGAGTGATGAACAACATCGTGAACGCGATGAAGGGAATGATCATCGAGCTTGACTGGATGACCGATGATACCAAGTTGAAGGCACTTAAGAAGGCATCGAGCATCCGTAAGTTTGTTGTGTTGTTTTTTGTTTCTTATTTTTTTGTTGTTTTGTTTTAATTTTCAAAAAAAATTGTTTTCTACGAGAAATTTTTGAAATTTATTAAAATAATTATGTCATTTTCAGAGGTCAACGCTGCCTACCCCGACTTCATCATGGACAATGTCCAACTTGACGCGAAATATGCCGATCTCGTCTTTGATCAGGCCGATTCCTACTACGCCATGATGGATAAGGTAATAACCATGATTCATTTCCCGGTATTGCCTCAACTGTCATGAATTAATTATCCACGTCTTGTTTCATTTTAATACTATTTTTTATTTATTTTTTATTGATGATCTTCAAAAACTGCGATGATGATGATGGAAATCAATGATGAGCAATTGATGAGCTGATGATGAAATTAATTGGTTTAGCAGTATATATTTTCCAGGTCACCGTCTACTCGATCAACGAGCAGTTCAAGCTGCTCGCTGCGGCGAAGGCAGACAGAGGCGATTTCCTCGGACAGACCGCCTTGGTGGATGCCTGGTACCAGGTGAACATGTTTATTTGTTGATGCTGGAATCACCGGTGTGATGCGGCTGTCGACACACAACTGAAGTGTATGGCGTGAATGTTCCTGTTGACAGCCCCGATTCAATGCAATCGGTGACTATTATTGAGTTTGAAGCCAATGATTCCATCGTAACCAACTATTTCAGCCCGAGCTCAATTCGATCACCTTCCCTGCTGGAATTCTCCAACAGCCGTATTTCGATATTGATTTCCCCGCGGGTCTCAACTATGGTGGAATCGGAATCGTTGCGGGGCATGAACTTACGCATGGATTCGATGATGAGGGAGTGCAGTGGGATTTCGATGGACGATTGGGAAGGTATTTATTTTCAAATGAGAAGAATTTGCAACTTAAGTTTTTGCAAATTAAGCGTATTCAAACAGAATGAACCAAGTTGTCATGATGTCCAATAATTATGCTTATCTAAAATTGTAACGATAATATTTCCAGTTGGATGGACGACGAGTCTCAGGCAGGATTCAATACGATGGCTCAGTGCGTGATCGATGGTAGGCGATCAATTAGCATCAAAGCCTCTTTATTTCACATTCTTGAAGATTTTTAATGATGTTATTAAACGTATCCATATCCAATTCATTTCTTTCAGAGTACTCTCAATTCTGCCCTCTGCCCGATGATAGAAGCCCGCACTGCACAGATGGAGTGAGGACGCAGGGAGAGAATATCGCTGATAATGGAGGTAAGTTCCACTGTATTCTGATCGTGAGTTATATTTACGAGAAACATTATCACGGTTGACGGGAAGAGAGTTAAAAATTCTATTCGAAGGAGTCCACTCCGCGTGGCGAGCCTACGAAGCGCATGTCGAGTTGAATGGACCGGATCCGATGTTCATGGACAGAGTATTCTCACAGTTCTCGGAGAATCAGCTGTACTTCATGAATTTTGCACAGGTGAAATAAGATTTTCATCAGAATATTCTAGTGACACAAAGAATGGTAAGTGGAATTTTTTTTTATAGCAATAGCAATAGCAGAAAGGCAGTGTCGCAAAAAATATAAAAATTGTGGTGAAATAGCGGTTTACTCAATTAGTATCTTCAGGGCTGGTGCATGGCTCAATCCTACATGACCGAGTCTTACGTCTCCAATCGTCTCATGACGGACCCTCACTCGCTCGGACCATACCGAGTACTTGGCGCCTTCCAAAACATTCCTGCCTTCCAAGCCAACTTCAACTGCCCGTTGGGATCGACTTATGCTCCGGAGAAACACTGCAACGTGTGGGTACCGACGACGATGGCTTGAACACCAATTAATAAAACATCGTAATTATGACGTAGTCCTTCCAGTCAAAAACTCTGTTAATGACACGGATTGTATAAAAACATGTATGTATATCTCAATTGTTTCGATAAAACTATGTTTATAAAAGCAAGTGTTAGGGAAATAATCATAATGAACGGGAACATGAATAAAATAAAATTGAAAAATCTTAAGAAAGCTTTTTTTTGCCTCGTCACTTATTTGGTTGAGCGCTGTATTACACGCCTCGGAATGTCATCTGGAAAAAAACACTGCTGAACGGCGAAGACTAAAAACACTGTACCATCACTCCTCTGACATTCGTTCCATCGGATGGCTGCCAAGATACTTTCATGAAATTGGATGAAGAGGTCGTGTAAAACTTATTGCTTAATTCTCCAGACAAACTGAAAACGGTGACCATTAGCAGGCGCCATGAAGGTGAGAATTACTTAGCAATGATGTTCGATCCGAAATAATTCTCGTGAATAATTAGGCGATCACAACACGTGTTTGCTTCCAGAACGAGGATCTGTAAGCGTGCATTGGGAGTAAAATAGACAGAAGGACGTACCTCCAATTCGACCTTTTTCCCAGAATCCACAGAGAGAATGAAATCACAAGGGGTCGTTGCTTCAAATGGGTAACCAGTAGGGTTGCCGGTTCAATATCAATATCAATACTATTGACACCTCTTCCCTTCCCCGCCTCTTCCTGTCAATAGTATTGACAGGGAGAGGGAGGAAGGGAAGAGGAAGTCAATAGTATTGACTTTGGTCAATAGTATTGACTCTCGCTCACTGCCTCGTTCCCTGGGCTTCCCGGTTAGAGAGTACGGGAAATGGAGAGAGCGCAGAGAGCGCAGCGGAAAAGACTCTCTCCGTTTCCCACGCTCTCTCGCTGGTGACCCGATGGGAAGAGGCAGGCGTCTCAACCCCTTGTCAATACTATTGGCCAAAGTCAATACTATTGACTCCCTCTTCCCTTCTTCCTTCTCCCTGTCAATAGTATTGACAGGGAGAGGCGGGGAAGGGAAGAGGTGTCAATAGTATTGATATTGAACCTGCAACCCTAGTAACCAGGAGAATATAACTGCAGCAAAAAAAGTATGCAGGCCTAGCTAAAATTTGAAACTTACTATTTGCCCGTCTTCTGTCCAAAACTCAGAGGAGCAGCTTTGCGAAGGGAAATTTTCTAAACAACTTTTTTTTAATCTGGCAAATTAGATATAATGAGATTCCTTGGAGATAGTTTTAGGTGAACCAAAACTCAGATAAATAGACTTACGCTGCCGCATGCAGGCAACTGCTAATTGTGCCGAGCAATCTACATTGGCCCAATCACCAGACGTGTCTCCAGTATCCATAATCACGCAATCTCCGAGTACATTAACCGGAAATCCTTAACACTGAAATTATTCATTTAAACAATTCATAAACAGACCAGGATAGAACTGGTCGTAATCCCATTCCGATCCGTCAATCCATCCGAAAATATTTCCCTTTCCTGAAGTATTCGCTCCAAGAAACATTCCGTTCACGGCTCCTTTGGATACAGCCAAACGGCGGAGGAATGAGTTCTCCTTAGAATATTTTTGAAAAAAGTTGTTTATTGTTCAACCTGAGCATTATGAACGGATGCCGTGTTTGCGCCGAAAGTTCTGCATATAGTCTGTGCATCTTTCCAATTTTGAGCCACATTAGCGACCTGTGAGTTATAATTTTTCTGGCCATATCATAAAAAGAATGTCCACATTATAATAATCAGAATACCATTTTAACTATTATCTTTGAACTATTGAATGGAAACGACTGTTAACACCCGAAAAATATTGTGTGCGCATGAATAAAAAATTTGTTTAAAACAGATACTTTTTAAGACGAACGTGATAACGAAACGAAGACTGTGTTCCAACATGATGAATGAATAATGTTCAGTAACACCTTTTACCTTCCTTTACCTGATAACACACTCCATCGTCACTGTCGTCCGCAAAACTTTCGCAACCATCTCCAGATGGACTTTGGTGTGGAAGCTGCACTGTGCAGAAGAAGTCGAAATGGTTTAGCTCGTTGGTGCATACTGAAAATTCACGAGCTCTTCTAACTCTTCTTCATTGTCAGAATTAATTATGCATGTAATTTTTAAGACAGAAATTGAACCGGCACTCTCAAAGATTAATTGCTTCCGCAGTTTAAAACGCAATCTCTGTAAGACTGCAGTGGATAGGGATGAAAGGGGTTGTACCGATTTACTGAGTAAATCACTACCCAAATACCAATAATTGAATAATTACATCAATTTCCATTAGAACAATCAGTTTCCGATCACCATAACTACCGTACTACCCCAATCACACTGGTCCATTTATTCGCACCCTCTTTTGGTCTCGACTGGAATCAGGGTTGCGCGGTCAAACGTGACTTTCGTGACCTTTCCTTTTCTTCTCGATTTTTCCCATTCTTCATCATGTTTCGTTCGTAATCGTCGGTTCGTCGAGGCACGGCTCTGGCCGTTGCCTCCCTCTTCGTACCTTCCAACTGAGTGCCCAAATCAGTGTGGCCATCTGTGTCCCGCTCGCGGCCAGACCAGTTGTGACTCCCATCAAGAGGACATTCCAACAACAGGTAAGTTTGTTCTCCTCCCTTCCACCCCACGACCACATCCCGATCCATCCGCTTTCGCCGACTCAAACTCAACGCCACCTTTTTGTGTGTAAATTAACCTTGTAATTAAATAAATTATTGTGTTTATTCGTTGCCCAGTTTACACCGAACACACATAGCTTGCCTTCTCTAATAGCGGAGAAAGTGAGTATAGGGGTACAACTCCGTCAAAAACATCGCCCAGGGCTCAAACATCACCAACATGACCACTAGGGCTGATATTTACGATTTTTGAACTTTGATCCCAAAAATGTTGATCTTTGATCTTTGAAAAAAATTTCAAGTAACCCTATCATGTTATAGCTCATTCGAAAGAGCATGAAAAGTTATGTTATTTCCCAAAATTTCGTCCATTTTTGATAATCCATATTCGAGAAACATGAAGAAAAGACGAATTTTAAGGGTTTTTCGTTAAACTTTGGGGTAGCAGCCCTTCTTAAAGTCATTTGCTGCCTCTGGATTCGACATATTTTTTGTATGTCTGTACGTATAACAACTTTTTGTTGTCGACAAGAGGATCATTCAATGCCGAAGAAACGAAAAGCTGGTTTACATGTGGCACACTTGCTCAATTTTAGTGATTCTGCCTGTCTTGATTCTTGTCGGAAACAATAATAGGCACTCGCTTAAACCTCAAATAATGATTTTCGTCATTTTCAACCATTTGAAGATTTTTCGTCAACATTTTGACCATATCTGAGGACTTGACTTACCTCAACTTTTTTCACATAAGGGTCCCCCCTTATGTGAAAAATCATGTTTGGGGTCATGTCGAAATTGGACCTCGAAAACGATAAAAAGTTCTTTTGGGTGACTAAAAATTAATTTTTTCTTAGTTTAAGTGCTATCCTACAGGTTATTGTGGTCGATTCTGACATGTGCCCAAAACCAATTTTTCACATAAGGGGGGACCCTTATGTGAAAAAAGTTAAGGTAAGTCAAGTCCGCAGATATGGTCAAAATGTTGACGAAAAATCTTCAAATGGTTGAAAATGACGAAAAAACATTATTTGAGGTTTAAGCGAGTGCCTATTATTGTTTCCGACAAGAATCAAGACAGGCAAAATCACTAAAATTGAGCAAGTGTGCCACATGTAAACCAGCTTTTCGTTTCTTCGGCACTGAATGATCCTCTTGTCGATAACAAAAAGTTGTTATACGTACAGACATACAAAAAATATGTCGAATCCAGAGGCAGCAAATGACTTTGAGTAGGGCTGCTACCCCAAAGTTTAACGAAAAACCCTTAAAAGTCGTCGTTTCTTCATGTTTCTCAAATATGGATTATCAAAAATGGACGAAATTTTGGGAAATAACATAACTTTTCATGTTCTTTCGAATGAGCTATAACATGATAGGGTTACTTGAAATTTTTTTCAGAGATCAAAGATCAACATTTTTGGGATCAAAATTCAAAAATCGTAAATATCAGCCCTAGGGGTCATGTTGGTGAAGTTTGAGCCCTGGGCGATGTTTTTGACGGAGTTGTGCCCTCGCACCTGCGTTCTTACAGAGATCGCGTTTTAACATTCATACAATAATTGTACTCACATTCATCCCAAAATCCTTCTCTGGTTTTAGAAATAAACCAGGAACATCCATTGCTGCAATTGTTAGCCAGAGCTGAAAACTAGGATAAACACTTGAACGTGCCAAATTACTGCAACCTGGATTATTGAGGGATGATGGCGGTTTGTAGTCAACAGGTGATCCATCGGACCATTGCCTTTTGAGCGTACTTGTGTTGCATACCAATCCTAAAATATTTTCGAGTGTGTTTTCTAAGGAAAATCATAACCTCAATAGACATACCTAAAACAACTCTACTGCCCCATTCCTTTTGCTTCTCTGTCCAGTAAGTTTGCTGCTGAAGTAATTTGTGATAGCAACTTTCAATCACAATGATCTATTCTTTTCAAAAAGTTATTTCTTCCATATGAGATTGCTTCCTCTAGGCCGTTTCAACTATCAGGATATTTGATTGACAGCTTTATATATCCAACTAACCTGACAACCAATCGTATTATAAAAATAACAACCAGGTTTTTAACAATTATGAAAATGTTTACCTCATCATTGTGAATGATTACGGGGTGGGCTTGCAATGCTGTACATTGCGAAATCGCAGTGTCTATCGCTTGATAATCCGGAAGCTTCAAGTAGACTGGTTCCAATTGTCGGCACTCTCCAGCAGCAACGAGCTCAAACCCAACAGGACACGAACAGTTGATTATGTCTGAAATTATTTAGTTCAGCTCAACAAGAATTTGAGATTATTCATCAGCATTAACAGAATGGAAATAGCTTACGCAATATTATGCAGAGCAGAAATGATTTTTTCATCTCTAGTGCTGAGTGGGCTCGAAAATGATCGCAATCACTGCGACTAAGCCTCACCTCGCTCTTATCTGCCGCTTTTCTTTCACCAATATGCCAAAGACAACGGTTTGAAAAGTCGATAAGAAATGCAATGTTCAGCACAAAGTCACTGCTCCACAATTATCCGGATGCAGATTCCATTAATCATCCGTCAAGTAATTTCAAAATCGCAAAAGAGATGCATAAACTGGACTGTCCAAGGTTAAAGTGCGTTCTAGTGCACCCATGAAGAAATAATGGTCCCACTTAAAAATATTGGTCCCCTATAGAAATAATGGTCCCGGAAATATAATGGTCCGGAATATAATGGCCCATGAATTTATAATGGTGATGCCACCAAGTGGAATTTAATCAAAAACACTTTCATGGAAGCCACAAAGAAAAATACGCAGAGGGCTAGCCTGATGCTCACTTATGTTATGAAGAGAACCTCTGTTAAGCTGTTCTTTTTTAAAAATTGTTCCTTTATGAACTCACCCTCTATAACCCTGACGATAAGTCACTCTAAGCACATGTACATTTAATTGATAAAAATGATCCCGCTTATCTTGAAAGGTTCATGATGATAAAACATGCAAAATACATCAATAAATAGAAAACAAGGAACAATCGAAAACAAAAAATAGGGAAGCATTGCACTGACGCTTAGGCAATACGCATGCTTAGGCCGGCGCTACACACATTTCTCCGTAAATATTGCAATGAAAAATCGGGGAAATGTGCGCAACGCCGGCCTAAGCATGCGTATTGCCTAAGCCAATTTTTAATCAAAAACCCCCCGCATTTTATTTTCTATAGACACATAGTGGCGTCTAACGCCAAAACCTAACGTATATAGGGGACCATCATAACAATTTTTAATCAAACACTGGGACCATTCTATTTATTTTTTTGGGACCATGATTTTATCTTGGGATATTGGGACCAGTATTTTTGATATTTTGGAACTATTATATTAAAGCGAGGGACCATCATATTATAATGGTCTTCAAGTGGGACCATTATTTCTTCAGGGACCATTATTTCTTCATGGGTGCACTAGAACGCACTTCAACCCTGTCCAATGCGCCCCTCACTTACTTCCTTCCTCAAATCATGCGGTAATGCGTCTTCCAACTATTATGGAACTAAACAAGCTCCGAAGTTCCATGGCCAGACTCACTAATTCTGGATCATTTTCTGTGAAATAACCGCTGCAAAGATATGTAATACAATCATTTTATACACCAAATAATGCGAAATAAGTTCTGTGAACTAACTCCCTACAGTAAATACAATTATTATCGGACAATTCATTATGACGATCTTATGCCATTTTCGACGGTACCCACACCGAGCAGTGCTGGTTGGGTGCGTAAGTTGACCCCAACTTGCAGTTGAAATTAGCTTGGAAAGCAGGAATGTTCTGGAAAGTTCCAAGGACTCGGTAGGGTCCGAGCGAATGAGGGTCGGTCATTAGTCGATTGGAGACGTAGGACTCAGTCATGTATGACTTGGCCATACACCAGCCCTGAAATGATGAGATTAGTGATTGAGTAGTGAAGGAGACTTGTTGATAGAAATAGCTAAATTACCAGAAAAATAGCATGCTGAGATTTTTGTACGCTAATATTAAGTGTCCTGAAGTGAAATGGAGATACCTACCTGCGCAAAGTTCATGAAGTACAACTGGTTCTCCGTGTACTGGGAGAATACTCTGTCCATGAACATCGGATCAGGCCCGTCCAATTCAATGTGCGCCTCGTACGCTCGCCATGCGGAGTGGACACCTGAAATGTATTAACATCACAATAATACCTTAAATCTAATGGCTAAACCTGCTTACAACAGAGTGAAAGGAGACCCTACCTCCATTATCAGCAATATTCTCTCCCTGCGTCCTCACTCCATCGGTGCAGTGCGGACTTCTATCATCAGGTAGAGGGCAGAACTGGGAGTACTCTGGAAGAAGCAAAAATTCTTGATTTTATGAGGAATTTCATATCTGACAAGAGACTTGATGGCTTCGTAGCTTGTTAAGAGATCATCAAGCATAGATTCAATAGATGGATCGGAATATCACATTTTTAAAATGATACGATTGTTATTGCACACCTATTAAACTATTCCGTGCGGCAAACGCGTTAGCTCCGCCCACTTTCACTTGGTTTTCGCGTTTTCCGCCTATTTCACTATTTTTTCTTAGTTTTTGATGATAAAACTCGATTTCTGGTATGGTTTCGCGTTCATTAAGCACCAATTATATAATTAATGCTTAATTTTAAACGCGACCGTAGTTTAATAGCAATTTCGTTACGCGCGGAACAAGAAACAACTTTGCGTCAAAATGTGATACTCACCATCGATCACGCACTGAGCCATCGCATTAAAGCCATCCTGAGAAGTTTTGTCCATCCAACTGGAAAAAAATGGTTAAACCTCTTCCTTTTCGTCTTGGCTCTATTTTCAACAAATTCAGAAGACCTCGATAGTTGTGGAAGTTTCAAACCTATTCAATCGTCCATCGTAATCCCACTGCACTCCCTCATCATCAAATCCGTGCGTCAGTTCGTGTCCAGCGACGATTCCAATGCCTCCATAGTTGAGACCAGCAGGGAAGTTGACGTCAAAGTACGGTTGCTGCAGGATTCCAGCGGGGAAGGTGATCGAGTTGAGCTCGGGCTGAAGTGAGTTTGATTATCAAATTCTTACCATGACCATTGGATCTTGGTGTATGAACGATCTGAACATAGATCGACGAATGTATGCTGAGAAATAAAGAGAAATGGTGATAATAAAATATACTCACGTCATACCAGGCGTTAACGATTGCAGTCTGACCGAGGAAGTCTGTTCTGTCGGCCTTTGCTGCGGTGAGGAGCTTGAACTGCTCGTTGATGGAGTAGAGCAGGACCTTAATAAATTGAAGATGTTTGCGTAAGTGCTAGAACGAGTACGTTTGGAATTTATTTATGGATAGAATAGTAATCGGAGAAAAGTACTACGTAATCTATTGAAGAAAAGAACTGGTGAAATGTGATTCGTTACTGATCAGAAAAGAATATCTAACCTTGTCCAGCATGGCATAGTACGAATCGGCCTGATCAAAGATGAGATCGGCGTATTTCGCGTCAAGTTTGGCATTGTCGAGGATAAAATCGGGGAAGGCAGCGTTGACCTCTTAAAGGACAAACATCTTTTAATCTTCACGTATGTTAGCTTAGCTTATTAGATTTTCGCATGCTTGGCTGATACGTAATCGTATGTGATCTCTTCACCGAGCAGATAAGGTAAGAAAAACTCTCTTACGGATATTGGATGCCTTCTTGAGTGCACTCTGCTTCGATGCTTCCGTCATCCAGTCCAGTTCGATGATCATTCCCTTCATCGCGTTCACGATGTTGTTCATGACACCCTGCGTCTTGCTGGAAAGAGATAATTGTTAGTCAGCCTCCGCCTCCCTTCGTCAATTTAAATATGCTCTAGTGAGACTTTACCCCACTCCCACCCTTTCGTATATTTGATATGTTTCTTATGTATATTGTTTTTCCTCCGACATGGATAAAGTGGTGATGAGTATTCGGTTCCTGACCCATATTCTTACTAACTCACTCTCTGATCTGGTTCCGGTCAGCCTCGGTCGGGAATCGCGCATCGATGTACACTCGGCCTTGCGCATCGGCCATCACGGCGGTCTGAAGAACAATGGTTTATCTCGTCAATAGATCCATGTAGTCCTTGTGATGAATTTTACTATAGGTTCCTGTCACTTCTTTGCTATATTCATCCATGTAGTCCTTGTGATGAATATGGCAAAGAAGTGGCAGGAACCTATAGTAAAATTTAGGTTCTCCACAAAAGATCAAAATGTCATATACGGACATCTTTGACTCATGACTGACACTCATCTCATATAACACCACAGTCTCTTTGAGCATGATAGCTCCATGTGTTACTATGGAGTCTAATTTTTGGTAGGCCTCAAAGAGATCGACTATATAATAGCCTCCGATTATAGATACGAACATCATCAGCGCATCCCTCTCCCTCGTAGTCCTCGTCGTCGGAGCGAATAGCGAAGGAAGGCAGAGGATGACGACGGCCGGGGATTCGGCTGAAATGAAATCGTTGATCACTGGATTTCTCCACAGTCACATTTGACTCCCATTTCATGTCTTGAAGTTACAAGTTCTATTGAACAGGAATGGATACACGAGAGGAAATTCTAGATGCATGAGATGAGTCACTTCATTCACCTCTTTCCAGTGTGCTCCGGGACGCCTCTCTTCACCGCCAGTGCTCTCCTAGCTGCTTGGTCTGCGAAATTGAACGTGGAGATCAGGCCAGAATTGTCGAGCAGCAGTCGGAAGAAGAGGTAGTTCACGACGGTGTCGTCGCCCGTGTTGCCGAGATCGGTGAACATCTTGGTCGTGTAGTCGAACTGAAACAAAGTAGATGTACGGATTCTTATTCTTAACACTTGGGACCATAATGATCCCTTTTCTTCGAACTTTCTATCTGTGGTGAATTGGCAAACGAGCTTTGGAAATGAAAATGAGGTCATTACCTCATTGACGATAATATCCTTCGCGGCCACCCAGTCCTGCACCACTTGGGGCGCCTGCTGGAAGTACAGGGACCAATCCACGGTCTTGGGCAGGTCAGCCAGCTTCTTCGGCTGCCATTGTCTCTCGTAGTGACGACGCTCGTCATCGGTACCCGAGTAGGTGATGGCGATTTTCTGAAGTAAAATAATTTTCTGAAGTGTGCACAAAGCCCCTGATTTTATTCGATTCTTACGAGACACGCGTGGCATGTTCGTATGTTTATGGTAAGTCGATTACACAATCAAAGCTATTTTGCCGTTGTCATGACTCATGAGATAATCACGCCTGGTCCTGTGTAGGGTTTCTGAAGTGTTCTGCGACTAATTTACTTCTCTCCTCATGTCTTCTCATTCTATGTATTGTTAGTGTGTATAACTCAAATTGACGATACCTTCTCCAGCTCCAGTACTTTATCGATCATATCGACGTAGTCGGCAGGCAGCTTCGCGGTTGTATCCTGCAATTGGAATATATCGTCGATCTTTTCCATCTAAAATTTGGATTCATGTGTTTAGAAATGTTTGCCTGCACATCGGTCTTTACCTGCTTGACATACGCTTCGATGAGAGTCTTCAGTTGGGCAGCGTATCCCGGCTTCTGCTTGTACCAGTTCTCGTCCTCGTAGAAGGCACGAACGTGGTAGGTTGTCGCCTGAGGATTGGGATGAATGAAGATGTGTTTGTATATCATTCATTACTCATATTCGTGAAAAGCTGCGTAATCTGAAAAGTTTACCTGATCAACAAACAGCTGGTATCCATTCGTTCCTCCAAGAGCTCCCTGAGGATCCATCCAATTGGTGTCAACGCCAGTCGACACGAGGGTATCGATACCTTGAATGACGTTTAAGAGACCTTCCACGATAAAACGTAGCTTTTGAGAAGGGGCCACGGATGAGATTTCTGCAACCCGTCCCAATATTTTTTTGGTGATGTTGTCATACCAAACACTGATATTTGGCCAAAAATGATGGGTTATAGTGCACTCCCCGAAAAGTTACAGACCCAGCCAAAAAAATAATATTTTTTTAACGACAATATATACTCTCTTTTTTTAGTCGTTCCGTAGTATTTTTTTACGTAGAATCCAAAAATGGTACTTTAAAAGACATGCGGAATCGATGAAGAGTCGAAAGTAATGATTTTCTTCGATTTTTATTTTTCCTGAAAATTTTTTTCGTCTGTGAACATTTCTAACCTAAAAATTCGGATTCTACGTAAAAAAATACACCGTGTCGTATTTTTCTCAGAATTTTAGAAATACTCGCCCGGACAGCGTGATTGATGGAATAAGGCCGACAGAGCCTTTTTTCACAAAATGGTTCATACCGAGAGGGCCTAGAATGATTGACAAACACTTTTTCATGCCTCCAATGATGTTTTTCCGTCATTATGGACCATTTGACGATTTTTCGTCAACATTTTTGCCATATTCGACGTCATGACTCACCTCGACTTTTTTCACATAAGGGTCCCCCCTTATGTGAAAAATCGTTTTAGGGGTCATGTCGAAATAGGACCTCGAACCCATGATAAAGCATGCTAGGGTTCCTAAAAATTATTTTTATGTTAGTTTTAATAGTTTTGGTGCATAGGTACAGGCTATTGTGGTCAATTCCGAATTGACCCCAAACACGATTTTTCACATAAGGGGGGACCCTTATGTGAAAAAAGTCGAGGTGAGTCATGACGTCGAATATGGCAAAAATGTTGACGAAAAATCGTCAAATGGTCCATAATGACGGAAAAACATCATTGGATGCATGAAAAAGTGTTTGTCAATCTTTCTAGGCCCTCTCGGTATGAACCATTTTGTGAAAAAAGGCTCTGTCGGCCTTATTCCATCAATCACGCTGTCCGGGCGAGTATTTCTAAAATTCTGAGAAAAATACGACACGGTGTATTTTTTCACGTAGAATCCGAATTTTTAGGTTAGAAATGTTCACAGACGAAAAAAATTTTCAGGAAAATTAAAAATCGAAGAAAATCATTACTTTCGCCTCTTCATCGATTCCGCATGTCTTTTAAAGTACCATTTTTGGATTCTACGTAAAAAAAATAGTACGGAACAACTAAAAAAAGAGAGTATATATTGTCGTTGAAAAAAATCATATTTTTTTGGGCTGGGTCTGTAACTTTTCGGGGAGTGCACTATAACCCATCATTTTTGGCCAAATATCAGCGTTTGGTATGACAACATCACCAAAAAAATATTGGGACGGGTTGCAGAAATGTCATCCGTGGGGTAGGTGCGTTCTCTCGTGGAAGGTCTCTTAAAATTACGAAGATACAGGATAATCAGCATACCCAGCTGGAACGAAAGGTATCCAAGTGCGTTTCCGTAGTCCGCGGGAGCAACATCGATAGCGCCCGTTCCACCAATGATCGGGATGTCCTGAAGATAAAAGCCGTAATCTTTAATAATCATAACTTATCTACGCCACCTAAAATGATATGATTAAGATGGTGCAGCCGGTTTCGTATATCGTCAGTAGAAAATATCGTGGCACTTTGAACAATCCTAACAACTCTACCTGGTTGATGGCATTGCGGAACTTGAGCACTTTCGGCTGCAGATAGTCGGTCGTGCCGATGGTGGAGTGCTCCCACTCCGCCTTGCACGTGGTGTACAGCGTCTTGAGCTTGGTCAGCGCGGTACTTGCCTGAAATATTATTTATTTTGCTGTAATATACTACGAATCCAACTTAACTCTGACATGAACAAACAACATCTTCATAAATAGTATAGAAATTCGCTTTACCTGGATCGTCGCTTGGTAGTCCGCATCGTTCAGTTTGTCATTGATGATTCGATCATTGGCCAGGTTCAAATCGCTCATTGTATTCTTCGATCCGGGGTAGTTCTCACAAATGTAGTTGTAGAAGTCGTCGCACGGGTCAACGGAGTAGTTGGCGGATGCCTAAAATGAACACCTCAAACTTGGGTAATTAAACCTTGATTGATAGCTGATTGCTTTTACAATTTTCATGAGATCGAGAACATAGGTAAGGAGGTAAGGTAAGAACAATAAGATACCTTGTAAATGCCCTGCACTTGCTGGTACGCGTTGTACTTGGCCATGTCCTGGGGCGAGATGCGGTCGATGGGCGCGATGTTGATGTCGTTGTCGGGCACGATCGGCTCGCCCTTGTCGTTGAGAGGAGCTCCTGAGACAACACCATTGAAGTAAAAATTTATCATTCGAGAAGGAAATTCAAGATTGATATGGTTGCAAACGGAGCATGCAGATTCTCACCAGAAGTCGGCTCGGAGGTCCACACGTTGCAGTGGTTCACGGGAGCGTACGTTGAGCCGGCCGGGCAGTTGAAGGCTTTCTAGAAATGAAGTCCATGATATCTGTCTCTTTTTAGAACTCTACGTGAAAAAGTACCCCTAGGGCCAGTTTTTTTTGGAAAAAAAGTCAAAAAATCATCGCACGGTCCCATCTAAATTCTCTCAGGTTGTCTCTGGTAAAGGTTGCCTGCCAATTTGCGTGATAGTGCACAATTGAATGAGAAAGCTTTCCGATTAGGAAAATAAACCAACCTGGAATGCGGGAATGTTCTGGACGGTTCCGAGCACTCTGTAGAGGGACGGCGAGTGGGGATCGTTGAGGATCTGGTTCTGCAGACTGTTGGCGGAAGGCGGGTACTGACACCAGACCTGGAAAAGGGAATATTGCTTCAAGTACTCATACTCTTAGTAGGGTTTACGATGGTGAATGCGATGAGATCGCATCAAGGGAAGTGACAGTTTCTTGCGATCGCTTCGCTATAGACGCGCAAAACTCCTTCTCAGTGTTCCTTTGATCATCAATTGAGTAAAGTGAGTTAGATACGTGAAAAGGAGAGAGACCGACCTGTGCGAAGCCGAGGAAGAACAGTTGGTCAGCATTGAAGAGCGATGCAAATCCGGGAAGAAGTGGGTCAGGTCCATGAAGAGCCTCGTAGGCTTTGAATGCTTTGTAGGCGGCCTGAATTCCTGGAAGGAACTTAGAATAAAAAAGAATAAAATCGAAATGATAAATGATTTTTTAGGAGAAATCTTCTATAACTGTTATTCAAGATCAACCGAACCTCCATTGTCAGCAATGTTCTCTCCCTGGGTCTGCGCTCCATCGACGCACGGGTGACCGGCTCCAAGAGGACAGAACTGAGAGTACTCATCGATCACGCACTGAGCCATGCTCGTGAAGGCTTTAGTCGAATTGTCGTCCATCCATCTGGAATAGGATGCGATTGGGATTGCGCTAATCAAATAAAGGAAGAAGGAATCATACAGATGAACGATTGCTTCATAGATATCGAAGGCATTCAATTCATTGAATTTTGTTATGCACATGATTCTTTCAGTTACAAGCACAGCGATTTCTCTCACCCATTGAGAATTCCAGTGCCCTCCCATTGCACTCCCTGGTCGTCGAATCCGTGGGTCAGTTCGTGTCCAGCGATGACTCCGAGACCACCGTAGTTGATTGCCGCCGGGTAGCTGGCATCGTAGAAGGGCGCGTGCAGGATGCCTCCAGGAAACGTGATCGAGTTCATCTCGGGCTGGAATAGTTAAAGATTGCCTTCAACAGGAGCTGAATGAGAAATCGAGATTCGAGATCTACACATCTTGCTAGAGGAGCTACTAAAAAGCATTGACCTACCTGATACCACGCATTCGTAATAGCCGAGGGACCGGTGAAATCGGTACGATCAGTGGGAGCTCCGTTGATGAGAGGAAGGAAGGCTTCATAGAGACCGAAGGCATTCAGCTTATCGAGCTGGGCTTGGTACGCCTCGTTCTGCTTGATGTCCAAGTTCTGAAATACCATATTCCATCACTTAAATTCGAAAAACTAGTAAAGGCACGAAATTCTGGACACCACCACCAACCTTGTAGTAGTCAGTGAGCTTGGCATCATCCAGCACCCAGTCGGGGAAAGCGATGTTGACGACAAGATTGTCGATCTTCTGATAGGCACCCTTCTTGGAAGCAGGGCTCATCCAGTCGAGCAGGTCAACCTGGGCACGGAACGCCACCAGGATAGAGCGAATAATGGAGTTGGTCTGAATATTTGACTTGTTGATAAGATACATACTAGAGCTCGAGAAATGAGTCGCCGTCTCTTCATTTCACACACTCTCTCGTCGACCGAGCGGGCGAGAGAGTGTGCAAAATGAACATATGGCGGTATCATTTCTTGAGCTCGTGTTTATCTACTTGACACCAATAGCCATAGGCGGCCTCCACGAGCCCAAAACCTAAAATGTCCAAAAGCTCTGACCTGCTCCCTGACCGCCTTCTTATCGGCCTCCTTGGGATAGTTGGCGTCGACGTACACTCGAGTGTTCGCCCACATCAGATAGTTGGTGGTGGCACTTGCGCAGCTGCTCTCCTGCTTGGTGTAGTCGCTCGCGATCTCCATAGGATCTCTCTTCTTCGGCTCGCGACGGATCTTGCGGTTAATAGGGCGCTTGTCGCGAAGGAAGTTCTTGAGGTAACCGGTGGTGATCTAGAAAAAATCACAATCGACGTTTGGCGTTTATAATCGACGTTTGTTCTCTTGGCAACATGGCAGCTGAACGTACCAGATCACCCTTCTGTGGCAGGTAGTTGCTGTTGAGAACCCTCAGATAGACGTAGTTGTTGAGAGTGCGGGAGCTGATCTTGCCGGAAGCGACATCGGCTGACAGCATAGCGAGCTTGTCCACTTCCATGGCGATGGAACGGAAAGAGCCATCGACAGTCTTCGAGATGGGTGTGAGGGCCTGGACAAATTATGAATATGGACAAATTATGATGATTGCCGTGGTGATTTTGTGCTGCGTATTTTACGAATCGTTTTTTCCATCCCATACCTTGTTAAAGAAGGTCTTCCAGTTCAAGAAAGGCGCAAGTTTCTGCAGTCCGTCGACGGAGTAGGGATTGTAGCTGCGAGCGAACTGTCTGCGCGTTGTCTCATCAGTCGAATACGTGATGGCGAGATCGTAGTCTAGCTGGGCAATGTCCTGGAATCAACAAGCATAACGTCAAAAAGTCAGTTCGGATATCGTCACAGAGATGTTGGAGATGATCATTAACATCATATAAGAAACCTTCGCGTCCTTCTGTGCTTGAACCTGGTCGACGTCTTTGCCAAGAAGAAGTCCAACGGAGTTGATGGTATTGAAGATACCGTTGACAATGCTGAACGGTATTTGTTGCTATCAATTAGTGCTTCCAGGCTGATCAATCAATGAAAAAACTGACTCCTGCGTGTAATCCTGGTACAGCTTCGTGTAAAAGGTGGGTGCGAATTGAGTGGCCGGCTGATCGACGAGGAACGCGTAGCCGCCCTGTCAAATGCACGTATCACAAGGGCTGTCTTATACATCACAACTCCCCATCGTTCTCAAATCGGTCAGTGCGGATAATCTTTACGCACCTTGGCGTTGTGCGGGTCCTTCCAATCGGTGTCCACTCCAATATCCACAAGCGTCGTTAAGCCGCTTGTGCCGATTGTGTATCCTGAATGCGTTTGCTTTCCAAGAAAATTCATGCTGCACCATGCCCCCGTTATGTTCATGGTCGTACCGAGGAAAGCCGCGAGCTGGTCAGGTGTAGCTTTTGTTGTTTCGGCCGGATAGAGGGCGGGGAAGCCAAACCCGGGATTGGCTGCCCTCAGATCGTCGAAGATCTGCTTAGACCGAGCAGCTTTCTCGGCGTTCTGAAGATTTGATGTGGATGCATACTATTGCGTATTTGGATTCAAAATGTGATTTGTACTGAATGATAAGCATAAATTCTCACCGTCGGGCTGACTTTCGTCATACAGGAGTCGTAGAACCACTTGAGTTGGCGGACAGGCAGAGGCTGTATTTTTTTGTTGCTTTGGATGACCAATCTAGTCATGTCGTGAGGGATATGCCACTTTTGTAACCGTTCAAGGACACAAGAATAATTCAAATGTGGCTCACATCATTGTTAAAGCTGTTTGCGGGCTGTCTCAACACGCCCACCAGCGTGTCAGTGATCGCGTCGTCGGAGACGTCGAAGGACATGCCCTGGAAGGAATTACTCTAAATATTCTAAAAATCTTCTCGTCTCTCGATGTTTCTACACAATATTCTCTTCAACTTCTTTTCGTTGATGCCATGACTTTTCCAGATTCAAGCATGTGTGTCGACTTCGACTGATGAGGCAGTATGCATAATTAGCTTGCTCATACCTGTCCCTGCACGCCAGCTCCGCAAGTGTACGCGTAGAAATCATCACACGGATTGACGGAGCGGTTCATCCAGGTTCTGGAAAGTAATTTCTGACTTGAGATAAATCAATCTTACGGTTCTGGTATATTAATCGTCCCACGGATACATCACTAAAGTAAACACTCACGACAACAGCTGGGACATGCCCGAGTAGGCTCCGTATCTGGGGTCATCCTTCGTGATCGGTTCAGCCTCGGGAATTGTGTCCTAGAATTGATTGATATTGCTTGTAAAATATATGTTTATGCTTTACAGATCTCAGAAAAGATCTCAGAATGATAAGACAATACTAAGTGTGCAGAGCCTACGATACTGACCTCAAATGGCGTCGTCTTATCATCATCGGGAAGTGCTGTGGTGGTTTTCACTGCTGCTGGGACGGTCGACGTGACTGCAGGAGGAGCCACACTACCTAAAGTGCTTTGTTCGCCTTTACAATTGAATTATAGCCGTTCGTTTTCCGAGAAAACCATGGTTTCACGATCCTTTATCCCCTGCAATTCCAAAATGTGCAACTGATGACACATTCTCATCATGTCCGTGCGTTAGTCTCTACCCGAATCTCAGAGTGATTTAATCCTAATCTCTAGTTGCGAAGCACTGATAAGGGGAAGAAGTGAGCGAAAGAGGCAAAGTGTCGAAGACTGGAGCCCAAATAATGGATCGGAAAGCACAACATCCACGCATGCACTAGAAAATCCGGGCAAAAGAATCTGCAATATAGAAAGTCTATAAAATGCCAAATAGATATCAACGTGCAATTTCGGAGGAAAATTACTCACTGAACTGAGCGTTGAGAGTGTCCTGGATGCTCTGAATAATGCTCTGCTGATTGTTGATCGTGATGAAAGAGGCAATGCTCATTCCGAGCGTGGCCAGGACAGCGGCCAAGGCCAGGATCTGGAAACATTTATACATGGAATATCAAACGTTAAAGTTTAAATCTTAGATCAGATTCTGAGGTTAGCGGCGAGGGCCGCTATCTAAGCAATGATATTCCATTCAGTGCTCTCGCGATTTACTGTGCTCTCGCGTACGAAATACCTTTTTTTGGCATTTACGGATTGATCAGTGAAATATGCATAATATAATTTATCCTAATTTATAACCCACAATTTTTTTCGCACAATTTATGGAATATATTTCTCAAAAAATATCGAAAAATGTAGTAAGAGCGCATAAAAAATTAAGTAATCTATGAAAAAACGGTTTATTAATTTAAAACAAGTAAAGTTAGAAATACTTACCCCAAACACAATCTTGATCACCTTCAACATGGTTGCCGGCCGCGTTGAGTGATGATTTCACCCCGCAACTTATAAGTACCCCGCTGCTCGCCTTATCACTATTGGCACCATGGATCGAGAGATTACAAAGAAGAAAGGCTTATTTCAGACCGTCACTATCATGACAAAATCATTCTGAGCGATGTCGGTCAATATTTTACGTGATCAGAACGCGTTTGGACTTGTCCAGTAGAGCTCGAAATACGGGTCGCGGTCTCTTCATTTCACACACACTCTCGCCTCTCTGACCGGTTAGAGAGTGTGCGAAATGAAGAGACGGCGACCCGTATTTCGAGCTCTATTGTCCAGTGAACAAGCTATAGTATACCCATTGATTCATCGAACAGATATCAGCCAAATTAGTCGGAAGTGAAAGTCATACAGCCTTTATCGTCGTCAGAGTTCGTTGATATCAGTCATGGACATATTCAATGTGCTTTAGAGCATTGTTCTTCAAATTGCCTTTGTTCTCGGAATGAATGTTCTTTATCTGGCGTGCACAGTTGCCAATAATCATGATGAAATCAGCGACCGCATCTTTCGTGATCAGACGCTTCGGAATGTGAACTGAAATTCTTCGAATTGCTCAGCAATGTTCAATCGATAGGACTGTATCCCTCTTGATCTCTCGTTTCGCTGACTGATCATTGGCAAATGTGAGAGCTCACCATCAATCCTCTCACATTGACGGCTCCATTCGGTTGCCATGACACTCGAACGTAATTGGAGGAACTGGTAGGAGCCATTTTATCGTGTTGCTTACCGGTGTACCTTTATTATATTTATTTTTTATACACTTTTTAAAAATACTAATCACAGCAAATGCACAACTGTGAATACAACTAACTTGGCAATGACGGAATCATCAATATCGTAAAGATACAGAAAGTCGCAGCAAGAATTGGCCTCGAGCATCAGTATCTGCAAAGGACATTGCACGTTCATTAATAAAATTTGATTCAAACCTCAATTTGCACACGCTTGCCACCTTTAACTAGCAGGGAGTAGTCACAAGGAGAAGATGAATTGAATGGAAAACCGGGAGATGTGATCTACATTACAAATTTGATTTTGAATAATTATATATATAGCCCACGATATCTCCCTCTTTGTAGGACGAAGAGGAACATGCCGGTGCTATGTAGCCAGCTGAAACTTATAAAAATCAGAAAAATGAAGAATGTTAAAAAAACTCACGCTTTCTTATGCAAGCCGCGGGTAGTTTATCCGAACATTCCCTATTCATCCATTGCCCCGCAGTGTCTTGCGTATCCATATAGACGCATTGACCCAGCTGCTGATTCGGATAACCTATAAAAGCCAAATAATTATTGAAATAAATGCAATTTCAAACCGGCTTTGTAGTTGTCGTAGTCCCACTTGGATCCGTCTGTCCAAAATGAGTTTTTAGACCCGATCGGTAGGGTTCCACCAAGGAAGAGACCGTTTACGGCGCCTTTTGAAACTGCCAGTCGACGAATGAATGAGTTTTCCTCAACAATTTGTCTTTAATGATAAATAATTAAATTGTAAAAAAGTTAAAATGCTGGCGTAGGGTCGAAAAACCGTACTAGTGATTCCAAATCCGCGCCTCTCCTCATCTTGCACACTATCTCGATAGTCTTACAGCCGAGAGAGTATTCGAAATATGAGAGGCGCGATCGGATGCTTTACAGCTTACCTGCTGATTATGAATTGACGCTAGCTCGGCGCCAAAACTTTCACAGATTGTCTCAGCGTACTGCTCGTCTTCGGCGGTAGCGATGATCTAGGATCAGAAAATAATGAAAAAATGAAAAAAAATAAATATTCAGTCGCAAAGCACTTCTATGATATTTTTCGTCTAATTTCATGTCTCATCCTCATTGCATGATGATAAAACAAAAAAGACCTGATAACTCAAAGAAATGTCGCTATCGCCATCACAACTATTGCAAACGATTCCTATGAAATTACAAACCTGATAGCACACGCCATCCTCACTGTCGTCCTCGAAGCTCTCGCAACCGTCTCCAGAAGGAGTGGGAAGCGTCAGTTGAGTGGTGCAGCAGACGGTCACGTATTCGGCCGCGTGATCGCACCCTGAACAGGTGAAGATAAAAAAGGTGTACCACGTCGAGCGATTTTACAGTCGTAAGACAACGCGCTAAATGGGACCCTCTACAGGGTGGGGCAAAAGTATTGTCCCATATATTTCAGATCATAACTCTTTAGCGGGTTGAAGACCTGCGGCATAACTGTGCTCAAGGATAGTAGAGTATCCGTAGTCAATAATCTAGAAGACGCATTAGGGATTATTATGCCCGTGTTCTGGAGATCTATTATTTTCGATCTTGAAAAAAGTAGCCATGCGCCGCGTGTGTTCTTGAACGAAATCAAGATATTTCACTTGAGCTGGTTCGTATCCCCAAGAATTCAAAAATGGGTTATGAAGTCTGCTCATCCCTCACTTCAATTACACTGAGAAATTGGCCGTAGCTTTTCTTGGAAGTAAACGGGAACCATTTTCCTAGACCAATCTAGCTTGAGCTGTCGTCCACTTAAAATATCGATATTCCGAATCTTATGTTTACACTCAAGATATAGCTCCGAAATTTTTGAAGCCTCATTTTCCAATAATTTAATGATTTTTGCATGCTTAATCCGAGCACTAGGCAATGGTTTTGTGCAAGTTTTAGAATTCGAAAATTTATAGAAAATTGATGATTTTATGCAAATCTAAAAATATTTGTGACGCGGAACCAAATTGCATCTGGAAATTAACAGCATAGTTGAAGTCCATGATGGTTGTGCTTCCTAGGAAAATTATGAGAACCGGACTCTCGTAGTCGTTGGAGCGTTGCGGGCGAATATATGAAAAGAAAAATAGGGTGCGCCGTTCTTTATTTTTCGTTCAAAAAATCATATCGCAATTGAAACGAGTTTTAGGGCCAAACAATTTTCACGATTATTAAGCCTCAAATATGCCTTTCCTAAGAAAAATTACAAATTAGTAGTACCATTTTCTGCTAAGGACTGATAACACCTCAAAGTTATCCTTTTTGAGAGCGTTTTTACTCACACTTCCCTAATTGTTTCTTTAAAATATTTATACTCCTTAACGAATTGACTTTATAACCTGGAATGATTACAATGTATAGCTCGGTAACTAAGTAATGTAATGCTAAAAGTAGGGACTTATATGTCCATTGAAAGAAAAATTGAAAGAAGTCCAAAGATGGGACAATACTTTTGCCCCACCCTGTAAGGCCAGCTGTTATCGCCCTGAAATGGGGTTGGTGCGCATTGAATTTGAAGATTGTATAAGATTTTTAGACATGCGAGATGATATGAGAACTCTACAATGCGGAAACTCACAAACATGCCAGTGACCGACAGTCGACATGTACACACTGCATCCGGTAGAAGTGCACGGTTCATCCAGAGCTAAAACAATGAGTTGGTGTTCAAATTTTAGTTATTTCTTTTACCTGCATCATGCCCCTCTTGTGGCAGATAATCCAATACGGATCCATCCGCCCACATCCACTTTTTCGTGTCCGTGTTGCATGTTAGACCTGAAAAACAAAAAAAAACATGAATTCGAAAGAGAAACGACGCACCCAAAATGATCTTCCCATCGAATCGCTGCTGAAGCGTCTGCCAGTAGTGTTGAGCCTAGAAATAGGAGGATTAAGGGATGAAATTTTCAAATAAAAAATCAAATAAAAAATGTTTCTGACCTCATCATCGTGAATGATCACTGGCTGTGCTTGAATCTCGCTGCACTTGGCAACTGCACTCGCGTAGGCCTCATCGCGATACACCGTCTCCTCGGCGACCAGTCCTCTGCACTGACCAGCATGGGCGAGGTCGAATAAGGGAGGACAGGAGCAGTGCAGGCATTCTGATAAGATAAACTATCAGAAATTATCGAGATCCATAATTTACAGCATACATGATCTGCTGAACTGTTGCTGTGTAACTATTCCAATCTAGAGATGGGAATCCAAGAGGCAAGAGGGGCGAATGTATGCAAAGTGAGCAGCGCTCTTGTACAAGGGTGAGAGGGAATGACCACTCTTGTACAAGAGTGAGAGCTCTTGCGCAAGAGTGAAGACTCCTCTTTACGAAATGAAAGCTGGCTGATTTCCCTTTGGTTTTGGCGCTTAGTGACAAAGAAAGAATTTGTAGATCTGAGTCCCCTCTTTCCGATGAACTCACTGGCAAGTTTGTACGACCATGTCTAGCCAAGCATCGTCGATTTCTAGCATGGATTTGGCAGGGTAATGCTACAGAGTGGCCGATATGCTTTGAAATGAACACTGAATACGATTTTCGAGTGGCATTTGCTACTTTTAATTGGCACAAGTCTTCAGCATCAAACGTGAAGGCAGTTGCTTATCCGAAACAGCTCAAATTGGTATCAAATGAGACTGTATTGGCTGAACAATTGTCATTTTGCTCCCATTTCAAGCAGCGTAGGCACCTCTACAACTTTCCTGTCGACATCTAAATGCTGAGACTCGCAGGCAATTCGCTTCACCTCTTTTCAAGACAGAGAGACAGATCCGTAGGAGAAGGCAAAGCTCATTGAAAACATGAGCCACAAGTATTTGATGAGCTGTACGATGATAATTGATTAATATCAGAGCTAATTGGCATTAAACCGCGATCAAAAACGGTCAAAAACGGACTAATTCTGAATCTACTCTTGTACAAGACCTCTCACTCTTGTACAAGAGTTAATCCCCTCCCCTCACTCTTGCTTTCCCTCTCATTCCTCGCCGCGCGAAGCGGCGTCTCTTGCTTTTACTCTTGCTTTCCCATCTCTATTCCAATCGATACAAAATCACATCCGTATTCTAGATTTGGGCTAAAAATAATGAAATTCACGTAGTATCGAGATGAAGACCAACAGCCTCCACATCTCGAGAAGATTTTGCGAAAGGAAATGGAGACGCCAACACCCAATCCTTATCTTTCATGTCACCATTCGACCATGAGCAAACAAGAAGCAACACGACGCTGACGAGAAATCGTTCACATTGTATTTAGAGCTCGAGAAATGATACCGCCGTCTCTTAATTTTGCACACTCTCTAGCCTGACGCTCGGTCGACGAGAGGTTGTATCAAGGAATCATGTTTCACTGACCTCTACTACAAAAAGGAACCGGCAGACAGCGGACCCGAACTGTAGTCGTGAAACCAGATATTTTATATGATATTTTACAAACATTAAAAAAACGATTCGTGCAAGCAATAGGCCTCTGGAGTGTATTATCCTGTGTCCACACACGTCTACCACAAGGTTATTTCTTTATCATGAGTCAAATGAACATTACCTATTGATATTATAATGTACGGCTAACAGCGTGTTTGCAAGGAAAGGAGAACCCTATGATCCTCCGGATAAACTCGAACATGTGATCTGTACCCAGGAGGCCACATGAAATGATGACTGTAACAGAGGATCACGCATCAGGCTGCATACTTCCCTAGTGGTCAGTGATTAGAGTTCGAAATACGGGTTGCCGTCTCTTCATTTGACGTGCTATTGCGGTTGAATGGATGTATTGCTGTCAAAATAAATGGGCATTCTTGGTATTCAAGTTACTTTACTATTTAGCTCAGTTGATGTCTGAATTCACCTTTGAACGAAAATACGGCTCAATTTACAGTAAAAAAATTAGTAATTTACTCCCATGGATGCTTTACTGTGATATTCGATTTTTGAATTTGGCGCCATTTTAATCATGTGCTTCGTGTCAACAAACTGTAACTACATAAATTATAAATCCTAGTGACCATGCTCTGTCACAGTGGTGTTGGGTTGGCCATATCTCATTCCCTCACAATAGAATTATTTTTCAAAGAGGGAGCACTTTTTCGTGCAATTTTGACTTTGACAGTCTGCCGTTCCCTTCTCAATGAACTGAAGGATCAGTGTATGGGGGGCGCTAAAGAGGGTATGCTAGCCCTCAATTATTGCAAAAGATTGTGAGACAATTGGGCAATTAAGAAGGAAGTTATGGCTAAAAACATAATGAGTCAAAAAAAGAAAGACACTTACGCATCAACCCGATATTCAGTGTGGTTCTTTGCAATGTGAAGAAATGAATCAAACAACTTTATCAATATTTCACTGAAACAGTCGGCTAAAACATTTCACGATGTTCAGACTGCTCGGTAGGTAATCTGAAAGATAACTTTGAGTAAAGAATTAAACGGTCTAATATCACCATCATTCCCTTCACGTTCACTCCTCCACTCGGTTGCCACGACACCCGCATCTTGCTCGACGACTTGGTCTTGTACACTTTGTTATTGACCTCTCCCGTCACACTGACAACAAAGCAATATAATTAATACTAAATATTCCTCACTTAGTGACTATATTTCCTCCAGTAAAAGCGTCATAGAGAACCAATTGGTCGCAGCATGAGTTCGCCTCGAGAATGATTATCTGAATGTTTTTATTTGAGATTATGCTGCTATGAAAAAAAACAGGATTACCTCCACTTCCACTCGCTTCCCTGCAGCAACGCTGAACTGGTACTCGCAAGGAGTTGAAGCGTTGAAAGGATATCCAGGAGAAGTGATGAACTGTCCTTCGGTCCAAGGCCCGGATGAGCAGACGGCGTTGCTGGCTAAAATGGTTCTAAAATGGTTTATTACTTTTACTGACCTTAGAGTTCTTCATCGACTGGTTCTATGAGACATTCTCGCTAAAATTTAGCTGGGATGGAGCGACTTCCTATTGATTGCATTCCTTCTGTCCTTATCACTTCTCAAGGAAGAGCGAGGGACAATAAAAAGTGGTTCGCGATTATTGATCGCATTGATCAATGTCATAAAAGCATTCCGTGAAGATTTTATTATGAGGAGGATGCTACGACCTGCAACAATTAGTAAAGCAAATCCTTACGTTGACGCTTGCAAGCGATCGGCATTGCTGCCGAGCAGTCCGTGTTCTTCCACTGCCCAGCGGATGTTGAGGTGTCCATAGTCAAGCATTCACCTTGACCAGCGACTGGTTGACCTGGAATTACAATGGATGCCCCATAACTAGAAAATAGGGAGGCGTACCCGCAGCAAAGTTATCGTAGTCCCACGTCGATCCATCTGCCCATTGTCCACCATTTCCTCCACTTCTTCCACCAAGGGAGACTCCTTGAACTGCCCCGTTTGTGACTGCCAGACGACGAATGAAGTTGTTTTCCTGGAAAAAAGCTGTGTGGAACTTGTGCAAACGAGATCAAGGCAGAATCAGAAGAGTTGTTCATGAAATTTGCGATGGGTACCTGCTGACTATGGACCGAAGCTAGATCGGCCCCGAGAGTCTTGCAGATCTTCTGAGCGTCCTCCCAGTTCTCGGCGATCTTGCTGACCTGAAACGACTTTCATTTTTTTTCTATCAATTTGAAGCTTTCCTGTAATTGTGATATTCAACTGCTACAATTCATCAACCTGATAGCACCCCGCATCCTTATCATCCTCATCAATGGAGCTGCATGAATCTCCTGTCGGAACAGGCTGCTGCAGTTGAGTGGTGCAGAATATGTCGAGCACTTTCACGTCGATTTTCGTGCACACTAAATTCGTATTTTATGCTATCTTAAAAAAGAATCTTGAAAAAAATTTATACTTACAACTGTGATAATGCCCGTCGTTCCACAGGTACCAACTGCAGTCGGTGTAGCAGTAGTTCACTGAAACAAAATAAACCTTTACGGAGTAGCATCTCCTGCGTCCTTCACGGATATTGAAGCACCCTCTCCTAAAAATGAGAAAACTCTTACTATCATCAATCCCTCCATCCTTTGGAATGTAGTCAATCGGCGATCCGTCTACCCATTCCGCTTTGTTGGTAGTGCCGTTGCACTTGAGACCTGCAGGCATTTATTTATGCTTCGGAGCAATGTGAATCATTTACCTAGAACCAGATACGAGCTGGTGTACGCCTCGCGTTTCTTCAACCAATACTGTTGTTGCTGGAGAATTTGAGATTAGCATACAGATCCTATTTTTTCAGGACAACTTAAAATTGACAACCTTACCTCCTCAGTATGAATAATCACTGGCTTCCCTTGCACTTCTCCACAATGCGCCAGGGCTACGTCTCTCGATTCCTCATACGTTGAAGCAATCTTTGCTGAGAATCCACGGCATTCTCCATCCTTGACAAGCTCGTAACCGTCAGGGCACGAACAGTAGACGAGTTCTGAAATTGGGAATTCGTCTTTTTTATAAAGTTTTTCGAAAGGTTGTTAGATATTTCACAAACTATTCAAACATAGATTGGAACGCCCTGATACTGAAAAAAGGATACTCACGCAAAACAAACAACGCAGGAATGAAACTGCGCATGTTGAGGGTGGAGAGACGTGAGAATCGAGCGAGGGAAGAGAAAGCCTTTCCTTATCACTCCCAGAGCGTCACTCGAGAATAATTGCTAAGGTCACAGATCATACAAAGATTCGTTGATTGGATACATATATTATTAGTAATGAAGGCAGCTGAACTGAACGAATCATTGCACAAGAATTCTACTATATTTCTGTGTAGTAGCACATACAAGCATGTTTTAATATTTTTTCTCAATTCTTGCAAATTTTAGCACGGATAATATCTATTGCTTATCAGGGTTCACTCAATATGCCGTGATAAGACATCTGCAATTCATTTTGTTAGAATTAATTTCGAAATATTAAATACTCTCACCGCTTGCATTCTTCTTGCTATTATGCTGCCAACTAACTCGCATGAGATTGGATATGGAGGTGTAAGTGGTGCTCTTTACCTCGCCAGTAAGACTGAATTTTACTGGGTCGGTTACAACATTCATGCGACAATCAATCCACCCCTACTCGACATTTATTTTGCATTATTTCTTGTATTTTAATTGAGAATAATATTGAATTAATAATTAATGAGAATACAAAATGATAGGAAATAGAGCTCACGTTGCGATAACATTTCCGCCAAGGAATCCATCGAAGATTGTTAGCGAATCACTAGCGTTTGCGTGGAGATATACGACCTGAAACTTGCGACCGATTGTGTTCCGAAAAAAAAATAGTTTCAAAAACCTCCATCTCGATTTTCTTGCCTTCATCGACCGTCAGGAAGAAGTCACAAGGAGTGTATGAGCTGTAGGGGAAGCCGGGTGAAGTAATCTCCAACCAATAAATTTAAATAACTATATTTTAAAATTTATCATCGTACATTTGTCTTCTCCTTCCACGGTCCAGTGCTGATCAGCGAGCGATTGTTCTTAGTGATAATGATAATTTATAGATACACACTAACGATCGCGAATGCACGCCACATGCAGTTTTCCCGAACAATCAGTATTCTCATCCATTGTCCGTTGACTGTTGAAGTGTCCTTCGCCAGGCAGTCACCGACTCCGGGCATTGGGAAGCCTAGAATTAGATTTTTTCGAAATCCTGAAACTGCATTTTGGAAGAAAAACAGCAACCGGGATAGAAGTTTTCGTAATCCCCCACTTCGTCGACCCACTCGAACTTTTTCGAGTCCTTCGACATTGAAGCGCCCAGAAACTGCAACGCGGCGCACGAAGGAATTCTCCTAAAATTTTAACATTCGATATTCGTACGTATTTAATATATGTAGTATTGCACCTGTGTATTGTGAATGGATGCCAAGTTCGCTCCGAGTTTCCCACAATTCATCTGGGCTTCCACCCAGCTCTCCGCTTTTTCGCCGATCTGCAAACTTGTTAAATAGTTCATCCAGACGATTTTCGAACAAGATGCCAAGGCACTAAGATACAGCAACTTATGCCTCGAATTCTTAACGGCGAAATCTGATGACTTGCCATATAGCATACTCCGTCCTCCCTATCCTCATCGAATCCATCACATCCATCGTTGTACGGAAACGGCTCCCGAGACGGCTGCGTAACACACCAAACGTCCGCATGGATGTAAATTCCGCCGAAGGCTGTGTGAAAAAATTATAAAATCAAGATTCTCACTTTTTTTCATAATCAAATATTTACAAAGCTGCTTACCAGCCCATGATCCAGAAGAATTAAGCAAGTAGGCGTAATAAGAATATGAATTGCAATTGAGAGAATCTAAAGAATACTTGTAAAAACACTTTCAGATGAAATACAAAGTGCCAACCTTTGGGATAGCTAGACGGTTTGAAATCGAGTTTGGATCCATCAGCACATTCAAATGCGTTGCGTTTGTGTCCTGATTGCAAACCAGTCCTATCATTTTCGAATTGAGGTTTGTTTGTCAGTGACAAATTAAAACAAATTTAAAAATTTTAAAAATATCGCAGTAAAAACGCAGATTCACCTAATATGATATACCCTGCAGATTTATCCACTCGATCTTTCCAGTACGAATTGTCCTAAAAACTCAACTTTTAGAATTGATTATAATTAACGATTTAATAATAGGGTGGACAATTCAATGATTCAAGAGGAGAGGAAGGATGGGAGATGCAAATCGTTCAATTATTCCTTGCGGAAGGATGTGAGGGCGCGGTCATCCTTGAGGATGGATGAGAGGGATGGCCATCCTTCCGGAAGGATGAGAATCCTTCCAGTAAGCTAGATCAATGTAGCTAGATCAATCGTGAACTAACGATGACGTCTGAGTGTTACAAATTATTGATGTCATCGTAGACCTTATTGATTTTGCTATCTGTATTTGATTTTGCTATCTGACTTATAGGATGTACTGTGATATCATCGAAAGGTAAGTCTAAACCTCACTTTTGAGCCCGTTCGGACTATCATAAATCTGTTCGAGAAATAGTTGAAAAAATATCAAAGATCGAATTTAATATTTTTGTCTTTGTGTTCATCGGATTCCTCGTTGAATTCTGCATAACCTAGACTTTTGACGTCATGGACGCCATGTTGTAGCGTGCGATCAGCCTTTCCGGCTATGATGCGTTTTCATGAACGATTGCTTTTCCGGACTCGTCGTTGTCGGTTCGAATCCGCCTCCATGCATGAATGTTTTGCCGTATTTTTAGACGCACTTTTTTCCTATTTCTCGACTTGGTTATTATTATTCCTCACTGTTGAGATCATTGTGCAACGTTTTACTGCATGAAATATAGTTTATTTATTTTATTGTGTCAGTATTTCCACCGTTGAGCTAAGGAAACCTTTGAGTGACTACTCCTTAGAACACTGCCAAAAAAAGAAGGTGGAACGTTCGATTCGCCAAACGAAAGGCGTAAACGATTTTCCCAAGAACGCAGCAAAAAAAACGAAGGTGAAACTCTCAATTCGCCATTTTGAAAGCGAAAGCCATAAACGATTTTATCTCGATAACAGCAGCAGTGTTTCAAATAATCTGCTGATGGATTAGTGGTAGGAAACAAAACTAAAACAAAAGCAATGAAATGTTCGTGGATCACAAAACAAAAAAATATAGTGTATTTCATGCATTACAGCAAGTCACAATGCTCTCATAATATCATAGAATAGTCAAAACCATGACGTGAAATGGGAAAATGAGTCTGAAAATACGGCAAAAAAATCATGCATGGAGGCGTATTCGAACCGACAACGACGGAAAAGCAATCGTTCATGGAAACGCATCATAGCCGCCGGAATGGCTGATCGCGCGCTACAACATGGCGTCCATGACATCAATGCGTCCATGACATCCGATATTTCCATGTTCGAAAATTCTGGAATATTCAGAATTCGACGAAGAATCCGATGAACACAAAGACAAAAAGATTAAATTCGATCTTTGATATTTTGAAAGAGAAAAACCGTCAAAAAATGGAGTTTTGCGACTATTTCACGAACAGATTTAGTCCGAACGGGCTCAAAAGTGATCTTTAGACTTACCTTTCGATGCTCTATCGAATGCTATATCACATGAGGGTCATATCTGAAATATATTTTTCATTCATGAAATGCATGGATCAACATGAATTTTTGCCAGACCCCTGGGGAGTTCCCAAAAAAATTTCAGCTCGATCGGAGAATTTTGAAGCCTTGTGCCACCCCCTGTGGAAGACCATCCCGCTCTTGCAAAGAAGGCGTTTCATTCTTTGTCCTTTCGTATCGAACATTCTACGACTAGGGGCCACAAGCCCAGCCCACTTTCGTCTGACATGATTTTGCCTAAAAACGAGAATCAAATCCGCAAGCTTCATTCTAAGCCAAATCCTTCATTCTAAAGTGCGCTGGATAGCTACTGGCATTCGCAATCGATCGCAATCAAAATGTGCACATCTTCGTTGAGTAGGTCAAAAATGAACTTTAACGATGGGAATAGGTCGTTTTTACGGGTTGCAGTGTGAATATTTTGTTTGGGCATAGTTTTTCTGACGAATACGAATATTTTAGGAATTTTAGAGAAAAAATAGAATTTTATCATGCTTCAAAAGCTTGCGGATTTGTTTTAAAGATTTCAGTACGCCCGTATTTTTTCGATTCCGATTAGCGCTAAACACTGTGTGAACGTGCGCGGGGCTAGTCAAATGAGAGGAGAGAGTCGAGAGGGGACCCCCTTCCCATCTCCCTCCGCCTCGCCTCTCCCTGTTGTTTCTAACCCGTCGTGACTAGCGCACGCTCTGCCCGGTTAAGAGGGAATTTCTCCCTTGATTTGTCTCTCACGACATGGCGAAGCTCTTGCCTCCGAATATTGGGAATGAGTTGGAAATAGGCTCCGCCTCCTTTTCCTCTCGCCTCGCCTTTCCCCCCTCCACAACAGTGCGTGTCGCGTGTACTTTTCGGGCTGTAGCGCAGCTCGGAGACGAGATATCGACAAACGGCCAAAAGTATTATGTTATTGGGACCATGAGGGACAGTTTCCACCCGGTTTTGACTGGATAGTGATAATTCGGCAATCTGAGTTGTGGCCCCTATCTATGACGGACATGCAATGCTCATTTATCACCGATCTTTTTTCCCTTTGATACGTGGGCGTGGTTCCACTCGAGCATACAAAGTAAGATTTCGTAGCAAGAGGACGTTATGTATAGCAATGCCATCTCTCGCCTCTCCAATAGCTACTCCAGGGACTTCTTAACGCACTTCTTAGATATTGATTTTTTTGAATCATATATAAGAATCGATCACTTCACCGAATTCATTTTACTACAAAATTTCAGGATTGAAAATTCAAAAAAATTAATAAACCAAAGGTCACAGACTCTTTACATAATCACAGCGCCTAATTCAATTAGTCATTGTCTGCCCTCCTCTGTTCTTCTCTCATCTCATTCCACTCTCCCCTCATTCTCGCCTTCTTTCTTCGTCTTGAGTGGTCGCCATGGCTCTCAATGGCGTCTCCTCGCGACTCTCCACCTACTACACCAACGTTCGTTGATCTAATTATCCATTGGAAGACACTCAAGGTCGATTACTCTATCAGAAATAAGCTAAGAACTAAGCTAAAGTAGCGTAAATATCATCCTTAGTCACAATAGGATCTATAAATAGACTGAGACAAGCTTTTTTTTAAAATTTAAATATAATTAATTATTCCTTTTCAAGCACAAGCGGACGTGGAAGTATGCGATCGCGTTCAGGGCCGTCGCCGAGAACTATCGATTCGAAAAGGTACTAAAGGGTTACTGTAGCTAGATCAATCTCGAACTAACGATGACGTCTCAGTGTTACAAATTATTGATGTCATCGTATACCTCATTGATTTTGCTATCTGTATTTGATTTTGCCTTCTGACTTATAGGATGTACTGTGATACGGTAGCCTTATCGATCGCTAACTGACTAATTAAACTTCGATTGCAGATGACCCAGCAGCATCTGCCGCTGTTGATGGACCTGGGCAGGGAATCGTTCAAGGACGACTCGATCACTCTGGTGGGTTACTGTAGGCAACCATCAATCGATGACTAACTTGTTTTCGTTCATGGCACGGGATATACTTGACCGGTTACTGTAGGTTTACTATCATGTCTTCAATCGATAACTGACTTTACTTCGCACACGAAGCGACATGACTGTGACTTCTGATGGGGTACTGTAGGTGTATCGATAACTCAGCTTTTGAAGAGGGATATGGGTACGGTACCCGGGAATCGTAAACTGATTGAGCACTTCTTCCTAACTTTAGTGCCCAAAGAACGCGCCCTAACTTGTGGCTAACGAGAAATGGGATAGCGAGTAATCGAAAGAGCGAGGAAGAAAATCTACCGTCAGGCGCTAAAGTCAAGAAGTGCCCAGTTTTGAAAGAGGGGTGTGGATACCCGGGAATCGTAAAGTATTTTAGGGGGGGGGATCGTAAACTGAATTAATTTTACAGGGAACGGGCGTGAAGTTCGACGACTGCAAGACCGGCATGGAGTGGGTCTTCTCGTATTCGATCGTCGCCAATGCAGTCATGGGCGTGTCCGACATCTGCTATGATAAGGTGAGAGCATTTATGGGGCACAACACCGCGGCAGAAATCAGGGAATCGCGGGGGGGGGGGGGGGGGGGGGGTGACAATTGAAAACTCGAATGGGCATACGGTAAGGGATACTGTAACTGCTAAACGATTAGATGAGGAGTTGGGGGCGGTCGATATTGGAATACTGAAATAAGTTAATCAGAAGTGAGAAGTACTGTACCACTATCTGGAAATCAGCCACTGCAAAATCTGGTCACCGTTAAATATAATTTTTAATAAAATCATCGCACGACTAGTGCGACTACGTAACCTTGATCATCTTGAGAAAACGAACAAGCCGGTCGGCTTCCGCATGGTCGATCCCTACTACAAGGACGAGAAGATGGCGCCCTTCACCATCCCCGATATCACGTTCAACGACAAGGAGAAGTCATTCTGTCAGTAACCATTTCCATTGCATCTGCCACTCTATTGAATAGTCCTACTCAAACACAGAGGAGATGCTTGACAATGGTGCAGTGTTGATTACCTTTATCGCCGTTATGCATATCGACATTTTTTCCCATTGCAGTCGGTCTGTTGGATGAAACGTACGCCAAGATCTGGGACTGCTATCCGACTGAGACGGTGAGAATGTTGGGAAATTCTGAATCTCCTTGTTTTATCTCCATCTCCCCTGATCAGAGTGAACTGAACGAAATACAGCGAACAACAAATGACGGTCATATCGTGAGAAGCCAAAGATCAAGGATTAGCTAAAGATCAAAGATCAGCAAAAGATCAAAGACCAATTTTCAGGTGATCGTCAAGCCCACTCTTGTCTTCGTAGAACCCGCACATCGCACGCTCGGTCTGTCGCACATCTTGATCGAGTACGGCCTCGATTTACCCACCATGAACAAGGTATTAAAGTGTCTCGCTCGTTTTTTTCTCGTTGCAGTAGTAATTTATCGTAATTTAATTTAAATTAATTTACATTTCGAGCACAAAAAACGGAGTAGTAATGAATCTTTGCACTCGTTATTTTACGTTCGTGCGTAATTAATCGTCCCGTGCTTAATTTATCGTTCCGCACGTTATGTAATATTCCGACTAGCTAATAATTTACTTTTTTCAGCAAACGGGTGCGAACATCGTTGCGACGCTGTGCACCTCGGTCAAGACCAAGGTATGTTGATCTTTGATCTTTGATTGATATTATTTCCTTGATCTTTCTGATGCATTCAAAGTCCAGAATCTCCATTACAGCCTATCAGTAGTGAGATATACGGAATTTGCCGCCGTTTCAGGGTTGGTTCGAGAAGAACGGCCATAAGCTAGTGTACACCACCGGTCCCAACGTGACGAACTGGAAAGGAGAGACGGTAAGGAGGTTTGACGGTGCTTTGATCTTTGATCATTTTGATGAATATTGCCAATTTCAAAATGGGAAACTATTTTCCTGAACTATAAAAAAAACTGACTGGTTTAGCAATGGTGTGCCTTGAATACGGGGCGATCTTTACATTTTTTCCGTGATCTTTGATCTCAGGTACCCCTTCCCGAGGGTCCTCTTCGTGTGTACGCAGCTGACATGCACACGATGAAAACGATCAACGTGAAGCCGTGCTGGGAGATGATGAAGGCAGTCGGAATGATGCCCAAGTGAAGCCGCACTTCTCCTCCTATCCCCCCTACTTATCATATTCCCCAGTCGATTCAACTACCTCCGTTTTCATGCCCATTCAGTATGTAATTTCCAAAGCGTTAAAATAAATATGGAGCTGAATGAATGAACGAGCGATAATTGCACGGATACACGCAATCATTGTAGTGTGATCTGATGATATTCCCAAAAAAAAACGCAAGAATGTCACACTCGACTGCCAAACAAGGGAACAATGGACAATGCCCATCGCCAACCTTGACAAAGGAGCCGGATATGCGACTACATAAGGAGAGGGACACTGCTAACTGGAGCGACCGAGGAGCGACCCTCACCTCGGCTTTATGGGAGAAGTATTGCTGTGTCTCGTGTGTTTCATAAATATTATTATTATTAAAACGCATTCTCTGTAAGAGCGGGATGGTCTTCCACAGGGGGTGGCACAAGGCTTCAAAATTCTCCGATCGAGCTGAAATATTTTGGGAACTCCCCTGGGGTCTGGCAAAAATTCATGTTGATCCATGCATTTCATGAATGAAAAATATATTTCAGATATGACCCTCATGTGATATAGCATTCGATAGAGCATCGAAAGGAAAGTCTAAACCTCACTTTTGAGCCCGTTCGGACTATCATAAATCTGTTCGAGAAATAGTCGAAAAAAAATCGGTGAATCTTTGTGTTCATCGGTGATTCGTCGAATTATGAATATCCCAGAATTTTCGAACATGGAAATATCGGATGTCATGGACGCATTGACGTCATGGACGCCATGTTGTAGCGTGCGATCAGCCATTCCGGCTAGGATGCGTTTTCATGAACGATTGCTTTTCCGGACTCGTCGTTGTCGGTTCGAATCCGCCTCCATGCATGAATGTTTTGCCGTATTTTTAGACTCATTTTTTCCCATTTCTCGACTTGGTTATTATTATTCCTCACTGTTGAGATCATTGTGCAACGTTTTACTGCATGAAATATAGTTTATTTATTTTATTGTGGCAGTATTTCCACCGTTGAGCTAAGGAAACCTTTAAGTGACTACTCCTTAGAACACTGCCAAAAAAAGAAGGTGGAGCGTTCGATTCGCCAAACGAACGATTTTCCCAAGAACGCAGCAAAAAAAGGAAGGTGAAACTCTCAATTCGCCATTTAGAAAGCGAAAGCTATAAACGATTTTATCTCGATAACAGCAGCAGTATTTCAAATAATCTGGTGATGGATTAGTGTTAGGAAACAAAACTAAAACAAAAACAATGAAATGTTCGTGGATCACAAAACAAAAAAATATAGTGTATTTCATGCATTACAGCAAGTCACAATGCTCTCATAATATCATAGAATAGTCAAAACCATGACGTGAAATTGGGAAAATGAGTCTGAAAATACGGCAATACATTCATGCATGGAGGCGTATTCGAACCGACAACGTCGAGTCCGGAAAAGCAATCGTTCATGGAAACGCATCATAGCCGGAATGGCTGATCGCGCGCTACAACATGGCGTCCATGACATCAATGCGTCCATGACATCCGATATTTCCATGTTCGAAAATTCTGGGATATTCATAATTCGACGAATCACCGATGAACACAAAGACAAAAAGATTAAATTCGATCTTTGATATTTTGAAAGAGAAAAACCGTCAAAAAATGGTGTTTTGCGACTATTTCTCGAACAGATTTAGTCCGAACGGGCTCAAAAGTGATCATTAGACTTACCTTTCGATGCTCTATCGAATGGTATATCACATGAGGGTCATATCTGAAATATATTTTTCATTCATGAAATGCATGGATCAACATGAAATTTTGCCAGACCCCTGGGGAGTTCCCAAAAAAAAAATTTCAGCTCGATCGGAGAATTTCGAAGCCTTGTGCCACCCCCTGTGGAAGACCATCCCGTTCTTGCAAAGAAGGCGTTTCATTCTTTGTCCTTTCGCATCGAACATTCTATGACGGACATGCAATGCTCATTTATCACCGATCTTTTTTTCCTTTGATACGTGGGCGTTGTTCCACTCGAGCATACAAAGCACAAACATTATTTGAGATAGCAAAGGTTAATGCACAGACCGGGAATCGAACCCGGGGCTTCCGCTTACCGGGCAGGAGTTCTACCACTTAGTTCAGTAGTTCAGTGGTAGAATTCCTGCCCGGTAAGCGGAAGCCCCGGGTTCGATTCCCGGTCTGTGCATTAACCTTTGCTACCTCAAATAATGTTTGTACCTTGAGCCTTCTCGGAAATGACTAGAGTAATCACTCAAATCAAAACATGCTTACAAAGTAAGTTTTCGTAGCAAGAGGACGTCATGTCTAGCAATGCCATCTCTCGCCTCTCCAATAGCTACTCCAGGGTCTGTAACGCAGATATTGATTTTTTTGAATCATATATAAGAATCGATCACTTCACCGAATTCATTTTACTGACATTGTAAATCGAAATGATTCAAGTATGCGCGGACGTGGAAATACGCAATCAAGTACAGAGCAGTCGCCGACAATTATCGATTCGAAAAGGTATGTGATGCTGCAGTATGTTCGATCTCCGCCGATTACAGATGACTCCCAATCATCTGCCGCTATTGATGGACCTTGGTAAAGACGCATTCCAGGACGAATCAATTACGCTGGTAGGTTCCTGTTATAATTATATCTGACCTAATCTCTGGGAAAACATTCTTCCACAGGGTACGGGCGTGACTTTTGGCGACTGCAGGAATGCCATGGAGTGGAAATTCTCTTATTCGATCGCCGCCAACGCTGTGACCAATATTTCCGATATCTGCTTTGACAAGGTGGGACACTGTAGTATGATCCATCGAGAAATGACTACGAGGAAACTACACCTCCTTCTCCAATAAGATATCTTTTACGACATAAGAGCTGTGGTGAAGCCATCAAAGAAATCGATGATGTACGAGCACAATCGGTGGACTACTGAATTGTTTTAATGTCCTAGCATAAATACATTTTTTTCATGTTTAATCTTCATATTTTTGTCCGGAGCACACGTGGATGCAAAACAATAATTTGCAGAAAACCGGGAAAGCTATCGGTTTCCGAATGATCGATCCCCATTATCGAGAACCGAAGAAGGCTCCATTCGTAGTTCCCGACGTTACGATGAACAAGAAAGAGGCGGCCTTTTGTAAGTGGCACAATCTTATTTTTTTCTGTTTTCTCTGCTCATTTCTGGACGAAATGCAAATGCACTTTTGCCCATTTCAGTTGGAATCATGGACAGTGTATTCAGCAAAATCTGGGACTCCTATCCCAATGAGGAGGTAGGTGTCTGAATTAGTTGTCTCTTCCCTTCATCTGGTCTGGTTATCCATCTGACCCGGGGACCCGCTTCCCTAATGTAATCGAGTTACGACATCAGGTAGTCATCGAGCCCACTCTTATATTTGTTGACAAGACGCATCGCTCGTCTGGCCTCTACCGGATGTGGATGGAGTACTGCTTGGATTTTCCTACGATGGCCAAGGTTGTTTCACGTGTAGCGACAACCGCATATTTCACAACATTTAAGTTGAGGCAAATCTCTGAGAATAGTCCGAACATCATGGTTTTTGAGAATTTGCATATCAACAGTAGAATTTAAAAAAACTGCTTAGTTTTGAACAAACGAGTGTATTAAATAAAATATTTTCCGTTCCGCAAATAATTAATCGTTCCGGGCGTAATTTAGATCTAAAATAAAATATTTCAGCTAACCGGCGCGAACATCTGCGCGACACTGTGCTCCTCGCGCAAGACCAAGGTGTCACATTTGATCTTTGATCTTTCGGTTTAGACGAAAAACGCAATTCCGATACGTTTGGCGTAATCTTTTTGAATATTTTAGTTTCTATTATTATTTACAGTCTAGTGCGTTTAAGGAAGTACAGTATAGGAGAGTGCAAAATTTTAAAAAGTACCGCATGCCTCCAAATTAACAGCAGGCCTTACCAGCGGGTCCCACCTAGCGTTGTCGTATGACGTATGTAAAATCGCTTGACGTGGATACACCTTTACCTTTTTTTTGTACCTCCAAATTATACCCACATAACACTTTTTCAGGGTTGGCTTGAGAAGAATGGGCATACGCTCGTGTACACCACCGGCCCCAACGTGACGAACTTGAAAGGAGAATCGGTACGGAGGGTTTGATCTTTGATCTTTGATCTTTGCTCACTTTGGTAACTTTCCGGTCATTTTCGATACAAGAGATGCGTGTGCCGCCGAACTAATGTCACTATGTCACTAATGAAATTCATCATTTCACTCATGTCACATTGATCGTTGGAAACAAAATGTTGCTTTGCAGTGTGCCTTGAATACAGGGCGATAATTTTCTCTTTATCTTTGATCTTTGATCTCAGGTGGCCCTTCCCGAAGGCCCTCTTCATCTCTACGCCGCCGACTTGCACACCGTGAAAACGATCAACGTGAAACCGTGCTGGGAGATGATGAAGGCAGTCGGAATGATGCCCAAGTGAAGACTACTTCCCCTGCCTATCGACTACCTCCGTTGTCTGCTCATTTACAATGTAACATCTGCCGTAACGGATTAAACGAGTAGAGCTGAATGGCAAAATAACGCTACTTGTGCATAAATATATCTAGTTTTTTATTCTTGTTTATTCCAAAACCTTATTCATTCCAAAAAAATACATCAACGTGAATCATATATAGTCAGAAAATGGTTTGCAATTCCAATTGACCGAATCGCTTTGTAACGTGCGTATAAAGGAGTAGCATCATTCACAACTCAGTGGGTTTTTCTCCACATCTTCTCTTGCTTGTAAGTGAAATTCACTTCCGTTCTTTTTAAAATTATTATTTCAGATTCTTACACCGACAATTCTCGACTTTTCGTGAGTTTAACTGATTTAACAATTTTTTATCGAACCTTTCTTTCCGCTTTTTCATAAATTATACCAGGTTCGATATCGACCGCACAAATTGGAATCATGTCTGTATCGGAAAGCCGTATCCACAATTGAAGTCATGCCGCTATGGGAAAAGAATCGCTGCATCGTTGAAGAGGATCGCTATTGCGTCTCAAGTAGCAAGATAAATTCACGTATTTGAAGCATAACTTTCTTGCTAAACTGCTAGTCTGGAACAGGTCAAAAATCGAAATCGCTCAAAAAAAAAAATAGAAAGAGCAGAGGAGAGAGATTTCCCATCATGAATTATGTTCTCTTCTCGCTCTCAACACTTTAATACTAACATTTCAAAGTTAGTGAGAAAGTGGATTTATAAAATAATTTGTTTGGTGAGTTTGAATCGTATCGTTTTGAAGATAGTTTGAAGGCAATCACATATACATTTTAAACTCTTTTATTGTGTTCTTCATAAGATAGAGATCTCAATCGTATAAATACCAGGTTCAGTATCATTGATGGTGAAGCTCTATATTTTTTTAAAAAGACGATTATAGTATAATGTCAAAACCTTTCTGGATTCCCAGATAAATTTTTATACTTTTTTTTAACACTACGCTTTCCCCAGTGGCAATTCTTCACAAGTGATGCCTATTCCAAACCACGCTTACCTAATTTGACAGTGAGATCACATTAGTAAACACAACTTCTTCATTTTGTCATCATTTTCGCATCACATTTTCAGTGATGGAACCACTAGCGCATCCCAAGTGTTGCCGTCTAGTGCGCAATGGAAGAGCTTTCGAACAGCCACTTACTATCGGAGATCAGGTTTGATTTGATTCTATAGCCGATCTTCAGTTCAATTTTCAACAGGATTGTCTGTCAATTCTGCTTTATGATTGCATCAACGCCGTTTTCGAGTTCATGAATGAGTGAGAAAATTTATTAAATCAAAAAAATATACTTAAATAATGTTTGCAGCCAAGATTTGGACGTTCTTTCGTGTGTAAGCCAGAGACTGAACATATTAGCAATGATTACTCGTCAAAGAAGGAAAATACCGGCCAAATCGCTTCATATTTGTCGAGTACGGTCTTTTAAAAAAATATTTTTGAAGAAATTTAAATGAATTACTTACTATGAAATCTATATGTGTTATTCATACCGGTATATTTTCGTTGGTGTTCATAAAAATTAAAATTAATTTGAATTTCACATCACTCCAGAACCAACGTGGTGATATTAAAGTACTTTTTAAAATTGGACCAAATGAAATGGATCTAAAGAGATACTTCAAGATCGGACAAACGGTACTGTTGTGTGGAACTGTATTTAAATTAAATGAAAATAATTTACTTGAAGGGAATAATACCGTGCAGTTTTTTCGAGAGTATTCGATACATAACGGATCGTTACATTCTTACAGATCTGTCATTGGAATCAGTATGTGCATTAACATTATGGATCCAAATTTGTCATCAATCATTCCAAATTCAGATCATCATAGATCGTCCATTCATTACTCACTGTGAAATGGCATTTAACAATCAACCAATTCGAGTTGTTCACATCACCTTTGTCGAGTTTGACAATTATATTCGATTAACCGAACAGGAAACGTAAGGAGATAGATTTTTAGAGCAATTCTTATTTCAGTTTTCTGATTGAACACTATTTAGGTTCTTCAATTTCATAGCATCCTTGTGCTCTACTGAACAATATTGGAATGGCAATATTTTACAATCCGCATTTTCCATTCGTTGCCTATTTGATGCAACTGTTCAATTAGGAAATTGCAGAAAAATATCCGCGTATAGCGATAAGGTATTTGCCACTGAGTTGGGCCCTGAGATGATGAAGTTGTATTACAGAATCAGTTAGAACATCTGTCAGAGAATACCTACGATAGCTTGTCGAAGTTCGAACATCTCAACTTGGAAAGTATAGTCATTCAGGCAGACCGGCTGATGGAAATTGTGACTGTAAGTGCGACTTTCCTTTTTTGAGTATATTAATTGAGATTATTTCAGGAACGTCTGAAATTGCGCACAGAAGGGGGACTCTTTCTCAACACAACAGAGTCGATTGAACTAGGCGTCCTTCAAAAATCAGTTTTCGACAATAAGGTTCGCCTTAGAATGTGATAGAAAAGCAGGGTCGAAATCCACTTCTTTTGTTTGCTCGTCATTGCGGAAATATCGAGTCCGAACTTATTGCACAGCGACATATTGCACAATTTAAATAGCGATACTCTTTTTTTTAGTTATTCAGAGTTGGGCCATACCACAGAGGTCGTTGCTTTATCGTCAAGGCCAGACATCTGAACTGGAAAGCCGTTATCTATTCTTGGTGTATTCGAGGATGTATGTTTGGTGTTAGTGTTAATTTCGTGCGCAATGTTTGATGATTGCAATCTTCGTTTTGGTCTGGAAATGATTCACCTTTGCTTTCCATATTTTCTTGTAAATAAAAATACTTGGATAAATTGTTTACGGAAGTGCACTAAAAATGCTACAAGCATGTGCAAGAGCAACAAATATTTGACAGATCATTTTGGGAATAAAATCTGCATTCTCAATTTGACAAGCAATAAAACACAGCAGGGCTTTACCATCGTAATCATAGCGATGTCTTTCTCCACATATTCCTATTTTATTGAATCGTATTTTCAGCAACATGGATATGAAACATGCCGTTATTTTTGCTGTCCTATTTACCGGCTGCAACTGCGGGGTAACGCTCATTGTGTGAAATTGGAAGATTTTACCGAGACCGTCCTATACATTTCCACGTTCCACAATAAATTACAGGTAGAGATCACGCTAAATGTACAGGGCAATATCATGTGCCCGAAGCCGTTCGACGTTCGCGTCAATATTTGGGTGAATTAGCTTATTATCTCCTTTTTTTAAACTTTTATCCGTCGAAATATGTCCTAAATGCATAACTCCTCGGTAAAATATTTGCCGAATTTCCAGGAAGTGGACACGTTCAAGCACGACGCGGTTAGCGGCATGAGGGTTTGTCTCTCTTTTTTTAACATTCTTTGTTTCTCTGGTCCGCATGATTGGTGGCCACGAAACACCATATACGAAGCTGAAAATAGTACGTGATCATATGGCATTTTCAGCCGTATGAACACGGGCAGCTCATGATCTACTATGCCGAGCTTCCGGAGCATCAGCGAGTGTGGCAGCGATACGTCAACATTTATGGAATAGTGGGGATTATTAAAATTCCAATATCAAAATCATTTTATTTTCAGGCTATCGAAAGCTTTATTTTCGATAACAAAGTCGAACTTGTGATGACCGTTGAGCACACTTGCGGAAAGGGTTTGATTTTTTTTATTTTATAAAAATGTTTTAATATATTTAGACTACGCCTGTGTATGCAAGGACTTCGGCAGTCGTAGCAAGTCATTCTATGAATCGATTGGTCACGTAAATCTGATGAATACAACGATGTCGTATTGCGACATGTGCGCATACGCACTGAAACACGGCGGACAGAGAAGTGGGATGAGATTGGGCTACCTGCGTTTGGCTCGCCGGTTGGAAAGTGTGTGGAACAAGAAGAATATCGACGGCTCGGATACCCTTGATTCCCGCTCAATTCCCAAAACCCGATGATGAAACTTGATTCGTGTACCCGATAGAGTTGTAGTTCACACAGCACGCCGTTAAAACCGTCAACTTTATCCTCAAACTTGGGTAATTAAACCCGACCAACTATAAATAACCGCTTTAGAGCAACTTAGGGAAACTAGGCAACCAGTCACCTATTAGCAAAAAGAAAGCAAATAAAATTGGCCCTAGAGAAGGGAAAAAAACGAGGGAAAAACTAATTGGCGGATAAAGCGAGAATTATTCTCTCCGCGACTAATACACAACTTACGATCGTATTGATAATGACAGGAAATATAAGACCGGAACGACAAACATCGCCCGGGAACAAAGTAACATTGATTACGGTTGGAGAATCTAGAGATCATGGCAAATGATTAAATCAAGCAAAGTTTAGTATAGATCGTAATTTCAATATGCATCGTGAAATCTTATAATTGTGCAAACGTTTCATTGGTCAATCCGACCGACATGCATAAGCCCTGGGAAATGGAAGAGAGAGGCTTTCATGAGACTGAGCAATGAGAAAAAATAAGCATTTATTGACAATTGCTCACATAATTGCAACCCAGAAAAATTGAATACACATACAAATTCAAAAAAAAAACTCCCTCATGATCCAAGCCGCGTCCTTTGCAAACACCGCTTGTCTACTAGGTAAGCGTGCTCCCAATAATCTTTCCTTTTCACATTTCACACGATTTCTGTACATTTTTCCACACATGCCAAATTCGTGCTGTGATCTATTGAGCAATCAGAGAAATTTCAAGCACTCGCCTTCAATCGATAGCAGTGTTAGCATTTCCACCGTTTACAATCGATCTATTTTTCCCTCAGGATTTACTCTCCAATCTTCCTGTTGATTGCATAAACCCCGTGATTGAATTCTTGAACCAGTGAGAAAATGTTAATATAATAAAAAAATGGTGGAACCGATTCCAGGGATGATTTGGATGAATTGATGGTTGTTAGCCAGTGGATGGGAAGATTGGCAATAGAAAATCGGTCGAAAATCAAGCGAAAGCCGGCGGAATCACTACAAATTCTGGTATGTTTGTACATTGAAAAGCAATAAAAGTGTTGCGATGATTTTTAGCGCATCTATTTGCTTTTTCTTGGCGATTACCACTTTTTTTTCATTTTCAGACTACTCCACAGAACATTAGTGTTTGTCTGCTCGTACATGAAAAAATGAATCGTGTTCATATTTTATCCAAAATTATAAAGAAACGTTGGGTGGTGAGTTAGCGGGTTTTTTTTTATCTCTATTTCAACACAACACAATAATGTTATACACCAGCTCACAGTAAATTTAACTTTTTTGTTACACACTTTCAGGTCCCTAAATGTTTTAAAGGATCTGTGAGGGGTGAATTACCCTGTTCCGTCTATGACCGCATTCGTTATATGAGTGACCGGTTCGAACCTTCGCAACTATACATATCAAATGTATCATGTTTATTCACTTTTACGTGATATATTTTATAAAAATGTTTTATGTTTAGGTCCTTATTGGTGAGACGTTTCTCATCCATTGTGAACAAGCTTTCAGTAACTATACATTTTTAAAGATCGAAAATATTGAATTCATTGATAATGTTCAAACAAGTGAGCAGACAATGAAATGACGATGAATTGTCACAATGAAAGTCAGAATTCAGGTTCATAAATTGGATAATTTCGACAAGATCGAAATATTGTTTACTCAATTTCACACAACCCTGTTCGGATATGTTTAATTGTAAATTGCTGGAAAGCATTGTTAAAAATTCAGACATGCGAACTCTCAGTCTTCTATACGGAACACGTGACACGTTTTGGGACCCCGTTATATTCTGGGACCCCGATATCTGTGAGGGACCCCGTTATATTTTTAGGACCCCGGTACCAGAACAGAGCCTGTGTGTGTACATGATACTAAAATGATCTGAAAAAACTTCTCTACAAACTGACCACGGGTTTCCCGTGATGAGGGTGCTATCAAAAGTTGCCAATAATTCATGATTGCGAAATCTCCTGATGTCAATGTCAAAAATTACATCTGTGTTCGTAAACTGCAGATCCGTTTCAGTGTAGCCAGAGACTTTGAAAAAATATATTTTAATTGCTGTTCGTGAATAAAGATGAAAAATCATACTTTTGCACATTATTGTTGGTAATGTCGTTGACAGTGATTTCGTGTATATAGCACGCTGTAAACTAAAAATTCTGCACCAGGTGCCGCGCACTTTTTCAATCCCTTCATTTTGCAGCAGCCAAAAATAAATATCCATTTTGCATTCAAAATGCGAAACAAAAAAAAATTGCCATAAAAATAATTTCCGTGAAAAATCGGTACCATGTGGGGAGTCGAACCGCCAACTATCGGATTGTCAGCCAAATCGTTATCCTCTACACCATACAATCTTGTTTCATTAGCCGTTCTATTCGTGTAATACCTGCGTGGCGCGGGCTTTTTTTTTGGTGATGACGATGTTTGTTATCGGTACGGTATACTTAGGGGACCAAACTCCCCCCCCCCCTCTCCATTTTGTGTGGACACGCAAAAACGAGACGAGGGAACGCTACGCAAATTTAACTGCCATCCCTCTCCTCTCGCCTTTACCTAGGGGCCACAAGCCCCGCCCACTTTCGTCTGACATGATTTTGCCTAAAAACGAGAATCAAATCCGCAAGCTTCATTCTAAGCCAAATCCTTCATTCTAAAGTGCGCTGGATAGCTACTGGCATTCGCAATCGATTGAGCACTGCCCAAAATGTGCACATCTTCATTGAGTAGGTCAAAAATGAACTTTAACGATGGGAATAGGTCGTTTTTACGGGTTGCAGTGTGAATATTTTGTTTGGGCATAGTTTTTCTGACGAATACGAATATTTTAGGAATTTTAGAGAAAAAATAGAATTTTATCATGCTTCAAAAGCTTGCGGATTTGTTTTAAAGATTTCAGTACGCCCGTATTTTTTCGATTCCGATTAGCGCTAAACACAGTGTGAACGTGCGCGGGGCTAGTCAAATGAGAGGAGAGAGTCGAGAGGGGACCCCCTTCCCATCTCCCTCCGCCTCGCCTCTCCCTGTTGTCTCTAACCCGTCGTGACTAGCGCACGCTCTGCCCGGTTAAGAGGGAATTTCTCCCTTGATTTGTCTCTCACGACATGGCGAAGCTCTTGCCTCCGAATATTGGGAATGAGTTGGAAATAGGCTCCGCCCCCTTTTCCTCTCGCCTCGCCTTTCCCCCCTCCACAAGAGTGCGTGTCGCGTGTACTTTTCGGGCTGTAGCGCAGCTCGGAGACGAGATATCGACAAACGGCCAAAAGTATTATGTTATTGGGACCATGAGGGACAGTTTCCACCCGGTTTTGACTAGATAGTGATAATTCGGCAATCTGAGTTGTGGCCCCTACCTTTACCCCCTCTCACCCGCAGCACGCTCTCGTTGATTTTAGGCGAATACGTGCCCGCACATAGGGGGGAGATTAGTTTGCGACCCCTAAATGTAAGCATACCGTACCGATAACAATCACCGTCATCACCAAAAAATGCCCGCGCCACGCAGGTATTACACGAATAGAACTGCGAATGAAACAAGATCGTCTGGTGTAGTGGATATTTTTACGAAATAGCGTGTTGAAAGCGACGCGTTCGTTGACGCGTGAGCTTCCACGCCACGCTCATATTTGGCCTAATATTTAATCATTTCAGGAGTTATATATTTTTTTAAATTGTGGTGATGGTGTCTTCGGCCTGCTGCAGTCTTTTGAGTGGGCCAAAATCCTTCCATAATGAACCCAACATTAGCGAACAGGTCAGTGTCAGCATTCTGTCTTGTAAGATATTGTTTTTCTGTAATTAAAATATATTTGCAGGATCTACTCTCGAACCTGAGTGATGATTGTCTCTTAGCTATTTTCGATCAATTTAATTGGTAAGTAATTGCAAAGCACAGTCTTATTCAATATATTTCGCACTTTCAGCAACGATTTGGATATGCTGTCTCACGTCAGCCAGAAGTTAGGATCATTGGCCGCAATTGTCCGACCGCTGAAAATAGTTGCAGCTAATTATCTGGAAATCTTCCAGGTTTTACTGAAAAATTTTATTTGGTATTAAAATAACGATACTTTTGAAGACAGTATATGGCGACATTTGTGTAGACTTGTACAGAGAACATGATGTAAGCTACTTTATGTGTTTGAAAAACCAACGCGAAAAAGATGGAAAATCCACGTGTACGACGTATACCTATACGGAACCAAAAGAGATCTTTATATGTGGAAATCAGAGAACGTTCATAAACCAGAGAAGTTTTCAGGAGAGACACGAATCTCGCACAGATGGTGAAGAGCTTCGAAAAATGCCATGTTGGGTATACGGACGAATACGCTATTTGACTGACCGTTTCAATGCTGCAAAGTTTTACCTCTATGATGTGAGAGCTTGCCTAACCTTATCGATTTCATGAGCCTTCAAAGAGAATGTGCATGCATTTAGACTCGAATCGACCGAAAATTTTTAAAACATTACGAGGAAGCCTTTAATTTCAACACTATCGATACTCTTAAAATTAAACAAGTTGAATTCAAAGATTCTATTCAGCCCGAAGAGCTAAGAGGGTAAGGGATCGTTTAAACCATATATTCTGCTAGAATGAGGCATTGGGCGATCTAAGAATATATTTCTACTAAATTAAGATTTCTGCAGTGGATTTTGTCTAAAGCAGCTATCAGATATGTGCTTGGATTTGATTTTTTCCGTTATGGAGTTATGAATCGCGAATTCTTAGAAAAACTCCTAAACTGCGGGAAATGTTAGAAGCTGGATGTGAATTACGAAGAGGACACGTCTAAAGTTAGCAGCCATTCAGCGCCATTGCAATCCTGATCAAGTTGAAATTAATCTATTTTATATTTTAGGCAAAAATGCAAATGCTACCGTCGAACTGTAACCACCTTATTCCAATGTTTAAATTATTGGAAGACTTTGTGGTGGATGCTGAACATTTGATTGACATGATCATTGTGAGTAATCTATTTGTTAAAATTATAATGTGAAGACGAATCAGAAACATTTCGAATTGAAAAAAGAAGGCAAACTGTGCTTGAGTTCCACAAATCCACTCAAGTTCTCTGATATCGAATCTGCCATCGTGCAACTGGAGGTCATTTTCTCCTTAGTTGTGACTTTTTCTGTAAATCTTCCATGCCGAAACCAATATTTTCCATCAGGGCTTCGAGTATTGTTGGCAAGATGGAGAAGTTTATAAGATCAAGCAACAGAATTGGATAGCTACTATTGTAAAGTGTGAAGAGGAATATTTCGAATACTACTCGGTTATATTCGGCGATTACGAATTTTATTGAGTTTTTTTACTCGCTTTGCTTATTAATTTTGATGGATAAAGTTTTGATCCTGGCCTTTCCTATGTGCTTTTATATTCCATGTTTAACGTGATTAGGTATCTTTTTTTTAAAGTAATGTGAGTAACGTGCGTACTTTATCCGATCACAAGGACCCGAACACACTAAATTCATGGCTTTGCTCATAGAAGATCATTTGCGCTACGCTATTACTGTTGTAAACTCGTAGCACAAATCACCACGGACCACAACAGAATGAGATCTGAAATGCATTTTCGTTTGTGAAATAAATAAATTTGTTTACTTTTGGCTTCCCAACTTCCGCTTGTAGTAGTCGTTTGAGCAGTTTTTGTGGTGGGAGTTGTAGAGGAATCTGAAAAGTTACACTGTGACTATGGAAGCTGCGGATCCAAATGTGACAACCCTAGCATGCCTCACCACTGTTTCCCTTCACGTCAGTTGTTGTTGTCTTCTGAGCAGCCGTTGACGTGTATCTCAGCAGAAATCCTTGATCCCCGCTCAGGTCACTGAACGCGATGTCGACGTTCTGTTGAAAATAATCTCAATTTTTTTTCGATCCATACAAGGTGCCTGGTAGAGTTCGAAACACGGTTAATTTGAACGTCTTTTCATTTTCCACATTCTCTCACCGGTCAGAGAGGCGAGAGAGAGTGCATGAAATGAAGAGACGATTACCCGTATTCCGAGCTCTAGTACCTGGGTATTGGCGATGTCCAGCCACTGCCTCCTGTCACTAGTGATTCTGAAAAATCGCGTTTACAAAAATATACGTCGTTCAACAAATGGTTCGACCCCGATTCCCTGAGATCCAATAAGACTATAATTTAAAAATTCACGTTTGTGGATCGGCATTTGTGATGTCGTTAATGATGACTTTGTGATTAGTGTCCATATTGGGAGTGATGTCGAATGAGACATTCAAGTAACTGTAATATCGCAATTTTTATTCAACCTATAGATGTTTTACATTTGATCGTGACTAATAAAACGTTCTGAAATTGGACATAATAAAAAAAATAAAACTTACTCCTTGCTGGTCAACAAATATGATGCGGATTTGAGAAGAAGGTTGGACCGGAACGATTGAACACCACCTGAATTATAGTAAGAAATACTTCGAAAAATGACGCGTGATCACGTTCGCCATTTTTTTGTCTCTAAATGATAGTACCTGAGTTCGGCTTCCGGCAGCCATTGTACCCGCCGGAAGTGACAAATCCAGGGACAGCGAGATCAAAGATCGGAACTGAAGTCAGGAAAATGTATTTCATCATTACTTGGCAAAAAAAATGCTCAAAATTCCCTTACCTCCAGATTCATCATTGAACTGCGTGCTCGCCTCAACAATCACCGAGTTTCGCTCATTCATTAGAATAGAGATGATCGGTCCCGCAATGTGCAGATTAAATCCGGGGAAGTGCTCTTCAGTGCTGAAATAAAAAATAAAAAGAATTTTTTCCCGAAGGTCAAAGACAAGAAAAAACTCACTCCAGGCGGAATGCTTGAGGACAAGCATCACCAACTGCATCTTTAATGTTTTCAAAGCCGGTTAGTCGTGCTGTTACACCGTTTTTCTGCAAATAATGTTTAAAAAACCATGAAAATTTATCAAAAAGGGAGAATAATCGGTAAAAGTGCATCTGTTTTGCCCTCACCACTCCACTTTTCGGCGCGATCAGACTGAAAGGCGACGCACTCATTATTGTTGATACATCGTTCGGATTTATGCTCACTCCTTTCATGTTTAGCGAATCGTAGACGTCGAAAGCGAATTCTTTGGCTAAAAACATTTTAGAATTTGAAAAAAAGTTGAAACAATGTCTATTTGAGATCAAACCTTTGGTGATATCAACGACATAAACAACTATTGGCCAAGTGTTCTCAGATTTTTCATTCAGATTGCGAACAGAAATGCTGGAGGGTTTCTATAAATAAATATATTTGAATGCAAATTTAGAGCTTTACCGTGAAACTCAATGACTGCTTTCGCGACTTATCATCGTAATTACGAGACAGTGATGTGATACTAAATTTGCCAATATTGATCACCCTTTCCTGTCAAAATAGATACCTATAGTCCAGATTATTGTTATTGTCGTGAATGACCAAGTTATCATAGGGATCTGCCTCAGATTTCTAAAAAAACTTTTATTTTAAGGTACAAAAAAACGCTTCAACTTGCGAAGAATCGCTCATAGTCGATGCAAAAATGATACAACCATTATCACATTTTTTTAGATGAACCTGAAATATATAATTTCTTTGATTCGAAAAAATTTCGGTTAAGGCCGATGCGATTTTGCTTGCATGTTATCACGCTTTTTCAATGACCGGAGCTCACACACCTCTTTCTTTCCAGCAAAGTCTACAGAGTCATAAAGAGTAGAGAACATGAAATCGACTGATGCGGCTATAATTAAAAAATAAGAATTAGATAGATACAGTCTCTGAAACTCACCACAAAAACTGATTGCTATACAAATTATTATCAAAGACTTCATCTGAAAAAAAACCGCGATACTTATACGTGCAGTCCAAATATTTATAATTCGAACAATAAACTATCAACAAACGAATCGTGATGTGTGGTCCGAGAGACTAGTGATCGATCGAAAGAAGAATTCAAATGGACACTCGGAAAGCGCTTGCTATCCTTTCATCGACAACTGATAACGCATTGTGGTTCAGCGAATATGGGCGCGCTGTCTGAGACACGCCCAAAAAATGCACCCAGAGTGATCGCTTTGATGCTGTTGCGTTTGTGATGCTGTAGTCACACGGCCAGTGAAAGGGTGAAAATGAGTGAAAATCGCCAGTGAAAGGATGCTTTAAGGGGGAGGGGCACGAATCGAAATTGGTGGGTCCCACCACGACGTGCCTGCACCCCGCTGTAACTACAGTAATCAGCACAGCGGTTGACTCTGTCCTCTCCCTTAACACGGCCGTCTAGACTCATCTGATATAACGGCACTTAGCCTAGTGGTTGTGCTTTTGCCTCACTATCTGGCACCCGCTGGTTCGACTCCCGCAGTGTGCAAACCTCACTATTGCTGCTATTTTCGACTGCCAATCTAGTGAAATCAATGCAAGAATACAGTACCCCAAATCGTGCCTGCACAATCAATGACACTTCAAAAATCCGTAGTGAGGTTCAGAGGCATTTCTAGAACTTCGGATAAAGTGATCTGTGATCGGGTATAGCATCCCTATTACCCCACAGGCTCAGCTTATGTGAGAAAATATTCGTGCCCCTCCCCCATTAAACATGCGATCATTCTAGACGGAAAGCGAAAGTGAAAACAATGCAAACCGCGCCGGTGAGTGTTGCGATGTGATCAATATGTCACCATTTTTACAATCGTCTGGTCCTCTGTTTCTCTCGTCGATCAGAGAAGCGAGGGAGCATGGGAAACGGAGAGATTCATACAGCTTCTCCACCTTCTCCGCTACGCTTTCTTCTCATCTTTATCACTTTATCACATGAGTCAGTACACAGGCAGTGATCTCTTTGCTCTCGATCGGTGACTAGCTTTGAATTATTGAATTGATATTGATAGGTAATTTAGTTAGAGACCTCTAGCTCCGCCCACATGAGAGGGATAGAGAACCTGCCTTAAAAAGGCACCGAGGTTTAGCAAATCGAATACTTCACCAAAATGGTCGATCAAGAGCGCGTTGGATAGGACTCAGGCACATCTTTTAGGGGGCCAATAGGCGCTTTGTTCAGAAAAATTAAAGTTGGTCAAAATTGGGATAAACTAGTCCAGGATAGGCGAATAACGCATTTCTAATGTACGCTGCAAAGTGCCCATTGCGCAGATTGTTCTTTTATTTTTATGAAGAATGTTAGAGAAGAAAAATCAAGAATCGAAAGTATCCCCGAATTGCTAAACTGTTTTGAAGGTTTTAGTACGCGCGTATTTATTTCAGCCCGATTAGCGCTAAATACAGTGTGAACGTGGGCGGAGCTAGTCAAATGAGGGAGACGGGTAGAGAGACGCCCCTCTTCCATTCTCGCTCCGTCTCGCTATTCTATCCCGTCGTGACTAGCACACATCCTACCTAGACAAGAGGAAATTTCTCTCCCAAATTGTCTCTCACGACTGGGCGAAGCTATCGCCGTCGAACTTTGGGAATGAGCTTGAAATAGGCTCCGCCCCCCTTTCGCCTCGTCCCGGTTTTGACCACTTCTCTGTTCAGGCCAGATCGCATGGTTTTTGGCTCATAACTCGGTTTAAGGATGAGATATCGACAAACGGTAAAAAGCATGATGTTATTCAGACCAAGGGGGATTCTTTGAGCACCTGAACATGACTTTAAGATAGATTCGGTCTAACCCGTTGCGGTCTCTAAATTTAGTCGACAACAATTATCTTTCATTTCATTCACAATGTGTACAAGTAAAGCCTTTTCAACAACTTGAACAGAAATTCTTTATTGATTTTAATTCAGATCAATCCAGCCACTACAAGAGCGGCCAGCGTAAGCAACATACCTGAAATATATTTCATAGTATTCTTGGGTTTCTTATTTGACAAAGTGAGCCGATTCTCACTAGCACAATGCACCACACATCTTTCATCAATATAATTTGTGAATTAGTATGTGCTCACTTTCCAATCGAGAACTACCGCTGGTCGTAGTAGGTGTCAGCGCGGTTGACGTCGATGTTTGAGATGTGGCTGGAATTATCTAACATGATTAGATGACCTAGTGTCCTAATCACTAAGATACTACACATGGAGACTACCCACTTGTCGGTGCAGCAGTCGTGATTGGTCGCGGCAGCACAACTGCAGAGTATCTCAACAGAAATCCCTGGTCTCCTTTCAGACCACTGAAGATTATGTTGAAGTTCTGAAAATTTATATATTCACAAAATAAATTAAAAATTACAAAGTTACGCTGGTGTTGTCAAACTGCAGAGCTTTCTTCTCGTAGCCGAATACTCTGAATTTTTTCATGTGATATAAATATTTCTAAATGCTTACTCTTCATCTCGTCTATTTATCAAATCGTAGACAGTAATTGCATTTTTCTTATCCAGATTCGGTTCAATGTCCATTGAGACGTTGTACTTGCTGCAATAAAATATAACTTAATAATAGATATGGATACTTGGACAAAAGAAATACTTACTCAGTTTGAGAAGTGAGCAGGTAAACAGCGTCGGTGTTGACGAAGAGCGACCGGAACGATTGAAGTCCGCCTGAGAAATTGATTTTAGTCAAAACATTCTATATGATGAAAACAATAATATATCCACGTCAGGCGATTTTACAGCCGTTAGAACGTTAAGTGGAACCCACTGGTAAGGCCAGATTTTATCCAATAACGACGTATACAGTAAATTGATAAAATCATGAATTCCGAAAAAGTTACCCGAAGCAGGCTTCTTGCAGCCATTCCAGCCTCCGGAGGTTATGAATCCCGGATAGGCGAGGTCGAACGAGGGTACTGAATTTCGAATAGAATTCGCAATACGTGTAATGCTGTCTTTATTTCCCACTCTCTCTCACCGGTCAGAGAGGCGGGAGAAGAGTGTGTGAAATGAAGAGACGATTAACATATTTCGAACTCTAATTTCGATCATTAATTATTTCTACGTGCATTCACTTTGAAGTAAACATAAATAAAGATCTCACTAAACTGCATGCGCGCAGTTATTCCAACTTTCTCCGCGAAAGAAAGGGAAACGATTGGACCGTCAACATAAACAGTGAATGAGAGGGCTTGTTTCCTGTAAATCAACAAACACTTGAAATAATTGGTATTTATATCGAATTACTTTAACGAAAAATAAATTTACTCACGTAGTACTATACGCCACCGGGCACTCATCCACATTTCCATCAAGCGCATTATCGAAACCGACCAGACGAGCGGTAACGCTGTTGGGCTGTAAGTTTGATTCCCGTTGAGGATAATCAGAACTCTGAAAATTGGAGAACGATAATGATACAGGTTACCGATCCATTGCTATTCGCGGTCAGCCGAATGGGTTCCGCACACATTACGGTTGTTATTCCGCCATTCACAATCACCTAGAAACCAATAGATATGATTTCATTTTTTCGTATTCAATAAATATAATAATATAACCTCAGGGTTCATGTTGATAACATCATAGATGCCGTACGTGATTTTATCGGCTAAAAGGAAATGTTTAATAATGAGATCAAATATTAGTTTATCTTTGACTTACCTGCGGCTTTCTGCACAACATACACTGCAATTGGCGAAGACTGCAGTTTGTCGTTCAAGTTTACAACAGAAATGCTTGCGGGACCCTGAAGATATGTGCCCTTTTTTGCTTTAAAATAATATTATCACTCTCCGTTATAATTAGAGGCGTCTTCTGCAGAGATTTATCGTTGTAAAGTCGAGATAGATCGGTAATGCTAACAAAATAATTCGTTTTTACAAACAATTTTGCTTAGAAAAGCCTCTAACCTAGTCAGGTTTTCACCATTCGTTCTGTCATGGATAATCAAGTTCTCGGAGTATGGATCCCAGCCAGAAGGGGATTGCTGAAAATATATTTTAAGTTTTTTTTTAAAATTATTTTTTTACGTCAAATCCAGATCCCATTGTAGACGCGTAGATAAGGCAACCATTGTCGCATTTCGCAATTGGTACCTGGAATCAGCTCATTTATCATCATGCGTTCTAATGCAAACAAAGATTTGTCAGAATGTTATCAGCGTTGCGTGCACACACCGATGCGAAAAACGGGCTCCACTTTATCCCGCGCAATAAGGGAAAATATGCTTATAAGTAAAAAAAAAAAGAGAAACCACCTCGTCCTTGTGTAGAAAATCATTAATATCGTACATCGTTGAAGATGTGAAATCGATCGAGGCATCTAAAAAGTTAAATTGAAGAACAATCAACTTGAAGGGTAACTCACAGCCAAAGCTAAAAATCAGAGCAAAAATAACGAGAATCGACTTCATTTTCCTGAAAATCAGCGAAAAATACGAGAAAAAACGTTAAAAAATAAAGTGAATCGAGAGAAAAGGTGGATAGCTTGCATGTCGCCATTTTGTTAGGCGCAGCGAGTGTCTTTTATCGCACAAGCTGCTGTTATGCGTGCATTGAGCAATGCGCCATGACTAAGTGCGCACGCAATACGTCGGGGTCTGTCATCTCTATGATCTAATTTTACGATTGAATAAATAAATTAATGTAATTTTCATTGTGACACAAACGATCAACTATATAACCCGAAAAAACAATGCAGTGGTGAGCGATCAAACCAGAGGTGTGCAAAAGTTCCCGAACTCTCATTTTGCAATGCTCTCTCACCGATCAGACAGAGCGAGAGAGTGTGTCGAAAAGAGAGATCGAGATTTTTTTGCACACTCATGGATCGAACTGTTCAAAAATGGTGTTTGCAAGGGAAAATGTTGAATCAATGATGCCTAACAGCTCGCTTCGCAATGTTTGACAGTTATACGAGTGTGAGTCAAAACTTTTTATAGCCGTCGGGCTATAAAAAGAGATGTCAGCCGTCTAGAGACTAGAAAAAATGTAGCCGTCTAGAAAAAATCTAGAGATGTCAGCCGTCGAAACTCGAAAAACTCGAGATAGCGCCAGGAAGATCGCTATCCACATATTGTGTGTTCTCTATAATTTCTCTAACCGTTGAGCGAGCCACCAATCTTCTTGATAGATCTCCTGAGATTGTGCTTATGCACGTGTGTGAAAATAACATTTATTTTTTGTTGAAATCTATAATGTAGTCGCGTAGCTGTAGTACAAACCGTAAAATATAATGCAATCAGTTATGTACACACATGACTCCGATGAGATCGAATAATAATAATATTAAATAATTCGTTCAGAAGGAGTTGAATCGGCCCTCCATTCGAGGTGATTCGAGAGCTTCCTAAAATGTGAATACAATTTATGACTGATAAAAAACAAAACCTGATAATATTTAGCAGCGGCATCCAGCTTGAGGTAGTAGTCATCGCTGGAGCTCTAGAATGATATTTTATGAGAAACTGACCACTATTTCTACGGTGTCATATAAAAAATGGTAATTTGAGATGGAAAAGCAATAATTACCTCCTCCAGCTCATGCGCTAGTTTCCTTCTGATCTTCTCGAACGAAGGTCTCTGCATCGGCACACACCGCCAGCAATCCAGCATGATTTCGTAGCGGAAAATATTTGTTGTTGTTGTTGCATTCTTTATTTAGATTTGTTAATCAAAGTAGTGCGCTGCTTAGCGATATGGTCTGTAATCTGACTCACAATCCATTGCTGCACCCCTCTGGTCTGGGCATTCGCTCGCCTGTTTTCAGTCTGTGGAGTAACTGAAGCATATTTATATTCATAAACTTCACTGTTTCTTTTTTTTTTTATAAAAATATGTTTCACGTAACGGATATCTGTGAAATATTTAAAAAAAAGTCTGTTTTGTGTTTCCAGTGATGAAGTAAATAATGAAATGTATTTTTATATACCTCGACTGCAGGCCATTCCGGATACGGATTTCCGCCGAGTGTGATAATCTCGAAGAGGAGAACGCCGAAGGACCAACTGGAACATATTTATTTTCTATTTATTTTCTATATTCCATATTTATTTTCTATATCTCTTTTTTACTCTCAGAGCTATGTATGAATTGCGTAATAGTGTTGTATGAGCGAATTTATTTTTTAAAAAGTGCGAAACGTACACGTCACTCTCAACAGAGAAATAGAATCGCTCGAGCGCTTCCGGAGCCATCCACTTCCAGGGTAGACGGCCGCCCTAAACATATTTGTAAACATATGTGAAATAACGTTGGACCAAATAGATTTCACAGATGCACGAGCTTTCTTACCGATGCTCACAATAACAATCGTGTTCGGCGCGACAATAACGACAATGAAGAAATGAATGTCATCGTATATTGGCAAATTAGTATTACATATCAGATTCGCTAACCCTCGAGATGTATTGCTCGCTCTCCCCGCTGATCTGTCGACAGAGACCGAAATCGCCGATCTTGCACGTTTCGTTCTGAAATATCAATTCTGATCTTACCCAATTCAACAGTAAATTACCGCATCAACCAGTATATTCCTTGCTGCGAGGTCCCGATGAACAAAACCGCGTTGTGACAGATATTCCTGTAATAATTCGTTCTTTCCAATCTAAAATTTCAATTCAATTGCTTTTTTCACATCTCCCGAATAAGGGTTGATGAACAAGAAGTGACTGTACAGATCAATGCCGATTGATAAATTATACAAAAAATATGCGAACCATTCCGTACGCAATCTGGATTCCGAACATCAGTTGCTGCCTGCAATAGATAATATTGGTGATAATACGTTTTACAAATCTCAGAGGTTCTTTTGAAGTGTCACACAGAGAGGAAGCGAAGCATATTGCCAATGAATTCCTACTTTTGTGTGATGACCGAGTGTCTTCCCGCAATATCATGGCCAACGGTATCCTTGAGCTTGAGCATGAACATTCTCCTGAATGTTTAACATTATAATTCAAACGATCATCTTTTTGTTAAGATCTGTTAAAGAGTATAATGGCTGCAAAAATTCGAACCTCTCTCGCATAAACTTGAGCAGATCTCCATTAGAGCAGTATTCGACTACGAGCAGAAGAGGTTCCGTTTCAGTAACGCAGGCGAGCAGATTCACTAAATATCTTAATTAAAATGAACAATAAATACGTTGATTGAAATTAATGAATGCTCACCTAATCGCTCATGAAATCCGATCTTCTTCATGATGTTGATCTCGTCCAAGAATTCGCTCGCGGCTTGGCGATCGGCTGTTTCTGAAAATATTTTGATGACTTTTTCTGAATCACTCAAGTGATGACATATCGGCACGTGCCTGTCATTGATTTGAAAACTATAGAAAGTATTGCTACATGAGGAAGCTCGCGCTGAATTGACACTAGTAATCAAATCTAAACTATCATAGATACCATGAAGGGTCTTCACGGCGACGAAATCGTCCTCTTTTTTCAGCGTATTCAGCTGAAGAAGAGTTTTCACGGCCATTTCAGGAATGTTACCGGAGAAGACACGACCTTCAATGGAGGAACGCATGTAGTAATCCGAAATCGAATGTGAATCATACCTAAATACACACTCCCGAAAGCGCCTCTACCCAGTTGACGACTGTAATCAATGCCGACAAACTGTCTCTTGACTTCCCACTCGTCTGTTCTGTAAAGATTATGAATTATATTTTCGAACAAAAATTCAAATTAACAAAAACAATTCGCACCGTACAACCGCATTCGTATTTGAGCGCGAGAAGCGCTTTTGCACCTGAATTTAAATTATTTCCAAACAGTTCTCAAATAAAACATACATTGTAAAAAATCTCCTGAACTTTCGCTCTTCGGCACCTTTTGATGCAATATACGAGGATAACCACTAAGACAAATATTATAATTATGACCAGAATAATGATCAAGACGAGCTCCAGGATGGTTAGTCCGCGTCTGAATCGCATTATTATCTTTTTTTTTTTCTATTTTTGTCTCACGGTTTATCCGGACTTCCACTTGTCGTTGGCGCGTGTGTAGTTGTGTGCTCAGCTTGAGTATATCAATAAATCGAAAAAATCCAAAAACTCGTACGCTTTTCAGGTTCATCCGATGATGATGTCGTACCGTCATCCGTCGTATCTTCAGGAGCATTCGTCGTCGTCTTAGGTGGTGGTACTGGAAGAATATAACGCAAATATGTCTACGGTTAGCAGATTCTGCTGTTTTAAATTTTGGTCTTGAAAACAAAGGTCGAGAAAACAGCAGCTCACTCGTTCTCCTGGTCGTTGCAGTGCTGGTGCCGGGCATCGGTTCCGGGTCACTGGAATGGCTTGAATCGAGAGCACGGAGCTAGGCTCCTCGGATGGAAAATCTAATCAAAAATACCCACGGTCTTGAGCACATTATCGTGTCGAGTAACTGAGTGTAGTTCTCCTTCTGCCATTTACCTTATTAAAAATTATATTAATTAACTAAATATTTATGTTGTGAGATTGTATCTGAAAATTATAACTCGAAAATTCCGACACCTTTCAACGCTCCATTGTACAGAAAAGTGTCCACAACTGCGACATTGCAAGTAACAGTGTCTAAAAATAGGAGGATTAGAAAAGATGGTGGGTGCGAAAAATTGTCAGCATAAAGAACTCGTAATTTCGCAACATTTCGGAATGACCAGAGGAAGCAATGAAATAATCGATTACCATCGCTGTCTTCAAGAAAATTCGTGAAATCGTTGGTGTATGGCGTTCCATCAATCCAGGCTCGTACTCCAGTGTCTCCCGGCATGTAGTCTTCTTGAAATTTAATTTTTTTTTTCTGTAAACTTAATGAAACAATACGACAATGTCACAAAAATCACCTCCAAAATTGCAGTACAATCCAATCCAGAACTGGCTATTTTGTTTACCCTTTCCGGTGAGGTAGGCTTGGATGAGATTGGATTGCTAAATGGTTGTTAGTTTGGATTTCTGACCGATGGCTCTACTCAAATATCCATCACAATCAGTACAGTCACGCATCGATAGAATATTACTTTGTGTAAAATTATTCAGTGGGTTCTTTATTTCGAAAATGCAGAACTTAGCATACATCTTGACTCCGGATCGCCGGTAGATGGCCTCCCATACTCCGGCAACTCATTTCGGCATCATAGACGTCGAGACCAGTATCGGGATATTGTATTGTGTACTGAATTCATAATTTTCAACTATAATTTCGTAAATTCTTTTTGATTGTTGTGGCTCTGAACAGGTTGAAAATAGCGAGCCTCAATTAGAGCTCGAAATATGAGAAAATATACGACGAAATATAAGGCGAACCAAAAAATGTGCTCAACCCACCAGTCGGTAGCACATCCCACCAGGTAGCTGGGTCCACGAATCAGTACAGGGCGCGTCGATGGGGTTGGGCGGCGAATAGCCTTTCGGCCTAAAATTGTTTATTTGGCACCCTTTTATTGTATTAATTATGTTTTCTGAACGGTTTTTCTCGTATCCGAGTGATTGCTCATGAACTAGTAGTAACATTTTCGAGTAAGACTATAGAAGAAAAAATTTTGTAAGAAAGGCTTACCTCGTTGCGCACACCACTAGCGATGCCAGCTTGCTCATCTGATTGGGTAGGCTCCACGTTCCGAATTGGTCGAATTGGAACTCGGATCCATATTCGACCGTGTCGTTCCAGTGAACGCAATATTTGGGGTCTAAAAGTACCATTATTAATTGCCTTTTTCTTTATCATCGAGTATTACGAATTCGAATGTATCATCGAGTATAACGAATTCGAATGTATCATCGAGTATAACGAATTCGTATTCGTTCGTATGTAGAACGTTTTTCATATTTTGAGCAAAAATGGAAATTTATTCACATTGTTCACTTACTCGTTCTCGCTCGTGCAAAAACCGCCAAGCTAGAATCATATTCGACTCCTCCCATCCATTCCCAACGGTGCTCTGGAACGTATTTCTTCTTTTTTTCTCGTAGTGCTCATAATTTGTTCTGAGCATTGTATCGGTATTCGGTATTTGGAAAGAGTTCCACATCTTTTCAAATTACGAGAGAGCTAATGGCAAAAAGATGAAAAGAATTACAATATTGTAATACTTGCTTTTCGTGTTGCAACGCAGACCGATGTAGAAACCCTCGAATGGTGATATGCCCATCACTGTGGTCCGCTCGAGCATCAGTGCTTTAGTGACCTGAATTGCACACAACCTATTCAACAACATTTCCAATAAGGCTACCTCGAAATTGCGCAAATGAAGGACTTCTTAGACTATTCAACAAAAAAAAATAGTACTTACGTCTTCCGAAGTGATCGCTGGTAGAATGGCATCCTTGATGGAACAGTAGTCCTGCGACTCAGTGAAGTCCAGTCGATCGTCAATATTGTAGCGGAAGTGGAAACACCAATCGATGGTCAGTTGAAGGAATTCTTCCGGACACGCATATCGCTCTATTCCGTCCTCAGTCGTGGCGAATTCGGTTGTGAGCGCTGTTGTGTCGATTTCTGGGAAAAAAATCAATATTGCACTATTATTGGATAAATTTCGAACAAATTTGTTCTGTTCCACATGGGACTGGTGTCCTTCTTGTTGGTATGATTACATCAAATCTGAATATTACCGTTCGGACCCGGCCGTATATTCGGTTCAAATGGCTGATCGGTATTGTCATCGACATGATATTGTGTTGAGTAATCCGATCGATCGGTTGACGCCGGTTCTTGAGTCGTGGTATATTGTGAAATAGTCGTCGATGGAAGGCCATTGCACATTTTCATCATCAACAGCAGAAGATAGACAAGATGAGGCCTACCGAAGTGAGGAGGGCGCGGCATTCATGGATCTGAACGGTGGATTTATGGAGAGCAATAATTCGCGAAATGGACCATCCAAGATTCCGAAATTTCCCGATATTCCTTTCCCGACTGCTAACAAAAAAATATTCTAAATGGGTTTCACAACAACCAAGATCGATATCACTGGACAAAAAACAATAATGTGCGCAGAAATGATCGTAACCAGAACATTGAGGATAGCTTGAAGAACACATAAAACAAACTAAAACGTTATGCTCGATAGCCTAGACTCGTCCAAGATGTGTATCACCAAATGGAATCAATTGTCTCTCGTTAGAAGGGAGAGGCGACGAAAAGCGGATCACGGCCTCGATTGTTATCGAGAGTTGAGCCGATTATCCATTGATTGCATGAGGGGAAAGAGAATGGAATCTCGTGTCTTTGTGAACATAGTGAAGGTGTTGATTGCAGTCTCATGATCTCGCAGCATCGATCAGCTCATTATCGATTACAGTTTAATAGCGAAATCCGACCGAAACTATTGAGTATTTGCTGAACATTTATGATCGGATTATCAGTGATTAATCGCAGGGCATGCGTGACAGAAACAGCATGATGGTGATGACGTCATTACATATCAACAACATAAGTTCATCAAGGTTTCCTGAAAAGCTGTCATAGACTTTCGAAAAATTTAATTTTTTATATAAGATAGAATTCCTGACAGGCTCAGTTTCAGTTCAAATTAGGAGAAGTCACTGAAGTGTAATGATTTTTGCTCATTAAAAAGAAAGTCATTTGTGATACATTATTTCAAAAAGATCACCGAGAATTTTTTCGTTTTATTTTTTAACTAATTTTATAAAAATATTGCTCCTTGCAGATAACTTAACATTTGATCTCGCTTCTTTCCAGCACAACCACTGAATTCAGCAATATCTACATCACTTGGGAAAATGCATCGCTATAAAAACGGCCTTTTGTTCTAGAACATCAACATTTCGAAATGAAGCTACTTCCCCTTCTCCTGCTTCTCATTCTATCCATGGCAGCCCTCTCGAATGCTTCGTCCAAGGTTGAATTTTGTTATTTTTTTAATCTACATGGTTCGGTACGGCTGAAGATGTACTTCAAACTCCTAGTCACTTTATCCATTTGAATTTTCAGGGACCTATCCGAGAGAAGAGAGGCCCTGACTGGGAGCAGACCACCCCCAAGGCACCTCCGCCCAAGCCACCCAGGGGCGTGTACAGAACCACTCCTACTCCTGGTCAAGGTCGTTGAGGGCCTCCACTCATTATCCCTTGCAATTCCTCCCATTCTTATATTCAGCAGTACATAAACATCTTAACTTTGCCGTGAATGTGTTAAGGTACATGATAATTATTTCGTCCAAATAAGGGCCGAGGAAAACCCCGTTATGATGATCAGTCATCTCAAGAAGAGTTATTGAGAAGAGTTATTGACGAAAGCAGTTGACCTTATCACAAAAAAGTATTCAAATCTTAACCCCCTGATGAATCATCTTCGTAGTATTCAGGCCAGCTTTTCCTCATTACTGAGTACTACATGCTCGATCTCTAGAGAGCTAATTAGCATCGTCACATCTGCCTATCGGTTTTAGTGTCTGACAGTAGTATTCGATAATGCATGACTTTTTCAATACTGTCCCTGCTATTCCGACAGTTATCATGTGCATTAGCTGCATAGGTTTTGTTCCAGCACTAACCTTGATTTATGTTTCCGCCAAGGCTCCTTTACATGCCAACTGCAGGTATGGGATACACATAGGAATGAATAAAAAATTTCAAAGATTTCTGCTGTTTTGCTGGGTATTCGGCCTTTGTGCCTTGTTCAGTACAGTGATATCCATATGCGTGTTGAATTTGAGAGAAGCCGATGGTTTCTTGGCGATCGCTGTTAGGAAGCCGCGTAAGATTAGTTGTTTTAGTTGTTTAAGTTTGTAATTTTACCATAATAAATATTTTCAGCAATGAGATTTGATCTTTACGGAGTATTGGCAAGTGTTTCCGTGTTCTCTTCTTGCTTCGAGTTATCGATCGCACTAGAGCGAATTATTTCTTCGATACAGCCACAGGTTCTCATCACTTTTATCGGGAAATACGTTAGTTTTTCAGCGATATCAAACCTCTTCGCTAGCGACGCGCACTCTTGTGGCGGTGACATTTGCTATTGTAAGTTCGCATTCGTACCACAAAAAAAAGATCATATTTCTAGATCGGTCTAACGTTTGCGGAATTCAAGATACAAAATGGTATTTGGTTTCATATTTTAAAAAATTGTTTGTATGATATTTTAGCCGGCCTCTACACCGAATGTGGGCTCGTAATGCAAGGAGCAGACTTATCCACTGTTATTGTGAGAACTACTATTTCTATTTCCGCATGTTTGAGATCATCATCAGGTAAACACCATAGCTGTACGATATCTCAGAAGACGGCATTTGAATTTGCATGGATGGCTGAGCTTGAACGCACGCTATCAGGTACGAAAACGGTGAACAATTAAAAATCTGTAAAAATGATGCAATTAAAACATAATTTTCAGATCAAAGAAGCATACCAAATGTCCAAAGCAATGCAACCCGTCCTGGTAACAGTGCTCATCTTTAAATTCTCAATAATCATCTCGACTGACATCGTTTTCTACATTTCAATGTTTGGTAACTACGCAGTTGGATACAATGAGGCGGTGTACTTGCTGGTGAGTCAATTGTTGCATACACCACCGTCGGATCGTAAGACTATGTTCCCCATGTTTGTATGGTATGTTGTTACGCGTAATTCCAAATATTTGCACTTGAAGGTTACCGCAATTTACGGAAACTGTGTCACCGTAATGCTGATGCGGACTCATCCCGCGCTGCGAAGACAGACTGTGAAGATATTGTGAGTAATAGGCAAAGTAACAAATTAAAAAAGGGTTTTTTCTTATTCCAGATGCAAATCATTCTCGGAAAAAACTTCATACATAGCGCCGGAAACAGAGATTGAATCACATTTTGAATATTTGAGAAATGAATGGCAAGTTTAAAGAGCAGCACCACGACAGAGAATGATCACATTCACAAGTGTTCTTGTCAGAATAAAAAAAAATTGTGTTGTTTTTGTTGATCAATAGTCATAAAATAATCTATTTATTTTCTATTACAACACACTCCTCAATACCACATGTAAAACTGAACTCTTCCTCCATCCTGAACCATTCCCTGGTACCAAGTATTCCCTTCGAGGTTTTCACCGTACATCATATCTGAAATCAATTATTGATTATTGTTTTGGAAGCTCTGTAATGTGTCCAATACCATCGGTGTATCTCGATTTCCACCTCATGATTGGGAGAGTCTCCATTCTCCATTCTCCATTCTTGCGCTCGCGACGGGCGGTCTGCTCTCACTCCCGCTCTCTTCCATCCCCAGTTTGGAGAATCCTCGTCCGTCAGCTTGGGCAACCCGACGAGTATCGCCCACTTGGATCATCAAGAGGAGGACTCAGGACGGATTCTAATCGTCTCATGTGATCTACGGTCAAGAAAAGCCCCATTCAAGAAGACTACTTCGTGAGTTTACTCTTAACCACGCAAATCAGGACTTCGGCGGCTGGATGATCTACTTCTGGACTCAAGCCATCGACAAACATCGACTTGTAAGCGCGACGGGCCACCGACAACAAACAGCTAAGAAGATACCATCCCTTGACCCTTTGATACTGAGCACGAAGATCCCAATCCCCTCCCTAACGATGTTTCTTCCTGCAGGCTCATGCCTTGATATCAGGATAAATCTGTAAATAAATTGGGAGAGTGGCTCAGCAAGACATGTACGTGGTTGAGACACATCCCTGCTTGAGGCCGCTCTGGAATAATTAAGCCAATAAGGAAACAATTTAGAGGTTCTCAAAATAACACTGGCTTGATAACAAGTCAGTTCGAATCGCTACCGCGAGATCCTGGCAACGTATTGCAACGGTATTTCAAATGTGATTGGTCTGTTCTAATGTGCGCTAAAAAGCTCACCCACGTCCCCATTGACTATGAAAAAGGCGCGAGTAGCTAGGTTGAAAATGAAACTTATTATCGCTCAGAACATAGAAGTTCAAAAATCGTAAGAAACTTTTGCATCAACCTGACAAATATTGTTTGAATTTCGTTATTGATTACAATTAATTTTCAAATACCTCCGGTTGGCAGAGGGATCTCATCGATCTGCTCTACTACATAACCTGCGGGAACCGAAGAAGGCAGGAAGTGGGGTGCATGTCATCGACACTGAAATTATCCGAATCAAAAAATAATCAATTTTCTTTAAAAAAATGTGAAAATAACTGACCACAGGAGGTGAAGAGTGAGCACAGTGAGAGGATGAGAAGAAGGCAAGCCATCTTGAATGACGCTTTCTCTTCCACGGACGGGTATTTTATACTGATTTATTGATAACAGTTATGCGCTCTTTTTCTCTGCGTTTCCTCAATTGTCCACGCATCGAGTCCTTTTTACAGAAGATCGATCGATTTTTGAGAATCGAAAGTTTAAAGTGTCATCGAGTTTAGATTTCCTATGCTTCCCTTTTCCCGTTTTCTTCCCCTAATATCAACGATGAATTGTATGGTGAAGAAAAGATATACATACCCGTAATCTTTCTCGAGGTTTCAGTGGCAATGTGAATCAAATAGTATTTATCCGAAAAATATTTGCATCAGCCTCTGTTCGGTTTGGTAGTTCTTTATCGTTCGCATAAGTATTTCATTCAGATCAATGCCAAAATATGTGATCAAAATATTATTTATCGGGGTGAATAATTGCATCAGCCTCTGTCCGGCGTCGTCATCGTTAGTGCACCCATGGACCTCTCGTGCCCACAGCGGCCACCGTTGCACAGCGATCCTGAAATTAGATATTCAAAATGATGCAATATTCGTGTTGAAGTGAAGCACAAGAAGCTGAAGAACGAGAGCATTCGAAATTTCGATGAAACTTTATCCTTTGCTCTCTTTCGTTATTTTCAGTGAATCATGCAGCTACGTGTGAAGCTTTGAGACCAGAACACGTTAATAACTAGTGTATGGGCGGCGTAATTGGTCTTTGATCTTTGTTCTCTGATCTTTATAACCTAGCGTGCTGACTTGTTTTAGATGTTGCACGCTCCTTTTACCAACATTAAGAACATTAACAGCAGGCCATACCAGTGGGTTCCACCTAGCGTTGTCTTACCACTGTAAAATAAATGCTTGACGTGGATACACCTTTTCCTATAAAGAACAATAAAAATCGAACCATCGCATGTGAGCCCCTTCATCGTTCCTTTCTCGTTCTTGAAGCCGAACACGCAGTCGAGATTGTAGTTGTCCTGAATATTTTTCTTAAGTCAGCGAGCAGAGACCAAAGATCATCGGACGCTTCATTGCTTGGGCCACATACAGCAGAGACGTTACCAAAGATCAGAGAACAAAGATCAAAGACCAATTACCTTCACATTCTCCTCCCCGTCCGGATTGTACTCGAAGAGGTGCGTGAACCACGCATCGCCGAACCTCGCGTACTTGCCGCCCGAGACCTCCAGAGGGGCGCATCTGCGAACACATCAGCATACTTTTTTTATTATAAATTATTCATATTAGCGTTTGTTTTCAGATCATTCAATGTTGGATTCCTGCGATACCATGCGCATTCCACAAAAGCATTTCGCATTTCGTAAGGCTAGCCGGAATGCGATGTGTTCTCGGTTGATGCGTCTAGTACAATAAGGACAGTGGTCCTTATGCAAGAGCTTGCGCAAATGAATTACGTTTTGCTATAATGTTGGTGAGCGGGGGAGAGGTGTGCCAGCGCTGTTCAAACTGTTCTCCAATCTGCTCACCGCGCCTTGAGCTCCTCATCGGCGCACGGGCCGCCGCGCCACGCGCCCACCCTCACGCCGTTGCACAGCACCTGAGAAGATGAATCAGCCAATTTCAGAATTCCGGTCCATCGTGGGACGAGTGTCGATGTCTATGTGAACGATGTAAACGGTTTTGATACTCTGTGACGAGGAAAGGGGTATTGACATCCTGCTTTTCGTCTAGACATCGGCACACTTCTCGCTGCGTAACGCACCTGAGTGGAGATGAAGAAGCGCACAGCGCCGCTCTGAAATTAGCATGCAATTTTTTTTCGACTGAACACTTAACCCTAACCCTGAGCCCATTAAAATCGGCTGATTTTTTCAGGATTTTGAACGAATTTTCAGGATCGATTAGAGCTGAATCGTACTTCGCTGTGGGATCCGCTCAGCTTGAACGTGCCATTCGCGTCCACACTCGTCTTCGCGATCTCGTCGTGGCTCTCCCCTTTAATAAAATAAACAAGTAAACAAGCTTTTTATTTTTTACAAGCTGAAGAACATAATTTTTGTATAGTCATATTATGATATACAGAATATGTATTACACTATTTAATAAGCCAACTAAATAGTATGTGACCCGCCGTAATTGACCTGCTCTGCTTGGACTTACCGTAGTTTACGCAGTGTTACTCGCGGAACACTTTATTCGTCATACACTTCCCCATACACTTCGTTGCGCCGTTCAATGCGTATTATGTTTAGGCTATTCCTTAATGCCTATTCTCTCAGCAGTTGAGTCGAACTAGTTTCCACCACCCTAGCACGTCGTGTGCGTAGTTCCCTCTTCTGTGAAGATAAAGCCTTTATCTACTACTCCACGTCACGGACCATACACACAAGACAACAGCATACACAACAATAATTATAAATCATAAGGAATTTGTTTGTTTTTCAATTTCATTGAATTCGATCAGAATTCCATTGAAATTGTCTTGCACCAGCGCAGTCAAAGCGCTTTGTTCTCGATTCGAATCAGTCGTCGGCAGACATGTCTGACTCATTGCAGAGCGTCAGAAGTCACTTCTTTTTCAAATTCCCGGCCAAACTTGCTCCGTTCAACTCAAAGAATCCGTAGTCCTCCTCCCACAGCGTGATGATGGCCTCGGGCATGGGGATCCACGCGCCCGCCTCGTTGATGCACCCGAGACGACCCGTGATCGCGACCTGAAGAATCAAAGTATCATATCGGTATACACAATCAATCGAAAAGGAAAGTGGATGAAAAACACTACGATTGAGTAATTTTGGACTGAATCTAGCAGCAGTGATATTACGATAGAAAGAGTAAGAGAAAAACAATGAAGAATTGAAACCCTAGCTTACATTGCGATCCTCAGCAAGCACATCCGAGAAGAGAGCGAGAAGGAGGAAGAGGAGAGCCATTCCACACTCGACCGCCTGAGACGAAGGATGATGGGTGAAGTGAGGGAGGAGGACGTGGAAAAAAGAGAGAATTAGTGAAGAATATTATGCAAAATAATAATAATAAAATAATTCTATTTTTTCCGTCTTTGTTCTCATGTGACAAAGTTTTTCAACGTTTTAGTTCAAATGTATGAATTGCACACGCAAGAGGGAATAATCAAATGGTTTATCATCATTATTTTGTCTTTCGAGATAGTATCAGGGATGCCGGTCGGCATCGAGAGCGTATGATATTCATTTCTTCGCGTACTTTCAATCTACTTTGTGTGTATTGTTACAAATTTGAACATATCCACGCAAAAATGCAAATATCAATTAAAAAAAGTTTATCAGTATTATTTAATCCTTCCAGACAGTATCAGGGACACCGGGCGGCATCGAGTAGGCCATCCTCATCTCATACCCGCAGCGATCCTTGGGCGCCTCAAGGCAACGATTGTGATGACGAAAGGTATGCGCCTCCGGACACAGTGGAGTTGCAAAATGAAGCATGCCGAATTGGCGTCACTAGTGAGTGAGAGTGACCCTATCATACCTCGACCTACCTTTCAACACGTCCTCTGAAAGAACAAAACGTTTCAAAGTCTTTTAATTCTTTCAAATGATTGAATTAAAAAAGTAATGATGGTTCACTTTTTTCTGATGGCTGTTATATGTCACAATATTAATTATCTGAAGTGCATAGTTTCGTACTCCCACTGGATGGTCCTCCAGATCGCACTTGGACCCGGCACAGCTCAGCCCGTGGAACGTCCTGCCGTCCTCCAGTTTGTAGCCAAGCGCGCAGTCCAGATCGTAGTGGGCCTGAAAATGGAGAAGAATAATTAAATTTATCAAATGAGTTTTCAACAAATACGATATTTGAGGACTGGACACATTGACTGGACTGATAGGTAGGATCTGTTAGCATAAGAATGCATCATTTTTCAGGAATTTCACTGGAAATAATGAATGCTTACCCTGATATCGCGGGCCGATTCGAGCCTGTAGCCGCGCTCAAAGTTGTGCGTGGCCCAGAACTTGCGGTACGTGCCGCATCTACATTTTTATTGTTTTTATTCAATATTTATTTTTTAAAAACAAAAACAAAAACAACACCTTTGCGCGAATGTCGTGTCGGCGCAGAGCCCTCCCGTCCACGCACCGTGCTTGTCTCCATTGCAGTACGCGTAGATACCGATGAAAAACTTGGGCGTGGAAAAGAACTGCAACAGTCTAGATTAGCGCCGAATGAAAAATATGCGTCTGATAAATAAACAGCCTTATTTAGTAAAAAATGGATTATAAATTAGTCGCACGACACATTTACAACTGCCCGAAATTTACACCCCTCTTACCTCATCTTCATAACCCTTCAGGCTAAAGCGTCCTTCGCTGTCGGTCACGGTGCGACTCTTCAGATCATGTGGGTCGACTGGAAAACAATAACAACAACAATAGCAATAACAAAAACAACAACAATAACTCACTATAGTCATCTTCGAAGAGGAAGACCTCCGCTTCGGGCATCGGAATCCACTGGCCGGCAGTGTTGGTACAGCCGAGACGGCCGCTCACAGTAATCTGGATGAAAGATTATTAGTAAGAAAAAACACTTTATTTGAGTGAGATAGGAGAGAAACTACTTCATAGTCGCAAAAAAGGGGTGAAATTCCTATGTTGGAGCTGTTGTTATTGGGTACAGCATTACTGTCGAATAATCTACCTCACAATCATCTGTGATAGTCGTTAGGTAAGTGAGCAGTCAGCCTAGTTCATTGTTCATACCGATCTGTAATCAGCCCAGGAAACGGGAAGAATAAGAAGGATGAGGAAGAGGAGAGAAATCATCGGACGACCACTCCTGAGGAGGGACAGATGCGCGAATGAGAAGTGTTTTCGACGTGACGATTGAGAGGAGAGTAAACATAAGGCAAATCAAGGAATATTTTGTGATTGAATTGAGGAGACTATGGCTTGAAGCATTTATTTGGATCTCATTTGCAACATTTGCAGAATTTCACACACGTTGATTCACATTGAGCAGTGCAAATAACCAACCTGTATTTGCAGAGAAAAGCAGATATAGATATATAATAATTATTAGATTATTTAGTGATAAAGTATAACAAAATATATCTAAATTTCATTCAGTCTTTTTTGAGCAATGAAAAGCTACTGAAGGTGTCGCACAATTAGTGAGGGAAACATTCTGACAGTTTCTGCAGTTTCTCTAATCTATTCTAATCCGATGTTTTATCCATGAATAAACTATGAATCAAATAATTTATCATGGGGAACTACGTTCAGAGTGCAATCGTTTATTTCCAGTATTCTTTCAACGCTTCAAAGTGGTTCTCAGTATCAGCCAACGTGTTTGACTGCACTGACAAGGCTGATGTCTTCATTCCGCTGAACATTAGAAAATTAAAAAAAAAGAATGATGAACCCACAGCCATAGCTGAGTGTGTCTCTTCAGCAGCGGATGCTTACGAATCAGCATTATGCACAATATGGAAGCACAGATAGCGTTGGCCTTCAAGTTGTTCTCAATAGAGATACGGGTATTCGTACCTTCATTTTCCATGCTCTCTATCACATTTTGACGCAAAGTTGTTTCTTGTTCCGCGCGTAACAAAATTGCTACTAAACTATGGTCGCGTTTAAACTTAAGCATTAATTATATAATTTGTGCTTAATGAACGCGAAACCATCCCAGAAATCGTGTTTTATCATTAAAAACTAAGAAAAGATAGTGAAAATATGCTAAAAACGCGTAAAACGAAGTGAAAGTGGGCGGAGCTAACGCGTTTGCCGCGCGGAATAGTTTAATAGGTGTGCAATTACAATCGTATCATTTTAAAAATGTGATAACGGATCAGGGAGGCGAGAAAGTGTGTGAAATGAAAAAAAAAGACTTTCTTTTTCGTACTCTAGTTCCCAATAAAAATATAAAATAAAAAATCTCAAATAAAAAAAAGAAAAAAAACATTATTGTCAATTCGAGTTCGAGGAATATTATTCACACGGAGTGATTATTCTGGCATGCTCTGGTTTGACGTAAGCCGTATTTCTTAATAATCGGGGGATACTCACTGTGCTGTAAAACATGTCATTATAGCCGATTGCGTATGGGTTCCTCGTTGATAGACAAATCATCGAAGATGTACCAATAACGCACTGCAATTACAAATCAGCACTCTCAGGTCGAGATCGAATAATGAAGTAGCAACCTTTACGAAGAAAATGGTTATGAAGACTGGCTTCATTGCGACTGACATTTGGTACGATTCTTTCACCTAAGAATGGCCTTTATTCACTTTTTATTTCACTGGAATACGCTTTTTAGTTGTGAAAAAAGGAAAAGATCATAGTTTTTTTTTAACTTTATTTGTTTTCAAAAGAGGAAGTTATGTTTTTTTTCTCAGAAAAGAAAAAAATGAATACCATGATTATGATAGATACCTGATATTTTGCATTAAGATTCACAAACGGAGCTTCGAATCGTTCCTTTGTATAGCGTACTGACAGAGTATTTGTCTGGAAAAAATAATGTCTGAATGATCGACAAAAAAATCTTTTAAAAAATTTTACCACGAGCGTGAGAATGTCGCAACTAAGCAGAATCGTTCCGGCAATGAGAAATTTATCATCTAAATAATTTGATAAAATTGTTTTGAAAGGTTATACTTACACTCAAAAGTTATGCGCCCGATGAAATATGTAAATGTGATCTGAATATGCGGGTCTGATTTGTCCAAAAAAGTAGTTCTTACCATCGAAACTACAAACGCAATCAGAACCCGTGATGCTAGAGGCGCATTGTAATACTGCTCTGCGTCAATGGTGGAAACGATTCGTTCCACAGCAATTGCAATCTGAAATCATATCGTTGTGTCCAATCGTTACCACATTATGATTTATGGACCATTCTTTTACCTGAAGAACAAGTAAAATGCTACGATAGAATTACAAACTTTTGCGGTATTCGCTATGATAGATTTTCTCACCTCGCAGACAGTACAGAATAGAGAACAAGAAGTGCAGATTTCGTACAGCAGTAATCGATGGGCTGAAATTCGTTATTTTATCAGTTTTACCAACCAAAAATTAAAAAAAAGCTCACGAGGGTTCTTCATTGATTGTGCTAGGTAACCATGCTCATCGAGTAAGCTTGCGATCCAGAGGGCGATGCTCGCATTGAAAAGTGCGAGATAACCGAATAACCAAATGTTGAAGAGAAATCTATAATGATATATTTTGGACCATTTTTAAAAATAGAGTAAACATTACCTGCAGTTGCTATGCAACGGTGTCTTTTTGACGATAAATAGAAGGAACAAAATTGGTGTGCATGCACTGAGATTGCATGCGATTGCAATTGGCGGCAGAACGGAATAGTGATTGAAGAAGTCGTTCATAATATGGGTAGTGAGGCAATACTGATGGGAATGGGGATGACTTCAGCGCTAAATACCAGTTTGATATTTTGCAAGACAATACCAAGAATCATAAGATATGCGGACATCGAACAAGACATCGAACGTTATGCAGTATTATTATTAGCGAAAACAGGTGAAAAAATCAAACCGAAAAATTCTTTATGCGATATGTTATTGTTTTGAGAAAGCAATTGGTTTGATGATGAAAAGTTTTCAGGTAATGTGAGATACAACTCTTACTCATGTGAGAGTAAATGAGCACAATGCCAGGAAATACAATACGTCTGTGAGATCAGTCTGTTCCATTTTGTTCTCTGAGTAGTTTTTCAATCGCACTATTTCTCTTAGGACTTTTCTGTTCCACAATGCTTCAAGCGGCATGTGTTCGGATATTGTCCATTTTGACCATTAAATATTCGTAAACTTTGTTATTCGGAAAATTTGTACAATGCGCAAGATTATCAGCTGATTGATTCTTTCGTATATCTAACCAGTATTGTTGCCCCATACAAATTCCCTGGAGCTCAATTGTTCATTTGAATGCTTTCGCATTTTGTAATATGCTCGATTCAGATATCCGCTATCTTCAGAAGTCTATGCATTCAACAGAACCCGGCGCAAGTTTCGAAACCGCACTCGTTTACCTTCAGCACCTAAATGGTAAACTTTTTAAAATGAAAACGAAGGTTATTTTCGGTTATTTTTCAGGTGTCATTATGCTCGTGCTCAATGGTTCCATCGTAATGCTCATTATTCGGGATGAAGACCACAGGAACAAGCATTATCGCAAATATTTGTGCTGCTTGCAGGTTCAAACTGTCTTTCATTTTACAATTTGAAGCGGTTCGTAAGCGGTGTACAATTCCGCGATTTTCATAAAAATCTAATATATTTCCATTGTTAAAATTTGCATTAACATTATCTTCTAGATCTCGTCCCTCGTTGTCGACACATTCTCCGACTTTTACGCACCAATCGTGCAATTTCACAAGGGAATATTCTATTCAAACTCATATCTATCCAATTTCGTCGGCGCAGGAACATTTATGGTAAACCGTTAATAAAAATATATTTATACGCACAGGTGTTACGGATGTGGGGGAGGTGTGGGTTGTTCTCTGGAAAATATAGTGACTTCTGAGTAGGGAGAATTGTTAATTGGAATCCGTGGGCCATTCTTTGCTCATTCATGAATATTGCCTCGTTCTAATTTCGATTTTCAGGCAACCGAATTGTTCTTGTTCGCCGAAGTACTTCTGATTTACTTTGCGTGCATTTACTACAGGAGAGGAGTACGTTTCAATTTGCAAATTCGGTCGGAATTAATTATTTAGTTAATTCTGGGCCGTGATCGCTTCTTCAATTACTTCGGATGGAACAGAAGAGTGTTGTACATTTTCCATCAAGTCTATGCATTTGTCGCAATCGGGACGATGGTCTACTACATGAATAAATCCGTGAAGACTGCTGAGGTTTTCTTCTGCTTTCCGATCGAGAAACAATGATGGCTTTAGAACTCGCTTCCTCCTGAGCTGCACTGGGCTAAGAACAGAACAAGTCACGTCTTCATCAAACCTGATGCGAATATGATTCAAGCTAATTATAGTAAGATCATCGAAGATTAAAACCGTTAAATAATGTTAATATTTTCAGTCGGAGCATCAGCAGCGATATATCCCGCTATCGCAATCTCATTTATGCTGTGGCAACTAATTTCCGAAGTCAAAAAAGGCATGCCAAATGCGAGTTCCGCTACTAAAAGGTATTCCAAACCAAATAAATAAATAAATAATATAGTCATAATTAATTAATTACAGATATCAACGTCTCGCTGTGCGGTCTTTGCTTCTTCAGGTGATTTATGATTATTCAATTTTTCACATGAGACTTATGATTTCACACTACCATTGTTGTCATAACAAAAAGAATTCAGGGTGCTGTTCCGGGTCTTGTCTACATTATTCCGTCTTTTGCGAATACGGGTCTGCAAATATCGACAACGTTCTTTGACTTGGGAGAGAAGTTCGATAGAACAGGTAAGATGCTCAAATCAAGCTGTGTTTACTTGTGAATATTTTTTTAGCAATCGTCCTGTCGCCCATTCTCTACATCATCATGACGAAGCATACTTTTGCCAACTCGCTGACACTACTCTATTGTTCACCTTCTTACAGAAGAAAAATAATTACCGCCATCAGAGGATCGAGCGATACGGTTTTCAAGCTCAGCGTGATATCGCAACAAAGTGGTATTTTGAAAGAACATCAAACAGTTTGACGTTGAAATGAAATAATGCGTTGTATAAAAAATATCCATATATTTTTATTTGCATATTCCAATTAAAGTTATATCTGAAAAACATATAAAAACAACTAATTTCTTTGATCGTATTCATCAAGCATTGACCCATGACAAATAGCAAGTAGCAAATTTGCAGAATATACTGGTTCCCACTTATACAAAGATAATGGATAAAAGTCAGCTGTTTTCCTTGGAACGGAACTCTCGTCCCAATAGTAGCTATGGCTTGTTCTGTCTATTCCACAGACCCAGTGTGACTCTTCCAAGCCTGTGTGTGAAGTGTGTGAAATGAAAAAAAAACGACTTTCTTTTTCGTACTCTAGTTCCCAATAAAAATATAAAATAAATAAAATAAAAAATCTCAAATAAAAAAAAATAAAAAAAACATTATTGTCAATTCGAGTTCGAGGAATATTATTCACACGGAGTGATTATTCTGGCATGCTCTGGTTTGACGTAAGCCGTATTTTTTAATAATCGGGGGATACTCACTGTGCTGTAAAACATGTCATTATAGCCGATTGCGAATGGGTTCCTCGTTGACAGACAAATCATCGAAGATGTACCAATAACGCACTGCAATCACAAATCAGCACTCTCAAGTCGAGATCAAATAATGAAGTAGCAACCTTTACGAAGAAAATGGTTATGAAGACTGGCTTCATTGCGACTGACATTTGGTACGATTCTTTCACCTAAGAATGGCCTTTATTCACTTTTTATTTCACTGGAATACGCTTTTTAGTTGTGAAAAAAGGAAAAGATCATAGTTTTTTTTAACTTTATTTGTTTTCAAAAAAGAGGAAGTTATGTTTTTTTTCTCAGAAAAAAAATGAATACCATGATTATGATAGATACCTGATATTTTGCATTAAGATTCACAAACGGAGCTTCGAATCGTTCCTTTGTATAGCGTACTGACAGAGTATTTGTCTGGAAAAAATAATGTCTGAATGATCGACATAAAAATCTTTTAAAAATTTTTACCACGAGCGTGAGAATGTCGCAACTAAGCAGAATCGTTCCGGCAATGAGAAATTTATCATCTAAATAATTTGATTAAATTGTTTTGAAAGGTTATACTTACACTCAAAAGCTATGCGCCCGATGAAATATGTAAATGTGATCTGAATATGCGGGTCTGATTTGTCCAAAAAAAGAGTTCATACCATCGAAACTACAAAGGCAATCAGAACCCGTGATGCTAGAGGCGCATTGTAATACTGCTCTGCGTCAATGGTGGAAACGATTCGTTCCACAGCAATTGCAATCTGAAATCATATCGTTGTGTCCAATCATTTCCACATTATGATTTATGGACCATTCTTTTACCTGAAGAACAAGTAAAATGCTACGATAGAATTACAAACTTTTTGCGGTATTCGCTATGATAGATTTTCTCACCTCGCAGACAGTACAGAATAGAGAACAAGAAGTGCAGATTTCGTACAGCAGTAATCGATGGGCTGAAATCCCTTATTTTATCAGTTTAACCAACCAAAAATAAACTTCAGTGTAGGATGTCAGAGGAGTGTGCAAAAACCTTTGGAGGTTGCTGGAAACAAACCAACGACCCTCCGTTCAATTGACGGGTGCTCTAACCACTGAGCTAAACCCCCTTGTTCGACTATCCTCGTGGCTCGTGCTATGATCCACGGGCGCGGCATCTCACAGGGATCTCACAACTCCCTTACATCAGCGCTAAATACCAGTTTGATATTTTTCAAGACAATACCAAGAATCATAAGATATGCGGACATCGAACGTTATGCAGTATTATTATTAGCGAAAACAGGTGAGAAAATCAAACCGAAAAATTCTTTATGCGATATGTTATTGTTTTGAGAAAGTAATTGGTTTGATGATGAAAAATTTTCAGGTATTCTGAGATACAACTCTTACTCATGTGAGAGTAAATGAGCACAATTCCAGGAAATACAAATCATATCGATCAGATAACGCGTAAAGCCAGATCTATGTGTAACCTAATGCTTCGTTCATTTCTCACTACCTCTTCCGATGTACTCCTTAAAGCCTACAAAATTTACATCCGCCCCCTTCTAGAGTCGTCCACAGTCATTTGGAACCCCACTGCCATAGGTCTTGTAAATAAGTTGGAATCTGTACAGCGTGAATTTACGAGGCGCTTATTTTGGCGATCCCATTTGTCTCAGTCCTCTTATCCACAGCGCCTTGAGCACTTTAAGTTAGAGACACTGGAATATCGACGTGCATTAAACGACATGTACTTTCTGTTTGACTCTGCGCATGGATTTGTACACCTAGACACCTCTAATATATACTCGATCGCTCCTCTCTCTCGTACTCTCCGTTCCTCTCATAGATTACGTCTCACAATCCCATTCCTCATGCCGTCATCGCTCTCATCTGTTGCTACACGGCCGCTAACGCTCTGGAATTCCCTTTCTAACCCAATAGTTACCCTGCCCCGGATACCTTACCGTAACCATATACGAACCCCTCCCTGTCTCCCAAATTAAATTGTAAACACGGACTGCCACAGAACCCCACCCCCAAAAGCTCGCATGAGCCCGAATACCACCTGTTGCCTCCATACCGCCCTTAACGCACACTGTCTATGTGGTGAATAAAGAATAAGAATAAGAATAAGAATAAGAATAACGTCTGTGAGATCAGTCTGTTCCATTTTGTTCTCTGAGTAGTTTTTCAATCGCACTATTTCTCTTAGGACTTTTCTGTTCCACAATGCGTCAAGTGGCTTTTGGATATTGTCCATGTTGACCATTAAAGAAGGAGGAAACCTCATGAGTCTCACCACGAAAACCCTGTGTCCGCAAAAAAAGTCAGTTCGTGATCGCTTTCAATCTTTTCACTACAGTAATGTCAGAATTAGGGCTCTCTGATCCCTGGTTTTCCTCTTACCTGTCAAACAGAACTCAATCTGTTTTCATAGATTCATCGTATTCCCCTCCTTCCCCTATGATCTCAGGAGTGCCACAAGGCTCTTGCTTAGGCCCACTTCTTTTTATCCTATTTATCAATGACATTTCCTCTACCTTCCCTAAGTCAATTAAATATTCTGTCTACGCCGATGATCTTAAACTGTTTGCTGAGGCCACCATTCATTCTGACGACCTTCAATCTGCTCTTAACGTTGTTTCTTCCTGGTCCTTAATGTGGAATCTTCTCTTATCCGAGACAAAATGTACTGTTATGCATTACGGTAATCATAACCCCCGTAGGCAGTATCACATAAATAGTATTCCCCTCATTCCCCCGTCCGATAAGAAGTTGTTTGTCAAAGATCTAGGCGTCTTTTTCACCCCCTCTCTTTCATTCTCTGAACACATTAATAAGTTTATCTCTAAATCCCGTTCTAAAGTAAACTTGTTGTTCAATCCTTCCGTAGTACCTCCCCAACTATCTACGCTAAATCGTTCACAATGTTTATCTTACCCCATCTAGAAAATGGTTCTATTATTTCGAACCCTGTACACAGCGTTGAACTAACTAAGAGCGTTGAAAAAGTTCAGCGTGATTTGACACGTAAACTCTATATTCGCTGTAATCTCCCTCACGTTCCGTATCGTCAGAGATTGATCGATTTAAACATGATGACGCTTGAGAATCGTAGGACCATGATAGACTTATCGTTTGTTCACTCGATTTTGCACAAGAGAACACTCCTCGATACTTCATCTCTCCTCTACCATTCACCCCTCTCTCGTCCTCTCCGTAACTCTCACAACCTTCGAATCACATTACCATTCCTCCCGCCTAGTTCCCATTCCACCGTAGCTTCTCGAACTATTACTCTATGGAATTCATTGCCCGCCCCCTCAGTATCATCTAGAAGTGACTCCTTCCGCTTATTCGTATCGTCCCAACCACCCTCCTTCTTCCCTAATTCCAAAATTAAATCATGGCTCGATCTTTGATCTCTACCCACCCCCTCCCCATTCCCCAACCCTTGCTGCCGCAAGAACCGAATCGACAACGTCGACGGACATCCGTCTCTGGTCAACTCTCTCGTACCTCTATGTACATTACTCTGACGGAATAAATAAATAATGAATGAATGAATGAATGTAATCCCAGTCCGCCAGTTGAGGCGATCGATTTCGAATTTTACTCCCTATTTTTATCGATTTCGAATTTTACTCCCTATTTTTATATTTGTCTAATTAGCTATCGTTTTGTGGTAGTTATTGTGTTAATTTATACCAGGACATGCGCTAATCCAGTCCCTCCAGCTTGGCATATTGAATAATCGGTTTTGAGAGAAATAGGAGCGCAAAGACAAACGTGCTTTGTAATCCACCTTGTTCGCCTAACTTTTTTCGTCTTTCTAGCTGTTCCCTGGTCTAATTTGAGTTCAATATGGTCTAATTTTACAATGTGCGTGACAATGGTGCGATACTGCTTGTCGTGATGTTTCAATTTATATAGCTTATATCAGTTTATAGAGCACGCCATCTGCAATGAGGTGCTCAAGAGCGTCGCTGCCAAGTTCAACGACTCGCAGCTCATCACTCAGCGCCAGCAGGTACCCTTGATATCAGTTGGCATCGTAAACAAATCCCACGTCGCATCATTTCATAACTGCAACTGATTTTATGTTTCTCGTAATTGTTTTAGCTCGGAGAGGCGTTACGTGTCCGTGTCACTATTTTTACATTTTATTTTGATTATAAATGTTTAAACTTAAATAAATTTACAGGCATCGTCCCTCAACTTGTTTCCCTCGTCCGTCCCGAATGAATCAACTCGTCTCATTGGCTCTCGTCGGCCTTCTGGTCGTCGCTCCCGTCCTCTCCGTCGACATTGAATAGGAGGAGAACGTTCTCGTCCTTACCAATGTAAGCATACTGTAGGTTACGATATCCCCATCCATCCAACTACCGATTTATTGATTTTGCTAAAGTGCTGATTCAGGACAACTTCGAGTCGGCGCTTGAGGTCCACCCTCAATATCAGGTGCTCGTCGAGTTCTACGCCCAGTAGTGCGGACACTGCAAATCGCTCGCCCCGAACACGCAAAGGTATAGTACATTTACCATCGATAGCTGTGTTAATGGACCAGCCGATTTCGCCCCGCCTACGGTGGAGTCTAATCGGCTGACAGGGTTCGCCGCTACGCAGTTCGCTCCTCATTTCTAAATTTCGAAAGCGCGCGACATGTTTTGACGTGTTTACAGTTTCGTGACCTCTCGACTTGTTTACAGTTTACGTGAATTTCGCGATAGCGGCCAAACTCAGCACACGGGGAGGCCTCTCTCCTTTATTAAAGAGTATGATATTTTGAGGCGGCTGGAGTGCTCAAGGACGAGGGATCTGAGGTGAAGCTCGCCAAGGTTGACGCCACCGTCCACGGTGACCTCGCCAGCTAATTCGAGGTACGGTGCCATTGAAAATCAATATTGCACATTATGTCTTATTGATTATTAATAATTATCATTTTGCAGGTTAGCTGATATCCCACGCTCAAGTTCTTCCGTGCCGGCAAGCCCACCGAGTACAGGTGAGTGTTTGTTTGCAACAAGTCAGTATCGATTACCGATTTTGGCATACCGTAACTCATTAACGTGTTCAAGAGGCCGCGACGCCGATGCTATCGTGAAGTGGCTGAAGAAGAAGACTGGCCCTGCCGCCGTGGCATTCGAGTCTTCCGATGACTTGAAGGCGTTTGCCGAGGGAAATGACGTATATACTGTTGCCTACTTCGAGGTACGATCGCATCGGCTATAATTGTAGATTACATCTTTATCAATCTTTTCTGTCCTTTCCCTTGAGGCTAACCTAGCCAAGTGAGTACCGTTTTAAATAATTTTGCCAAAGTATATTAAATAGTAATTATTTGGAGGTTCGCCCCCGAATTCACCGACCTCACGACGGAGAACATTGTCTCCTTCAACGAGCGAGTCCTCGCCGGCGAGCTCAAGCAGCACCTTATGTCTGCTGATGTACGGTGATATTACTGTAGCTTATATATTGCTCAGGAATTGACTTATGTACAATCGTTTAATGTATTTCTTGTCAGGTTCCCGAGGACTGGGACACGAAGCCCGTCAAGGTTCTCGTCGGAAATAACTTCAACGAGGTCTACAAGAACTCTGGGAAGGGTCAGCTCGTCAAGTTCTATACCCCGTGGTACGTTGAGATCGCTATGAAAACGTTACGTCTCTTTATATATTAAAATTAGGCACTTATTTACTTTACGTGCCCACCAAATATTCATTCCCCCTCCCCTATCGCTTGTTTGTCTCGCTATGTGGTCCCTCTCTTTTCTTTAATCCTAGAACTCAGGGCGCTGGCGTTTATATATCAAAAATATAACTGATTTAATTGTTTTTTTTAAATTTGTTTGTCTCTATAGGTGCGAACACTGCAAGTTGCTCGTGCTCGTTTGGGAGGAACTCGGAGAGAAGTACGCTAATTCCGACAAGGTTCTCATCGCCAAGGTCGACTCTACCCAGTACCCGTACCAACTGGTCAAAAATTTGAGCCTCTTCCCCCAAATTTCCTCCCAAAAATTGGGGGAAGCGCTTGATCTACCCCAAATTTGAGCCTCTCAAACCTCTTTTTTGAGCGATTCCACAAATTTTGGGCGAAACCGTAGGGGGAGCGATATGGGAAGACCCCTCAAAATTTGGAGTAGCTCATAGGGCTACTCCAAATTGTCAGAGACGCAGAGAAAGAGTGTCTCTCTTTCTCTGCGTCTCTGACATAGCTTCCCTCTCTCGTTTTCACCTAAAAAAAAACGGCTTTCCCAAATTTTGAGCCATCTCAAATCTTTCTAGTCAGTTTGCGATACACCTACCGTATACCGCGGGAATGGGGACGCGCGAGCAGTGTGCGGCTCTCTGCGCTAATTTCGATTGTCATTCCCGCTCTTGTTAATTATTGATTTCTATTGTTTTGATTAATTATGTTATTGTTTTTCATGTTACATAGTGATCTTTGGTCACAGGTTCACACTTTGCACTGGTTATTCTGCCGCGAAACTGTTTGTTGGGCTTGTTTAAGCTCCTTGTTTGTTTTCGAATTCGCGAAATTGAATTCGTCCTAATTGTAGTGGCATAAGACGCACTTCAGGTACTAGGACGAAATCCTAATGTCGTCTGATCGTCTTCCTTCTCTCATGGAACCTCTTCATCAACTGCATTCATCCACTTATGAAGTGGATAAACGGCAGCAATTGATGTACCCTTACAAGATGCACTACCAGGTATGTCTATTTCTCTCTGCCCCCTCCCCTAAACTTTCATCCTCTCTCAGAATGGTTCCATCAGAGGATACAAGAAGGAGTTTCCATCGAAGAATGGCCTAGATGATTCGCCATGGAAACGATCACAGTCATCAGTCAATCTCCCCGTCATCAAAAGTCCCGTGAGTTAGTTTGTATTTGGAACTTTGAGAAGGGGGCAAACTGTCAATTCCCTTGTTCGTCTCTCCTTGTTCTTTATCAGACCGACTCACCTTGTCTATTTCTCCACCTAGATAAATAATGACGCAATTAGGCTTTGTTTAGATATTGATCCTAAATTAATTGTACTCTTTTTTGACTAACGATGAATCGATCTCAGGCGTGTTCAAGTGACAGCCGTGAGGGATACGATAACGAGAAGACTATGATGGAGAGGGAAAGGACGATTATTACGGAGAATGAATGGACAATGAGAGTGATGCAGTCGAATCAGATGAATGTGAGTCATTCCCTCGAATCAGATGAATGTGAGTCATTCTCTTTAGAGATGGATGTTCCATTCAGGTTCTGTGGCGTCAAATACAGGTTAGCAATTTGCACAAGCTCAGCGATAGCGTTCCTGTGGAACCGGAACTTGCCCCGAAAGATTTGACCATTGGGCATGTTCACGGGGTGAATCCTCCTGTATCCTTGGTTAGTCTGTCTACGACGGGCGATAGCAAGCATCTTCAATAGGGACGTCAGAAAATAGAAAACAACACTCACATACGAAAACAAAAGCAAAAATTAACAACGAAAAGGCTCCAAATTTGTGTTTCTTTCGAGTAGTATAACTGTCTAAATTATCGTTTGTTTCTTTGTTTGTGGTAAAATTGTCTCAGACATGACAGATATGCCCATCGCGAAGAAGAACCGTATGAATCGGAATATATATTTTTTGTTCAGGATCCGCACTACGAGACGAGCGTATGGAACTGCGAAGGGGATGGAGGACGATTCAAAGTGTGTTAGGAGCAGGTAAGAAAAGATGAGAGTGATGATATGGAGAGAAAGTGAATAAGTAATAGCATTTGAACTGTTGGTATGGCACTCTTTGCATTGAACTTCGAAGGTTAAAAGAGATAGAGAATACAGAGGATCGGGACAGAGTAACGGAATCTTGGTTGCAGAGAGGGCGCCGAACAATCGCGCAGGAAGATACGAGAAGAAGAACAACGTCGGAAGGGAGGAGGAAAGGGGTTGATTACTGCATAAATGACTTTTTTAAAATTTTCTTGTTCTGGTTTTATCCATTCCCTTTGGGGGAATATCGTTATGATGCTCTATTTAATCCCCCCCCCCCCTCTCTCCTCGAGTGGATGGATTGGAACTTAAGGAAGAAGATAAGGAGATGATACAGGTAATTTTAAACTAGTAAATCACGCCATGGTTTGGAAATCAGTGATGACAATTTCGAATCAGCTAAACAGATTTATGGTTTTAATGATTTTATAGTAGCCACAAGGAGAAAAGAAGTCGGATTCGCCTGATGGAGAAAGGAGAGGAAGAGGAAAGAAGAAGGAATGGAAAGGAGTCGTTACCGATGATAGTGATCGATCTCTATCTAGTCAAAGAGACGGAAAGAGTCCGGTCAAAAGTGAGTTCTTATTCATAATAATTATGGATTTCGTGGAAACATGGTTAATAAAATTTTAAAAAAAAAATGGTTTCAGAATCATAGAGTCAGAAGATGGATTCGGATGCATCGGAGGAAGAAGAGAGACAACGAGCACCCATCCCTCCCCTTTTTCCCCTTTCCACAGGCACTTCGATGTCGTCCTCTCTTCACTTCAACGGGAACGAGTCGCAATAGCGGCAAAATCCCGCCCCCGGGTCCCTTCCCTTCCCTCCCCCTCTCTCCTCCCGCTCTCTTCCTCCTCCTCGCATGCTCTCTCCGGTTCACACACTCTCTCACCCTCTTCCCATGTACACTCCCCCAGCAGACAGGGGCAATAAACCATTGTTTCAAATATCGATCGTCTCACACTCGAGGGTGAAATCTGATTTTTCGGGGTTGGTACGGGTACAGAACGAAGTGAGTATTACGGTAGATTCAAGTCAACTTTAACGGTATTAGTTGCTTCATGATTATATATATGACAACAATGATTGAGAGACCACCGAGGAGGACAGGAAGGGAGAACACACCGAGTTGTAAGCTGCCAACCCTACCACGACCTTTACCCCTTTACCCCTTCCGTAGACCAAACTCCACACCACATTGATTTGTAACGACGATTCCTTTTTGTTGCAGATCGTTTCTTGTGATAGTTTTAATGTGGGTGAATGTGTATTTATTTTCTTCTGTGTTTATTGTAGTGTACTAATTGTGCAAAAAAAAAAAAATAATAAATTTAAAGTTTATTGTTGAATGTGTGATTGTGGCAAGTAAACAGAGAGCCGACAGAATGCATTCCCGATCGCAGGCGATAGAAGAGTAATAGTGGAAAATTCAATGACGAGTGTGATTACTTTTGTGAGAGAATATGGCGATAAAGCTTGTTTTGAGAAGTTAATGTTTAATTTTATCATAGTTGTTGAGCTGTCTGTGAACACCCGTCTGAATCAGCGACACGCGTGTTCTCAAACTATGTATCCTATCAGTAGCTTGGCTGAGATTGGTGAGAAAATCTGTCTGAACTAGTGACACGCGCATTTTGCCTCTATGTATACTACCACTCCCTCCTCATCATCAACACCTCCCGTGGCCGAGTGGTAAAGCTCGAAGAGTTGATATCCCGATGTCGTGGGTTCGATTCCCCGTGATTGCAATTGTTCTGTTGCCTCTTTCTTCTTTTTCAAGAATCACAGGCTATCAATCAATATCATCGAAAACCTACAGTACTCCTTGATTTGCCTGTGTCCAGGCCCAAACTTTGAAAATACATAGCAGGGTTCAAAGGCATTTCTGTCACTTCGGATAAACTGGAATCTGATCGGGTGGTCATTCTCTATCACTCCATACTCTCAGAATGTGTGACCAAAAATGAGGTTTCCTCCTTCTTTAAATATTCGTAAACTTTGTTATTCGGAAAATTTGTACAATGCGTAAGAATATCAGCTGATTGAATCATTCGTATACCTAACCAATATTGTTGCCCCATACAATTTCCCTCGAGCTCAATTGTTCATTTGAATGCTTTCGCATTATGTAATATGCTCGATTCAGATATCCGCTATCTTCAGAAGTCTATGCATTCAACAGAACCCGGCGCAAGTTTCGAAATCGCACTCGTTTACTTTCAGCACCTAAATGGTAAACTTTATTTTTATTTTTTTTTATTTTTAAAGTTATTTTCGGTTATTTTTCAGGTGTCATTATGCTCGTGCTCAATGGTTCCATCGTGATGCTCATTATTCGGGATGAAGACCACAGGAACAAGCATTATCGCAAATATATGTGCTGCTTGCAGGTTCAAACTGTTTTTCATTTTACAATTTGAAGCGGTTCGTAAGAGGTGTACAATTCCGCGATTTTCATAAAAATTTAATATATTTCCATTGTTAAAATTTGCATAACATTATCTTCTAGATCTCGTCCCTAGTTGTCGAGACATTCTCCGACTTTTACGCACCAATCGTGCAATATCACAAGGGAATATTCTATTCAAACTCATATCTTTCCAACTTCGTCGGCGCAGGAACATTTATGGTAAACCGCTAATAATAATATATTTATACGCACAGGTGTTACGGATTTGGGGGAGGTGTGGGTTGCCCTCTGGAAAATATAGTGACTTCTGAGTAGGGAGAATTGTTAATTGGGATCCGTGGGCCATTCTTTGCTCATTCATGAATATTGCCTCGTTCTAATTTCGATTTTCAGGCAACCGAATTGTTCTTGTTCGCCGAAGTACTTCTGATTTACTTTGCGTGCATTTACTACAGGAGAGGAGTACGTTTCAATTTGCAAATTCGGTCGGAATTAATTATTTAGATAATTCTGGGCCGTGATCGTTTCTTCAATTACTTCGGATGGAACAGAATAGTGTTCTACATTTTCAATCAAGTCTATGTATTTGTCGCAATCGGGACGATGGTCTTCTACATGAATAATTCCGTGAAGACTGCTGAGGTTTTCTTCTGCTTTCCGATCGAGAAACAATGATGGCTTTTGAACTCGCTTCCTCCTGAGCTGCACTGGGCTAAGAACAGAACAAGTCACGTCTTCATCAAACCTGATGCGAATATGATTCAAGCTAATTACAGTAAGATCATCAAGGATGAACCGTAAAAAAAGAAATATTTTCAGTCGGAGCATCAGCAACGATTTATCCCGCTATCGCAATCTCATTTATGCTGTGGCAACTAATTTCCGAAGTCAAAAAAGGCATGCCAAATGCGAGTTCCGCTACTAAAAGGTATTCCAAATCAAATAAATAAATAATATAGACATAATTAATTAATTACAGATATCAACATCTCGCTGTGCGGTCTTTGCTTCTTCAGGTGATTTATGATTATTTCATTTTTTTCCGTTACACCCAAGGGCTATCTCTATCTTATTTGCCCATCTGTCCTATTTCTCTGACCTCTCTCCCAGTAGGGAGAGAGCCTTCTAGGTCACACCAGATTGATGGCCTAGCCAGTCTGAGTCTCATCTCTCACAGGGGATAGTCGCCCTGTGAGAGGCATCCGCAGATAAAGTATGAGATCTCTCATCCCAGTCGTCTAGCATCCACACAATAGCAACATCAATGCCATAGGCATATCATGTAGGCAACGTTTCGCATGAGACTTATGATTTCACACTACCATTGTTGTCAAAACAAAAAGAATTCAGGGTGCTGTTCCGGCTCTTGTCTACTTAATTCCGTCTTTTGCGAATACGGGTCTGCAAATATCGACAACGTTTTTCGAACTGGGAGAGACGTTCGATAGAACAGGTAAGATGCTCAAATCAAGCTGTGTTTACTTGTGAATATTTTTCTAGCAATGGTCCTATCGCCCATTCTCTACATCTTCATGACGAAGCATACGTTCGCGAATTCGCTGACTCTTCTCTACTGCTCTCCGTCGTACAGGAGAAAAATAATTACCGCCATCAGAGGATCAAGCGATACGGTATACAGTGTGAAATCGAAACAAATTGGTATTTCGAAAGAACAAAGAACGAAAGTTTGACGTTGAAATGAGATAATGCGTTGTATAAAAAAATATCCATATATTTTTATTTGCATATTCCAATTAAAGTTATATCTGAAAAACATATAAAAACAACTAATTTCTTTGATCGTATTCATCAAGCATTGACCCATGACAAATAGCAAGTAGCAAATTTGCAGAATATACTGGTTCCCACTTATACAAAGATAATGGATAAAAGTCAGCTGTTTTCCTTGGAACGGAACTCTCGTCCCTTTTCAAGAGAATAGTAGCTATGGCTTGTTTTGTCTATTCCACAGACCCGTTGGACTCTTCCAAGCCTGTGTGTCCCTTTGTCGTGAGTATTATCGTGGTAATCCCAGTTTATCTATTTCTCATGTTTTCAAATTCGCATGAAGCAATCGACATAAATTGTAACAATGAACTTTATTCACGACCTCAAGTTCGAACAAAGTATTGACAAGTGAGGGTAAACAGTGATGACTTCATGACTCTACTTATTTTTTCCAAACTGGCAATCATGAATCGTGTGTAGTTTGATCACCTTTTCAACCGAGATATCCGAACACACGTTTAGAATCAAACATCCACATCAGCATCATCAGAACAAATCATCACATCAGAACCGCTAAATCCCCAGTGTCCCTTTTCACATGTTATTCGGCGCGACGTTTCACGAAAGTCACAGGATCGTGCATTATTAGGAATAATATCTGAAATATCTGATCAGTTTTTCCGCGTTATTCGCTTCAATTCAATTCAATTCAATTCAATTTTTTTTATTCCGTTGCATGTATGGTATCACGCTATATTTTGACATAGTAATAGGTGATCGCAGAAACGGAGGTCCGTCGATGTAGTAGAATCGGTTGGGGGGGGGGTGCAGGGGTGCAGCAAGGGTATGAGAGGGTAAGGGGTGGTTGGACATTGGGTGGGGATCAAAGATCAAGCCATTTGTGGATCACGGATGTAGGGAAAAAGGTACTGAGTGATGAGGAAATAAACTTGCGGAAGGGATCATGTGGGAGAGCTACAGATGAGGATTCTAAAGAATTCCAGGTAGAAATAGCTCTAGAAGCCAAGGTTGACTGAGAGTTATGGGGAAGGAAGGGCAAAGCGATTCTTAGGGGATGACCATTTCTCAGAGTACGGTTGAGAGGCGCGGTAATGAGAAGAGAGGACACGTCAAGTAAGTATCTCTTATGGATAATCGAGTGAAGGAAAACAATATCGGTGACAAATCTACGTTGTTCTAGAGTGGTAAACTTAAGGTCGCGCAAGCGCTCACTATATGAAACAGGGGGGAGACCACAGCGGGAATACAATCGGCGAGTGAAGTCTCTTTGGACTCTTTCTAATTCCTTAGTTAATTTAACAGAGCTTGTTGGGTTCCAAATAACAGAACAATACTCGATGTTTGGGAGAATGAACGTGGTAAAAGCTTTGGAATAGATAATAGGGCATTTACTATGGAAGGACTTAAACATTAGGTTCATCTTAGTGCGAGCTTTTAAAACGACTTTGGAGATGTGATAAGAGAAGGACAAGGTGGGTGAGAAATGAACTCCTAGGTCTTTGACAATAACTTTCTCTACATTTCTGTCTTTTACAATGGGTTCGGCAAGGGGAACATTATTAATAGTGAAAATTCTACGGGGATTGTGTAATCCATAATGCACAATGTTGCATTTAGTCTCGGATACTCCTAAATTCCATTGGGCTGACCAGTCGGATACTATATCAAGGGCACACTGCAAATCATCGGAACAGTTTGGGGCTTCAGCAAAAATTTTAAGGTCATCGGCATAAAACGAATAATGAATAGATTGTGGAAAGCGAGAGCAAATGTCGTTAATGAATAGAATAAAAAGTAGGGGCCTAGACAAGAACCTTGAGGTACACCGGAGCGAACAGGTAACGGAGGGGAAATAGACGAATCAATGAAAACAGATTGAGTTCTATTGGAAAGGTAGGAACGGAACCAAGAAACAAGATGGTCAGAGAGTCCTAATTGCGATAGCTTGAACAAAAGTAGTCTATGATCGATAGAGTCAAAGGCCTTACGGAAATCTATATACACAGTGTCGAAAGAGGATCGTTTGGACAATCTCAAATAATGGGAGTAAGTCTCAGCTAGATTGGTAGAAGTAGATCTACAATTGCGGAAACCTGTTTGGTGCGGGTCGAACAAACAGTTGCTATCTAAGAACGCTGTTATCTTCTCTATTAGAAGTTTCTCAAACACTTTACAAACGGAAGAGGTCAAAGAAATGGGTCGAAAGTCAGTGACAGAATTGCTGATTTTCTTAGGTATGGGTTTAACGAGAGCTTGTTTCCATAAGGAGGGAACATCGCAAGTTGTGAGAGACTTATTAAAGATAATTGTGAGAGGTGATAGTAAGGAGAGTTTACATTTGGAAAGGACGATACTAGGAATGTTGTCTGGAGTAACGTTGACTTTGGGTGAGAGGCTACGGAAAGCACACAAGATGTCTACTGGGGTGACAAAGGGAATGTCGAATATGGAAGAAGGGGTAGGTACGGGAGGGAGAGGGGAGTGTTGTGGGTAAGTGAAGGCAGAACAGAAAAATTCGGAGAAAGCAACACATTTGTCTTGATTGGTCAAAAGGGTGGCACCACTTGAATTAATAATTGCAGAGGGAGTGGATTTGGGTGCCTTGAGTTTACCGCTACAAAATTTGTAAAAAGCTTTAGAATTTGAGGTGGCCACAATCCGATTTTCTAAGTAACAATGGTAATCGAGAAGGGCTGAGTTAAAACGTTGGGCCATCTTATGACAAGCAAGACTATTCGGAGCAATTCTAGCTAAGTGGTTACTCTTAGAGAAGAGAATTTTAACATTACGAGGGTATCTACACAAAGATGAGGGCTTAGAAAGAGGAACACACGAGTCAAGAGCGTTGTTGACAAACTCGACGAAATAAATAAATGAGTCGGTAGCATTTAGATCACGTAAAGCAACTGTCCAGTCATGGTTAAAGATACAACTATTGATTGTCGTCCAATCGGCTAATCTATACACACGAGAGGGAACATGGTGACGGGGAGGAGGGGATGGAATACGAAGCTCGAAACCAACACTAAGATGGTCACTTATGGGAAGAAGCGGAGAGACATTATGAATGATGTCACGATCACAAAAGATTAGATCAAGGAAGTTGTTAAAACGGGTTGGGAAAGGGACGAATTGACTAAAGTGGTGGTCTGATACAAAGTCAAGCAGGTCGTTTTGGGATGGTGAACTGAGACCGAGCCAATCAATATGGGGTAGGTTAAAATCGCCAAGAATAATACATGGGGAGTCACTCGATAGTAAATGTGTGAGGTACGCGATAAAGGAGGAAAGAGACTGGGCAGGGGATGAGGGAGAGCGATAGACAGTGATGATTCTGATCTTTCGAAAAGGGAGATCATTGCGGTAATCTATATGCAAATCGACAAATCTATAGCTTCTCAAATCGTCTTTCACTTCTTTTCGGTCCAATGAATTCGACCGAACCGGATGCCGATTTCGAAAATGGACTAGTTATTGCTCAGCATTTGTGTGGTGAGATCTGCAATGTGCAACTGTTTACTGTTGAAAAAATATTTTCAGGCACGATTCTCCTCATATTCAACAGTTCAATCATCATCCTGATAATTATCGACGACGATAAGCGAAACGAACATTATCGAAAATATCTGTGCTGTGTTCAGGTATGTTGCTTTTCTTACAAATTAACCGTAATCCTGCTTTTCTTACAAATTAACCGGAATCTTATTAAAACAAGTTTCTTAACAATTTATCTCGCATAAATGTTTTTTTTTCTGTTTAGATATCCCCCTTGCCTACGACACATTCTCCGATTTCTACGCTCCGATATTTCTCATGCACCGAGGACTGCTGTACTCAAATTCTTTCCTATCAGAATTCATAGGGATCGGAAAGTTCATGGTAATGAGAGCCCTTTCTTCATGCAAATCCGCACTAGTCAAAGACTTTTGGCCCCTTGAAATCGAGTTCATTAGGGACGCAATCAAACGCAACTATCCTATTCCAGACAATTGAACTGGTACTTCTCGCGGAAGTCGTGCTGTCCTACTTCGCTTGTGTTTACTATCGGCGAGGAGTAATAATCTCAAAAACAAAAACAAAGAAAACAAATTATTTTCAAGCTCGTTCTCGGCCCGGAACGCCGCTTCAACTACACGGGATGGAGAAGAGTGGCGATATTCCTGTTCGTTCAAGTCTATGGGCTCACAGCCGTGATTGGCATGGTCTACTTCACTGCCAAATCAGTGCAGGAATCTGAGGTAGTCCATTGTAGTCTACTACCAGGAAATTTTCTCTATGACTTGTATTACTATACTCGTTTACTAGTACTAGTACTAATATAAAGTTTACCCATTCAGCAATTCCTCCCCGACGAAGTCCACTGGGTTCGCAACAGAACTTCCTACATGTTCATGCTACCCAATGAGAATGAGAAGTACGCAACTTATGGAGTTGCTAAACCTTTTGTAGCGCTCGATTATGAAAAAATGTACGGTGACATTCGAAAAATAATTGATAAAAATTACAGTATCCGCACCGATCGCCGACAGTGTCGCTTTGGCAGCCATTGGCATGCTGGTTCAATTAGTGATCGAAGTGAAGAAGGGCTCATTCTGGAGTAGTGCGTCGACTAGGAGGTTAGAAATAGCATCTTCTCTTTTTTTCCTATTTCGAAGATGGTGTCCTCATCATTAAAAAATATAACGGATTCAGGTACCAACGACTCGCCGTGCGATCACTGATACTCCAGGTTTGAAAAAATATAACGGCAAAAATTGACTAATTTCATTTAGGGAGCAGTTCCCAGTCTTCTGTACGTCGTCCCATCCTACGCCAATACTTGTCTGCAATTCGCCCCGACTGTGTTTGACTGCGGTGAAAGATTTAACCGATTCGGTTCGTATTATTCCCTGATTCGGTGCATATGTAGGTATACATGTTCATAACAAATATGTTCGTATCTGAACACATTTCATCATGTTTGTTCATATTTTCATGTTTCGATAAGACGTCACTTTTTTTTTATAATGTTCTTTGCAGCAACAGTTCTCTCCCCAATCCTGTGGATCACCATCACGAAGCACACGTTCGCTAGCTCGCTCACGATATTGTATTGCTCTCCATCGTATCGTCGCCGAATTGTAGCGATTATCACGAGGCGAAGCGATTTGACTCCCCAGAGCTTCACCGAGTCGACGAGAGACCGCGAGTAAACGAGATAAATGTTGCTCGGAGACTGTATAGTTGCCAAAGATGAATAACACGAATACAATTTATGGAAGGAAGAATCGTAAATCACACTGAACTCGCACACTACTTCCTTCTAATTTTCTTCTTCATCACCTTTTTATGTAACTGTATCAATTGATGAACTATTCTTCCGAGCTCGATGCCGATTTCGAGCGGGTATTTGTCACTGTGCAGCATGCTTGTGGTAATAATAGAATTCAGAAAATAATAAAATAGGATTGCGCGATGTGCAATAAATTCTTTAGGAGTAGCGTTGTTTGTGTTCAACAGCTTTGTGATATTGCTAATAATAATCGATGATGATTCTCGAAACAAGCACTACCGCAAGTACCTATGCTTCGTGCTGGTACCATTTATTTAATTTGTCGTAAAGACTTAAAATAAACCGTTCCGGTATCATCAATGGCATTTGACACAATCTTTGATTTATATTCACCAATCGTACTGATTCACAAAGGGGTCATATATTCCGACTCTTATCTGTCAAGGTGGATAAGTATTCGGATGTTTTGGGTAACTTATTCTGAATAAATATGAAATATCACTTATTTTTCAGAGCGTTGAAGTAGTGCTATTAACCCAAGTTGTTTACTCCTATTTCGCATGCGTATACTATCGGAGAAGCGTAATTTGACAAAAGAATTATCGTTCGGCTAATCGACAATATTTAAGATCTTCTTAGACCCTTCTCGAGGGTTGAACTATCGCGGAAAGCAGCGAATTTGGCTACTTGGTCTCGTTCAAGTCTATGCCATTCTTGTCGCTGCAGGAACGATATACTTTATGAGCAAGTCAATGCAATCGGCTGAGGTTTTGCCTTTTAAAAAAAATAAATGTAAGCTGCACCTCGAAGAGTTTGCTGCCAAGCGATATGCTCTGGGCTCGACTGCGTACTAAGCATTTGTACATGCACATGGATGAAAATGTGCGCTTCTCAGCTCTTGGTGAGCGCCTTTATTGTAATCATTCCCAGGAACATATACCATTCAGTGTCTTATCCTGCCGGAGTCATCTTCACCTTTTTCGTAATTGTGATGCTCAAGCAACTTGTTCGCGAAGTGAAGAGCGGTGTGCGCAAATCGAGTGTTGTAACGAGTAGGTGAGAAAATGGCACAATTTGAAACATTTTTAATTCATAAATTGTAGATACCAATTACTAGCAGTTCGTTCATTGATTCTGCAGGTGCCTCTTTTTTAGTGTGCAAATAATCAACATCAATTTAGGGAGCGGTTCCTAGCCTCGTCTATCTTGTGCCATCGCAAGGCAACACATTCCTCCAATTTGCGCCATCCGTGTTCGATTGTGGAAAGAATTTCGACCGAATTGGTACGTTTGGCCATTATTTTAGTACGCAAAGTAGAAGTTTCAGCATCTTATATATCGCCGATATTGTTGTTTGTAATGACCAAGCACACATTCGTCTGCTCGCTCACTATTCTCTACTGTTCTCCGTCGTACAGAACGAAGATCATGGTGATGTTTAGAGGGAATGAGAGAGTGATTCCCAGGAGATTGAGTCCCTCCACGAATACAATTTGATTGTCAACCACACAAACTAGAAATCCGGAAAATGTTGTTCGTTTTGATATTTGATTCCAATGAGCTTCCCCTCGTCGTATTTTTTTTTTATTATTTCCCCTCGTAATTAATGAGATTGTGCAATAAACAAAGAACGGTTGTTCAATTGAGAACGAATGTGTCTTCTATTGCTCGATATTATGTTATCCAGTTGCAATATGTAATACAAATATCTAACGTTTTTTTTTTTGCTTCTTCGGTAACATTCATGGAGTATCGGAGCCAGTTTCTTCTCTTCTCTTTTTTTCTACAACCATAATCAACAACGATTTAGTAACCATAATATCGCCCATTAACTGGGTTGTCATGACGAAGCACACATTTGTTAGCTCTTTGACGATACTCTATTGCTCCCAGACGTATCGGAGAAAGATTGTTATGATTGTTGCAAGATCGAACAATCGTGTTGTGCCTGTGGAAATAACAAGAGAAAGCGATTCAAAACCATAATTCTCGGAATAAAGTTATTGTTTCAAAGAAGCCTCATTTCAATTTGGGAACAAAACATAAAGACGAAAAAGAAGAGTCATGATAACCAAAAAAGTTGATAAACTGGTAATTCGTCAGGTAAACTTAGAGACCGCAAGCTCCGCCCACTTTGAGGGGACAGGGAATCGCTCAAAATCTGCGCAGAGGGACTACAATTCGAATACTCAATTAAATCATTCGTTCAATAGCGCGATAGATAGGTCTCAGCTGTCTCTACAAATGACCCCTCCACAATTTCAAATGGGTAGGCGAAATAAGCACTTGTCATGTATATACTATGCTGCGCATCTCGCTATTCGTTCTTTAGATTTTTAGAAGACGATCAGTGAAGAAAAAACAAAGATCGGAAGTGTTTTCGAATTGTAGCATCTTTTGAAAGATCGGCAGTACGCGCGTGTCGTTTCGCTTCCGATTTGCGCTAAACACAGTGTGAACGTGGGCGTGGCTAGTCAAATGAGGGAAGAGGCATGAGAGACGCGCCACTTCCTTTCTCCCTCCTCCTCGCTATCCCAGCTGCTTCTATCCCGTCGTGACTAGCACGCACCCTCCCTAGACAAGAGGAAATTTCTCTCCTAAATTGTCTCTCACGACTGGGCGAAGCTATCGCAGTCGAATTTTGGGAATGAGCTTGAAATAGGTTCCGCCCACTTTTGGCTCTTCCTGGTTTCGGACACTGTGGAGCCCAGATCGCATGGTTTTTGACTAATAACTCGGTTCGGAAAATAGATATCGACAAACGGTAAAAAGTATGATCTTATTTAGACCAAGCGGGATACTGTGGGCACTCAAACATGCACTCCCGATAGATTTGGTTAATCACGTTGCGGTCTCTAGGTATACTAGCCATGTTTGACGGTGGTAGTGCAGTAGTTGCGCGCTGACAGGTCGCTATTTTCATAAACTACTCCCTTACAACAGTACTATTTCCGTGAGTCATTTCCGTTTCGTTGAACATTTCTGCCATTGTTATCATTTTTTTATTTCCATTGAAATGCTATTCCCATGTGGGAAGAGATACATAGAAATGCTGATTGGCGTTAAAAACGTAAACGGTTTTGTGCCTGTTACAACAAGCAAAAACAATATTTCCAATACTGTAGCTGAGACTACATCTTCACATCTGAACATAAATCAGCTTAGCATTCGTTTATAAGGATCACTTCCTGCTATCATTCCTTCATTATTCTTCGTTTCACCCTATCTGGTTTCAAAAGCAATGAGTTCTATCGAACCCAATGCAGACTTTGAGCGAGCGCTAACGTCAATTCAACACGCTTGCGGTGATTGCTTTATTTTCGAAAATAATCAATAAATGTGATTTTTATGTGCGATAATGCTCGTTTTCAACGGCGCTATTGTGCTGTTGATTGTGTTCGACAATGACCGGCGAAACAAGCAATACCGCAAGTACATGTGTTGCTTACAAGTGAATTATTTTTTTATTATATTATCAACTTTTATTTTTAGCTCCGATCAATTTTTGTAGATTTCTTCTCTGGCCCACGACACGTTCTCTGATTTCTACGCTCCAATTTTCTTGATGCACAAAGGGCTGGTCTATTCGGATTCCATCCTTGCCCATGCGTTTGGCATCGGGAAATTTATTGTAAGGGTTGGCATCCCTAGTGTTCGAATTACGTGTGATCGTCTCTTCATTGCTCACGCCCTCTCGCTTCTCTGAACGTTGAGAAAACACGAGAAATAAAGAGACGAGACCTCTCTATTGTATCGAAATCTCAAATTTTCGGTTGTCGAATTGGTATTCTTCGTCGAAGTTCTTCTGTCCTATTTCGCGTGCGTTTACTATCGGAGATGCGTGAGTTTTTGACGAATCAAACTCCATTTCTCACTCAAATTACAGTTTGTCATTGGCGTCAACTCATGGTTCACATGCACTGGATGGCGTAGGGTCGCACTATTTCTATCTCTTCAAATGTACGGGCTGTGTGCTGTATCTGGAATGATCTACTTTCTACGCAAGTCGGCTGAGGCTGCCGAAGTTGAATTTTCATCTCCTTCAAAAAATGCTCCTATTTTCAGAAATCGCTTCCGTTTGAGCTTGAATGGGTAAAGACACGGACCACTTACCTATTTGTTTTCCCGGATGAGAATATGCGCTTGGCAAACTATGGTAAGCAATTTCGGAGACGTTAATTTCACCTACGAACCAAGACACTAGCGGTAGATCACTGTTAGTCCTGCTAATATATTTATTATCCGCATTACGCTGATGAACATTTTATCAGTCTCTGCGCCAGCAGCTACAGTAGTTGCTCTTGCTATCATAGCGATGCTAGCGCAATTGGTGCGCGAGGTGAGGACAGGCGTACACAAAACAAGTAATGCAACGAGACGGTGAGTGATATTAACAGTTATAAATTATGAGGACACTACATTTTTATTTTAAAGTTAGTGAACATTTTTTTACAGGTACCAAACACTTGCTGTACGATCGCTAATACTACAGGTACATTTCTATTTTTTGAGAATTCTCAGGACAAAATATCCAGGGAGCTGTACCAAGTCTGGTGCACTTGATACCAGGCTACGCCAATTCATGCATACAGTATGCCCCGGTCACATTCGACGTAGGAGAGCGTTTTGACAGATTTGGTTAGTATTCTACTCGTATATGTTCGATATTTTGCGTTTTCAGCATGTGTCGTATCTCCGGTGCTCTGGGTCTTCATCACTAAACACACATTTGTTAGCTCATTAACGATACTTTATTGCTCCCCATCGTATCGCCAAAGGATTTTTCTGCTCATTACCAGAAAACAAGCAATTTCTCAGTCGAGTATTAGTGAGACAATAAAGAAAAGCGAGTTTACGCTCGGATACAACTGATGTTTGAAATGCTTTTTATGCCAATACAATCACACGATAAAAGGATGTTTGAATTTTTATTAAACAATGATCACACACCGCGAAACGTCATCTGAAACACAATGTTCTTTGTATTTTTTTACCGACAAACCATCACTCCTCGCACATTGACTCCTCCATTCGGCAACCACGATACTCTCATGAAATTAGAGGATGAGGTCGTATACATCTTGTTGTAAATTTCTCCAGTCAAACTGCAATATTGCTGCAATTTTTTCGATTTATGCCTGAAAAATGCTCACTTTGCAACAATATTCCCTCCCATCATCTTATCTTCAAGTACTAAAAAGTCGCAGCATGTATTGGCTTCCAGTTGTTGAATCTAGTATTTGTAATCGATAGTAATAATACGCAAATGTTGACAAAAAAACAAACCTCTACTTGCACCATCTTCCCAGCTGCAACGGAAAATTGGTAGTCGCAAGATGCAGATGCATCATAGGGGTAGCCGGGTGAGTATATCTGAAAAGTATGCAATTTTTTTAACCTGTCAAAGATGCCTACCGTCTCGCCCTCCTTCCACGGGCCGCCGGTGCATGTGGGTCGGGGCAAGGCTGTAATTCACGCATTAACTCCCCCCGCCAGAAATACCGCGATAGCTCGCCTATCTTCGCGCATGCCACAGCCATTTTCGAATTGCAATCCATGTTCAACCACTCTCCAGTAGGCGCGAAAGTATCCATTGCCAGGCAGTCGCCTTTTCCATTAACAGGGAACCCTAAAAAAACGACATATCTCGATGCTGGAACTATTCAGCATACCGGGATAGAAGTTCTTGTAGTCCCAAGCCGAACCGTCAATCCAACTGAACTGATTTCCGACTCCTTTTGCGCCAATGTAAACGCCGTTCATTGCGCCATTCGCTACAGCCAAATTTCGAATGAACGTGTTTTCCTAAATATTCTGGCAATACATGTCGGTCTATTCATGGAAATTACCTGCTTATTATGGATCGACGCTACGGTAGCTCCTTGATCTTGGCACGCGGCCTGGGCGTCTTGCCAGCTCTGCGATGTAGCGCTGACCTGAAACATAAACATTCACCGGCATCTCAATTATGGCGAATTTGAGATCCTTAAAATGCAAACCTGATAGCACATGTGATCGCCGCTATCGTCCCCGAAACTGTCGCAGCCGTCTCCAACGGGTTGCTGAAGTTGCACCGTGCAGAATACTTGGACCGTAAATGTACTGTTCGAGTTGCCTGAAATACTTTTCCAGATGAAATTATATTTGTAAAATGAGTCACCTAGATCCCAGTAACCAAAGTTGTCAATGTACCAGCTCCAGTTTGGCTTGCATACGTCATCGAGTGCTAAAAAAAGGAAACAATTTTAATTTTTTTGTTTTATTGTTTGTTTCTTCAAATACAATACCTGGATGATATCCATCCGATGGTCTGTAATCATCAGCCGATCCGTCAGCCCACTCCCAGCGTTTCGTGTTGGCGTTGCACACCAAACCTAGAAAGTAATGAATTGAACACCAGCAGAAAAAGCTATGACTTACCGAGAATAAAGTATCCTTTGTTCGAGGGAGGTGCCTGCTTCTTCCAGTATAGCTGGTGCTGAAAAAAATATAATTAATTGAATTTAATAAAACAAACTTACTTCGTCATTGTGAATGATCCCCGGTTGTCCACTGATCGTTTTGCACTTATCAACCACTTTCGATGATGCTTGCGAGAACCAAGCAGAAATCGTTCCCTGCTGTCCTCTACATTCACCATCTCGGATGAGGTCGAATCCGGATGGACATGAGGAATAAGCAAAATCTTGAAAGGTCTACTTCTTATTTGCATCAATATTTTAAAAAAAATACTTACGCAGTAACGAAACGGCAAGAAGAAGAAACTTCATGTTAACTGAAACGAGAAAAAAGACCGAATCTGACTCAAGAGAGCGTGGTGTTATCAGTGTTGTGTGTATGTCATGAAATGGTTATCAGCAAGCGGCGCTGGAGAATTTCTATTTTGTGCGCAGCATCATCCTCTAGAGAAAGAGGCACTGCCATACTTAGAAGAGTAGGAGCTTATTCAACGTTTTGCAACAGCCTCTGACAGAGACTACTTGTGCACGGGGCGTTAACAGTCATCACACATCTGATTGTGTACGTGGTCTAGTCGAGTGCAATGATCCAGAGACAAGAAGGCATCATTGAACATTATTAGATACTGTGATCTGTTATAGTTACACTTGAGAAGTATTTACATAAAAAAACACCGACTAAAAAGACAATTATGTCTTACATATTTAAGTTGCACACAATACATTGTGTTTCATTGTTCTTTGTCACTGTATTACTTGTGCAACAAAGACCTTACAACAAAATATTCAAAATGTTTATTCATTTGTTCCAACAAACAAAAAGTGATTATGTTCTCGATGATCATTATGAAAGCGCCCGATTTACAGATTACACTCCTTGGAAGGTCATCTGAAAATTGTCGTTCGTATTTTACAATTGTTATTTAACTGACCATCACACCGCGCACATTTACACCGCCATTTGGCTGCCATGAAACTCTCGCGAAATTCGATAACATTGTAGTGTACTTTTTGTTTGAAATTTCTCCGGTGAGGCTGAATGGTTTGCATAATCGTTTACCTACTATATAAAATAGACTTCGCGATAATATTCCCTCCCAGCAATTGGTCTTCAATAACAAGGTAGTCACAGCATGAGTTTGCTTCCAGCACTTGGATCTTAAAATATAAATTTCCTTTTCTATTCTGGAAAGTCAAAAATTACCTCTATTTGCACATTCTTTCCCCTCTCGACGGAGAGCAAGTAATCGCACGGTTCGGACGAGTCATACGGGTATCCAGGCGAATAAATCTGAGGGTGTCGTTTAATGATCGTTATCATTATTTACTCCTTAATAAAGGAGAGATGTCTCCCTGTGTCTGTGGATGTGTTTGTTCGCCGAGAGTGGCAGGGGGTATGTCTGGGGCAGAAACAAGTGTAAACAAGTCTGGAGCCCCCTCCCCACTCAAGTACCGTAACCCTGATTATCGTATACCTACCGTAACCCTACAGTAACTAAACTACCGGGAAACGTGCCAGAACCTTCTAGAATGTTTGAAATTGAGGGGAAATTCTCCAGAACCTTTTAAAATGTGCAAAATTGAGGAGAACCTTCCAAAACTTCTGGAATGTTCGAAAATGTGGAGGCGGGCCCGGCGGCTTCTAGAATGTTCGAAATAACGGGGACGGGTCCAGCCGCTTCTAGAAAGTTCGAAATGACGGGGACGGGTCCAGTGGCATCTATAATGTTCGAAATAACGGGGACAGGGCCGTTGGCTTCCAGAATGTTCGAAATATTGGGGACAGGTTCCGCGGCTTCTAGAATGTTCGAAAATGATGGGGACGGGTCCAGCCGCTTCTAGAATGTTCGAAAATGACGGGAACGGGTCCAGCGGGTTAGAGAATGTTCGAAATGACGGGGACAGGTCCAGCGGCTTCTAGAATGTTCAAAATGACGGGGACAGGTCCAGAAGACTCCAGAAGGTTGAAAATGACGGGAATAGCAGGCCAAAGATTCACACACGCCAGCTGAAAACATAAGCCGGCGTCATCCAGCCGGGGAGCGCTGCCATAGGCGCGCGGACCCGGCTGGTTTATTATATTAAAGAATAAAACTACCGTTTCTCCCTCCATCCATGGGCCCGCGGAGCATGTCGGCCTTGGAATAGCTGCAATATCGCGTGTTTCGATACTCTATTTATAGAATAACTTAGAGACCATGGCTGTCAGGATATCGAAATTGTTTCTGCATCGTTACTCTATCAGGAATGTGAGAAGGATTGTTTGTTGTGTCGGGCCAATTAAATGTGGAAACGAGGGCGAAAAGTCACCTCGTCTCTGGCAGGCAACCGCTAGTTTCGAGTTGCAATCCATGTTCATCCACTCGCCGGTGGGCGCAAAAGTGTCCATTGCAAGGCAGTTGCCGCGTCCGTTAATTGGGAATCCTAAAATCATTATAAAAAATGAGATCGTTGAAATCGATCTTACCAGGATAGAAATTCTTGTAGTCCCACTCTGAACCGTCCATCCATGAATACTGATTTCCGGTTCCCTTGGCGCCAATGTAAACACCGTTCAATGCACCGTTCGAGACTGCCAGTTTGCGAATGAATGAGTTTTCCTGATCGTATTCACCCTATCTTCGAGCTCCTTGCTTAAGCAAACCTGCGAATTGTGGATGGAAGCAATGGTCGAAGCAATATTTTGACACGTTTCCACCGCGTCTTGCCATGTTTGGGTAGTAGGGATTACCTGAGCATTAATTAAGATGATTTTAAAATCATAGTTCAAATAACCTGATAACAGAAGCCATCTGCACCGTCATCCGCGAAGCTGTCACACCCATCCCCAGATGGTTGTTGTAGTTGAGTTGTGCAGTACGCTTGGATATTAGTGAACATATTCTTGGAGTTTCCTTAATTTGCCCTATTTATGTATTTAGTTTTGAATAAAATGCTTACCTTTCTTCCAGTAGCCAGTGTTGTCCATGTACCAGCTATATCCGGAGTCGCAATATTGATCGAACACTGTAAAAATACACATACAATCGATATTTGAGGATAGAAAAGGTACCATCATCATACCCATCGGTGGGTCGGAAGTCCGCAGAAGACGCTAGTGATCCGTCCGCCCAGTCCCATCGTTTCGTGGTGCTGTTGCACACCAGACCTTCAAGAAAGTATTCACTATGTTGGTGTCTGGTTTGAAGATAAAGATAGATAATCAAATGCGTAGGAAACGTTCCCCATCTCACCAATAATCAGGTATCCCTTGTCCGTCGGAGTCGCCATCTTCTTCCAGTATGATTGGTGCTGAAAAACACGATCATTGTCGCTTGTAAAAATAAACCAACCTCATCATTGCGTATGATCACGGGCTTCCCCTGAATCGCCGTGCACGTGTCAGTGACATTGAGTACAGCCTGGGCGAATGTGGCAGAGATTGTCCCTTGGAATCCCCTGCATTCTCCATCGCGAATGAGATCGTACCCGGCTGGGCAGGATGACAAGACGTGTTCTAGAAATTGAATGTTCATTGGTATCATTAACCGAATAGAGGGCACGAGAAATGCATAGGGTATTAATATATTTCAGCGTCTAATACTCACCTAGCAAAGATGCAACAAAGAAGAGAAGAGCAAACTTCATCTCGATAGTTCAGCGGGACAGCTTCGATACACACTGTGAACCTTATCTGTATTTCACATTGTCACGTCTAAGCGAGGGTGCGGACTCTATGTTTTGTGTCGAGTATCATCCTCAACAGAGAAGATCAGAATAGACAGATGAAAAAAAACGTTTGTTATGCTTGGATTAGAATCACTATGATTTGTACATAGACTAGAAAGAAACATCTTGTGTGTAATATTCCGACTTTCCAATAAACCGGTCAAATCAAGATCACACCCCGAGGAGAACGAATTAATTAAAACTTGATTCGCGGAAATCGCTCAGCAATTAATTTTTTCTTACGATTGATGATATTCTGTTATTTCTGTTTCATTGCTTCCTCGAAATTCTTCTCTATCTTTTGTCGAGTACGATTCTACGTTGCATTTTTAACGATTATGCACTGACGGGCTGATGCAGAAAAAAAGTACTTTTTAATGCTTTATTCAATACATTTTTCATGACAAACACAGATTTAGCAGATTCCTATTGAAAAATGTTCAACTTGCTACACGCCACGGAACGTCATCTAAAAAGAGATGTTAATATTGCTAATTGAATGTTCCACCTACCATCATTCCGCGCACATTCACTCCTCCATTCGGATGCCACGAAACCCTCATCAAATTGGATTTGTCAGTTGTGAAAATCTTATTCGATACTTCGCCGGTCAAACTGAAACACATCGACTCATGAAATAAAAAATAAATATAACAAACTTTGCAACAAGATTTCCTCCCAGGACATCATCTTCCATTAGAAGATGGTCACAACATGTATTTGCCTCAAGCAGTATGACCTCGACATTCGTAATCATTTTCGAAAATAATATTTTATAAATAATGAACCTCGACTTGCACTCTTTTCCCCGCAACAACAGTCAGGAAATAATCGCACCCGAGCGAGGCATCGAATGGATATCCGGGGGAGTAGATCTGAATTTATTCTAATAAATATTATATTATAAAAGTATGCAATATTCACCACTTCGCCCTCCTTCCACGGACCGGGGTGACAGGTTGGACGGGGGTTGGCTGAAATAATAATCGGGTTGTGAGATCCAGAATCACGTTTCGAAATCCATCCATCACCGTACCGTCTCGAGCGCACGCAACAGCTAACGAAGAGGAACAGTCCTGGTTCATCCACTGTCCAGCAGAGGAAAGAGTGTCCATTGCAAGACAATCACCACCTCCGTTAACGGGGTATCCTAATAAAGAAATACTGGGTAAAGAATTAGTAAAGCCTACATACCTGGATACCAGTTCTCATAATCCCAATCCGTTCCATCAATCCATCCGAACTGGTTGCCCTTTCCCGCGGGGGTTCCGCCAATGTACATGCCGTTCACTGCGCCCTTCGAGACTGCCAATCGACGAATGAATGAGTTTTCCTGAAGACATTATCATTTTCACATTCAAAAATTCAGAAGCACCTGTAGATTGTGTATCGACGCAACGTTAGCTCCAAGATTTCGGCATGTTGTCTGAGCTTCTTTCCATGTTTGGGCTTTTTCCGTTACCTGGAATACATTACTGGATCGAGCAAACAAAAAATGTTGATTACTTGATAGCACTCTCCATCCTCCACATCATCATCAAAGCTCTCACAGCCATCTCCCTTCGGCTGTTCCAGTTGTGTAGTGCAGTAAATGTAAATGGTTGAGGTGCCCATCCAATGATCACCTGAATTCGCAGTATGGCCGTGCTAATTGTAAGCTCAAACATGAAATAAACACGAAAGAAACAAAATAATATCATACCATAGCCCCAATATCCATCATCCGTCAGCATCCACGTCTCTCCCTGTTGGCACTCCTTGTCCAATGCTGGAAAAGCGCGATTTCAATTTTAAGTTTTTTTTTCATTTTTTCCTAACCTTGATTATGTCCCTCAGCAGGTTTTCTGTAATCGATAAGCGAACCGTCCGCCCATATCCATCGTTTTGACGTGTAATTGCACACCAAGCCTGAAATTGTTCTAAATAAATTGAGACAGCCACAAGCGCAATTACCGAGAATCAAATAGTTGTAATCTTGATATTTTGGCATCCGATCAGCGTAGTAATCTTGGTGCTGAATTTCGAAAATAATGAAATTGTTCATAATCGATAAAACTCACTTCCTCATTATGGATAATAACGGGCTTTCCGTGAATCTCCGCGCATTTTGCAATTGCCTGAAAATCATATTTTCCATACGAATTGTCAAACATTGAAGGAAACACAGAGAAGGAAAGTGACTTACAACCGCAGATGCTTGCGAGAAGTCATCGATGGATTGAGTCGCGTACAGACCTCGGCACTCACCATCTCGCACTAGCTCGAGACCCGCGGGACATGAGCCATAGGCTATTTCTGAAATAATTTAAACAAAATATGGAAATTTCGAAGTCTTCTTACTCAAAATAGCAACGAAGATAATGAGCTTCTGCATCGATAAAGGAACGTGAGCAGAATCCAGACGGAAATTAAGAATGCTTATCAGCACATCATATTGCCATGCAATCACAAACAGTGCATGGAGCGTGGACACAATCTCTGCTCGGAGATAAAGCCTTCAGACGCAGGACAGAGACTAGAAAGTCCGAGCGTGACAAAATCTCGAGTTTGATCAAACGATGTTGCTGTCGAATTCCTTGAAAGGGACTGGCTTGTGGCACAGACACTATCGTAACAAGATCTTTTTCACAATATTTTTTAACAAAATTTTTTTTACTGGAGATTAGCTCGGATTGGAGCTCGCAGAACCCTTTGAAGGAGTTTTGTTCGAAGGAGCAAAAGGCAGTGGAGGGCATCTATCTCCAGTCGAGGCGATTATCCCGACAGCCCTCTCCGACGTCGCACAGAAAAGAATAGCTGGGAAAGTGACAGACGTGTGCTTCGTTATAAAAATAAAGAGAATCGGCAATGCAATCATCGCTTTATTCGAAATAAGAAATGCAAATAATTCAGGCACATTTCCAGGGACTGATATTTTAGCAACAGCGATAGTATGGATGCTATCTCAACTTGTCAGGGAAGTGAAAAGCGTACGCAAGACCAGCATTGCAACTCAGAGGCAGGAATTTCTTCGAAATGGTCTCGTGAAAATGTTAGTTCAGGTACCAACGCTTGGCCGTTAGATCGCTTGTGCTACAGGTATCGTAATTTGTTTAGTAACTTCGAATCGCCATGTTATCAGGGAGCAGTCCCGAGCCTTGTCTACATCATTCCTTCCTGTACGAATACATTACTACAATTTGCGCCAACTGTTTTCGAATGTGGAGAAAAGTTTGACAGATTTGGTCAGAACTTCAACAATATTTTTCGTAAATTGGATTCATTTCAGCATCAGTTGTATCGCCAATTGTCTGGTTGATAATGGCAAAACACACAATCGTGTGCTCCCTAACGATTCTTTATTGTTCCCCGTCGTATCGGCAGAGAATCATGGCATTAGTAATGAGACCGCGCAGGACTCGTGATAATAATCCCCAGAGGCTGAGCGAGACAAGCTCGAGAATTAATTGACAATATGTGAAACTGTATAAATCGTTTATCATACGAACTAAAATATTTCGACTCAATTCCAGTAGCTTTCGAGCGACTTGAAATGATCTTGGGTGTAGCAGACATTTCGTGGCGGCAGTGGAGCTACTGAGATACGGATGCCTCTGAATATGTGTTTGCGCCTATCTGCTCATTAAATCTATCTATTCGCACGGAGACAATGATAACGAAAACATACAAAATCAGTCGAGCTTGTTTCAACAGCTGCGGATGCTTCTTGATTAGCATTATAGCTACAATTGAAGCGTAAATTGCAGTAACCTGAAGACTCATGAATACATTTTTTGGGATACTGTTAAAATGTTACTCTAAAAATATCACACACACACACACACACACACACACACACACACACACACACACACACACACACACACACACACACACACACACCGTGGTGTAAAAGGCCTCATTGTATCCATTGAAGAACGGATCGTTCATTCCAAGACAGATTATGGACGAAATTACAATTACAAACTTAATTATATCAATTAATGAAATGATAAATAAAGTTACAAATACCTTCATGCAGAAAATAACAATATAAATTGGTTGCATGGCGGATGATAATTGAAACGCTTCTTTAGCTTGATATTTCGCGTTCAAATTATCGAATGCTTCTTGGAAGCGTTGCCTGTTATATTTTACAGACAGTGCATTGGTCTGAAACTTTAAATTTCTCAAAAAAAAGTGATAAAGTGAGTACCACAATAGTCATTATATCGCAGAATAACAGGAACGTTCCAGCGATTTCAAACTCGTTCCCTGAAATTATAGTGATTGTTTTTTTTAACATATTTGTATCGCTCACATTGGTATGCTAGTCGGCCTATGAGGAAAGTGAAATCAATCTGAAAAATACAACATAGCTTCTAGTTATTTGGATTTTGTCATACCAAAAAGATGGTCAGCGGAATAAGTACGCTCATGGCAAGTTTAGTTCTGTGGTAAACTTCCGGGTTCGCAGTTGCAATAATTCTCTCCACTGCGAGCGCGATCTGAACGCTGTTCAATGATATTTTGTTCTGAAAGTCATCAAATAATCTCATTTGGCGCTTACTTCTGACATTGAACAATAAAAAGAGCACGATGTGCACAGGCCGTACAAAATTTCGCGTTGTGCTGAAATATCATAGTTCTTTTTTCTTTGTATTCATATTGATGCGGAAGTAGAAAGCATATCAGTGGCGAGAAATACCGAGTAACCAAGGAGACAGAAAAAAAATCAAGTCAAGTCACTAACGGGGGCTGCGTATTGACTGTGTCAGATATCCATGCTCATCTTTCAGAGCCACCAGTGCCATTAAAATATTTATCGTGAAAAGAACGGCATAGCCACAGAGCCAGGCGGTGAAGAGGTATCTTGAAATTTAATTAGAAATGAAAAAAATAGAAAAAATAAATCGTTTACTTGCAGTTACTGTGAAGCGGCGTTTTCTGAACAACAACTATCAGGAAAACGACAGGAATATATGCCGTCGAATTGAAGAAAATAACAGTAAAAGGCAGAATGGGATGTGTGTTGAAATACTCGTGCATAGTAATGACGGGGGAAAGTCATTCAGTCGTGGGAAAATGAGGGGATGATGATAATGATGCCTGCTAAGCTTATGAGTGCAGTTTTTTTTACCTTTGTTGGCCTTTCGCGGTTGTTCCATGAAACAGGAGACTAATTTTTAAGCACTTTTATCTTATTTCAATGTCGTTCTGCGTATCGTATGGAGAGACTTGCGCTTTGCATAACTTTCCCGTGATAGAAAGAATGACTTCGACAACTCTTCGTCGATATGAAGAGGAACAGTATATCATAGTCCACGAATTGGCCAGCGTATGCATTGCCATGATGACCGGCGATAGATGCTGAAACAGTTCATAGCACGCTTTTTTTGTCTTTTCTGACCACAAGCAAGCAATGATAGAAAGCAGTTTATTTCAAATTGTGAACGAATTGTCTCTTAGCAGACATTGCTCCCGAAACTGTCGTTGCGCTTGAGCTCTTGTTAGTGAAGGGCGTTGCCTCAAGAACTCTTTTGATCAGTGAAGAAAGCTTTTTCCGATATGAAGGGGAGCAGTAAAGCAACGTCAGTGAGTGCACGAATGTGTGCTTGGTCACAAAGATCCAGATGCAAGGCGAAATTATCGTTGCTAAAATATAAGTAATTTAGATTAGAAATGCCTCTCAGGGCATACCGAGCCGATCAAACTCCTCATCTTGCCCAAACAATTTCAACTCAAATGAAGTATTTATTATAATAGGAATAAGAAAGGTAAGGCTTGGCACTACGCCCTGCAAATTACTGATATATAATCAGATTTGAATGATTACCTATAAGGGAGCGATCGGGGATTTGTTGATATCTGAAAACTTATACAAAAACGTTTATCGACAGAGAAAAAATAAAATTCACCGTCGCGTCGCCTCACTCGAATCGTGCATTCCTCTTTTCACTTCTGATACTAACTGTCGAAGCATCGCTAATATGAGGAAGGAGAACACGCCTACGATAGGGTTGGCAACTGATATTATTATTTTAAATGAATAAATTCAAATTCCTCGAAACCGTAAGTTGCATAATTTGCATTCGAGTCCTCTTGCAGTAGGAAGATGATGGTTCTTCTATCTTTTACCCATTCCAGATCAGGCGGCAAGAAATTCTTGAAAAATACTTATTCATTGATGACAATTGATTTGGACACGCCTCTGATGCTCTCGCCGCTTCTCTATAGAAATAGAGGCCTCCTTCAATCGCGAGAAGCGCAGAAAATTGAAAGCACACGTACATTACATTTCGCTTCCACCCGAACCAGCTGAACCTTCGATCGGCTGGTAGAACAACCTCAAAATTAAATTGAAAAACTCTTTATTCGATGTATAGTGACATGAAAGGGCCTTCTCAAGAAGCCCATTTGTGGAAAAATGCTTTTGCAAAAATGTCTCAGCTCTTGCGAAATCCAAGATATGGATAAACGCTGCCGCATTGAGCACACCGGCCAACGCGGAATCGGAATAAATTAATCCCTTGTTGAACAGAACAATTGTAGAGTATATGTCAGAAAAGGCTTCCACCAACAGTGAAGAAATCTAATCGAAGCATTAAGAATCAAGTAGAGGAAACGGCAGACGGCCTACCACCAGGGAACATAGATACTTGCGAAAGTGCTTGCTCCGAACATCATAATCCGACATAATCAGATATAACACGAGTAAGTTGAATATGAATGAGAATGCTCCTACAAATATGCCATTTGAATTTTGATTATTCTAGAAATAATTGCAAAAGTATGAACTTACCGCTCGCATGTTGAACAAGCAAGATCTTTCTTTCAACTTCCACGTCCATTAAATATGAAGTGTCGATTCTCGTTCACTTCAATTACAATTTGAGTTCCGAACAAGACATCATAAAACGCACCTGCTATCTAGATTATTTCCAAGTAGTATTACCAAGTAGGCGTGATATTATTGTGGAGCATAACGTATAAATAATTGTTGTGTATCGTGTTGCCTTGTGGTAAACAATTGCCAGTTGTAGCCAATAGAAGTTTATCACGAAGCGTAGAGAAGAAAATTGTTGAAAGGGAATTGTCAACAACCACTTAACAGGTTGGGCAGCGAAGGAATCCACTAGACAATATATTTTTATTCCAGGGCAAATATAGGGAAAGTTGAAGATTACGGTATATTGCACTTTTGGATATTCCGAGAGGTCTAAACGGTTGGAATATTTATAGAAGGGTCATACTTATTACTTCTAGTCTCATAGGAGTCCGTTCGCGAAAGAATCGGACAGATCAGAAGATATTTGGCACAGTCAAAAAAGTTCGATTCTCTTTAACTCTGGGGATTGAGGTTTTCGAGAGTGCTGATGACGATTGGTGCATTCATTTTAATGCTGAGCCGTCGTTGGCTCCAGATGCCGTGCGGTTGAAATCAGTTTTTCTCGCTTTCCTTCGTTCCACAAATCGCTAATTTTAAGCGAGTGTGGTGGTGAAATCGCGAAGAAACCTACCTATTTTATTCCTGCCTGTTTTATTTACCATACTGCATATGACAACTTTTTCTTTTTCTGCAAAAACAACGACGGAAATGATCAGGTTCTTTTTCGATGACACTTTCGGTATCGATTCCGTAGGCGTTGAAAGAGACGCAGAGGAAGAAAGCGTAAAAGTGTCATCGTTCCGCGTTTCCGGGTCCGCGTTTCCAGTATAAAATAGGATACCATGTAGTGGTTCCCATTCGAGAGGATGAACGTCCTCCTTCTCATCTCCTTCTGTATCCTATGCTCCACTTGTGGTTAGTCTAAGGTTAAATTACTCAAGCCTCGTTCAGTTTGTGCGCAAATGAATAGTGGTTAATGTCAACAACACATTTTAGCAGCACAAAAATGTGCTCGTCTGCCCGAAGCTCCGATTCCCAGTGGAATTACGAAAGGCGAATTCTTCGAGCGCGACTTTGAAGGAAGTAAGTTAAAAAAATCTGAAAAAAATAATCAGATTTTACAATCAATACGCATCGTCCTTCGCCACTCTGTAAAAATTTTGTGAAATGGAGAAAATACATTTATTTTTTAAATAAATTATTCTCAACTTCAGTTACCACTCTCGAATGCATGGCCGATGTGCGAGCGGTGAGATTTCTGCTCCATTTTTTTTATTAATTTGAAACGAAAACAAATATCTAATCGGTCATTCTTGCAGCAATACGACGTTGACGGGCCCTCAGTGACCATGGTCGGCGAGCTCACATGCGACCCGTCCACCAAAAGACTGTAATTTCTAACATTTTTCAACCAACATGAGTTTAAAAAAAAAATTTCAGATTCATCAATTGGACAACATTCGCGCGAATGCCCATTGCCGTAACCTGTACAACGTCTTCTAACAGTTAGCTTCTCATTATTAGAGATTTTATATATTATCATTGATAGACGAGCGCTGCGCTGCAGTTCTGAACAACGACGGAGATCTAGCGTTGGTTTTCTCCGACCCGCCCTCAAATCGACTGTGCCCTCCCAACACTGTGATGCAACAACCCGATGGAACGCTTGTTAAGAATTTCACGTGCGGAGAATGGATTGGTAAATGATTATTTTGCACCTTTTACGATTCTTTAACTCAGGAAATGCCGATGGAAGTTATGAAAATACTTACTCAGTTGAGCTAGTCAACGGAACAAAAGTCAGCAAGAAATATTTCATCGAAGTCTGAAGCTTGTTCACCGTAAAATGCGTAGCTCGTGAGTCATTATTTTGACATATGCATCATTAGATCCTTTTTTGTGATTTTTTAAAATATCCGAGAGAGTGCCAAGAGCGTTCTTAGGTTGGTGTTTTGTTTCGTTATTTTCCGCTCGTGTGCTCTTTTTGTGTTTCGTAATTGTTGTATGTGTCGAAACTACTACAACTGGGATCTTGCATTGCACGGCGTGTATCAGTGCTATTCAGAACAATGGAATCGGTAACGATATCACTAACGGAAAAGGCAAAGTTATTTCAATCCCCGGATATCATATTGACAGATTAGAATAACGAAATCAGGCCCAATGGGACGAGCCATTTCCGAATCGCAAATCGGCACAATTCGAACCATGCGCCAAACTGGTAAAATCTGAGAAACCTTGGGTTTACCAAGTCCGGTTTCAGATACCTTCACAACCTGGATGGAGTTAGTGGAACAGATTTTCAATTTTTCAATCTTCAATGACATTGCCGTGAAGTTCAAAAAGAGGGGTAATCGTCTCCTTATTTCGCACAATCTCTCGCTTTTCTGACCGATGAGAAAGTTCGTGAAATGAGGAGTCGGCGACCCGTATTTCTAACTCTACTTTACCGTTCCAGAACGGTCTGAAGCAGGGATGGGCCTCCGCAGTCTACGGCGCTTGCGGAGCCACGCTTCCGATCAAGAGATGGAAGTCGAGAATCAACGATGGTATTGGAAACCTTACAGTAGTTCCACAAATCAATATCTGATTCCAGACATGATGTACGGTGAGAATCTCGAGAAGAATGACTGGTGCATGGGAATGGTCCAGGACGGAGGACAAGTTCAGTTCTTCATGTGGTATTGAGCGCAGTGAAATGTTCGAGAATACATAAATATTCTATTCGATATTTCGTTGAAACATTACACAAAAAAACCAACATGAACAACATACTGTCAAGCGTTTACTCGGAGAGTTTCCCGAATAAATGTATCATAAGAACGTGATTCTGAAAGAACCTCCTCTGTGCAACATACGTGAGCCATGAACAACGAAAGTTGATAAATGTGAATGATTATTTGTAGCGCTCACCTTTTCTGAATCACCGCATTCAGTCACTGGTAAGATGGTGTGAAAATCTCCACGAAGATTAGTGCGTCATGAAATTGATAACGGCAAAGCAGCTTCTTAGCGAAGAGTGAGGAATCATATCTCTTCATTTTTCACACTGTCTAACTGATCTGAGAACCTAGATAGGAAGTGAAGTGAAGAGGCTGTTTCTCGCTTCACACCCTCTCAAAAATCACTTTTCCCAGTCACTGGCCACTATGATTCGACCATGCCTCCTCCTAGCTGCGCTTTCTATTTCCCGTGCTCAAGGTTAGTAATAATTTATCGAGAAACCATCTTAATCCACCATTGTAGAGTTCGAAATACGGGTAACCAGCTCTTCATTTCACTCACTCTCTCGTCACTCTGACCGGTGAGAGAATGTGTGAAATGAAGAAAAGTATTTCGAGCTCTTTGCCAGAGCTCTAAACCGGTCAGTGAGCACTCGATATAGAGAAGAATGTTCAGGTGATGAGTGCCCTTATCGGTACGACTACACGCAATCTGTAGATGGTGGCTGCTTCAAGTTGGTCTCCCTCGAGGAGAGCTTGAATTTCACCGAGGTATATATAAGTTCCTTCGCGATCAGCATTAATAGGCAGAAATCCAGGCGCAGAAATATTGCGAAAATAATATCGGCAGTCTGGTTACGATTTTGAGCAACGAGGTTCGTTTCTGGAAATAATACTTTAGTATAAAATGTTTGAGTAGTATTTTTTCTCGACGTCATCTGCAACGAAGATGACTGTCGAGAAAAAAAGTAAAGGTCTCTGAATTGCATCAATGAAAGTAGATAGTGATATTTTCTAGGAGTTATATTTCATCACGGATCAGGCAATCGCGTTGGGATGGGGCGACGACCCTTACTGGCTCGGACTGAGCTGCAAAAATGGTGAAAATTTATTTAAAAAATGGTAATAATAATTAAATTCAGGACTTCTGAAGTGGACCGAGCATTGCTGGTATTCCTACAACAACTTTTACAATTGTGAGTATCGCTCACAAGCATAACAAGGGTTGATTACTTGGGAAGTAATCAAGACTATAAAACGTTTATTTATGTTCAATCTACCACCGATCACATTGTCAGACGATGACACGACCTGCCCTGAGGGCGATGAAAATGCTCACTTCATCGGGAGTGCAAACGATAAGTACTGGAGAAAGGCACCGGATGGGATGGTCACAAATAAGATCGTGTGTTCTATCAGGTTAGTTATCATAGGGAGAGAGCTTGAAGAAATGAATTTTTCCATTTCGCGGTCTGCCCTTCCTTTAGAGCTTTAGCAAATACTGTGAAACGTATGTGTATCTTTCGTATCAGGTTTTGGGATTAACCTTTGTAATTTCAGCTCAATATGGAATGGATGTCTGCCGTCGGATCCCGAGTATGTAAATTTATATTCAAAGCTGTCAAACATATAATTTTTTTTCGCTAAATAATGATTCAGTAACCTCGGTCGAATGTTCGCTACTGAGGGCATCATCCTTGGCGTAACTGCACTGACAGTATTCGTGCTGACCTGTGCAGGTGCGGTGTTATTTTGTGTTGTTATTATTGTTATTGTTGTTGTTTTTGCTGTTAGTGGCATATTTTGAATATCATGGCTCAAGTTGCTAGTCGGCGACGGGGTGTTTAACCCGCCCTAGCGAGGATAATGAGTACCACCACCTTTGTTCAGTTTGTGGCTGCGTCTGCATGCTCGGTAGACGATATCGCAAGAAGAAGGCAAAGGAGGAGGAGGAGAAGCAGTGGAGGGTAAATATTGTGTATTAGTTTCCTATTTGTTTATTTATTTTATTTTCAGCAAGCCCAACTCGAAGCGGCTCAGCTCAGCATCCAAGTGGGTATTTTTAATTTATCTTTTTAAATATAGGAAGGTTTTTTTGTAAACTCCAGACGAATGGAGAAGCCGTTACCCCAAAGGCTCTCGAGCGAACAGCAAGCATGCGGTACACGCCATTCCCGAGGGCTGAAGGCGCTGGCAAGGAGTGAGTTGATATTTTCTAAACAACGAATCACGTTCCTATTAGAAATTTAATAATTTTACAGGTTTAAACGACCTCTGAATCATATTTGTAGTTGTTTTTGTTCAGATTCGATGAGTGGGAGATCGACCGGCGACACGTGAGCATTGACTACACCACCAAGCTCGGACAGGGCGCGTTCGGGAGCGTTTATTTAGGTAATCTTCATAAAACCATAAATTATTATGTAGGAAATTTCGCAACAACCGAACATCGATAGGGTTCATTGCCTGATGAATACGCATGTGCCAATGTTTTATCAACTGCGGGCAATGAATTTATCAGTTGGAGCGGAAAGCCTCAACGGGGTCGTCTGTTATCGTTAGGGTTATCTGGCTCAAAGATAACTTCACGAGGCGGATATGTAGAGGTCTTGTCCGTGGATAACTCGGGCGCACGACGCCGTCTCATACCCTGAATGCGAAACAATAAGAATCAATAAGACTCGTATTTCGGCATGGCCCATGCATGCTTTGATAAGAAAGGACTAATGCACATTTAGTGCATAACCTTGGTTGTGAATCCGAAAGCATCCACGGCGGCAAGCGAGAGGACGAGGAGAAGGAGGAGGCGAAGCAGCTTCATTGTTGAGCGTTGTATGGAGAGAATCGAATGCCTTTTTATAGCGATCGATTCTCCCATACTATGGGAACTTAATCGATGTATCATTTTCTGCTAAGATATTGCAAAAGAATAAGATAAAACGCTTATTTATTGATTTTAGAAAACTTTTCCAGGTATTGTCGACAATTCGAATATACCAACTACTACTGGAAAATCGATAATCGAACAATCTGCACTGAAGAAGGACAACAATGCGGTGGCGATTAAGATGCTGCACGGTATGTTAACCTTCACAGTGAAATCATAGTGAAAAATAAATACTTGCTGTCTGCGAAATCTTTTTTTTTGCAGAATCAGCCGATAAAATGCAGCAAATGCAGTTCTTCGAGGAGATCGATCTAATGAAGAGACTGGGCTATCATGAGCGGCTCGGTTAGACTATTATATTTCTTTATTATATTTTTTTATATTATATTTATTATATTTATTATCACTGACTGAAGTTCTCATGGAAAACATTATCATGTCTACATTGTAGTTAACATGCTGGCGTGTGCCACTCAGAGTGAGCCGGCGCTCCTAATAATCGAATACTGTGCGCACGGAGATCTGCTAAATTACATGAGGGAACGGTAAGAGTCGCCTTGCGTTTCAAAAAATATATAAGTTTCGTTCCCTCATTGTCAGCGTACATGTGCTACACGAATGATACAAAGTGGCCAAAACAATTAACGAGTTATATCTGGTTTCAATCGAGAACAATAATTATAACAGGCGACAAATCATGCTCGGCTCGCCCGAAGCAATCTCGTCCATCGATCGATCAAAAATAATCACGCAGAAGCAGCAATTAATGTTCTGCGTGCAGATCGCCTATGGAATGGTGAATACTACCTCATTATTTTCGAAAAATAAAAACAAAATGAGAAAAAACACATAAAATATTTCAGGAATACCTCTCACAACGCGGCTTCGTGCACAGAGACATCGCTGCGAGGAACATTCTGGTCGATCAGGTATTCAATAATCAGAGATCGTTTTAAAAAGCTTTTATACAGCATGAAAGCTGCAAGATCGGCGATTTCGGACTCTGTCGCGAAGTGGAGAAAGAAGACGAACATTATCATTCACGGGTTAGCGCATTGTCCTGAATTGTAATCTGATAGTTTTTCACCAGCGTTGTTCAAAGTTATTCACACGGTAGATACTTATGTCTATGCTTTCCTGTGAAAACAAGGTTCCTGATCTACGCATTTCTAGGGCGGTCGCTTGCCTCTAAAATGGATGTCGCCAGAAGCAATCGAGAAGTATGACTTCACGATCGCGAGTGACGTGTAAGTGCATTCAAAGTATCCTGAATTTCCACCTGAATTTTCCAGATAAGTAACAAAAATAAATTTGTAGGTGGTCCTTCGGCGTTCTCCTCTTCGAAATCATCACTCTCGGCGGCAACCCGTATCCAGACTGGCCGTCTGCTGAGGTTAATCAATACTCGAAATTCCGTGATATCATTACAATTGATCTTCGATCGAAAGCCCATTTTGTCCAATTATCAAAATAAATTCCAGATTCTAAACAGGCTAAAGCGCGGCCGGCGCATGGAAAGACCGGATAATTGTACGGATCACATGTGAGTTTTTTCAGAAACAAAAATGAAGAAAATGTGTTAGAATTTAGGTTCACCGTAATGAATACGTGTTGGAATTTCGAGCCGGCTGAGCGGCCCTCGTTCTCGGAGTTGAGGCAGAAGATGGGAGTAGCGCTTGAAGAGGTCACTTTCAATATTGCTAGGGGCCACAACGCAGATAGCCGATTTATCGCATTGGGGCCAAACTCATGTCTAAACTGTTTCTTGTGACCCCAATAACATCATACTTTTGGCCGTTTGTTGATATCTTGTCTCTGAGCTGCTCTGCAGCCCGAAAAGTACGAGCGAAACGCACTGTTGTGAAAAATTTATTGCTACCTCCTCACAACTTCATGAACACAATTTCAACGTTTTCTTTAATATTGTAACTTCCCATATTACAAAGCGAAAACTGTTATCTTATTACTGACTACGATATATGCGCATTGCAGGTTTCCGAGGAGGATTACTATCTCCGGCTGAACGCCCAAGCGATGTATTACACAGACCAGAGTATATTCGAGCAAGATGTTGACATCGATGATGAAGAAACGGATGAGACGTTGCGGTTGTAGCGATTTACAGTGATAATAAAATAATTATGATGTTCTAAAAAATGGCTAGAATAAGTAACCAACAGTTCCATCACAGGAAGAAATGAGGTCAATAGTGGTGATCATCAGCCAAAAGCAAAGGATCATGCTCTCCGTCTATCGGCATAATTTTCCGCTCGAAATTCGATGAGTCGATCCTACAACGGCTTAGCAGGCAATCGAATGACTGGACACCTCTTGGTTGTCACCTTTGCAGGGGTATCTGAGTCATCGCGAAATCGTGTTCAGAGAACATGAAGGTCTCCAGCTAAAATTGTGCTTCTTTTTTCAAGGTGTATACTGCAAGCATCTGCGCTAGTTAGCTATTTCGGGGAGCAGGGTGGGATGATGGATGATGGCGTTATCAGTCGAAGGCCGTGTGCCTATGACGATGATGATAAGAACAAAAGAGCAAAAGAACAAACGGCGAAGAAAACAAAAAAAAAAAAAAAGAACAAACAAACTTTTTCTCAATGAATTTCGCAACAAATCAACACCCGAAAAATGACCGGAAAAAAATGGAAGAGGTGATCTGAGCTGAAGTCAACAAAGCTTCAAAGTCCACGCCCAGGCGCAATTATTCTTCTCGTCATAATGTTTAAGAAGATGATTGTACCAATTATCATTCAGATAAATCACTTTTTTTAAATGTGAATACGATATGCTAGACATTCTATTTAAATAATGCCACGATTTGTTCGATAATAATCAGCAGATGGGTGCAAGCTCATGATACAGCAATCAACACGTCCCTCGTTCAAAACGGCGCGAGACTCATCCCTCCTTCCTCTTCATGCAATCATTGGATAATCGGCTCAACTCTCGATAAGAATCGAGGCCATGATCCGCTTTTCATCGCCTCTTCCTCCTAACGAAAGACAATTGATTCCATTTAGGGTTACACATCATGACATTGTCGCAGTGGAACCATGTGTTTTATTGATTTTTTGTGCAACCGCTTGCTTCCGCAACATCATTCGCTTGGCCATTTCAAACCTATTGGATTAAGTCTGAAACTCTTTTTTATTGCCAGACGTAATGCGTAAATACTATGAAGAATTCGGGAAAAATTATGATGCGTATGATAACTTGTTTCGGAGTTATACGTTGATCTCACATGATTTGTTGAAACAGATTTATTATCCACAATTCATCATTTTCCGCAAGCAAAAATCTCTTTTTTTGAGTAATTGTGAAACGTAAAATTCTTTCTTCAATCTGTGCGTTTATGTTGAATTCCGTGTCCCGCCTAAATTCTTTGATTTATACTTGATTTGTGTAACTCACAATCAGCTCATTCATGATCTAGCGCAAGTAATTTTCAGGTTTTTAAATATTTAACATATTCTTTAAATATCGAAATACGGGTAATCGTCTCTTCATTCTTCACATTCTCGCACCGATCAGAGAGGCGAGAGAGTGGGTGAAATGAAGAGACGATTACCCGTATTTCGAACTCTCATATTCTACAGATCCATGAATGCCGCGGCCCACCGGTAGAACACACCTCCTCTTTCTGCTGCTACTCATGATGAAGAATTGTATCTGCACGCCAACCCCGACTTCTATTCTCGAAATGACTTCGGCGTCAATCGATCAAGGGGATTACTCGACGACCATACAGGGAGATGGCACCACCGCACCACCGAATGGGTCCGATGCACCGGTTGATGCTGGAGGCAAGAACTTGCCACTATTAAACACCACGTGAAAAATGAACGCAAATTTCAGGAGCTGTCACATCCCCTGCCGAAGCGGTGTCTACTACCACTGCGAACGAAGGCCCGCAGTGGTTCTCCTGCCCCGATGATTTCCAGCAACTAACAAGCAGCACAATGGACTGGTGCTTCCATTTTCGCTACAATATCGACGAGCGAATGAATTTTCAGGTATATTTTTTAGGCCATTGCGTTCGCGATTGACATATTTCAGGAATCGCAATACTACTGTGCGCACAAGCATCCAGATGCAATTTTACCGGCCATCACGTCAGTGGATGTTGGTTTGGTTACAACATTATTGTGGTGGTTCATATATTACAGTCAATGTAATAATAATAATAATAATAAATAATAATAATAATAATAATAATGTAATAATAAAAATAAAAATAATAATGAAGGTCTCGACAGCTCTGATGCTCGAGCGAACGAACGTGTTGGGTATTTCTCCCTTCGAGTATTTCTACATCGGCTTGGCCTGTGACGCGGAAAGTAAGTGGACAGTAGAGCTCGAGAGAGATGTCGTCTCCGTCTCTTCATTTTGCAAAACTCTCTCGCCAGCTCGAGCTCTGGTAGAAAGCCTGAAGTAAATTCACTTTTTTGAAGTGAATAAGTTGTAAATTCTATTGCTTGAAAATTTAATATATTTTAGCACACCACTGGAAGTGGATAGACGGTCCAGACTTCGATCCAAGTGTAACATTCTTTGCCAGGGAATTCACGAGTGAGTTGCGCAGTTGAGTTCGAAATCCGGGTATCCGTCTCTTCACTTCGCAAACTCTCTCGCAACTCTGACCTGTACAAGAGTACGAGGAATGAAGTGACGATTTCCCGAATTTCGAACTCTAGTTCGCAGTAAGGTACTGCTGATGCATCTCTCATGTATCCATCTCTCTAGCAGAAGTGCATGTTTCGTTCCAATTATCCCTATGACTCGACAATACATTCATTATCGATGTCGTGTAGGTAGAAAGAAAAGTATTAGACAGCTCGGAATTGTTATCCGTATAGTAGCTGGTCAGTGGCCCCAGCTAGCTTTGTCCTAAGACTGTAAAATCGCTTGACGTGGATACACCTCTACCTTGTAGGTTCCGAGTTCTGCTCCATACACGATCAACCCTTTATGTTCGACAATTTCGGCACGTGGAGCAACCCACCGGATCGGAAAAATTCCACCGCCAATCTGGTCGTATGTGCAACAAGGTTCGCAATAGGATAGGGTTGGGCTGTAGAGAAAAGGGAGTCAAAAGACAACTTCGAAATTATCACCTGGAGCAGTGAAAGAAAGAATGCAAAAAAGGTTGCCTAGATGTGAACTGTTACAATTGTTTCAAATAAGGGAATGTAGTCACTCTGCAAATGCGCATTTCGAAGTTCTCAAGGTCACATATATCAGTGCGTTCGCATGAGGGCGTACAGCATACACCGCATCTCATACGCCAGCGAACAGCAAATAAATGACTCGTTGATATTTTTACATATTTGGATATATTTATGAAATGCAGACCCTACGGCTACTCTGCCGCCACTCCGATTGATGAACCGTGCTCAGGGGAATGGACCGCACTGCCGGGAGGATACTGCTATCGATTGGTAGATTAAAAAAAAATGTTTTATTCTCGTTTCACTTTTTTCTTTTGCTCTATTTTTTCGCATTTTTTGTAACGCCTCACTCATCCCTATTATGGAAAGAAATTTTATCGCTTTACCAGGAAACAATGCGGTCTGGACTGAACGTTTACGAGTCCCAGAAGACTTGTCAGATGAATGGAGGGAACTTGCCTGCGATCACGAGTTCCGAGGTATTTTTTTGCCATATTTTACATGGCATCGCGTTGCTCCGAATGAAGCCTCTCGGATGTTATATGATGTTTTTTTAGAAAGGCAGTCACGCTAAAAAAAATACAAAAATGAAAAAAAAGTCTTTTTTTTTAGCAAACAAAGATCATCCAAGCTTATCTCTCCGGCAAGTTCCTCCAGAACAGTCAATTCTGGATTGGGCTATTCTGCAAATATAGCGGTTGGTTTAAATTATACATATTTTGCAGATTTGATTTGACCTGACTTATTTAAAATATCAGTAATATAACAAAAAATTGCTCTTGGTTGAACTATTTACTAAAGTGTTTTTCTTCACGATATCAACTATAACATATCTCAGACGGCCCGGGCAGCATTGGTGAGCGAATTTGGATTGACAATACGACATACAGCTCGGAGTGGACAAACTATTTGGACAAAGCTGACGGTATTTTTTGTAAATAATATATACTTATTATATTCCGCTTATTTGCAGACACGGAAACGTGCAACGTCGCATTTGTGGATACATTTGTGTACAATGGAGCGCTCAAAGGTAAGATTGCTCGCGATTTCAGTTCCCTTGTTAGAATTGATGTGAAATTCCAGCAACGATAACAAAGAAATTGCTTCTCACGATGAAAATATGGCAAAATATTTTAATTATTTTTTAAATTAACAGGTCAATGGCAGAAGGAACACTACAACCTCACAGAAGGAATGAACGTTCTGATGTGCACCAGACCGTGAGTTCTAGTGATAACAAATCGGTAAGAGGCACCCTCATTTCGCAATTCTCTCTCGCAGCTGAGAAGGGGCGCATGCCGAATTGTCATCACAAGCCAGCAACCGAAATCCATCTCTTGACTCAAAACCCTATTGCAGTCGTTTAAGGGACCCCGAGCCCCCCGCGCCGAGCACCAGCACATCAACGACAAGGAAAACAAGTATAGTTAGAGACCGCAAGCTCCGCCCACTTTTGAGGGACAGGGAAGAGGGGAAAAACTGCGCCGAGAGCTGACAGCCGTAGTTCGTAACCGATTGGGACGTTCAACATCGCGTTTTGAAGCTACTATCGTTCCCCACAAATGACCAATGGGGGAAAATGATTGGACTAGTTTGAGTTGGTCAAAACTGACCTGAAAGGGTGCAGAGTACGTAATTAAAGGCTTTTTAGTGTTCGGACATGGCTCCCCCTTTCGTAATTCATTCTTTGGATTATTAGGAGACTATCAGTGAAGAAATCTCGATGATTGGAAGTGTTTGGAATTTGTCAGCTCCATTCAAAGATCGGCTTTACGCGCGTGACGATGTTCCGACTTATTGTGTTTACCGCTGGCGCGTATTCAAATTTCGTCCCTTCCCATCTCCCCCTCTCTTCCCCTTTGCATAGCTCTGCAAACTCCGCCTCCATCCTTGCCTCTTCCCATCGCTGTTTTCTTACCTGTCGTGAATATAACACACTTTCCCTAGGCAAGGTGGTAGGCAAGGTGATCCCCCCCCCCCCCCGGAAAATGTCTCTCACGACTGGGCAAAGCTATCGCCGTCGAACTTTGGGAATGAGCTTGAAATAGGCTCCGCCCTCTTTTGCCTCGGAGTGGTTTCGGTCACTTCTCTGTTGAGCCTCGCACGCTTGGTTTTTGACTCATAACTTTGTTCAGAGGTGAGATATCGACAAACGGTAAAAAGCATGATCTTAGTCAGACCGAGAGGGATACTTTGAGCACCCAAACATGACCTTACGATGGAATCGGTAAGCCATGTTGCGGTCCCTAAGTATAGTTTTGAAACACAATTTTGTATTTGCAAAGTTGATTTCAGCGCGACCAACCAAGAAGACCACTACAGAGGCGGCAACGGAAACGATGACGGATGATGGTGTAACGTACTCAGACGAGCCTGAAAATAGTATGTACCTAGAATTGAAGTTGTATTGAAAGCATATACTTGCATATGGGAACCATTGCTTCTCAGCTGATCCGAATGTGCAAACTTCGACGTCGACTTCGACCACTTCGATTGAGCCGGAAACTACACCATCTAAAGGGTGAGCTTTTCGTTCACTCGCTTTTGTTTGAAATATTACTGCACAATCAAGTAATCCTATCACGAGTGCAGTAATACTATGTGACATTTCTAGACGCAATCTAACTCGCCTGGAGCTCATATTGATCATCGCTCTCGCGATCATTCTTCTCGCTGGAGTCATCATCATTCTGCTCTATTTCCTGTGCAAAAGATGCCGTCGAGAGCGAGTAGAGGAGATTTTCCATAATGTGCGTATTTTAAATTGTTTTTGATTTCAACAGTTAAATTAGAACAATTTTTTAAAAAAAATTGCAGGTCCAGAAGCGCTTCTCACGCTCGAACACCAATGTGTATACTGTGCGGTGAGATTCATTTGAATTTTTTTTAAATAGTGATAAATATTAAATTCAGAACGGACGAATGGGAAATCCGTCGACAGTTTGTGGGAATTGATTACAGTCGGCAACTTGGTCGAGGCGCGTTTGGAAGCGTGTATTTGGGTGCGTTTACACTTTACTAATTATCGCAAAAAATTGTGTTTTGCAAGTAACATTATTATTGCATGCAGGATTCCTTTTTATTAAGCCTTTTTAGGTCGTGTTTTTGCCGGTAACATTCCTGAGATGGCTGTGAAAACATCACTTCAACTGAACACGCTGAAACAAGAAGATGACTTCGTCGCAGTGAAAATGCTTCATGGTTCGATCAATTCATAATTTAGAGCTCCGAAATTTGAATAAATATCAGAAACAGCCGACTATCAAGCTGCTGCTGAGTTCTTGGATGAGATCAATATCATGAAGAAGATCGGATTTCATGAGCGATTGGGTTAGCATTATTATTAACGCAAATATTGCCTAACTTACATAACTGTATCGTGAAATTATTTTCCGTTCCACTCGTAGTTGACCTTTGACTACCGTTCGATGGGCGGAGTTAGGAAGAGGCCGGGAGGAGGCTAGTGATCTACCTGCTCTCCTCCGCCCTACCTCTTCCCTTTTTCTCTCTCCCAGACAATCAATGCGCTAACCAGCACATTGAGTTTGCTGAGCATTTGAAACGCACGATAATATAAATATATTTAGTGAATCTTCTCGCATGCGTTACTGAAACGGAACCTCTCCTTCTCGTTGTGGAATACTGTTCGAATGGAGATCTACTAAAGTTCATGAGGGATAGGTACATGAATTTGCCATTTTCTTAGACGCTAATCTAAGGGCCAAATACATATGAGAAACTAAAAGATGAAAAAAATAAAATATTTTATTTGCAGGAGAATGTTCATGCTCAAGCTTAAGGACACTGTCGGGGATGATTTCGCTGACAGGCATTCGATTATCACTCAGAGGTTGGAACTATTGAGAATTTTCCTTGTTTTTAAAAAAAATTCTTAAATCTGGGCAATATTTCCAGACAACAACTCATGTTCGGCATCCAGATTGCGTACGGGATGGTGAGTAATATTTTTTTTCAAGAATCAAACGCATGACCACAACAAAATCCCTCAGTGTCTGCTTTAAATAAAAGTTGTGGAACGTACACGGAAAATTTAAAGATGAGAATTGTTTAGGAATATCTTTCGCAACGCGGCTTCGTCCATCGCGATCTCGCTGCGAGAAACATCCTCGTTGATGCGGTAATTTATTACTGTTTATAATTGTAAAATAACTATTATAAATCTTTTAGACGGAAACGTGCAAAATCGGCGATTTCGGGCTGTGTCGACAAATAAGTGGTGAAAGCGAGCAGTACATCTCCAGGGTTGGAATACTTTTCAATCGTATTTTTTGTCATTTCTAAAACTATTTTCAGTCCTATCACTCTGAGTAGAGTCTAAAAAATACAAAATTGTATATTAATTACAGGGCGGTCGCCTCCCCTGGAAGTGGATGGCACCCGAGGCTCTTGAGCGATACTACTTCTCCGTAGAGAGCGATGTGTATGTTTTGACCATCTCCTAATTTGCTTGCAATTATTTCTCTAGCTCCGAACTCCATAACCAGATTCAGTTGGTCGTTCGGCGTTCTCCTCTTCGAAATCATCACACTCGGCGGCAATCCGTATCCGGAATGGCCGGCTGTCGAGGTCTGTCCGAATTTCCTGTAGACACCGATAAAACCACGGCAGTATCTCCAGTATTCTTTTCGCACACAATTGGATGATTTTAAGCATAGATGTGAGTACAAACATAAAGATGCTTATTGTTTCAGTTACTCTACCGACTGAAAACGGGCGAGCGCATGCCAAGGCCGGATGGCTGCAGTAGTGGATAGTGAGTCTCTTTTTAGTTTTTAAGGTGGACCTTTAAATAAAAATAAATTGCAGCTACAACATAATGTCCGATTGCTGGCGGTTTGTTGCCATGCAACGGCCGTCGTTCGAGAAAATACGAAGGAGGCTGGCGCAAGAGTTGGAGGAGGTTTGCTTTTTGCTCAGAGAAGACTAGAAAAAAAAAGAAAAAACCGTCGTCAATTCACAGAATTGATAATTGCAGAGCTCAAGCGATGACTACTATCTCAAGTTGGATGCTGGTGCGAAGTATTATCAGGTATACTCTTCAGTTATTTTTTTCCTTTTTCTTTACTAGGAATTTTTATTTTCAGGAAGCTCTCGAATCTCCGAGATTTGAAGGTCGATTCAACTCATTCTGATTTCTATGAAAACAAATAAGTTTCGCTCGCCTATTTTCTGATGGAACATCATCTCAGTGTCATTTGTACATAAACCGTGTGAATTATTTTCCATAATTTGTGAATCTTTGATAAAGCATCTCATACTTTCGCTAAAGAGATTGTGAGATCCGGGCAGAATCGATATATGAATGTTCTGAATGTTCCCGTTTTCGAGCCGCTGCCCTCAATCTAGTTGTTCATCAATCGAGTCTCTATCTAGGTTAACGCTAGCTTGTGTCGATTGATAAGAAGCATCTCGAATAGAGATCATTCGATATTATGTGATACATACAAGGAGATTTGCTCACTGCATTATTTTGATCACCATTTTCCACACGAGTGATGGCAACTTCGAATGGCATGACAAGATCAAAGACCATCGTGCCGGATCTATCAGACAAAAAGGAATGGCTCTCCCGTATCAGAACTCCTTCGTTATTTCATGGCAGCACTCGGAAGAACAACAGTCGAATTCGCCACTTAACAAGAATCACTCAGTATTCACTCCCTACATGGCAAATTTAGACATGCACGCACACAACGAAGTGAATTGCAACAATTTTATCGCATTGTCAGTAGAGAGCGAGAAATGATACCGTTGTCTCTTCATTTCACACACACTCTCTCTCTCTCTCTCTCTCTCTCTCTCTCTCGTCAATAAAGCGGAAAAGTGTGCAAAATGAAGAGATGTCGGTATCATTCCTCGTGATCTAATTGTCAGCCAAGCCGGGGCTGCTCAAAAGATTGCCTCGTAGATAGCGGCGAAGATGATGCCCACAACCGGCAGTCCGACGAGCAGTTTGACATACAGCGGCTCGATGGCTGTGAATTTCCAATTTTAAAATTTTTCAATGCAATAGTAATAAAAGGTAACAGTGTATCGACGCAAGGCGATAAATGAACTGTAATACCATGCCTCTCTGATATTTTTTTGTTGAAAAAATCTAAAAATCTCAAATTGTGCCTCACTTGTGGCGATCAGGCCACGATGCCTCTCGGGTTCGACCTAAAAAATATTTATTTGAAAATTATGGAAAATATTTCCAAAACCGGAGCAGGATCAGCGCTCATAGCCACAGTCGACAAGAGTAGGACGAAGCAGAGGCAGGCCAAGTACTGCATTTCCCTCAAATACGACAATTTGTAGGCGTACGTGGACATAAAAATCAACGACGTCGAAGAGGACGATTTTTCAGTCGACTTCAACACATACCGAAGAGAAAAGTATGGGCTGGCCACTGTAATCCAAACGTATAAGTAGGAAGCGAGAACGAAATAAGCTGATCAAGGTCGGATGTTCAATGTTGAAATTAGAGTTGGGAGAAATAGTATGAATATTTCAGAGATTCAGAGAAAATTAGAGATCTGTTTTTTTCCGCTGTTGTTTTGACATTTTTTCTCGTGCCATCGTCGAATTAGTCTCTTCCTTCTTGTTCTGATAGGAGATGCAACCAATATTTCAAACATAACCCCAGTGGGACCGCCTTTTGGATGTGACCGTCGCCACATGGTCGATATGTCTATTGAAAATTACAATATAGATGGAGTAATAAAATTGAAAATTGAACGAATTCAGGTAGTAATGCCAGTAGAAAGGATGTTTAATTTTCATGGCTGGAAAAGAATAGCTCTTTATCTAACCGTACAAATATATATTGCTGCAATCATTGCTTTTACCCTGTATTTTTATCGACAGGCAATGGTCGCTTCTGAGGTTAATTTTTATGTGGCATACAACATCCAATCTGAATTTTAGCATTCCCTGCCTCCGCAGCTAGAATGAGTGACGTCACGGAACACTTTTGCATTTACTTTGGAACATCGCAACATCGACTACGCAAACTATGGTACGACCAGCACACTTAGAACAATAAAAGAACCATTTTAGTGGGCAATCCGGCAGCACTTGTTCTTATCATTATCATTTTCTTCATGATTCGCCAGATAATATCTGGAATCAAAAGGGGCATGAACAAGGCGAGCTCTGCAACGAAACGGTAAAAATGAGTTTTGTTTTAATGTTAATGATATGATTCAAGATATCAAATGTTGGCTATTCGGTCGCTAATTTTGCAAGTGAGATTACTCTGGTACTAGATCGAGCGTACTTTCCGAGAACAACTACCCTCAGAACGTGAATTTTCACTTGTTTTCCAGTCGAGTTCTTTCGATTAATCTAGTGTAAAGTTCCTCGCATTTATCACGAACACACAATTGAAATGCCCTGATTTCACAAAAATAAGCTAATTACATTATTTGTTTCCCATGTAAATTCAGTAATTACTCTATGAAAACGAGCAAGGATGAGTACAAAAGCGATCGATTGCTTTCTTCGCCCTCATTCTTCCCTCATTCTCTCCTCTCGAGTTGCTGGAATGATCGCGCTCCCTCTTCTCCTCCTCATCGCTGCGATTGCGCAAGCAGGAGGGATCCCGAAGCTCCCATCGGATGGCCAGGTATCGATTGAATGCTTACGTCATTCACTAGATTAGGTTACTATAAGGCATGAAGAATACGGTAGATTACGGTAGATGACGGTTCTCGTTCCAGGACTCTCCTTTCGCCATTCATGCTCCTCGCATGAATGACCCCGAGGAGGATGCTGCGCCGCAATCAATCTATCAGGTAAGGATTATGATACAGGATTACGTTATTGGGTCACGATATTCGTTTACGGTATCCGTTCATGGCATCGGCTTACGGTATCAGGTTACAGTGTATCAGATTACGATATCCCACCCAGTCATTGCAGTCACGACACTTCAACGGCACGATTGATCTTGCGTCGGAGATTTCAACGATCGAACAGGTGTGGATTACGGTATCGGGTTACGGTATCAGATAACCGTACCAGGAAAGTATTTCGGATTACAGTGCCTGATTTCGATATCGAATAGGGTTTCGATTACCGTACCCGTTTACGATATCTGATTACGGTATCAGTTTACGGTATGGGATTGGTGCATCAATTACTGAACGGGATTACAGTACCCTATGCGTTGCAGGACCCACGAGTGACCGTCGAAGATGCGCTCATAATGGCGTTGGCGACGGCGCTCGTGATGCCCTTTGCAAGGAACGGCCGGGCTTCTGCTGATTTTGGCGATCTGGTTCGTCTATTTCCAGGTTCCAGCTATTTCCCGGTCCCGGAGAATTTACGGCTCTCTTGGCAGGACTGGTCGCTGCCCGTGCATAACATCAGGAAGCGCGGCGACGCCTATCACTGGATCCCCGAACTGCTCAACGGCATCTTCGACAGCGGCCGCACGGTGAGAGCAGCCGGGAGATATTCAGCGGTCTTGCCTAATTTGCGGTCCTGCCTATTTTCCGGTCCTATGTATTCACGGTTCTATTCTACGGATTTCCTATTTTACTGCCCTATTGAATTCACGGTTGCATCTATTTTAGCATGCTGGTAATTTTATTTTTAGGTGAACGTGACTGGCCAGCTGAGCCTTTAGGGCCTTATGACAGAATAAACAAACAAGAATAAAAATAAAAATAAATGTATGCAATAAAAATAATAATAACGATTCAGGTGAACGTGACTGGTCAGCTCACGTGCCAAGATCGACTCGGCATACCGCACTACATGCGCGACACCTTCGTTGTGCTGTATGAGAAGGACTGGGGAGGGTTTGGAGGTGCGTTTGCCCGCACACCCCTAGTATACAGTCCTAGAAATAATTGGACCGCGGATATTGTAGTCCGTCTAAACCTCATTCCATCTTATTTTTCCACCTTTTTCACCTTATTTGTCCACCTTATTTTTGTATTTTTTCTATTATTCCCACCTTATTTTTTGACATGGATACACCTTTGCCCGCCGAGTTATAATCAGTCTACGGCACGCAAACAGTGACATAGGCTAGCCATAGTTTATGTTGACCTCAGGCTTTTCATGGGAATGACTATTTCACTGTTCAAAAAAAATTGCTTCAGTTCTCTCCATGTTCGACTCGCACGACCCAATCAACATCACACAGACGGACGTGCATGGCCGATTCGAGCTGACCGGATACGAGAATGAGGTGATTTAAGCTCATTGTTAGACTTGGGACATTACCATCCATTCTCTCCTTCAAAAAAAGGATTCGAGAATGAGGTGATTTTGACATAGCCAGGATAGAAAGCTCATACCATAGCGTGTTGTCTCCTTCTGTTTTTTTTTTGAAAAAAAAATATAGTTACCTTCTTGCAAAATCATTAGCCAGCAAATTCGCTGATATTAAAGGGATTTTTTTCATATCAACTATAAGAAATGCATAAAATGTAAAAATAGCTCCCTTTTCAGTTATGGGGCGAGCACTTCTTCCTCAAGATCGAGGTCGAGTGCGACAGCAAGCTGGAGTGGCAGCAGAAGTGCATGGACGTGCAATTCCTCGAACAGTGCGTTGTTGTTGTTGTTATTGCGATTCAAAACAATAACACCAAACATGCAGGTGCCGAGGTGAATCCGAGCTAAGCGGCTTCACCGTGGCTCACTTCTTCTTCGATTTTGAGCGCCAAATCTTTACGGAAGAGCAAACGAGAGTGAGATTCTTTGTTTTTGTGTTGTTGTTATTGTTTATTTTCTCAAAATTTACATATTTATTCCAGGCGGAATACAATCTCAAATGTGCGCTCGGCTACAAGGGTTGGCACGAAACCTCCATGGGAAATAAATATTACACGTAAGAAATTTGATTAAAGGAGGCGTATCATGAACTTTTGAAATTCAAATGTTGCGACTCTTACAACGATATGCCGAGTCTTGCAAGATTTTGGAATATTGCCGAGGAGTAGATCTTTTTCTGTCGATGGGAAGATCCTGCGGGAGCAAAGAAAAATCCCTTCCTAGTCATTCAATAATAGGCGAGACAACGATGACCTTTCGATCTATCCTTCTTGATCTACCTTCCCTTCCTCCCCATTGGCGCTGCGTAAAATATTCGAATTTTCGCGGGGTTTTCCCTGTTCTTTCCTGATTCTTTAGACATGGATATCTGGTCACAAAGTGGACGTACAACTTTCAAACTTCGGCTTTCTAATATCGTTCTGGTTTCTAATCGGATCATGATCTCAAGAGCATGAACTAATTTTTCATGATACGCTTCCTTTAAGCTCAGTTTTCTCAGTACTTTATTTAGCCCACATTACGAGACACTTCATTCAAAAATAACCAATAAAAATAATCAATAATATATGTTTCTATTTTTAAATGGAAATATTTCCAGGACGTCCTCTGGCTTCAGCTGCTCGGGCGGACTGTGCGAGCCGGGATCGGAGCGATGTAACACAGGAGTAATGAAGAAAAAGCGATAAATCCGGCCTCGTCCGGAGCCGGGAATTACAGATAAATCCGACTTTTATTTTCAGGAATTTTCCCGATTCATGAGATAAATGCGTCATTATACGCGTTCGTCAATTTCACAGTGTGTGCAACCGAACTATAATAAAAAGGAAAAATGTGTCATTGTCCAGTCTAAAATCGATTTCGTGCATGACAGATTTATTTAAATATCATAATCCTTGTTCAAAATATGCCATCCAATTAGGAAAGAGTTGAACGGTTCCACTCTCTCATCTTTGACCGTCGTACTCCTCTCGAGCTGCTGGAATGATTCCACTCCCTCTCCTTCTTCTCATTCTTCTCATCGTAGCTTCGGCTCAAGCTGGTGAGCGATCGGTGAGCTTATTCACTGTATCAACTCTAATCGATTATGGGAGTCAAATGCTAAGATCAGGCCAATGTGAAACTTCAAGTACAATAAAATGTTGAAAAATAACCTTGCTGTCCAGGTCAATGTGTCCGGCTGGCTCAACTGCGCCGACCGGGCAGGCAATTGGCATCAGGTATCGGGATTTGTATTTAGCTACTTTCCCTATGCGATACTAGTGTGAGATAGCTAGTCAGAATCATAGAAGTACGGCTAATTATTCGCGCATGCAATTCGAAATATTACACGCTAAAGATGTCGGGCGTGCACGTAACACTGTGGGAGGAGGACCTCTCCTTCAATCCGGCTTGTGAGTTTCTTTCACCCCTTGCAATAAGTTGAAGATCCAAGCTATTGCATTTTGGCAATTTATCTCACTGCGCCAATGAGCATTTCATACTTCGAGAAAGTGTTTGTAATCGGAAATAGCAAAAAAAAAATAATTGTTCCAGTCGACCCTCACGATATCATCGACACTTTCGGACCGACTGGCAAAAACGGAAAGTTCAAACTGACTGGAAACCATTCGGAGGTGTGAGCTCAATATATCGATTATTATTTTTTGCTTACGTGACTAGTGATTGAATGGAATTCAGGCAGAGTATTTACCTTGTTCAATCTACCCAAAAAAAATAGGTGAAACTTATTTTTCGGGTAGTTCCAGATCTTCGCCGTTCGCTACTTCATCTCCATCGATGCTCCGTGCGAGGGCGAGGGAGAGGACGCATGGCAGCACTCCTGTCATGCAAAGGAGTTCGTCACGAAGTGGGAACGGAATTATCACTGTTATTTTCACGTATCAAAACGCTTTGCAGTAACTTATTCGAATTAAACTATTTTTTAATCTATTAAAAAATAAGACTGCACGAAATCGCTTTAGGTGTGCCTCTCGTTACAACGGACTCCAACCGAAGAGCGCCTTCTTCACCCATCGATTCGAGTACACTACGGATGGAGCGGAGCTCGTAAAGGTAGGAATTACATTTCTACTGCCAGAATTGAGCATAGGGTTGCGCCTAGCTTTTCATCGGTGAGGGTCGGATTCCATTAAAAATTCCATTAAAAAACAATCTTCCTCGCATCAAAGTACTTTCTATTCCAGAGCGAATACAGCCTGGACTGCGGTCTCGGCCTCGCGTTCACTGATGGGTTCACGTGCGGAGGTTCGCTGTGCAAGGGAGAGTGGTGCGGACATCCGAGCGATTGATTTATTATTTTCGAACGGATTCATTTTTCAATAAACACATAGTGCAAAGAGTGTCTTCGTTTTGCCTTTAGAGGCTCGCAGTGCTAATTACAACTAGATTATCGATGAATATTTTACGAGTTTATATTATTGTTAGAAGGAACACTGAATTTGCAAGGAAACGCGCAAATTAATGCCAAATCAAATATATATTTTAATCGATTGCCACGTTAGCTTGGTTGTGCGACAAATGAAAATATGACGATGTGTACCACTCACACACATGGGTCACTCACACACAATTTTATCACCAGTCTCCGCCGATAAAAGAATTGTGATCCTTGTATACACGAATGAATTGGGCGTCGTGACATACAAATAGCAAAAAAGGCTGATGATTAACAGAGCGGTTCTGAGGGCATGAATAATGTAATTACGAACTATATAAACAACAAAAAATACAACTACAGTTTCCTTTCTTTTAGTGATTGCATTCCTGACCTTCGGAACCAAGTGTTAATTTTTTAAATCGCGTTTTGCTGAAAAAATATCCCCTTTTTTCTACTTTTTTTATATTTTTCGCATTCCGATTTAAGAGACGGCCTTCACGATACTAAAAACTGCGTCACGACACATGCTCTCCCTGTTTTCTCGCCTGGGAAAAGCGTGAAATTTGTTGGGTCATGGACCGTGACCGAAGCGGCAACGGCTTGACAACAAAGTTGTCGTGACAGCTACCTGTGTTGCTCATGAATGATCGCAGAGATCTTGTTTCCATTTTTTTAAACACCACGAAACTTGTTGATGCACTCATAATTGTTTGCAGTAAACCGTTTATTCAAACTCATTGCTATAATTACATTGATTCACTAAATCAAACGTAAATATCACAAACATCTACACGATATCTAAACATCAACTATTCCATCCACAACATCAACAAGATCCTTTGTGTGATTCCGAAAACTCGTGATATTAAAATTGCGCGCGTGCTCGACAAACTTCGGTGAATGTGTGCTCACACGTGGAACTGCACGAGGAAGCGGCACTGGTAGCGTCTATATTTACGAAACTAACTCTAGTTTAGTCGTAGTATCAACTGATACTGTGAGAAAAGACACGTAGAAAAGGCCAACAATTGAAATACGATGAGAACCTTGGAAAAAAAGTTCAAAACAAACCTTGATAAAAACTCCAACACCAATCATGGTGATCAGTAGGATCAAGCAGAAATGAAAGGCCGGATTTATATTGGAGTTTTTCATTGGAAGCAACCGACAAAAAATTTAGGTAGAATTTCGAAACAAAATTATTATAAGCAGATCAGAGAATTCGAGACAGTGTCATAACAGCCATACAAATGATTATTCAGAAATACGCGTGGGCTAACCGGAAGTGACACACCAAATTCTCGTAGATCGCCTTTATCAACAACAAACAAATAACAATCTATTGAGACAATAATAAGGGAGGTCGTCTAACATCAATCAATACAACAAATTCTCGGCCTTCTCGGTCTGATCTCATGCTCGAATATTCTCACTGCTTTGGATGGCTTCTTGCACGTTTTACAGGAGATTTTTCGCTTATTTTCCTCGCATTCTTGACAGATTACATGTCCGCAGGAGACAAAGGCGAACTTTTTTTTCGGTTCTTCCTCCTCCTGGCAGTTGGTGCATTCGGATGAGTATTGCGAGCGGTGGGGATCGGTGAACTTGAGCTTGGAGCTGCAAAGGGAACATTTGAGTTCTTTTGCAGTCTATTCATTAAATGATTAGCAAAACTTATAGTTTCGTCAATGATGTTTTCAACGTTTTGAGTTTTTTTTTAAGAATGAGAAATCAGTGAAACTCACAGTGCATCATTCTCCTTTTTCAGCTTCGAGATCAGTCTCTCCTTTTCCTCGAGCCAAGTCACTTCAGCCGCACCAAGCGCAAGATTGGTATTGTCCTTTACATGGGGCAGAATTGCCTGATAAAATTGATGAGTTTGCAAGTGAGTATTTTCGCCTCCTTCCTATGAATCAAAAAGAATCTTCTTATCTGGACCTTGAAATATAAATCTTACCTGGATTCGCTTCAGCTCTGTCTCGTAGATTTCTTCTGCTCGGCCGCCCTTCTTCTCGTGTCGATCAGCCGTGATCTATAAAAATATGATATTATTATTTTGCTATTTTTGCATTTTAACGAGAAGACAGAGCTGCTTTTGACTGAAAAATGTACCTTCATCCACTTATTGTAGCTCTTCACAAACTGCTTCCGGGATACTTTTCCATTGAAGAACCGCTGAATTCTCTGCTCTCGTATGGCCACCTCAACATACTGAAATAAATTACATGTTCCGAGTGAAATAAATAATTCTAGATATATTGTTTCTGTGTTATAATTAAATCGTTACCTCATCCCTCGAACTCTTCTTCGCCGCCACTTCCTTAGCCTCTGGGAAAGTATGATCTTCAAGTAGTACAGCAAAGCCCGAGGTCTTCTGACAGAACGGGCAAGCGATCTACAAATAAACTTTAGTATTATAGCTACGAAAGTCAGAATTTGTTCACTATTGCATCCTAGTAGAAACAAACGCCTATTGCCCGATGCTAGTATATCAGTCACCATACATTTTTGTGAAAACTCGACTGTTTATGGTCCCAACCTGCGGATTCCGGATCGATGAAGATGAGAATCCCGTCTCGAAGAGGGCCAGCTCAGCGCACGCTCGGCAGGAGACGTGACCGCAATCTAAAAAGCAACAATTTTTACAATTTTAAAGTTATAGGTCCAATTAGATAAAAGTCATTCCGATAATCAAGGCACTTGCGTCCTGCGGGTGATCACAGCTATGCCAGTTTTGATGAATAATTGTGAAATAACTCACCAGTATAGAAGACGCGTTCTCGGGGCGCCTTGCACAGGCAGATGGCGCAGGCACGAGCGAGCGGGTCTTGAATCTTCGGGTCATTTGACGGCATGATCTCTTCTGCTACAGACTCGGCAACTGGAGCATCGTCTTGCTTCTGCTGAAGGATATCCGGTTCTGACTCGGTGTGGGGAGGAATCGTCACCGATTCCTCAGGGAATGAGGAAGAAATAGGTTGTTCTTGTTTCGTAGACTCAACAAGAACAGGGTCAGGGGTGTCCATATCCTTCGCATCATTTAGATAAATGATGTCCTGTTCGACAGACTCGGTGATATTTTTAGAAGGGTTTGAAACTTCATTCTCCTGAGCTTCCGAGGGTGAAATGGCGGGTTCTTTTTCGATATACTCAACTGATTCTAGGGGCGTCTCTTGCGGTTGAGGTAGTGAGATTTCTTGTTCTATCGGATCAACAAGGTCAGGATCCGAAGACTCTACTGCTTCTTCAATAGGAAGGATCGGTTCATTCTCTTCTTCTATGGCTTCAGAAGCAAGTGTTGGCTCGATTATTTCTTGAACAGGAGGCGAAGGGCTATCTTCTTTCATCTCTTGAAGAGCAGGGGAAGATTCAAGAGGTTGATGAACTTGCAGCGTTGATTCTGTAGGAGGAATTACTCGATTCTTCTTCATATCGAGGTAACGTTCAAGAGTGACACGCTTTCGGTTCTTGGATTTATGAAGAAGAGGTGATGGCGTTTCTTCCTCCATATATTCACTTGGGCAAGCAACCTGACGTTTGGGTGAACGAGCTCCTTGAGGTTTCGGCACTAGAGAAAGGCGGGATGGGAAGATCTTCGCTTTCTTCGTAGTTCCTTGTCGACGCATAGCGAATTCCCTATTCCTCTGCACCTTCGGTGTAGTAATAATAGGAGAACTCGCTTCCATACTCGCTTGGGGAGGAGGGGAAACAGGTTCAACACTCCTCTTCATTTCTTGACGGCGTGCCGCGAATTCTTTCTTCTTCGGGACTTTCGGTGTAGAAACAATGTTATCTATCGTAGCCTTTTGGGGAGGAGGAGTCACTTCCTTGCTCTTCTCTTCCGAAAGAGAGGCAGAATGAATTACATCCTTCTTCATCTCTCCGCTCTTCAATTCCCTCAGCGAATTGCAAATCTCATCTCGCTTCTCCGATCCACTGATCAGTTTCTTCAGTTCCCTGGGAGGAAGAGCGGCAGGGAACAACTTTTTCTTCCTCAGGGCCTTCTTTTTCTCCTCCTCATACGTTCTCCTCTTCTTCTCACGCTTAGCCGTCTCCTGATTCTTCGAGTCCGTTTCCTCTCCTTTCCTCTTTCTCTCATCTTCATGATTCTTGGGAGATTCTTGATCGTTCGACTCCTTCAGTTCGTTCTTGAGCTCCTTTGGAGACAGGGATGGGGAAGGGATGGTGGAAGGAGGGTCAATCTTCTGCTTCTTCTCGGGAATAGGGCTCCTATCCTTCGGAGAGCTTCTGCAATGGAAAATTTCTACCAAATTTTCATTTCGCTAGTCAGCGTACCACAAGTGCCTCGTTCCAAAAACTGTCGAAAGAACGGACGAAGGAAGCGAACGAAGCACATTTTTACATAGATACGATGATATTTTCATACCTATTAAACTATTTCCGTAATCACGTTCACTCGGCCCACTATCGCTTAGGTTTCTCGCGACGTCCGCCCATTTTCCCTTGGGTTCCCTTTTTTTTGTTTTCAATAGAAAAACTCGATTTCTGGATTTTTTCCGTTCATATAGCACTAATTATATAATTAACGTTTAATTCGAAACGCCACCGTAGGTTATTCGCAATTTCGCTGCGTGCGGAACAAAAAATAAATTGTAAAAAACACGAAATACCTCTTGAGCTGCTTCCCCTCAGCAGTAGCGAAAGAGGCGGCCGCGATGCCCGGCAGTTGTCGCCTACTCGCGGTAGAGGGAAGGCCGAGTCTTTTGCACTCCTCGACGAAGACGTCCTCGAAGCTGACGCCGAACATGGCCCGGCTGTGCGCCTCGATCTGCAATGTGGGATAATGAGTAATGAGTTTATCAGTATCGCTTTCTGGGCGCTGATCAGGATAGGCGGGAGAGCCATTCTTCGTCATCGATACTCCACCAGTCAGAACCTATCTTCCGTTTCAGATCGTTCCGCCATCTTTCTTTAGGTCTTCCTTGTCCGCGTTTGTTTGCATAGTCGTAAGGGATCCATGTTGTCATTTTTCGGGCCCAATTCGTATCGTCCATCTTTCGAATTGTATTCGCCCAAACCAATTTTCTTCTTCGGCCTCCATCACCCAATCTTTCACACCTGTTGCTTGTCTTACTCGTTCGTTAGTCCAACGGTCTTGCCATCGTAACTTCAGCATTCGCCTCTCCATTTTCCTCTGCGTTACAGCCAGTAGTTCTCTATCAGTTTCTCTCAAAGTCCACGCTTCGCAACCATATAGAACACATGGGGTTATACATGCATCGAATGCTCTCCTTTTTGCTTCCGTGCTCACAAGATGATGTCGAAGGAGTTCACTTAACTTTCCCCAAGCGTTCCAGCCGGATTGTATCCTCCTTTTAATCTCCTTCACATTGTCAATAGGGAACGACAGGTATCTTCCTAGATATTTTCCGCCTTCTTGATACAAATACTGTTGTCCTCTGACCGATAGTGGTTGTTTTTGCTTTCGATTTTCGGTCAGTAACATAGTTTTTGCAGGATGCACTTGCAGCCTGCAAAAACATGTACGATAAGTAATGGTGTGAGATAATTAATGGTGTATTGAGTATCACTGATATAGACGATAATTCATTCCGTGCTTTTCCGTCATGAGCTGTGTACTAAATATGACCATAATGCATCGAACTTCAAAATATTCAACTGGAATTTTAGTCCCTTTCAAATTTTGAACAACACAAAACACAAAGTATCCTATGAAATGTTTATCTAAATTGAAATATGAAAACAACACGTACCTCCAAATCAATATTATAGCGTGAATAGTAGGTCTTCTGATCGATCTCCTTGTTGAGGTACGAGCGGATGAGCCGCGCTTGATAGATGGTGTGCGTAGTGGAGATCATCATTCACTGAAGATTTAAAAAAAAAAAATTAAATCAAAAGGTTGAGATAAATAATTAATTACAAGTAAATACAAAAAAATACAGATAAGTGAGTATGCTTAGAAAAATATTGGTAATGCGTAAGAGTCGTCTCGTAATCAGATCGGAAGGCAGCGCGTGGAAATTGAAGGGATCAAATGAACGAAGACATGCCAGAGGGTTCGCGCATCTGAAGGTAGGGGTGTCGATCGGATTCGAGATCGGATTAGCTAGAAAAAAAGAAAAAAAGCTATCTTCAGAAAAAAATCTCGAATAAATATATTTGGTGTGATCTTTTTTTTCTGTCTCCGTAGAATGCTATGCTGATGATCATGTACAAACATTGTGAATGGATTACTCGGCCATGCTCGGGAGAGTAATCCGATTTCCTGTAAAACTCGTGCATCAAACTGCAACAAGTGTTCTTGAATGGAAATACTTTAACCATTGCGATCACTAGAGCTATCCATAAAGTAGCCCGATAAAGCTGTCCACTGCGGGCTTGATGTTGGTGAAAAGCTTGATGTATTCGCTCTCGAATAATAATGCTTCGTTAACAGACGGAATTGTCGAGCTGATGGGATTACAAGTGGTAGTTGTTGACACAGCTGGCATGAATTGATGTTAGATTGGAGATTGGAGCATTGTTGCCTACCACTCAGCGACTCCACAGCCGAGTTCCAGTCGATGTTACATAGCACCGAAACATGACCTTACGATTGATTCGGTAAATCACGTTGCGGTCCCTATACATAGCGATGTATTACACAGAGTGTACTCAAAGCACAGCATCTTCAAATTTCCAACCTTGAACTCACTACGAATGAGAATTATCTTAAACAAATCAGGACAGTCAGACAACCTGAAAGAGTCCAGCGAAAAGCGTCTCATTATTCGTAAGGCAGCCTCTGTAAACCACCACCATTCAGACGCTGCACGTAGCACCAATCGCCCTGTAAATTTTAGTGTGCATTCTTACAAATAAAAATCCTTTTAGACGGCAAATATACTACCGTGCAAATCTCGCTGCCAGTCGGATCCAGAGCACAAGTGACCTAAAAAACGAAAGTAATCATTTTTTCCGTGTCCAAAAAATATTTTAAAAAAAAAACAAAATCCATGATCGAAAAGTCAGCCTTTCAATTCGGGCATAAGTAAATAATTTTGAAAAGTAAAGTACCACAAAGTTCTAAATGAACTCACAGCTTTAGAAATTCGCGCTTGCTCGTTTGCCAAATTTACAGCGCAGTTGTCATTCTATAAGTAGTAATAATACATCATTGAGTAAGGATCAAAACTTATGTCAAAAACTCCATAAAATCAATCACCGTATCCCACAAGCATCGCACAAATTCTTCGTGATAATTCTTGATGTGCACACACGATATAGGGATCAGTGCTCTATAATAGTTAGTACCAATGTTTTTAGCATTTAGACGGAGAATCGTGGAAATCCGACGCAAAATACTCACTCTTCGATAGATCCCTTTCTGTAGTATGCACAGCTGTCGGTAGTTAGGCCGGTAGAATAAACGAAGGCTTCGCAGGAGAAACAGGTCTGCAAGCGTTGCTATTGGTCACTGTTTAGTCAGTTTTTAACCAGTTGCTTATTCCATGTGGAGCAACTCAGATTATGCCTCTGCTGATCTAAACTGAGGAGAGATTGTTCGACGTCCGAGCAGTTATCCGCGCTTAACATTACAATCAATAAACTATCAATAAACTATAATTCAAAATTGGACACACTTGCATAAGCAAAAAACCGAATTCCAGTCAACACGCCAACAACGATTTGTTTCGATGTGCGGGCCATCACGGCAGCTCTGCACCTTCAAAGGATTGAATATTTTTGACAATTAATAGCGTTCAGAAAAAAAAAGAAATTGGAAAAATATTGAAATCACTTGCGATAGGCTTCAGTACGGGATGTGTGTAGTTGGAAAATAAACCGAAAGATGAGCAGAATGTTCCGGTGCATGTCTTCCTGCATATTTTGCAAATTTAAAACAAAAAGTCAATAAAAGCTCACGTTTCATAATCGGCGTCTCGAAAAGTTTTGGCTAGGTAGTTTAATTTTTCACGACAAAGGATTCCATGAGAAGTATGAATAAGGTAGAAGAATACAGAGAAGAATAAGCGATACAAAGCACTCATCTTGTTTGATCGAATCTCGTGAAATAAGCGTTTATCCGATTACTCGCGTGAAGTGGTTCAGTTCGAACGGCTAATTCGGACGTTTTCATAATTGTGCTGAAGGTGCACATAGTGAAATAGTGAAATACACGTTTCGAATGTCATCGATTTCACATGCTTTTTCTTTGTGTTCTGTTTGTGAGTCTTTGTGTTCTTTTTCTTTCTTGTTTTGTTTTTCTTTGTGATAGAGTGGAATATCGTCACAAAAGTTCCAACTTCTCATTCTTATTTTGGCTTAGAAACAACATTTGACATCGATTTCGAAACCGTGCTTTTAGACGTAGTTGAATCTTTCGAACTATTCCTTCCAATCAGATGTAGAAAGAATCTGTGAATGATAATTTTATAAAATGGTGGAAAAATGTCTTTAAAATTAAAAAAAAACCCTACACACGATAAGGCCGGATGAAGTTGAGTGTTAGTATAGGACTGATGCACGATGGTAGACTTGCGAACTGAAAATTTTTATATTTCGTTTGTCTTTCTAAATATTTTCATGTTGTTGTAATTGTTGTTTTTATGCAGTATATTTCCAGCGAACATCAGACTTACTATGAACACTACATTCTCCAAGGCTGGATGTCGAATAATGTCCATTAACATAATCGTGGTTATAGTTGTTGCAGTAACATTGAGAATGGGAAGACAAGCGTGGAACGATAGGGCCTGTGCAAGAACACAATAAAGATTTTGTGATAAAGGCATTAGAAATAAAAGATAAACGGTGGTCCTGAATATATTTGTTAAACAACATACCCGCACTAACTCCTTGTGCATTTCCCTTGTTCGCTCACTCAGTTGGGAAATGTTGATTGCACGTAAAATCTGGTTTACGATCATTTATTAATTAATAGACTTAAATATGATCTACAGACCTTGTAGCGCACCGTGAGAATGAATGTGTAGCAAGGAAATGGAAATATCAGGGCAAGAATTGTGCCATAGTCTGCGTAGATATCACCGTTAGAAGCATTACCTGAAGTAGTTCCATGTTCTTCAAATTCTTCTTCAATGATTCGTAATATGTGCAAGGTAGAATTTTCTGTAAAGGAAGAAATGGTACCTGTAACCGGTCCATGTGCATAGTCAAGAGTGGGATAGTACACCGAAAGCACTTCTTTCACGTGTTCGTCGCTCCACATGCTCAGTGGCAAGGTGACCTGAATTGTATTCTAGATTCGTTTTGTAGCCATTCTCCATTCTCCATTCTTGCGCTCGCGGCGGGCGGTCTGCTCTCACTCCCGCTCTCTTCCATCCCCAGTTTGGAGAATCCTCGTCCGTCAGCTTGGGCAACCCGACGAGTATCGCCCACTTGGATCATCAAGAGGAGGACTCAGGACGGATTCTAATCGTCTCAATCTACGGTCAAGAAAAGCCCCATTCAAGAAGACTACTTCGTGAGTTTACTCTTAACCACGTCTCAAGTGATCTACTCAAGTGATCTACGGTCAAGAAAAGCCCCATTCAAGAAGACTACTTCGTGAGTTCACTCTTAACCACGCAAGTCAGGACTTCGGCGGTTTGTAGCCGTCTATTACAGAAACGATCGTGAGAAAAGGAAATAAGCAGCTAGAAAATGGATATTTGAATAACACCATAACAAACGATTGGATACACAATGTCATAAGACTGGAAAGACTACGATGAAGACAAAAAAAAGGTAATGAATTATTTTCGTAATTTTTTATTGTTTTTTTTTGTTATTTTTTTTAAAACATACCATCTGAACAAACGACGGCAAATAGAAAACGAAAACTACGGCGCCAAGTAGGAAAGGGCTAGGCGGGGACGATTTTCGAAGCACCAAGTACCTACAATTTCACCAGTTAATGTCAACTTTTTCCGATTTTTTCCGATTTCCGAACATTTCCGAATCTAAACCATTCTACTCACCGATACCAAAACGACACCGTAATGAGCGCAATTGAATTTGTCATCGTGTGAAGATATACGGAGAAGATGTAGTAGCAACTCTCTGCAATATTTTCCATTGTTTTCCAAAAAAAAAAAAGGTCGAACCTTTAGTTATTAAGGAGCATGCACCATGCCAGACTTGAGCGATGATAGTAGGAGTAGGAAGAATTCTAAAAAGAGTAAATTGTTTTATTTCGCAGTTTCAGAATTTGATAAAATCAATCATAATTTAATATATTGCAGCAAACTTCCGATTCTATTTATCAGTTACCTCTGAATAAGAATCGAGTCACACAGTAGACAAACTGTATCGTTTATCGCGGTCAGAAAAAGCAGCGAGGAATAATTCTAAGTCAAATTATATTATTTGAAAATACACATCAATATTACCTTGAACGATGCAGGAGTGTGCCTCACAATCGCGTAGAATAACAATCCATTCGCGGTAAGGCCACACGAAACCAAGAACCCATGCGTGATAGCCGCGCCAATTTTCGAAGCACGCTCATCGAATTCGGTCTCCATTCTTCAATTGGAGGCAATACACGAGTTTCTCAATTAAGAAAATACATCAGATGCGGAAACACAACAAGAATCGTAATGCATCGTACTACAATCGCCTCACCACAAAATCGTAAATCATACCCGTCTGGTTATATCGGAACAAAAACTTCTTAGAAAGTAGAATAACAAGAAGCATAATTCTTATTTTGCATCCACTTTCGCAATTACCCTGCACGATTGCGGAATTGATCATGATGGGAACAATTCTTTGCGCTTTCATTGCAGGAGTGGCTATTAAAGAGAGGAGAAATAGGAGGAAATCAGTTAGGCAACAATGCTGCTTCCTTCTCTTCTCCTTCTTCCCCTCCTGCTCTGGAGTGCTGAAGCGAGTAAGTCTTTATTGAAACTTTGTTCGAATTATCGGGCTATGATAGAAATATTAGTTTTGGGCTGTAGTCAAAGAGATAAAGTCATAATGGAAAAATTGGTAATGCGAATTATTTATTTGCGTGTATTAGGTGAAATATACAACGACTGTGAGAGAGTACACGCGTCCCTGGCGAGTAGGCAACGACCGAGAGAGCACGCGAAAAGAGAAGTGTGCGTACACCATTTGCGTTTCGCCCTGAGCCCTCACTTTCAACCTTTTTATTAAAATAATTAATTCCAGCATAATGATCATTTATTTCAGCCGTAGACACTATAAGGAACGCGATGCCCTATTGGAAACGTGAGTTTGGAACACAATATGTATCTATGCAATTCATACTTATGACAGTGCCTTAGCATTTCTTTCGCTTCATTTGAAAATGTATGATTTTTTTACGAGATCGGAAGGCAGATTAGAGTGTCGTCGTGTACATGTTCTCATTGCAGCCTGCCCCGTTAATCAGATGTTCAACCCCCTCCCCCCGACCTATGGGTGTACACAATGCGGCCCAGGTGTAAGCCTTTTCTATGAAATGAAAAAATGCGTTTTCTTTGACCCAACGACCACTCGTTTTCGGAAAATATGTAGTAACACCCGGATAAAAGTTGTCGAGGAGTTACACTTTCGGGCATAGCTTCATCTATCAACATTAACCCACTCCGGAAAGACGGCATAACAACAAAAAAATAGACGAATATGCTTATCTATACTTATGCTTTAGATCACGTAATATGGGCAGTAGTCTCTTCATTTCTCACACTCACTCATCACTCAATTGAAGATCACTTGAAATGAGGAGACGAGTACCCGTCTCTGGTTTCTCGCAACCAATAGGCAACGATAAACGTAGCCGAGAGAGTGTGTGAAATGAAGAGAGCGGTTAGAGCACGCTCTCTCAGAGCGGTTAGAGCACGCTCTCTCCATTTCACACACTCTCTCGGCTACATTTATGGTTGCCTAGTGGTTGCGAGAAACCAGAGGTATTTCGAACTCTACTAGGCTAGATACTTTGAATCTTGTTCGCAACTCAGACATATCCTTTTTGTTTAGGTAGTAAGAAATATCAGAATAATTTACGATCAATTATAGGACTTTTAACAGATGGCCTTACCAGTGGGCCCCGCCTAGCGTAGTCTTACGACTGTAAAATCGCATGACGTGGATACACCTTTACTCCTTTATAGGACATCTACACTCGTATTCAAGGAGTTTTCGGTCTTTGCTTGAACCAGTGGGCCTACCCCGTTAACTACGGCGTTATCATCAATATAATCAAGGCGCTTCGAGGAGAGAGTTGGGTCAGCAATTTGTCAGTTAATTATATTTACAAAAAATATCTAATATTATGTTGATAACTTTTATTTCAGTGGCATGATGAGCGCCCGCCAGTCTGTGAGTTGTTTCTTGATTCAAATTTCATATATTATTTAATTCTCATTTGAAAAATTTAAAAAAATCATTTCCAGACTGCCGAGACAGAACCCAGTGCAGAAGTGAGTACTTACCTAACATTTTGCCATTTCAAATTGTAACATATTTCCGGGTCTCTTCTATCACTCACTACTTGCATAATTCTTATTGTATTGTGTATTCTTATTGTTCTTATCGTTGTTTACCTTATTGTTATTGCAATTCTTATTGTTCTTAAAGAAGCGCATTTCAGTCTGTCCAGGTGGCTATGTTGTGTCCGTTCAAGATGCCTGCCCTGTCGTCGCAACTGTCAACATCAAGTGAGATATACAGTCTTAACTAGGGTTGACAATTCAGAGGAAGGATGGGAGATGCAAATCGATCAATTATTCCTTGAACAAGGATGGGAGAGAGCCGCCATCCTTGAAAAAGGATTGAAATCCTTGCGGAAGGATTGACTTTATGGACTCTAAGACTTAGGGAATCTTAAGGTAGGGACTGGTGAGTCTGCATAGAGTATGTATCTTTGGCGTGATTTGCATACTTTCTGATGTGAATGGAGCGATTCAGGGAAAATTGGAGAGATAGCAAGGGTAAAATGGTCCCGGGCCCTAGTTTTTAGTTTCTAAGCAAACTAAAGTCGTGTTAAAATTTACGAAGAAAGCATTTATCAGGCCTTCTGATTACTTGCTAACTCAGTCCCATATTTCACTTGCCCTAAAACGTCAAAAATCACCGCTTCATTCCCTCAATCCTTGAAGAAGGATTCTCATCGATCAATTATTTCTCGATTCTCATCCTTCTTCAAGGATGGCAGCTCTCTCTCATCCTTCTTCAAGGAATGAGGCGATTTGCATACTTTTGAAAAATGAAAGGAAGGCCTTCCTCTCATCCTTGAATAGTCAACCCTAGTCATAATTCGGGGAGGATTAAGAGATGAAGAGAGAAGACTCTTACGAATCCATTCCTTTTTGGATTCGTCTCAAGATTTCGCGCATTTTCTCATCTATTAAAGAGGGCGTGCGGAATGAAGAGATGTCTTCACGTTGTTTTTCTTAATTTGATCTATTAAATCATGTTTACAGTGCCCAGAAATGTCAAGAGCCCAATCGCTATCAATACATCCCAGCCGATAACCGATGCGAGCTTAACCGTAAGTATTAGAACATTTTCATCCTTTTTTCCATTATTTTTACCATTTTTTCTGTATTTTGCACTTGAAAATCAACAATTTTGCAGCGAACTGCCCTAGGGATCGGGCTGGAAACTGCTGGGCGGTCGGCTATAACAACTACATGGAGTGTGCGCAGTTCGATAGTTCGGGAAGATGCGTGCAGACTGTACTGTGGAAGACTTAAGTGATGATGGAGTTATTGTGGGATAAATGTTCATGAATGAAAGCTTGAAACGTTTCGAATATGAATTAATTGACAAAAAAAATGTTTGAATCTGGACTTTATGATCGGCAAGCTACATCCACTTGCTCACCAGCTCAACTTGAAAGAAAGTGAAGAGTCTTCACATTTCCCGCATTTCAACCTCTATTGTGCGAATCTGAACGATGAAGGACAGTGTTTTAATTGAACGACTTTTTTCAAAGCTGTTCAATGATGTTTCATTGAATCTTTAAACTTTTTTTGGTCTTTTTTAAAGGTGGATGAAACTTATTACTAACAAAGAACTGACACCGGGTCATTGCTCGCAAGAGAGCGGAATGAAGCGGCCATAGCTAGTTTAAAGGAGGGAAATTCAGTTTTTCGACATGAAATCCATCTTGCGTTCCGAGTTATGAGAGCGCAGACCTAACATTCGAATCGTCGTGATGAGCCCCATCTTTTGGAACAATAAAATAATTGGGTTTTCGAGCGGTTTTCTTGATGCAGCTCGAAAACATTTATCATTGTTATAAATATAGATAAAAATATACGACTGATGTAGGTCAATAGAGCATCAAAAACTAGATATAGCTCAGGAAGAAAAGTTTTCCCAGGGATCACGTTGAAGGGTAGAAAAAGAGCCTTGAAGTTGACCGGCTTCAGCTAACCGGTGCTGCAGCTCGGTAGGAAATGATATCTGACACTAATCCGTTTTTAGGAGACCTAGTGGGGTCTGGTGGGACCTAAATCAGCGAAAATCTCAACATCTTATTTCTAGTCGCTGACAGATTTAGGTCGATTCTTACGTGAGTAGCGTGATATGTTGCTGCGTACAAAGAAACTCGCTCGACCACATTATTTATCGAGCGTTTGCGGGCCTAGCGGAGTAGAGATCGATAACTCACGCTCGATTATTCACCCAATCTTTTTTGCGAGATACTAGTTGAGAGTGGGTGGGGGTCAGTAGGGGGGAGGGGGGCGGCGCTTGGAAGGGGGGGGGGGCTACTCCTCTCGCCGCGCGCGTCTAGATAGCCTTCTTCGCGCAGAAGATCGCTATGCCGCACACCTGAAATTGAATTATCAGATAATTTAGTTCGGTGTGGATCTTCACAATTGTCAGTGCCCTGACTATTTCATTTGCGTCGTTCGTTAACAAACAATTCTCACAACTCTCCAGGTATTTTGCCTACTTCCAAATTATTCTATAAATAAATTATTAATAAGTTAAATTATTTCCAAATTAATATTTTTTTAAATTATGCAAAACTCACTACTGTATCGATGATGGCGGTAACGAGCGCGACCACGACCATGAAGAACGATTTGCCCGGGCCGACCTTAATCATTTATTTTTGATTGTTGATATTTATTTTTACTTATTACAATCTTTCAGATTCAGAAAAAAAACGTGTTCACTCCTCGCTCACCTGATCTTTGAGAGCACCAGCATTGCCCGTTCCCATCGCATTAGCAGCATCCTTCATGTTGTCTGCAACACCACCTGAAAGAGCTGTTAATTACATGCATTCCGAAGAAAAAAATTCCAACGCGCACGAGACCGGAACTCAATATGGAGAACTCTAATGGCAACCCTGCTCCACCCATAACAGGCTGCTTAAATGTCAAATGTCCGACGAAAAAGAAGCGCTTACTGAAAGCGGCGCCCGGATTGTTTCCTGCCGACACGCCGACTACGATGCCCAGCATGACAACGGTGAACAGAGTGAACGCGAGAAGAACGTAGAGAAGGATCTGAATTAATTCATCATCACCTATAATAGAACGCGTTTTCGATTTTCTCGGCGACCGAATCGAGCGAAATAAATTGGATTAGTGAGAGAGGGGAGGGAGAGTGGAGAGATGAAAATCATTCTGCGTTGCGCGCGCCCGAAGGGCGCGAGACGACCGCGGAGCACCACGGGGCGAGCCGGAGGGGGCTATTGTTTTACCAAATAAAAGCAAAACGCAGTGTTTCGTGAAATCGATCTTTTTTGAGTAAGCTTGTCAAAAAAAAATCGGCCTCGTCAATTAGCCAGTACTTGCAAAGTTCTTTGCAGTTGCCGATTTTATTCATTTATAATGTATATATTAAAAAAAATTACACTCTTGCAGCAGCAAGCGAAGGCGGTGAAGAGGTTGTACGCGAGGCAGACGACCTGAAATTTAATACGATTACTTTTTTTTAAATGTGATTATTTATGTTTTAATCACCTCCATGATGATAGCGAGAATGAGGCAGGCGAAGATGGCTTTCACTTTTCCAGGCAGTGTCTGAAAATAAGCATTTTACGAGAATCATTTAATAAAACATTCAAAAGCATTTAATAAATATTTTTTTCAATTTTCAAGGCGGTCTATGTTCGGAATTACTGAGATCATTCGGCCGTGGCACCCCACAACTCACGTCGAAGACATCGAAGCTGATCTTGCACACGTCTGAATTTTTTAGTTTAATGGAGTATCACCTTTTGATACTTTTCAACTTGTTTCCTTTTCAACAATGATTTTTAGAATAATTTCTGCATACGCAGAATTGCGAGCAAACGTTTTCGCGCTCAAAGCCAAAGGACATCCAATCGAAGCCTCACTTTTGCCGGCAGCCGCGTCTACTAAAGCCGCATCCAGATCCGGGCAGAACAATCCGATACTGTTCCCCGCTTCGCCCGCTGTCGACCATGCTGCAATGATATGGCTCATTTACCGCTTCCATCCTACCGTACCATCGAGGTTGGCATGATTCCCATAAACATCCTTAGCCTTGCCTACCGAACCTCTACTTTAATCAAGTATATGCACCGTAATCAGTTGTGCCTTATGACGATATTTGTTTTCTTTTCAACAATGATGATGATATTCACTAGAGCTCGAGAAAGACTCTTGATTCCACACACCATCTCGCTAGCTCGAGGCATAAAGATACGGAAGCTCATTTCTCAACCTATCCACCGTAATCTGAATCCCTACCATTGAGCGCAATGGAGACGATGGTGAGGATGAGGGTGACCACCATGCACACGCCGTAGACAATCTGCACGAGGAACGAGCACATGACGGACTACCTGCAATCGACAATTGAGGATTACGGTAGGTCGGGAGTACGGTTGTAAAGTTCGAGGTTCCATCTGGGCTTCGGTAGTTGTAGGCCAATATCATACAACTAGTGAAAATAACTAGTTAAAATTTTAAGAAAAATGACAGTCTGTGTTGGCAAATAGGCAAAATCATTGGAGGAAGAAGGGAAAGAGGGAGGGAATTCGGATAAAAGAAGGATGGAGGGAAAGAGGTCCGGAGGCCTCTGGTTGCCGCGGGAGATATGCAAGGAACCATAGCAATGGAACGGCAGCACATCAAATGGGCTTGACGTATGCAGGAAGGAAGGAAAAAGGAAGGAAGTTCACTAAAAATTCACTAAAAAGTGAATATATCGGGATTTGGATAAAAGCTTGAAGGTAAAAAAGAGTGATATCTGAGACAAGAATGTCGAAGGATGCTAAAGACGAGTGAAAGGTGAAGAAAGGTGAAGGGAAACTGCACTCAGTACTAGCCTTTCTTCCCGTCAGGTACTCAGCGAACTGAGAGGCTCAGTTGACAAATTACACCCGCTAGTTCACTAGTCGGCACACATGTTCACAGCGTGGGGCTATCGTTCTGACCCATCACTTGCTGATTGAAAACTACTCGAAACTATGCCACCTCAGTATCGTAACATTCAAATGCTCAGCGGAGACGCTACGGTGTTTAGCGCATAATACGGAACATTTAATTCGCTAGCTCGTTATTGATTAATACTAAAATTTTCATTTTCTCAGTAAGTGCTACTAGTGCCGCTAGGAAACGATTAGGAACTAGAGCTTGGTTCGGAGACCCTCCAGTCAAAAGTAAAGAGACAATGAACACCGGGGAACCAAGGTACAATAGTACCATGTACCAGTATACCAGGGCACCATGATAGCAGGATACCAAGGTCCTCTAGTATCAGGGTCATGTAGTACCAGGGTACCAGGATATATGGGGGTGCTTGGGTACCAGGGTCCCAGGGTACTGCAGTGCCAGGGTACTAGGGTTTCACTGCATCAGGGTTCCAGGGGGCAGGTTTGTGTGGTACCAGGGTACTGTAGTGTCAGGGTGGGTACCAGGGTACTGTAGTGCCAGGGTGGGTACCAGGGTACTGTAGTGCCAGGGTGGGTACCAGGGTACTGTAGTGCCAGGGTGGGTACCAGGGTACTGTAGTGCCAGGGTGGGTACCAGGGTACTGTAGTGCCAGGGTGGGTACCAGGGTACTGTAGTGCCAGGGTGGGTACCAGGGTACTGTAGTGCCAGGGTGGGTACCAGGGTACTGTAGTGCCAGGGTGGGTACCAGGGTACTGTAGTGCCAGGGTGGGTACCAGGGTACTGTAGTGCCAGGGTGGGTACCTGGGTACTGTAGTGCCAGGGTGGGTACCAGGGTACTGTAGTGCCAGGGTGGGTACCAGGGAACTGTAGTGCCAGGGTGGGTACCAGGGTATTGTAGTGACAGGGTGGGTACCAGGGTACTGTAGTGCCAGGGTGGATACCAAGGATTTGTTGTGTCAGAGTACCAAGGTACCAGGGCATCAGGGTTCCAGGCAGCAAGACTGTGTGGTACCAAGGTACTGTTGTGCCAGGGTACCAGGGTGGTGAAGTGCTAGGGTACCAGGGTACCACGTCATCAGGGTTCCAGGCAGCAGGGTTGTGTGGTACCAGGGTACTGTAGTGCCAGGAGCGAAGAGCGAGGCCCGAATGAAGGGTTGACGAGAGGAGATGAGTACGGTAGGCGCAGCGAGGGTACCATGCATCCGGGGTATCGGGATACTGGGGTATCGGGGGTATACCTTGTATTTATCGACGAGTAGAGCGAGAGCGAGAGGAGGTGGCGACCACTGCGGAGGGAAGCGCGAGGGGCGAATGAGGGGAGGAGAAGGAATGAAGAGGCGGGAGAGAAGACGTGTCGATTTCGATGCAAATCGCATTTATAATTGTTAATTTATTTTTGCAGAATAGGATTAGGAGTGATGATTGAATTCGAGGAATGTTATTTATCTGAAATTTCACAAGTGATGGCAGGTGAAACTCAACTCGAATTCTTATTGAGAATCAATTGGTCGTGAGATGTATGATCATGTTCGAATTGTTTTCGCAGAAGTTATTTAAAAATTAGATGAGAATTCAAAATTTATTGTCCTTCTCGCCATTTCGCGCCTCCTAATGTATGGGAAAGTCGTCTCAGAGACATCAGACATGTGATCTCTCTCATTCCAATGCTCTCTGGCTTGTTCTCGTCTCCAAGAGGTCAATTCGTCCAGACAGACCCAGACCGGTGCCTTCCAGCGAGATCTTTGCCAGTGGGGTTCGTCTCCTGTAATTGCCCTATCTCTCGTCAGTCAGAGAAACTGTAGAGATATGTGGGATCAATGGCCATCGGGCATGTATATCGATTATGCCACGCGCCGCTGTCTGGGCAAGCGTCACTCATTGACTGTACTAATCGGATAAGATGCCTGCACTTTTCTTGTTTTAGCTCATTTTCTAGCTGAGTATCCTCTACTTACCAGTCTTATTCCCTACCCCCCATCACGTTCAGAGCGTTCGAATCGATGATTCTCCGACATTATATTATCGTATTCCATTGCTCCAACATGCTTAGCTAATAGAATATTTATAGGTGGATCGCGGGAGGTTCGAGCTGCTCTGATCAATACCTCATCCACCTCTTTCATTTCTTCCAATACAACCCCAGCATGCTCACCTACCGCAATCCAAACACGAATCGCTCGATTTCGCCGTCTCAATTCACCACCAGCGATGTGAAATCTGCTACTGAGCACGTCCAGAAACGCGAGCTTTGCGTCGGCGTTGATTATGTTCTTCAAAATGTGACCGACGAGAACACTTGTCCTTGCCGAGCGCAGAGTCCTGTCAAGCGCCAGAAGGTCTCTGAGTGTGAAAAGCCCAGTCTCTCTCCAAAGATTGGGAATGGAGTTGCAAGCTTGGCACGCAAGCTAGCGAATCCAGTCACGAAGACGCAAGTAGAGACAAGGAAGACGAAATTGGTGAGTGATCTAAACATTTTTGCTATTGCCATTTACAATTTTTTTGGCTTGTCTATATGCAGTTTTCAATTGCGATGAGACAAGGATCATTTCGAAGTTATTCAGAAGTGCTCCATTCCAGAGGCAGAGCACATCTAGCGACGAGCGAATCGACTCGGACGAGGAAGAGGTATGCATTTTAAATTGTTTAAGAATCAGATTGCATTGAAATCACCGATCACTTACCGAGAGCTCAAAAATTGTATATAGATTTAGTGATAATCAACTGTGCTCCACAGAGCGTCCCTGAAATCTAGAGCACCAATCACAAAATATTCCATAACATTAACATTTCAGAACGTAATAAAGCGACGCCGCTTCAACGCACTTGCCGATATTCTCACGTTGAAGGTACGCTTACTATATTAATTTGTCCCGGAATTTCTACCTATTTTCATTCGCATTCAGTTAGTCTTTTTCAACAAAATAATTTCCAGAAACTGGAACACCTCCCAATCGCCAAGCGCATCATCTCCATCCATAAGAAGGACAAGCGTAGATTGAGTGGAGTGAAAAAGATTGAGAAGCGGATCAATAAACAAGGTTGGCACTAAATGTTTGTTGAGCAATGTTCTCGCCTCTCCGTTCTGCCTTATCTCTCGTTGGTCTGATAAACGCGACAGAATAGCGCAATGTAGGCAGTAGTTTTTGTAGATAAGAGTTTCAGAATTCTTACTGCACCTTTCCCTTAAATTTCGAGTTAACTGATCTTCCGAATTTCATATTCCAGACACGTTCACCTGGAACATAAGAAGGGAGGTCATTTCTCTTCCGATGAGAACGCTACGAGAGCAAACATTTGAGAAGGCCAAGAATTTTGTCAGGAAGCAAATTTATTTTTTAGGGGCTGGGGCAATAGCCTCAGGAAATCTCGGAGAAATATTACACATCGGGCTATTTTAGCGAGACATCGCCGCCAAATGCAAACGTCAGGCGTTCAGAAGAATCGCGAGGAAAGAAGAGGAGCTTGAAGGCAAGGGCACGAGAGAAGAGGTAGGCGGCGGAGAAAATATGCTTCAGAACCCGCGATTATCTTTCAGGATGACGAGTATTCCGAAGCAGTGCTCAAAGAGGCTGCTGCGATAATGCACAAGGTACCCTTATTGTCGATGTTTTTATGCTAAAAAAATACTATGATTTCGCAGAGCGTCAGATCGTGGAAAAAACAGATAACCACTCCACATTATTCAATTCTCAGGAAGTTCCCGACCTAATCGCTGCCGAATGCATAATCAACACTCACAAGAAGCACAAGGACCGACTGAACAAGACGGATAACAATGGATACGCTAGAAGTGAGTATCATTCTACTCGCTTTTTTTGTTTCACATTAATGAAGAACATTGAGGCATCAATTTCAAAAATTAATTAATATTTCTTGCTATTTCAGAGCCCTATCCCACAATGTTCGTGCGGTGCCGGCACTCGGAGCCAGTAAATCTATTGAGGCTACGAATTCTCAACGAAGCGGAGGATCTTGTGAGTCTTTTTATCGCTTTATTGAATCAATTATTCCGAAAGATTTATGATTTTTCTGATTTTGAAACATCAACAAAGCAAAATTGCTATTGCAGAAAGACTACACTGATCTCCGGCGTGCTGCGGTCAAGCTGAACATGAAGAATAAACTAGCCCGAGTGGACTGTGAGATACTGTGAATGTGAAAAAAGTTTTCTGGTTATGATCGGGTATATTAGAAAATTTTCTGGTTTAATTTTTTCTCACTATTTTTGTTGTGTATCAAATAACATTATTTATTGTGTTGAAAAAACACTTTGCTTGCAAGCGACTCATGTGGAATGCGTTGATTTTTTTGCTGCGTTCAATACTTTAATTTTGAATTCATTGTGGTTCAAGGTTTTCGGGTTGCTGTTCTTTCCTCTGCGTTTTTGCCACTGATGCAGTTGTTGACACAGTTGTAGAATTTCTTTTTTGCTAGACCGCTTTTGAGGCATTTATCGTAGCATTCATCGTAGAACTTAGATTGAACGTCGGCTGAAATAGAAAATTAGGTGTAGCCAAGCATGAATCCAGAGAAGCGAAAGAGACTAGTAATATAGTGATTTCACTGATATTTTCAAAAGTTTCACAATGACCTATGTTCGCTGATAACGGGCTCGATTCGCTGGATAAGGTGCGTATCCTGTGCAAAAAAACGTACGAGCATGGTCACCGATGGAAAAAGACGTGATGGAAGATGACATGGGAATGAGAGCGAAGAGGAGAATGATCATCTTCATTTGGTCCGTTAGCGAATCCTGTTGTAATCACCTCAACAATTTGGACATTATTGATTGGGTCATATGCAATAACATATGAACAGAATATGAAATATGAGGCCAAAGAAGAGAGGAAGCACAAAGGGAAAAAGGAAGTTACGAATGATTGCTGAAGATGGATGCGCCTTTATATTGATGCACTGCGAAAGGCACGCAAGATTCTGATTCACTAGGGAACGCAATGCGAATGCATCGATGTGGATATCGTAATGTTCAACTGACACGGCAACATTGACTCTTTACCGGGAGGAGTTTCACGAATATTTGGGTAACTGAGTTCGTAATGTGTGTGGGTTAAGATCGGTTTCTTCCTGTGATCAAAGTACACATACAAATTAGTTTATTATCGGTACCATTACTTTGTTTCTCCCATTTGCTCACGAAAAATCACTTTATCATTCCCTCCCCTGATTCAGGACAGCCCATGCTCTCGCACTGATACACTTGTTGACGCAGCTGCCGTATCTATCCATTTGTCTGTCATCTTCACCCTTGAGATGCGCGCATTTCTTCCGACATTCTGGTTCATGTACCGCCTCATCGTCGTCAGCGTCCTCGGCTGAAGTGTGAAGAATATGACTGGAAAAAACTCGCTCTTCAGCAACCGCAGTTTAGGCTTGAAAAAAATATCAGGAAAAACAAGGAAGTTTCCTATTCCGTTGCGTGAATGAACTTCCTATGCGCGAAAGTTACAATCAACGCAAAGGAAGGCGTGATAGGCGGCGATAGAGGACATACATTCCATCCTTACAATCATTATATTACCTGCAAATTTCTTCCCGGCTTTGCGAGCTGTGGACAAGAGAAGAGAAGAGAAGAGGAAAATGATGAAGATCTTCATGTATAGTATGAGAAACGGTCAGGGTTCGAGATATATATTCCCTTCGAGTTATCAGTTTAGCAAACGAAGTCGACTTACTCGATTCAGTCAAAATCGAATAACTATTCTAGATTACATTTTAATGGGAATACTAACAACAGATTCACGTCAAATTTTTTTTATGCATACACTAATTCATTTACAGGAGGGTAAACTTACACGGATGTATATTCCTGGAAAAGGAGTCGAAATTTCTCCCGAATCAATTACTAGGCTTGCAAAGAATGTGAAGATCGTTGAACTACGAGTTGAAGTGAGTTTAAAATCTTAAATGTTGGCAATGTGTAATGTATGTTGCAAATATTTTGAACGTTCAGTGTCTTTTATAGCTCGCTGTTCAAAGTAGAATACAACAAGATCTTCTTTCAATTTTGCCCTCCTTATCGGCTAAATCATTAACTTTAACCCAGGAATGTAAAAATAAATGGTTTTCAAATGTAATTAATCATGTTATAGAGAGAAGGATGCGACAAGCTGAACTTTTCTGCTATCTCTGCCTTGTTATCCTCCTTTGAACACATCCATGTCAGTTCTCAGTACAATTCCATAACGGCAGACGAGCTGATTATGCTGAAAGAGGTACTTTTTACTAAATAAATTGGCACAAGCATCTTAATTTTTCAGATTGTACGTAAAAGTGACGACTATGTGTATCTGAAAATTTGCATCAGCGAGAAAACAGCATATGAATTATTATTCAACAAAGATGACTTCTTCGAAGTTGGCGCTGGAATCGGCAAATTTTATTTCGGAAATGAAACCGATGACGAATGGGTAATATTTTAAATGTCATCTAAGTTTATTTATTTGTCTTCACTTTTTTTAGACGCGCCGAAAATTCAAAACTGTTCATCGCTTCCTCAAACAAGAACAGACTCACAGAGTAGTCGGAGATTTCAAAACCGTATTGGACTGCAATTATGGTAAGTCATCACAATGGCAGTCAGTCATCGTTCAGTTGATGTAATTGAAGATCATTATTTCAGGAAGATATAGAATAAGTTTCTATTACGACAAGGATGCAGTTAATGCGATTTTCTTCTAATAATTCACAAATGAATTAATTCCATCCTTCTCACACAAACATATCAATTGCGACTTCGATAAATTATTTCAAGAAGTTTATACTGTTGAGATCAGGATCCGATTAGAATCTAGAACAACATTAGAAGGCCGAAGTTTGAAAGATGTTCGTCCACTCTGGGACGAGATATCCCCATCCAAAGCATCTGGAAAGGACAGGGAAAACCCCGCGAGAAAATTAAATATTTTATGGAGGGCCAATGGGGAGGAAGGGAAGGTAGATCAAGAAGGATAGGTCATCTTTGTCTTGTCCGCTATTTATTGGCTAGAAAGGTTTGTTTCCGCATGGTGAATCCCAACGCGAAAAATATGATCTACTCTTTTGAAATTTGTCAAAAGATCCTTGGCATTTTCCCAGAACCTTATAAAAGTCGCTATTTTTGAATTTCAAAAGTTCATGATTCACTGCTGCAAAGCTTTATTGGTTTCATTCTAATTACGCATAACGACATCACAAAGATATTTACAAATATTGTCGATGAAGACAGATTTCATCCTCCGATCGTGATTGACCGTGAGTTGTGCTGATGTTGTGTTCCGCAAACCAAGCAATTATGAACTTGCAATCCAATATTACCTGAATAACAGTGCGTTCGCCTAAGAATCGCACAATTCCTGGGAATTCCGGTACAGAAAAAAAGGACCCCTTGAGACAAACATATATTATGATAGCCCAAGGTACCCTGCATCGATTTCTGTTATCGTCATGTTCCAATCAATCTCATTTGCATAATTACATGCATCCAAAGTTTGACTACTTTTCCACATTTCATTGAATAATTTCGCGGAAACGCGTCCCATTGGGCTGAAATTTTGGCTACAGCCTAATCTTGACATGCTGCATCCACCTGTGTGTTCAGATTATGCAAATTCCAAATTTGAATTTTATCACTAAATTTCAAAGCCTGATTTCTCAGAGATAAGGCCGAACACCTCGCTAATTTTTTGATATGTTATGTCAATTCATGTGATCTGCCCAGAAAAAAAAATCATCCAATTTCGTTGTCAGACTGAGAAGTTAGAGCCTGAAAACCGAAGCTTTTCTTTAGAGAGAAACCCCCTCATTTCGACCCATTCGCCGACCCGTGCGGTGTGGAATGAACTCATTCGACAAATGAAATGAAGCGAATCGGATATGTTTTAGATCAAATTTATTACTAATGGTAGAAGACATCATTAAATCCCTCTTGAATCATGCACATCATGATCTCTTCGTCGTCTTGTCTGTTCACTAGGATAGTTTCTTCCTCTTCATCCTCATCATCATAGCATCCCATGTATTAAAAAAGTCTTCGCCAGCCTCCGCCTCCGTTCCTCCCACAACAATATCATCTACTTCTGCGATACTACGCTTGCGTGTCTTGCTATTAGGAGCATTTGAGGATACAGTCTTCTTCGGTCTACCACGTCCTTTCAAAGCACTCGCAATGGCTGAATAAAATATTGTTTATGGAAATTAATGGGTGGTTGGATGTTTGGAAAGTATGGAAAGTCAAAACACGAATAATTTGATACGGCGAAGTGGAAAAGTAGTCAAACTTTGGATGCATGTAATTATGCAAGAGATTGATTGGAACATGACAATAACAGAAATCGATGCAGGGTACCTTGAGCTATCATAATATATGTTTGTCTCAAGGGGTCCTTTTTTCTGTACCGGAGGGGGTGCGATTCTTAGACGAACACACTGATAAATGTATTTGTTTCAGGCCAAACCCCACAAGCTTACCATGCTGGAATAGTCCGTTATGCGACAGTGATCCGAAGTGATTATTGAGTTGACGATGAATATTCCAAAGACCTTGTTCCTCACTTGACGACTCACTGCTCCATTTAGCTTGAGTGAGTAGGGCAAGGATAGAAAGAAGGGTGAAGGTGTTGACAAGTCGCATTGAAGAAGGGGAACGAACGAAGAATAAATGGAACTAAAGCAAAAACCTTAAATAGCGGTGAACGTAACATTGTTAGTCGACAGTTTCGAACCATTAGCGGCGACTTTTCTAAATATAGCTGTTTCTTTCTCTCACGCGTATTTTTCTGACTAATTCGAATGATATCCATTGACTCAAGGACGATTTGAGCTAGGTTTCATGGTTAGTAATCGAACGGTAATGGAGGGGGTGAGAATACTAGAGAACTCATCTAGTTTTCCCCAATGACTATGCTGAACGCTGCTTGTTTTCTCACATGTGCTGATCATGATCTGACGGAGATTCTGTCTCTATCACTTCAATAGTTTCTCTTTTCTAAGGGAAACGAGTGATAAGACAAACGAACATTCATCCATTAACCCGAGAAGTGTGTTGGAGTGTTGCACATAGTTTCAAATACTTGTGTCTCGTGAACTCTCATCTGTGAGAAAGACAAGAGAGTGTGGCAAGAGGCAAGAGAGAGGTACATCCACCCTTCGATTAGTACTCGGTTTGTGATTAGTAATCGCGCTCTCATTTCACGATGTCGAACCGTTTCTAAAAGCACCTCTCCCCCTCCACACTGTTTTTTTAAATAGCTTCTCGCATCGATCTCTTTTGCTCATTCTGATTTGCTGTAGAACATTCTTCATTTATTGCGAGGATGATAATGAAGCACCGTCTCAGATCAAATGCGCAAAACAAGTGATATTCGTATAATGGTTCTCGGCGAATCTGGAGTCGGCAAGACTTGTATACTGTGAGTTGATCTATTTTTACTTTTTTCTTAAAAGATGAATCCTCCTAGATGATGGCTATTCTGTTTAATAAAATACACTCAGCTGCAATAGTTTTTCTTCAGAAATAGGTTCGCCGACGATACTTTTGACAGCACGTGGATTCTCACTATAGGTAAGTGAATATTTTGTCCCAATTAGAAGAACAGACAATTATCTCTTCCGCAGAGGAAATATTTTTTAATCACGAAAAGTAACGAGAATAATAATAAGAGAAAGAGCTGCATAATCGCTGTAAACATAAAACTCCTCATATCACCAATTCAGGAATCGATTGCAAGGTCAGGGACGTCAATATTAACGGAAAGATGGTCAAACTGCAACTGTGGTGAGCAATTAAATGTCACATGTTGTGCTAATAAATTCTTTAAATATCAACTACGAATAAAGATGATGCACCAAAGCCAATTATTGACGTTTTGTTCCCAGTTGGATACATGTAGAATCTGATGAGCAACAACTTCAAACACAACCAGATCTACAGTGAAAATGTCATTGCAAGTTCCTTTCCTTTTCTTGTCAGTCGCTTTCTCTATTCACTAATCCCCTTTGTCACAGTGAGCGGCTGAAATTCAGAGTCACTGACAGTTCAAACAATCATCGATCTTTCTGACTAATTGACCCGATGGGAACTGTTTCAGCCAAGTATTTGGTATTTTATTTGTATTTGGTATAGTATTTTTTTACCACAAGAAATGCCGTTGTCATCAAGTACACCGTTCGGTAAAAGCTAATGAAACATCTGTGAAACAACCGAATCTGAATTTAATACATGTCATTGCTTGTTCCTTTCCACCAAATGGCAAAAACTTTCTTTCTTCACTGATCCTCTTTGTCACAGTGAGCGATTGAAATTCAGAGTCACTGACAGTTCAAACGATCATTATTCTCCCAGGCTAATTGACCCGATGGGAACTGTTGCAGCCACTTTGTCCTACTGTCCGCAGTGCCTCTTCAGGCTAATCAATTTGCTGCCAATTGACGGCTGTCAATTTACCCCTAACTCGTGAGTAGACTTTCAATCGTAACGAAACAACTAGTCGTTTATTATGAAAATCAACCATCGCTCTCCTCATTCCGCACTGTGTCTCTCGTGAAGAAGGCGGTTCATCTCCATAGTAAACGACTAGTTGTTTCGTTACGATTGAAAGTCTACTCGTGAGGGTATGGTACATTTAATATATGTGCAATAGAAAATTGTCATGAATTCGCCATTTCGAAAATGAGCCGACTACAAGAAGAGACATTGACTGCTAGATGTAAAAGCGATATTCTCGATCATTTTTTTTTTAAGAAACAACCACAATTCGATAAAATCTGACCCCGGACGGGGATAACACAAAAATTCCCGGATCCCTCTCGTGTCTCCGCGATTTTTCTACGCCGTGTCAAGCCTTTCAGCCGCTCCTTTGATCCGCACCGCAGCATCCATATCTCATTTTGGGGGCTCCTCCTCGTGGAGATCCAGAGCCAGGTTTGTGGCGCTCCGGTCCCCGGGGACCGGCGATTAGGCTGCCGGCATTTATCTATTGATTACCGGAACCGGCTTTGGTCTCGTGATTACTGTAGCCGGAATCCACTGTATCCAGCTTATGTTTTCAATTTCCGTCTCTCTTCTGAAGCCAGTTTTTCATTTTTACTGTATTAATTCTTCGACAATCCCTTGAATTCCGCGTTGTCAGTTCCTCAAAATTTGGCCCCTCCCTTCCAATTCTCCACGCCACACATGCGGGCGAGCCAAGGCGAGCTGCCACTCATATCGCTGTCAGTTTGTCTGACTCTCTCGATTTGGCGTTATCTCTCGTTTTGTCTAACCGGCTAGAGAGCGTGTGAAACAGAGAGACTCGACGGCCTGTCACTTCTCCATCACTCCACACTGGGTTTGGGCCCGCTGCTAAATATATGCGGAAATTTGGCGGCGACCGCTATCTTACATTCCCCAGTGCACATGTGAATATATTCTTTTCTGATCTTTTTCGCTATCGAGAATCGAGAAGAACCAAAAGAACATTCGAAAGAAAAAAAGACGGTCAGAGAGTGCAGAGATCATGCGAATGAGGAGAGCGAGAACGGTTGGAGAGCCAGCCGGTGCCCATATGGGGTGTGAGATTAGTGAGATGAGAAGGGGATCGTAAAGGGGATCAGTGATCGGGAAAGTGAGGTCAAGTGTTGGGGGCTCCTTTAGTTGTATTCAAATTAGCCGTCAATGAAGTGCTTTTGAAGTCCATCAATGAATCATTTATATTACCAAGACGGCGCTCGAAAATCATTGATTACCGCTATAGCCGCCATATCAATGGTTCGTGAAACATAACTGAGGCACATTTCATCTTTTTTTAGTAAATATACCACCTCATCGGGCGTTTAGTTCAAATCGAGAGCCCTCCCCGGCCAGCAGTAATAAATGACCTCCCTCCGCCAGGCATGTCAACCCCGTCCCCAAATTGAGCCTATCCTTCCCTCCGTCTCGCAAAACGTCAAGCCGCAAGGCAATCTATCACCAGGAGGGACATCCGATTCCGGGCCCCTAATTTCGGGCGAGAGGAGAGCGGCTCAGGGTGGTCTAATGCATGCGATAGTGGGCGAATTAGCACTCGCTAGAAGAAAATTATAATTATTGAGGGAAGTGAAGCTCGGAAGACCATCGTTCACTCAGAGTCGAAACTGCTGATACGCAAATAGTGAACCATACCTGAATGATATTTTCAATTTGTCTCGAATCGTAAAAGGCGAATCTGTCTTGCTGATACTTGTCCCCAGGTTGATCACCATGTCACCTCAGAGCACTTTTAAATTGCGCCACCACGCATTCATGGAGTGATTGCTAATCGCCTTGCGCAATTGGCCGAGTATTTCTCGAGTCTGGGCAATTTAGTGGGGCTGGCCCTATAGATGCCCCAGTCTAGATAGGAATGGTATGACGGATTGGCGAATTTGAGAGTGAGATAGTGTGCAAAACGGAGAGACGGCAGAGAAAGATCTCCAGTCAGAGACCAGCTAGAGACCAAGGAAAAGTGAGAGACGGCAGACATCGAAGGAATGATTCCTACTGCAGATAATGAATGTTGCTGGTCAAGGGGTGTAGGGAACTAGGCGGTGGCTCTCTCCATTTCTTCTGTTCTCTTGGCGATCAGAGAAGGCGAGATAGCGTGGTAAATGGAGAGAGCATGGAGAAGGGAGACAAGGCATGATGGATGGCGCATGTAGCATATGGAGCGGTTCGCGAATGCAAGCATGGTTTGAAATTTCGAAATGGGAGTTGCGGAATTTCTAGGTTTCAGTTGAGTTTCACATTCGCACCATAACTCAACAGAAGTGTGAACAGGCGATTTATCATCGGAGTAGTGTAAAAACAATTCAAAAAATTCTAAAGGCACTGCACCAATAGACGATGATCGAATGCGCATGATATCAAGTCGATATACGTTGCATAAATTATTATAATTTCATTCTGAGCTGATCTTTAATTTTTATCATTTAGTATTTGTCATTGTATTCTCAGAGCCCCACTGAGTGAAGGACATCTTTAACGATTCGAATATGTATTCTTCTTGTCTATCACCTATCCTTGTCACCCAGTTCCGTTCCCACTTTCTCACTTCCCCTACATCTATCATTGCATCTATGTCTAAAGATCACGCTTGTTCTTGATATTTTTCCCTTTTTTTCTAAATTTTCCTCCATCAGCCAAGCTCGTTGTCCTACCCAGTTCCCCCTTCTCACTTCCTCAACTTCACTCCCTGCTCCATATTTCACTCAACTCCCTCGTCCGTGCCTGCGCTCTCCCCGTTTCCCCTGCTCTCTCGCCGCTCTCTAACTGACAAAGCGGCCGGGAATCAGCGCTTCTCTAGAGACTTGGCGGTCATCACTCACTGGAAGGGAGGGGAGCAGTGATAGGACGCCGGCTGCCTAACGCCCGGATGGCAGTTCATTTTCCGGCTCTGCCCAAGTCATCACGCAGATTTGTTCATTTCCCGGCTCTCAAAACTACCCTGGCCATCCTTCACTTGGATGAGTGGAGTGCTGATAGGACCTAACTCCGGCTTTCAGCATGACATTTCATTTCCCGGCTCTCAGGAGAATTACGAATATCATTCAGGAGCAGTCTAAACCCCGGCAGTCCATTTTCCGGCCACGGCTCACCCGAGCCATCACTCAAGCAGTGATAGGGAGTGAAGCCTCCCGGTCTTAGACGGCACTCCATTTTCCGGCTCTCATGAGAATTACTGCCTTGTCCATCAATCAGAGTGGGAAGAGGAGCAGTGATAGATAGTGAAGTCGAAGATGGCTGCCTAACTCCCGGTCCTGGCTCTCAACTAATTCTCACCCAGTCATCACTCAAGAAGTGTTAGGAAAAGAAGTGCCTCTTCAGCATGTTCTCCTCCAGATTTATCCTTATGACAATGATCTAGATCCCGGTTCCCATATTCAAGCCGACATGATTTTCGGGCCCTATTCACGCCGAAATACATACATGAAACGGGATCCCGCCAGCAGCAGACGAACCGACGCCGCCTCCTTTTTGCCACAGAGACCTTTGACCGCTTCGTCCCAAGGGAGCCTATTTCCCGGCTCTGCCTCCAGCATTTCCCGGCTCTCTACACCACTCTGACCGACGAGAGAGCACGCGAAAAATGGAGAGAGCAAGAACACTCTCCGGTGCCTCGGGAGATTGGAGGAAATATGGAAGCGGCCGCTGCGAATCAGCGGACCGATAAATTAGCGGGGTGACTTCTCGATGGCGGCGAGAGAGTGCGCTGATAGCGGAGGGCGCAGACGGTTAGAGACACGCGAGAGACAAGGGGAAGGTGAGAAGGAGCAGAGACTGATCCTCGGCTAGAGCGGGCGAGAGACTGCGGGATTCGGAGAGACGGCAGACAGCGATCCGCGGTAAGAGAGCGGCGAGAGAGTACGTGAAACGGAGAGAGCGGCATCAATCACGTTAGTGTGATTGTAATGGTGGTGTCTCTCTCCGGGGTGGATGGGATGAGAAAGACACCGATGAATGAGTAGCAAGTCGTTTGACCTGATGATAATGTGAAAGAGATTAGTGCATCATCGACTGCCCGCAAAGAGATAAATTGGACGGTTTTCGGGGTTCCAATTAGCCCCGATTTCACTGCCTTTCAACGTGAATGTCGTTTCCTGATGATAATGAGAAAGAGATTAGTGCGTCATCATCGTTCTTTATTGCCGGTCAGCGAAATGGGTTACCGCAAAGGGGGAGATTTGAGACAATGCAAGGCTTGAAATTGAGAGTTTGGATCATCGATTGCCCGCAAAGAGATGAATTCATGCTAATGGGATGGTTACGGGGTTTCCAAATTAGACCCCATTTCGATACTCCATTGTCTTTGCAACCTGTAAGCATTATTAAACATTGGTTTCGTGATATTGTCTCATTGTTCCCCCCATTTCATGTGCTGGAAACGATGCATTTCATGCAATTCGGTAGTTAGTTTCACTGCAGGACTGATCACGCAAATTTATTGTCTTTCAGCTTGTCATTTGAACTGAAGATAATTGAGGCATATCGCGCAACGGTCAAATGTCCAATTGTTGCATAAACTATCACATTTATCCCGATTTCATACCTTCATTGTCTTTCCACTACTCTTTTGATCCAAAACTCACGCCAATTGTTGCGTCGTGCTTTCCCAAAATTAGCCCCATTCCGCCCGATTTAATGATGTTATCTCACGCTGCCGGCCCTCGCAAAGGCCCATGACGGATAATCGCATTGTTTCTCGGGCCGAAAGGCCTGAAATTAGGCTGATTTCGCCCGGCCCCAGCCCAAATTGGCCCCGCGATTTCACAAGTCCATTGTCCTTTCTTCTCGAGAGAGACAAGGCTTCCTTTCATTCGCCCCCCCCCCTCCGAAGACTTGCCGATGTCCCAAACTGAGTTATCTCCCTCCACACACTGCGCATTAGTTAGGAGGGGGCGAAGTGAAAGATAGAGGGGCTAGGGAACTTCTCTGCGTCTCTCGTTTTCAGCTACTCTCTCGTTTCTCTGACCAGCGAGATAGCGCATGGAATGAGGAGAGTCCCGCCCGACAATGGACGACGGGAAGTTTGAGTGAACGCGCATCAGTGCCTATTTCTGTTCGTGAGGACAACGGGCTCGCTGCTAACGAGCCCCATTTTCGAAATTTCATTGTCTGCACTCTCTCCATTTTCCATCATCTCTATCCATCTCAAACCAGCGAGAGACAACGCGAAAGTCGGAGGTTCAGAGAAATGATTGATGCGCACTGGCACATTGATAAAGCGCGGCTGTGACAGGGGCCTAGCAGGGGGGGGGGGGGGAGAGGGGGGGGGGGGCGATAGGGAGGTTAGCGATCCTAAGCCCCGCCCACTTTTGCCTCTCCTCTTCCCTGCCTCTCGCTGTCCGCTCACTCCCCTCCCTCTTCTCTCCTCGTTACTTTTATTTTACGATACGAGCCCGTGGCCCCGTGCAAATGTTATCATTATTATGATTATTATCATTATCGCGTTGGTTTTTGCTGTATGTGTTCTATATTATTTGTAAAGCCTTTAAGCAACGCTTGATCGCGCGTATCTTATCAGTAACATTTTCGTCGAGAATAGCGGCGATTTAGGGCTTTGACTATTGTTTCGATCCTTGAAATCATTCCTGCAGCGTCTCTATGTCTTTCGCGTACATCTCTGGCATCTTTACAGTATTTGCTCGTTATCATAATATTCAAATTTAAATGCAGGGTGTCATGAGGGTGATTATCCTACTGACAGCGCTGCTGGCTGCAGCTGCAGCAGCCGCCGTGCAGCACCCACGGTTAGTTGTTGTTTTTGTTTTGATGTTATTGTTAATTTTGTTATTGTTATAATTCTAAAAGCTAAAATTCGCAGGAAAAAGTGCGAGCTCATTCCGCACGTGGAGATGTGCCGGGAGCTGCCCTACAATGGAACAAGGTGGGTTCATTTCTAATTTCAAGTCATGTTTCGATATGTTTCATCGCCATTTCAAAGCGCCTTGAATCTCCTGAATGCGAGTTCATCTTAGGAGGCGATGAAAAAATATTAAACAACCCTTCTTTGACTCTTGATCGAACATGTGAAGATTGTATCTATCCTGCATCTCTATGTTCCTCGTTGACATCGTATTCTGAAACGCTTGTTCTCGAATCAGTCAGCTTACAAATTGTGACTATCCAATCCGCTCTCGCTCCAATATCTCCCTGTCAATATCCAATCCTTGACCCTGTCTTGCCTCCCTTGCCCCCTCCTCCCATCCATCTAACTTGCATAATCTTCCCATAATCTATCGCGCGCCTTTTGCCGTAGTAACTGTCTCTGTGTCTCTCCAATTCGCCTTGTCTCTAACCGGTCTCTGACCACCGCACTCATCCACTTACGCTGCTACCTCACTCCCGAAAAGATACAGCCCACTGGTAGCTCGCTAATCCGCCCTGTAATAGACTGAGCACTGATCATACACGAAGGTGATCAAAGGGAGCTTCTGATCGGCGAGATAGTGTGCGAAAATGAGAGAGTTGTCGAGTAAAGGGATACCGCACCAGACGGTTCTCACTCGATTACCTACCTCTAGACCCATTAGCACCTCCAGATCGGGTATTAAAGCCCCGTGGCAGCGCTATTGTTCATTTAGGTCTCCTCAATCGCCTTTGGTCATTGCCGTTCGAGTTTGAATGCGCATTTGAACAAGACTCGCGCCCCTCTACTCGTCGCTAATGACATTTAACCAGGGGTGGTGAGCAAAAAACGGTGGCTATTCATCGCACCAATCGCGTTTGTTAAATGTCACGCTAAGTCATAGCCCTTCCGACATTTGAATTGTCTCTTCTTCTGTGAACTTTCCTCCGTTACTGAACAATGCTAGCACATGGAAGAGCCCAATCTCAATTTTCCATTTCGAAGAGAGCGTTCGATTTCTGCTGAATATTTGCTCATTTCCATCACAAATTTCCTCCCGTCATTTACCAATCGATGGTACACGCGCCTCTAGCTTGTTAGTAGCTATCCGCTATCAGAAGGGCAGCCTCGCGACGGTCTCCTCCTTCCGCCTGATCTCTCCCCGGTCAGAGAGCGCTAGAGATCATGGTTTATTAAGAGAGTCAGACGGTCCGGCGGAGAGACAGTGCTGATCGATGAGAGAGGCGAGACGGTCCAAGAGTGATCAATTGATATCAATTGGTGATAAGAGAGCCTCAGAAGAGAGGGGAGGGAGAGACACCAACCACCCGATGGCTAGGGCACAAATGAGCCTAATGATATTGATCGGGGAACTGATAGGATCGATTGGCAAAAAGAATCAAATGAAATAGAACATTTCATGTCGAATATTTTCACATATGTTTCATTTTGCTCACAAAACGTCCTGGATCCTTGTGAATGCTATCAGTTTCTCGTTCTGCTTTCAATAATAAAAAATTTTTTTTTCTGATTTTCATTCTGAGCTTTACTGTTAAACTTTCCCTATAGTATCCAGCGAAGGGTTGAAGGATCAATAACGGATCGAGAGTATCAACAGTTCCCTCCGGAGGGGTGATAGTTCGCGGTCTGTAAACACCCCCGCACCGCCTCCGTCCGCAAAACAAAGAGCAAATGCGAACCATCTGTGGCACTGGGCCAGCGCATCGCACAAACACTAGAGTGACCGATGGAATCGATCATAAAGAAATTCACCATTCACCAGCTTTGATGGTCTGTGATTCCTAGAGAATCCCATATTTGTGGGTTGTGCTCGGAAAATACTAATGAATTATGGGGAGATCTTCCTTTCAATAGTACATGACCATGTGTATTTCCATAGCACCCATTGATTGCACGACCCCTGTCCATAAACACCAGCTAGTGACCGCTGATATCATAACGATCGCGATAGAATAGGGAGGGGGATGGAACATGCAATACGGATTCATCGATGGAACACTGATCATCGGCTATTAAACTTTATGCGCCAATGCGCTTGCGAATGAATCGTTACATAGAGGCGCTGCAACGATTACAGGACATTTCCATGATATTTCTGAGTCCCATCTGAGACAATTGAGTTGGAGTATCCTCAGGATCTCTATCATCTGAAAAAATTAGCCCCTCCTTCAGCCCTCCCATTCCATCCATGTGTTCAAGCGTGCGTCCATTCGTCTCATTATCACATTTTTCCACTTGGCTATTTTCTGCCCATCAATAATGAGTGCCACATGTGCTGAAGGGGGACCTTCTTTCTCTTTTCTTCATTGGGGCAGACCCTCCTCTTTCTGCTTGATCTATCGGTCCTTCTGACCACTCGATTCCTCTTCTTTTTCTCGTTGGAGTAGACTCTCTCCATTTGACTTGATCTATCAGCATCGCTGATCGGTAGGGCGGGATATTCTTGCGCTTTTCTTCAGAGAGTATCGTCTTGGTTTCTCTGGCCAGTCAACTGCCTTTCTTCATGGAGCGATTTCCTCATACACCTGATCCACCCTTCTTCATGTCTCTTCTTCCATCAGTTCTTCAATGAACACCTGTAACACCATCTTCATCGTCTTCCACTCCCTTTCTTCACTGATCTCTCTTCCCTTCTTCTTCAGGGGACCTCCACCCTTCTTTCCCTCCCTTCTCCTTCCTTCTTCTTGCCCCTCCCCACTCCGTCTGGCGATCTTTCAGGAACTGTCACTTGTCTTTCCTGCCTTTTCTCATCTCTGCACTCTCTCCAATTCCCATGCTCTCTCGTCGCTCTGACCTCTCAACTCCCTCTGAGAACCCTCCTTCTTTCTGTAATCTCTAGCAAGGGAAATCGGGCGACTGTATATCAACCCGACCGGCCGATTTACACCTACTAGTGCCCCTCTCACGACCTCTGCCCAGAAAGTCAACCACTGCGTATTTTGGCTAATAGACGCGAAGCTTGTGCAAGTACTCAAAAGTACCGACTCCATTTGAAAATGAAACAAACAATATTTTCAGATCACCAAAAATTGAAGAAATATCGTTAAGAGCATCGAAAAGCCGAGAAATACAGTAGAAAGTTTACGAGAAAGAGCTTATAGAGCTTCCTACCGTATCCAATCCAGTTCCCTCGATCACTCGGCGCGGCTGAAATAACACAGAGCGAGATGTGCCAGTAAGATAAGCTGGCAGAGAGGGAAGACGGTGTGAAATCGACTCGTGCGAACGGTCACAAATCGACCGTCGGCGTCTCTCACTTTTCCTTTATTGTCTAACCGTCTCTAACCGGCGAGATAGCGTGTGAAACGAGGAGAGTGAGATCAGATACGGACAGCCTTGGAGCGAGTCTCTGTAGAGAAGATGATGATGATGATGGGTGAACGAGAACCTGATGGGGTCTGATGGGTTTACAAGGGAGGTCCTATCTGATCAGAAATGGATATATGAGTTGATACTGTGTGATTAAGGTGGCAGTTGGCATGTGCCTATTCGCACTTTGAGGTCTCGGATATATGAATAGACGATGAGAGAGGCATGCTAACATCAGATAGGGAAACAATTCAATGATGGAAAAAGGTATGGCAGATAATTTTTGATTTCCCGATATGTTTCTCGAGTATGATATCCTGCGTTTGAATTGTTTGAAACAATTCCATTCTTGGACACGTTGTAAAAAAAATACAACAAATGCCTCTCTCTCTCTCTTTTCGTCGCATGACCAACTTCACAGAAACACAGCAACACCCAAACTGCTGCTTAACAAATTCTGCAAGTTGCTCTTTACACAGCGAACATCTTTCATTGATTCAAATTCCCATGACTCCATTACGAAAAGGCGAGTGATATGCTTAAATCATGCATTGTCGAAGCCAATCGGATCCCTTCTAAGGCTTCTTCCACAGCTTATATCCCAATATTATCAAGTTGCCCTAATTGATTTTTCTGATTCTGCCCACGTCTTTTGGAAATCTCATCTCCTAATCGATACACCCCCCCCCCATCTTCCCGTCTCGATAGGCTTATCCCCACCCTTGTTCCTCCTCCTCCTCTTCCCCTCTCATCCTTGTCGCCTGTCCCTCTGCCATATATCAACGACTGCCTTGATCCCTCGCCTCCTCTTCCCCTCCCTCTAAGATCCTCCCCTCTGCCCTTCCAACTCGAGTGATCTGTCAATCCTCCTCCTCCCCTTCCCTTCTTCTACTCGAGAATAAAGCCCCCAGGGTTCGAGCGAGAGGCAGACTAGCGGACAGATCCTAAACAGAGTGACAGGACGCCAGCAAGGAGGGAGGGTCAAGAGGGATGATAGGGAAAGAGATGAAAGGGCAGAGGGAGAAAGTCCTCTCGTTGAGAGGGAATTCATTAATTAATTTTTAACTTCATCTGAATTCTGCAATAACTAAACTGAGGACTCACACGAAAGTACCGCGCATGAAACATATCCGTTTCCGCTTTTTTCAATCTTGCAAAGCGTGCAAAATTTGCAATAAATAATATCGGTAATAAATCCAAAATGTGTACAATGCTGAATGCTCTAAATGAAAGACGATGAATTGTCCAATATTTCATCCTTGTTTTTATCTGAGTGATTACTCTAGTCATTGCCGAGTAGGCTCCTGCCCGGTAAGCGGAAGCCCCGGGTTCGATTCCCGGTCTATGCATTAACCTTTGCTATCTCAAATACTATTGCATCCCTGTCATTCCAGTTTCCCGAACCTGGCCGGCGACGAGACGGCAAAAGATGCATCAGATGCCCTCTCCACCTTCGAACCCCTGGTCAACGTGGGCTGCTCGAGCTTGCTACGGTATGTTTTGCGCGTAATTTCGAAATGCCGGAACCAAAAAATTACTAAGAAGCTAGAAAGAAGCAAAGAAGAAGAAGCTAGAAAGTAAGAAGATTGATACGGAATGAATGGGGTAATCACCGTTTTTCGATTCCGGAAAATGACTAAACTAATATTTTCCAGATTCTTCCTGTGCTCCGTCTACTTTCCGATGTGCAATGAGAAGGTAGGATAATTAGTTTTTTTTGTAGAAACAACAAAGGACAAACTGAAAGGAAAGGCAGCTCTTGCTCAAACCATAGTCGTGAAACTCATTCAATTGTCAAATAGATATAGACAGAATTCAAAGGGTCAAACAAAATTAGATTGGACATTGCGCTCACGTTTCTCACATACCGTAACCCGGAAATTTCCCGGTCGAATGGCCCTTTATCGATTGACTAACATAATCTTCAGATCCCGATCCCGATCGGCCCGTGCCGTCCGATGTGCGAGACGGTCAAGCGACGCTGCATGCCGCTGCTCAAAGACTTTGGCTTCCCGTGGCCGGCCGCCCTGGAGTGCACGAGATTCCCGCTAGGTTAGAACTATAACATTTGATGATTTAAAATTCGAATAAGTTTCACAATTACGGGGTTGCTCGTTGCAAGAAAAAAATCCATTTTCCCCATTGGGTTTCACTCTGAGGTCGTAGGATCTCGCACGAAATGCTTACCAATATCAGTTCGGCTATCGTGAGTTTCAAATGCTCAGCAAACTCAATGTGCTGGTTAGCGTATTGATTGTCTGGGAGAGAGAGGAAGGGAAGAGGTAGGGCGGAGGAGAGCAGGTAGATCACTAGCCTCCTCCCGGCCTCTTCCTAACTCCGCCCATCGAACGGTAGTCAAAGGTCAACTACGAGTGGAACGGAAAATAATTTCACGATAGTTGTTGGAAAAAAAACCATGAAAATAACGCTTTCAGAGAACAACAACGAGGCGATGTGCATGCCGGGCCCGTCAGCCGACGACAGCGCCCATCCCATCCCGTCGAGGGAGAAACTGAAGGAGAAGGACGACCATCATCGGGAGACCGAGGAGGACACGCTCATTGAGGATAAGGGTGAGCGATCAGAGATCAAGGATTAATTTAGTTTTTTTCTCTCAATGTCAGAAATTCTTTTTATCCAATGTCTTTGAAGTCAAGGGTGATTATCTCACACTAAAAAATGCAGTAACTTCCCTAAAGAGTAGTGACGGCCATTTTTTTAAATTATTTTACCAAAAATGTACTGTCGTCTCAGTGTCACAGTGCATGAATTTTAGAAAGTTGAATTATTCTTGTCAAGATTAACATCTTCGTTCCAGGTCCTCTCGACTCCCGCCGTGGAGGTCACCGCGGCTGCCCGGTCGACCACATCTACGTGAACAAGTCGGCCGCCTGCATCCCCGTCTGCACCGCGGAGCATGGAATTAAGGGGGTAAGGGCGGTTTTTGATTTTCTTCGAATAACGTGTCTAGTGTCTGGATATCACAAGCACGCAATGTCATTGGTATAGGACGGATGGCACTTGATAGGCAGGATGCTTCATTTTTTAACGTTTCTGAAAGTTGTTTTTGTGTTCACGGCAGTGTAACATACGCAATAGTGTAACTACTGAGATTTCAAGCTGGAATACACGCCGAATTCATAGTATGTTTTCAGTTGCAGACGGACCGCGAGACGGCCTCCACCTTCCTCTTCATCTTCTCGTTGGTTTCTGTAGTGATGACGTCGATTTGTGTGATCACGACAATCAGCAGGAGGTAACATATCTATAAAAAATAAAAAAAATAAAAAAATAAAATAAAAAAAACTATTTCGGGTTAGGTTTCACTCTGTACTCATAGTATCACAAAACGAATTATTGCCCCAGTGCATCCCGCAGTCCCGCCATTAAAAAATTATGAACAAACTAGTTGAAGATAATGAAAGTGAAATTAGGACCTTATCTCTTGAATCCGGGTTCTTTTGATCTTTGATCTTTCCAGATCCGATCGCTCTCCTCGTTCCTTCCCCGAAACAGCCCTCCTGAACTGCGCAGCAGCCTTTGCCGGATCGTCCATTGTCTACCTACTGTCGCTGCTCTACAGGGAACAGGTGGGTCTTTTGATCTTTGGTCTCTGAGTCCAGCGTTCTTCTAAACTTTCAACAAACCATTCCCGTCTAGAGTATTCTTTTTTCCCTTTTTTGCATTTTTAGGGTTTTAGTGGTTGAGTTCCATGAGAATTGACTATTTACTTAAATTTGTGGGAATAACCAGTAACGATTTCCAATTATCGCTCAATTACCGTATCCCAACCATATCTTTTCCAGATTTCCTGCACCTCATACGCCTCCCATCAACTCTTCATTGTCTCCTCCGTCACGCATGTCCCGTGCAATTCGGCCGCCGTCCTACTGTACTACTTCGGAACGGCCGGACGATTGTGGTTGGTCGTTGATCTTTGATCTTTGATTAAATATTCTGGGTCGCTTAGATAGTGTGTGCACGCCTACTTCATAGAATGCTAGACAAGGTCACCAATAAAAATAAAATGAACATAATTTCGTTTTGACTATTTTTTATGTTTCACCAAGACCATTAAAGGTTGATAATTTCGTTTCATTCGATTTATTCTGGTGTCGGGAACGTAGTAAAAAAAATCAATGAAATTGTGAACGTCAGATACATATTATTACATATATCTCTGTGGTGGATCGTACTGCCTTCGTACGACCGATGTGCTAGCACTTTCGGAACGAAAAGAAAACTAAAATCAAAAATAATATTGCTTTTTCAGGTGGATTGTGCTCGCGTACGCGTGGCACAGCTCATCCGCACCGCAGGGCGGACACATGGTACGCTTATATTTTATTAGTCTTTAGGGTTTGGCAGTCGAATAGGATCCTAATATCCTTCTCTTCAATTGCCACACTTTTAATAAGTTGTCGAAAAAGTAGCAGGAATGTTGATCTTGGAAATGTGTGAATTATACTATTGATTCAACAAAATATATCAAATTCCAGGAACGACTCCGACCCGCAATCGAGATGCTCACCTGGGCCCTGCCTCTTCTCTTCGTCATGGCAGCACTTGTGGCCAAGAGTGTCTCGGCCGATCCACTCAGTGGAATATGCTATGTGGGAGCGGCTAGCAAGGTATGACCCCTATACCTGAACTAATAGTATATTACGGTCACAGTCCATGGAATGGTTGGAAAATAAGCCTTGGGCCTGATGGCGTGATGTGATGGTCGAGGAAATTGCGTAGTATTGCGGCCGATCCACTCAGTGGAATCTGCTATGTGGGAGCCGCGAGCAAGGTATGACAACTGATTAGGGTAACAGTTCATATAAAGCAATGCACAGCTCAGTCAATAGTCTGGGTGACGGAAGAACCCAGGTTCGATTCATGCGCTTGGGAATTGATGAGAGATATTCAAGAGTAAAATGGTGACAAAGAGGAAATTTATTTAGAGGCGATTCATTGATCTCTAAAATTGGATATTGTTCGACTGGCAACGAGGATAGAATTGAACTAGTTGAACTAAAGCCGATATTTATTGAGAGCGTGAAACATATCCGAACAATTTCAATGCACAACAATAAATCTTCCTACAATATACAGTATATCGCCAGTGCAGTTGAACATTATAGACGCAAGACTCGGTGTTCAATCTGCTTCGTGACGTCATCTGCGTGATCATCACTGCCGTTCCTCTCCTCGTCGGATGCCTCGTCAGGGTCGGCCGATCGACTCTCGCTACGCATCACAATAACGTAATTTCAATTATTTTTTAATTTCACCTCCCTGTGTCTGGATATTGTTACTGTGCTGATCTATTATGCTATTTGATCACACCTCTATCTGTTACTCGATGCCGCCGTACTGACGGTATGATAGCCCATTCATGCCCTATTGTCCTATTACTCCGTACCCCAGCCTACTGTAGGTACTACCAGCTATTTACCGTAATCTAAAATAGATTGTTGCAGCCCGGTTCGTCGTCAATCTTCGGCGTAATCACCCTGCTCTACCTCCTGTCCGTGCTCTACTATATGCTCTCCTTCGGTCACGGCGCCGTGCAGCACAGCAGCGCATGGGACCGAAGCTGGAATCTGGTCTCGGCCGGAAAGGTGAGGTTACGTTAGATGGGCTACGGGGAAACAGGTAAGGTGTTAATGAATTCTCACGCTGATAGGATGATTTTATTTGGTTTAGAAAAGAGCAAATCTCACAAAAATCGCACACTCGCACATTTTTGATCTTTTATCTGCGATGTGAAACATATTAGTGATGTGCTAGAGCGACTATGGATATCAATTAAAAAGCAATAAATACGTTTATAAACGACAAGTATTCTGTCGGCCATATGGTCACAACAACGCTATAGGTGGGTTTCGTCGACAGTGTGCTAAATATAAATATAATTATCAACGATATACCAGGTGCTAATCGATCCCTTCCTGGGCGTGCTTTCCGCCGGAGCGTGCCTCGTCATCCTGTTGAGGGACGTGTTCACCACGTACCGGTGAGTAATTTGACCTACTGTACTTAATGTTTTACCAACCGTACTCCAATCTGATGATTTTGAAACCGCTTAGGATAAAGAGCTGCCGTACCGACCTTACGCCTACTCGTTCGTATTCACTGACGCCAGCCTAGTTATTATTTGCGTACCCAACCTAAATGATTAGTTACCGGGCCGTTCCTATGGTACCCTCCTTACCCCTCCCTTTCCAGGTCGCCCCTCTCGAACAAGGCCGGCTACGTGCCCGCCGTTCCTCGCATCCCGCAACCGGCCGTGCCCTCGGTGCACACCTACACCTCCACCCCGAGGAATAACACCATCATGTAGACTACTGTAATCCCCCTACCGTATCCCTCTCGGTTACAGTATCCCTCCTGCTTCCGTAAAGCGCTCGAAGCATGGAACGCTTGTTCTCCTCATTCGGCTCACTTTCTTTCGCAATTCGTGTGCAAAATGAAGAGAAGGTGACCCGTATTTTGAGCTCTAGCGTAGCCTCTCCTACCCCAACCCCCAGATTCGATAGCTGCCTCTTGACCGACCTATAGATCTCAATAATGCTTTGCTGTTTTGCGGGTACACACCAAAATCGACGACCTGAACCATACGACGAAAGTATTGCATGGTTCTTGACCTCAGGAACCTGTCGGGGACTTTTTTTGCTCTTCATTTGATTAGTTGGTGTTTTTGTATGACCACAGAGTCTCTTAGAAGTTTCCCGAAACTCTATCGAACTCTCAATCGAATCAATGTGAAGCAAAATGGTCCCCATCGTGCTCAATTGTGCTCCAAGCAAGGTTCTGCAGGAAGCTATTGACAATGTCCTCTTCTGTCGATCATTGTAAGAACTGAAATATCAAAGATCAGCCTTGTCAAATGGTATTTCCTGCAGTATTTTCCCCCACATCGCCCGAATATTGTCTTCGATCCCATTCGCGTTTCCCGCCCCCACAGAACTGGTGTCACCATTGTCGATTGTGATTTTCGCGCGCTCTTTTTTTGCTCTAAAATACCGTAGTTGCACAAATTATCGATTGTTTTTCTGTACCTAGTCCGTGAGCTTGCAACCCGATGCTTCTTTAGTTACTTTTCCCTATTTTTCGCTATTTTTGCTAATCGATCGTCCATGTACAGAGAGTATCCCATGACACCGACAGATTTCTGCCTAGAAACTTCTCATTTTTATTGTAAATTATGTTTCGCGTTCACAGGGTGGCCTTTCTTTCCAGCTCTGATACAGTGCTCAAGTAATAAATTATTTTTTTTATTTTTTGAAAGAAGATGTATCTATTTGCAACAAGTATTACATGACAGCAATTCGAAAGCCCCTGTTCACTGCTATTTTGCCTCACTCAACGAATGAATACATCAAACTTATGGACATACAATTTATTATATTTTCCATTACAAAAAAACTTTTATCACGATCTTAATATTACAGCGATAATTCACCACGTCTTGTGATTATGGCCCCTTTCGTCCACCCAAATCTCACCCATCTCTGTGTTGCACAGAAATCCATTCTTGTCGACGATCACTGATCGATTAGTGTCCAACGGGTGCGCTTGGCATACGTTGACCATTCGTCCTGAATATCGGGATATTATCTCGGTATCGGTGATGCAGTTTCTTCTATGCCATACCATCCTACACACGCTCTTGTGAAATCGCGACAAGCATCACCTCAACAGCTCACGAACCTCTTTTCCATGCGAAGATTGTTACGTACACGTTCCCGGTATTAGTCGGCTCGAAATGTACTTCACTGCGAGAAGCAATTGCAGTGTATCCATCCGATTTCGCAATATGAACCAACTGCGATTTCTCTGGAACACAAGGTAAAGGAAATAAGTAAAAGTGTTTGGGTGTCACCAGAGTACTTGGTGCATTCTCGATCGAGATAGAGTCCGCGCTCATACACATGCTGGAATGTCGAACACTACAACTTCTCTCACAGGACTTACCCGGCTGAACCTTTGAAACTCGCGTAAGCCAGTTAATCGAATTGCACAAACCTTAGTTTGAAATACGGGTGACCGTCTCTTCATTCCTCATACTCTCTCACCGGTCAGAATGACGAGAGAGCACGGAGAATGAAGAGACGATTACCCGTATTTCGAACTCTAGCTAACCGCTCTATCCGCATGGACCATAGCGTACACTGTCTCCTCGAAGGCATTGGCGACATACGTACGGTGGCTGAACGCAGTGCCCATCTTTAAGCAAATACGTTATAAAAATATACGAATTTATTTTTGAAAGAATGCGAAACAATGAAAATTGTTAAGGGAAAATTATCCAATCCACCCTAATGCTAAACAGAGGTTAATGTCACACGGTTATCATCACTTGCAAGAATGAGGAAAATAATAGCCGGACGCTAATCGCCTTTATTCTCTCTCTCTCTCTCTTTCAGTATCGATGTACCTTCAATTGCGACCGTTAGGAAACTATATTTAAAGGTGAGCATTCCGAAAGCCTAGCGATTACGCTGCGTTCAGTGTCGAACATTAATCATTTTGAAGGGTCATTTTAGGGAGACATTTAGAAAGATCAATATGATGGGTCGATTTGATTCATCACCTTGTTCCTCCTCTCCCATAATCCTCATTTACATGTAAACGCCCCTCTCCCTCACCTCTCTCCCTAATATTCACCTCGCAACCAACCACATTGAACGATCGAAACCATGTGAAATTCAAAGACGGAGACGGGTGAAGTAGACCAAACGGATTACTTCTGCTTGTTTTCCGAGTATAAAGCAGTCAAGGCGAAACCTTTATCTGATACTGAAAAATAGAAAAGCACTCGAAAACGCGGAAACGCACTCAATTTCAACATCACACATAACCGTTTCGGGGGGAATTACTAGATGAATAATTGATTGTGAAACTGATGCAGATTGACTAGAATAGTATAGAGATCGCGAAAGTAGGGGTCTTTGATTGGAGCATCTGTATGAAGAAAATATCGGGACCGAAAGATCAGAACCGGAACCGGAACCAGGACCGAAGCCGGCTTATAGCATGTGCAGGGACGGCCGGTACTGGTGCTTCTGGAGCCGGAACTGCGTCCTAATCTCCGGATTCTCGATGGGGATCCAGTGGTAGCGAGAGGGCGACCGCACGGCGCCCTTAGGAGAGGACTTCTTGTGCTCGCACGCGACTCTGAACGAGCCGGGAATTCCCACGACCGGCAATTAGCACACCCACCTCACGGCGAGTCCGTGCTCGATCGAATCCATGGGCGCGGGCAGACACTTCAGTCGGGCGATGGATGTTGGAGCGAACACGACGTTGGCGCCCTCCTCGAGCAGGTGCTGCAATGGCAGGGAATTAGGAGGGGGCGGAGCCGGGGAATAGGGCAAGAACCGGGAATTCTGATCAACCGGCAATATAATACACAGCACTAGATCCGGAAACTATAAAGAGGTTTTAGAAAACAGTTAGCAGAGCACGGGAATTAGTGTCAGTGCCGGAATTTCTGATCCGTGAGATAGAGGATACGAAAGCCGGTCACTAGGATCGGAGCCGGAGAATGCCGGGACCGGGAACTGGAAAACAGACAAACAAGTGGTAACCTTGTAGCACTTGGCGACGACCATGGCGAAGAAGTACTCGAAGCCGAATTCGCACGTCGGGAACGGCTGGAAATGAAGGAATCGTATATTTCAGAGTTCGAAATACGTGTCGCCATCGCTTCATTTCGCACACTCTCTCGCCTCTCTGACTGGTAAAGAGTGTGTGAAATGAAGAGACGATTACCCGTATTTCGAACTCTAATAGATTCATTAAATTTATCCTAATAATCCTGCAACCTTTGAAATGTGCTCATGTGTGTTTCACTAGCATTGCAAAGGCTCGTTCAAATTTTTCGTGTAATGTATTCTGCATACCTATTCGTTAAAAACCCATAAAATGTTCATTGTTTCGTATTATCTAAATCACTGCCGATCATGTATTCTCTCAATAGCGTATCACCAACATTTTATTCTACCGTAACCTTATCTGATCGATAAATTCCACCTGATCATGCACGGCGAGCGCATCTTCGTCCGGGATCGACCGATGCACGAGCACCTCTACTCGACTGCTGAAATTGATCTTTGATCTTATCTTTGACTCGTTGATATTTGATCTCTGTTGGTCGTTGATCTTTGATCTTTGAACTCAATAAACAACGCACTCGTCCAGGTTATTCTTGTAGATCATAAACTCGACGAAGAGACCTCGCACGTTGATATTATGTGGCATCAGGGGAGGAATCTCAATAATATTTGAGTTCGAAATACGGATAATTGTCTCTTTATTTAACGTACTCTCTCACCGAAAAGAGTGACAAGAAAGTGTGTGAAAAAAGAGACAGTTACCCGTGTTTCGAACTCTACTGAATACGGTGACATTCTTTAGCAACTTTTTGCAGGTCATCAATGGCTCATGATAAAGAACAATGCCCACAAAGTCGTTTCGTTGTTGTTGTTGTTTTCGTTTTGTTGTTGGATGAGAATACTTCAATGAACCCACCTCGAATACAGTCTTCTGTTTCCTGTACGATAAGGCCTCATCGACAAGCTTGATGAAGTCGGAGCCTCTGAAGGTTTTCTATTTACTCTCCGAAGCTTTTGTTTCGTTCTCTTGATCCATTTTTGATTCATATTTCTGTATAAGATAGCTATTCCGTCGACTGCACTGCTCTAGAACTATTGCACCACACTTGCGAACCGAGTATCTAGGATGGCATTCGGAAGGAAATGACGGGCAATGAATTCATCATGACTCAATTTTTGAACTTCCCACCTCATTTCCAGCTTCCTTGCTTTCACTTCCTTCACCGGGAACCACTGCGCACATAGAGATTCCTCGTCCGGCTTGGTCTTGAGGTCGCCGCCTCAAATTATATATTCATTTAAATATTATAAATTTTCTGTACTTGTAAATCGTATACGTATTGCAATCAATCAGAATCTTTCTACTTAATGAATCTCGTGAAAACTATTCACTTCGACAGAGGATTTCAACCAATTCGCCAGCGTCAATTATGTACAAAAAAAACTCCTGACAAACACTTACATCAATTTCAAACGTTATATTTGACCCTACTGAGTACAAATACAAAAACGAACCAGTGACATTGGCGACGAATGCGAAACGGTACCACCCGGAGCCCTGCACTTGCATCGAGAGCAGCTCGAGCACCTGATGGTGAATTTATTGATTTTTTTTTAGAATTTTAGTTTTCACCTCTGCTCCAACCCAAATTGCAAAGAGAAACCTGATTTGGAGACACTCTTATTTATCCAAATCGTACAAACCTCGCAAGTCTGCCCAGTCTCCTCGAGCACATCTATGTGCACAGTCTCTGCCATGTTTTTTTTTAATCAGCCTACTCGTTTTTAGGTTGGTTCATTTCATTTTCATTTAAACAACTTTATCAGCTGGTTATTGGTGGGATCTCAGCTGGGTTGCCATAAGAGTTCTCCACTGAGTACGGTCGCGTGCGAGTTGAAGAAATTGTGGACCGGCGGCATTGACAAAGTCGTCTCTCCAACGTTTCAGTGGCCTCCCGCGATTTCTTCTTCCTTGCGGAGTCCATTCGAGAATCCTTAGACTCCACCTTTCGTGGGAGAAGTTCGAGAGTCTTTCAGCCCACATCCATTTACGCTTTTCCGCCTCTCGCACAACATCCTTCAGTTTTGTAATACTACGCAGGTGCTCATTCCGAATGTGATCAAGTACAGTAATGCCGAGCATTTTTCGTTCAAGTTTACGCTGGGCAACGGAAAGAATTTGTTTGTCTCGTTTACAAAGATACCATGTTTCGGCTCCGTATAGGAATGCAGGGAGAACTACACCATCGAATAGCCGCTTTTTTAATACCATGGGACATCCTCTTTTCCTAAAGAATTCAGAGTACTTGGAAAAAGCCCAATTTGCGCTTCTTACTCGGCGGTGAATTTCCCCCTTGAATCGATTTGAATCCATTGTGACCTCTTGCCCGAGATAAACCACTTTGTCTTTTACTACTACTGTTTCCCCTGCCACGATAACCGGTCTGCTGTTAGGAATAGTTGAAAGAGCGACAGTTTTTGCTCCGTTGAGACAGAGGCCCACCGCTAGTAGTTCCCGTTCCAGCTCCCGAACCATGGATTGAATTTGGCGCGGGTCGTGTGAAATAAGGACGCAATCATCTGCATAAAGGAGATGTGATAAATATTCTCCATTAATGCAAATTCCCTTTTTTCCCCAGTTGAGTCCCCTGAATACTGTATCTAAGACGGCAACGAATAGACGCGGACTTAGACCATCCCCCTGTCTGACCCCTCTCCCGATGTCTACTTCTACTCCTTTCCCATTGACGACCACAGAGCTTTTACTCTGAACTGTGAGTGATTGGAGGAAACGAATGAAAGTAGAATGAACTCCATCCCGTTCCATGGCAGTAAGGACAGAATCACATAGAACAGAGTCAAAAGCCTTGCTTACGTCGAGAAAGAGTAGGTAGAGGGGGCGTTTGAATTCCCGACAGTTTGCGATGAGAGTGTTTAGGATGAAAATACCGTCTACTGTTGAGTGACCACCACGGAATCCCTGTTGCTCCCTTGCCCGAAGATTGTCGAGTGAACAACCAATCCTATTGTTGATAACGGCGGTAAGGGTTTTTTGGATGACTGGGAGAAGGGAAATGGGGCGGTAGTTCTTAGGAAGTGTTTTGTCCCCGCCCTTGAACAGGAGGATTGTTCTACTGTCCCCAAAACCCTGTGGAATAAAACCTTCGATGAGGATTTTATTGAAGATTGCAGTGAGGTATGGTGATAGTATTTCAGCCCCTGCCTTAAGCATTTCCCCGGATACCCTGTCCTCCCCTGGCGATTTCCCGGATGTGAATCCCCTTAGAACACTCTCCACTTCGTCTCTCCCAATGGGAATGAATTCCTCTTCTGTTTCTCTCACTGTGTAGTTTCGTCCGCCATCCCCTTTGTAGAGTTTGTTGTAGTATTCTCTAAAGACTCCTTCTAGGTCAGCTTGGGTAGTGACTATGCCCTTTCCACCTTGCATTTTGACAATTCTTTCTCTCCCGACACTCTGACTTCCTATCGCTTTACTGTAGTTACTTCCCTCTTCTACTGCCTTTTCCACCATTCTAGTCATCCGATCTATTGCGTCTTGTTGTAAGCTACCCCGGAGCGCCTTGTTGATGGCTACCCATTGGACCCGATCTCTCCCTTGAACTGTGGCTTTGATCTTTGATCTTTCCGCGAACAGTTGCCTAGTTCTAGGAGAAAACCGAGGGACACTTGGAGCAGGCGTAGAGGAAAGTGTTGCAGCCTGTTGTATTGAGCTAACCAGAGTACTGTAGTCACATCCCACAGGAATCCCCTCTATCGAGCGTACAAGGTTATCTTTGAATTGGTCCCTGACTAGTACCACCTCATTTTTCCCTCCTCCACGATGACCTAGCGGTCTCCCTTCCACGCTGAATGAGGCCCGGACCATTCTATGATCTGAAGTGAAGTCCATCCGATTAACTACATCTACATCAAGAGCAGGGAAGTCCCGTGGATAGAGAATGTAGTCGATACGGGTAGTTGTGGTCCCAGTAGGTGAAACCCAGGTGTGGCAATGGCTTTCCTGCTTTTGAAACATAGTATTACCTATGCGAAGGCGCAAAGTCTCACATAGAGTAATTACCTTTTCCCCTCTATCGTTTCTGTCCCCATATCCGAATTTCCCAATAGCAGTATCCCCTGGGAGCGCTTTCCCAACTCGTGCGTTCAGGTCGCCCATGATCACTCTGTACACTTTTCGAAATTTCCGTTGCCCTGGTACTACTTGACGAAATACGGATTCAAGCTCGCTAAGGAATGCATCGTACTGATCATCGCTATGGTTTGAGCAGGGTGCGTAGCATTGAACTAGACGGAGAAGGACATTATTCGGAAGGCGGCAATCCAAAAGAGCGATGCGGGGCGAAATCGTCAAGAACCTCACCACTTTGGGCTTCATCCTCCGACTGACGAAGAACCCGCAGCCAGCAGATCGATTCCCGAAGCGTCCCGTGTGGTAGAGTGTGCCAGATGAGCTCGTCAGATCAATTGCTCCTTCCTCCTTTCTTCTCACTTCGCATAGTCCGATTACGTCAGCCTTTATCTTCATGACAGCTTGATCGAATAGCGTCAATCTCCCGTCCGTAGCGAGGGAGAGGACGTTCATGGTTGCCAAGAAGAACGGTAGAACCATGGTTGGCCGTACGCCCACGGATGGCCAATTCCGTGTTGGGCGGAGACGGAGAGATCGGCGAACCAACCGGTCGGAATGGGGCGACTAACTCAGAATGATTGGTTGGTATGATAGGTTGGTTCACGTTTCTCAAATCGCATATCTACAGTTGAAAATCACGAACCTCGCAAGTGTACCCGGTCTCCTCGAGCACTTCTCTGTGCACTGTCTCAACGAGCGTTTCGCCCGCCTCGACGCGGCCCGCTGGCATGTACCATCTGCGAAATTGGGCTATTTTTTAGATTTCAAATGCTGAATCGATTGTAAATTTTCGATGCCATCCCACAAGCTGAACATGACCAAAATTGTTCTAAATCACATGGTCGCTTCTCGTCCATTAATCCATGTGACATGTGAAAGCAGCTTTTTCATTATCTTGAAGAGTTTTTAAATATCGATAATGAAGTAAAAATACTGACTTCCCGTAGCTCTTCTTCTTGGCCTCCTGGATGAGCAGAACCTCCTCCTCGCCCGGGTTGCCTGAGGACATTTTACTTTAATATTTTATTTATTACTACTTTGGAATAAACCTGTAAGGAGCATGCAGTGTGATTCGAAATGTCACAATAAACATACAATAAAATGTAATTTTCTTAAAAATTCACCTCGCACAATAAGCGAGGCCGCCACGTAGTTTACGTTGTCGTGCAACCTCACGTATCGGCATCCTGAAAATTAACAAATAATTTATTTCATTGCAGTATTTAAAAATAAAAAAATATCAAAATTCTTGCACACAAGTGAAAAATCAGGTGAGTTTCATCCCCGCCACATAATGTGTGACAAATGTCGTCAATGATCTGTCTCCCCGACTCTCTCCAGCAAACAAATAAACATATTTAGTGAAATGAATGAATTATACTCACTAGAGTTCGAAATACGGGTAATCCTCTCTTCATTTCAATCACTCTCTCACCGGTCAGAGAGGCGAGAGAGTGTGTGAAATGAAGAGGCGGTAGGCCGTATTTCGAACTGTATAATCTTATATACTCACGTCCAAGCTGCATGTCAGGAACGCGTGCAGCGTCTGGCCGTTGCTTCTGTAATTATTTTATTTATTTTTTTTAAAATTAATATACTTAATCATTTTATTACTACTGCAATCATGCATACTGCGGAATAATTCCGGGTCACATTATGTTCCGAGAACATTAACGAGAACATTAATGAGAACATTAATGACTGATCAGTGAGCCAGAGACTAGACACAAATCCCGATAGACGTGGTTTGGGAATCAACATTTAGTTCCGGTAAGGATCCGAGATCAGTTCTATATTGAAAACAGCACAGACTGGCTTCTTAGAAGCTTTTTTACAACTCGTCCTAACAATTAAAGGAGGGTGAAAGTGAAATGCTCCTGACACGAAACCCGGAGCAATGACGTAAAAGTACTGTAGTTTCAGTTTCATGATCGCTTTCAAAATTTTCATCCTTACAGAACTCTCATCCCAAAGGCATGGCATTTCTATGACTTTTCTTTATGCAAATTTGCCTTTTCCCCCTTTCTCATGAATTTTAGGTTAATTTTTATATGAAATCACTTCCTTTGACTAGTAATCTACTAAAATAGCGTGTTACCACGTAATAGACATTGAAGGGTCAACGTGACTATACTACAACTCCAGCTTATTTTATCTTTGAAATTAGAATCTAGGATGCCCTAATGACTAAGGAGTGAGTTCCTAGCGCCAAAAACGTCAGGACACTCACCAGTGGCGTTCCATTCGCGCTCTGCACTCCGTTGCTGACGTCATCACCGATCGGCAGGGGCGACATCTCCCGTGAGTCGACGATGTAATCGTCGTCCTCCTCCGTGAACGACATCTGCAATATTTTTCTTTAAATCAGAAGAACTTGGCCTTTCACGGCACCCAAATGGAAATCCAGCGAAAATGTACATAGAACTGAGTAATAAGAAGACATGAAGCAATAAGAAGCACAGAGTAATCCCCTAAAGAAATCACGTTTCGAAACTGGGAAAACAATGCGGGCGCAAGGCCAATAAAGTCAAATGAGAAAGGAAAACGTCACTGGAGAAGGAAAGAAACGGAGATGAGTTTTTGTGCAGTGGGCGGAAATGGCGAAACGAGTTCCGGCGTGATAAGGAAATTGGAAGGAATTCGTGAGGAATCAACATCCTGGGTAAAAATGTGATGAGGGACGTAACGGTTACTCCGCAACTTTCGTATCTACTTTTATCGATAGAGCTATTATGACTTGATAATGCGGAGTCGATGTCACTCTCATCTCTACGAGCATCCTAAAAGCAAAGATAGAGTATTTGAATTCAGTGTATGAATTGAGTTTCTGCATTCAAGATTCTTCATTGCGATTATTCTAGTCAAATCGAACAAGGAAGAAAATCTTCAGTGATCAGTGGAAATACTAAATAATCGGAGCGAGTAGTCAGAAAGAAAAGATCCTCAGGCGTGAATCTCTCTAAGCTGTTTTCACTGGGCTCTCGCGAAAACAAAAGAGCCATAACTCTCACTCGGGAGAGGCCGAGAATTGATGTTGTTGACTCTCTCCATTTCCCATGATCTATCGCACCGTCTGACCGGCGAGAGAGCGTGCGGAACGAGGAGAGTGCATCACATAAATTCGACATCCGATATCATTCCACCTATTGTGCCTGCTGCTGAGATAAAGCAGGCATCATAGCGTTCATGGTTAGGTTATTTTTCGTCAATGCCCCTTTTAGAAGCTAAAGTGGAGGTAGAAAAAAAATGAAGAAGATATATGTTTCACAATTCGAACAAATTCTAAAGTGCTCTTTAGGCACCAATGTTAATCCGAACGCTCGTAGTTAAAATTCTATGAATCCAAAAATACATGGACATGAAAGTGCTCAAATCGGAAAGATGAAAGCTAGCGAAGCGTAAAAGCGCGGCATTCCCTCAAGAGAGCGGAACGATTATTATGAATTTCGGGGCTCTCCTTTTTCGTCGGACTCTCTCCATTTTCCGAACGCTATCGTCAGTCAGACAGCGCGAGAGAACATGCGAAAATGAGAGAGCAGTAATGTTGTTCGGAGGGAAAGGAGAAACGCGACGTCCCCTAAGAGGAGGAATCATTCATGCAGACTTTAGTCAGAGAGCTAAAGGGAGAACGGAGGTATTGGTATTCTATATATGCGAAATTGCTAGGTAACATGCTAGACTATTTTTCATCAAGATTGCACAAAAATAACGCGTTGATCAAAGCGTCAAATAGAACATAGCAGTGCGTTTGCCTAAGAATCGCCAGTTCTGGAAAAACCGTACAGTTAAAAATCACATGTTTTTCACATTTTCAAGTACCCCAAAGGGTCACTCATCGAAAAAGAGCTACGGGAAGTAAGAGTCGAAACCGGGCGCGTTGCAAAGCTCTCGTCAAAAGCTACAACATATCGAAAAATTAGACATGCGTTTTTCCTTATATTCAAGATAAGTTCGATCAAAGTTTCGACCAATATGTAAATTTTCAGAATCATGAAAAAAAAGTAGACAGGCGTGTTCAGCGCATGAAAATATCCCCAGAGCCCGATTTTTAGCCAATTTTATCATCATTGATCCAAGTTGTGTTTGAAAAGCTTTAAAAAGAGTCTAAGTTTGACCTAAGATAACTACGCTAATTAAGGTCGCAAAAATATGAAACTGGCTGAAATCGATGAGGGATCCTTTGGGCTACTTGGAAATGTGAAAAACTCGAGGTGTGATTTTTAACTGTACGGATGGGTTGCGACTCTTAGGCGAACGCACTGATAGTCTGTAAAATAGTACCGATTTGGAAAAGCACGATAAGATTCATGCATCAGCTCGAATGATTTTTTCTATTTTTTTATTTATTTCTAATTCGTAATAGTGTATTTGGGAATACAGGTGACCGTCATTGATTAAGCGATAAAAATCGGCAACGTTTGAACTCTAGAAAATCGGAGACGAATATGTTTCAAGACTGTTATGTTACGCAGTTCTTGCTCGATCTGCACAGAATATCTCCGCAATGACAATAAATAACTGTGAATCAATTGCGATTTCTGTGAATGTTAACAGTATCTTAAAATGAGTGGACCAGACAAGAGGAGAAATGAGCGAACTGATTTCCCCAGTGACTCATTCTTATTTTCGCTGTCTAGACGCGCAAATTGCATCCATTTTCAATTGAGTCAGAAAACAACAACACCACCCTTTTGCGCTCAGTTTCGAAACAAAATCTGCAGAGAAAACGCGCTCTCAAGTGGTGGTGGTGGTGGTAGCGGCAATCAATGAGCCCCAAGGGAGCGGCGTAGTGAGAGGGCAGCACTCTCTCCATTTCGCACGCTCTCTCGTCGTGTCTAGCCGGCGAGAGGGCTTGCCAAATGAGGAGAGCGGAGGGCTCAATGGAGGAAAACGAAAAGGGGAAGGATGGAGTAAGATATAAAAGTGGAGGGAGGGTTGGAAGGACCGAGGGGGAAAGGGCGTCTTAGGAAGGAAAAGACCCGAATTGGGGGGGGGGGGAATTCGAGAAGAAGAGGGTTTGGAGTGGAGGAGGGATGGGGATCTCTTTCGTAAGATTTCCAGTCAATTGGAAAAGTCTTAAATTTGTCTTGGATTTGTCAACAGAATTATAATTAGTTATATCAATCAAATTCAAGAATGAAAAAGTAAGTGGGAGCATACAATTCCTTGAACTCCGAGACATTCATAGAACAACCACCTAGCAGAACAACTAAGAAAGGGATCTCCGAGACTCTTCTTTCGATTTCCGAAATCTCATTCGAGGGAGTATCGAGGACATTCGGATTCATAGGGGGTCATTTGAGTTTCAGGTTTCACTTAAATTTTTATGACTTTTTGATATTGTGCTGGATCGACGATTCTATCAACAAAAAAAACAATCGTGAAATGTAAAATGTATGTTTTAATTTAGAATGAGCTCGTGGGAATGGCTAGCAAAATGTTGAGACGCTTGCTAGAATGATGTAGGTAGCGATGCTGAACAGTTGGGTTTACGATTTGAGGGACTATTCACGCAGATTTAGAAAATATACTCTCATCTTTAACGGATACGAATCAGGGTAGAGTTAAACAATTCTACTGCTATTGAACCATCGGACGATTGAACTCGAAATAAAAATAGAAAATAATGTCCAATTGACATTTGTCTATTTCAAAGAAGAAAAGTATTCCTTTGGACCCAGGCTAAAGAGGCCGGAATATGCCCGGCAAAGAGGCGTCAATTCGCTCAATTACTTGATTGAAAGGAGGCGAGATAGATGTGAGAGGAATCTGTCAGTATTGGCCCTCTATCACATCTCTCTTCATTCCACACACTCTCTCGATGTGTCTGACCGGCGAGAGAGTGTGTGAAATCGAGAGAGAGTGTTGGCAGAGTGAAATATGAGTATGTGCGAGAGTGACTGACAGCCTTCGGACAATGGGGCAGTGTTCTCGAGGTTTCTCTTAATTTCCCTTGGTCTCTCGCCGGTTAGAGACAGAGCGAGAGATCATGGGAAATGGAGAGAGTCCGCTCAAAGCCAAGAGAGAAACTGAAGGAATTCGAGCAGAACGCAAGCAGATGAAACAATGGATGGAAACGTAACGGAACAGAGTTTGTCCTTAGGCAGAGAAGGGGAAGGATCTGAATCTCAATAATTCACCCCGATCTCTCGCTTATTATTATTACTGGCGAGAGACCCTGTACAATGCTCTATTCCTCTCACATAAGAAGACAGTGAAAAGCGAAGTTCATTGTGCAGACACAGATCTTGCCCAGCCTGACAGGAGAGAGCGCGTCAGGAATAGAGTGCTGCGCAATACGGGTCGCCGTCTCTTCATTTCACTGCGGCCCCCCGTATTTCCCGCTCTAGCACGGCCCCCTAGGAGCCGACCTAGGGCTGACAAAAACGTCATGAGCTGCGAAAATTGAGCGGTAATTTTTCCCGCTAAACACAGAAACAGTTGTTATACTTTTTAACGGACCGGATGTGGAAAAACGCAGTTCGCTGCGCAGTTGCAACTTTGGCCGAACCCCTCCGTGATAATCAGGGTTGGAAAATTGCCAAATATACTGTAGTTTGTTTGAATTCACGCGCAACTATCCCTGAGAATCACGCACAATTTTTCGGACGTTTTCACTGTGTGCTATGTCGGCTCGTAGGAGGCCGTGTGCTCTAGTCAGGAACGAAGAGAGGTCAGCCAGTGGAATATTGCGATGAAGGGAGATTGATCGCTGGTGACAGACACGTAATAAAGGAGGGGAGAGAGGTGAGAGGGGGGGGGTATGAGCAATCTAGTGACCCTTGCCGCCAAATCCCATTCTACTAATGAAAATATCAACTGAATGTTTAGAAAAATGGATGTAGATTCAGAAAATGTCATACTGGGCTGTCAAGAGGATATTCATTGGTCCCTGATAAATGGTCAACTCGTTGTTTTCCAGGATTCGTCAGTGGGAATGACACCTACGTGTTTTTCAGACAGAATTTTCTTTCTCCGCCTCTGGTCAACATGGAACTATTGAAGAAAAGAAAAAAAGGATGAGGAAGGAAGAGAAAAAGGGAACGATGAATCAGAATAACGTCAGCTATAGTTGTTTTCCGTTTTCCATGAAACTTGCCAAAATTTATCTTGCGCATAAGTGAATTAAATCTCCCTTTTGAATGAGGAGAATACTGGGGAATTACCCCACAAAATCATGTTGTTTCTAGCAGTCGAAACAAGGGGAGATAACAGGGGGGGGGGGCGATTTGGGCCAGCAGAGACGAGGAAACTACCTCATTTACACCAGTTTACGAGAGCGGCGCGAGGAATGATCTGGCTCTCTCACTTCACCATTCTCTCTCTCGTTTCTATCACCGACGAGAGAGCACTAGGAAATGGGAGAGACAGACGATTGTTCAAGTGAGCGCATGATGGTGTAAGAGCGAGCAAATAGAGAGATATCTCCCCCCCCCCCCCCCCCGAAACACGCAGGAAATCACTGGCACTGGTTTCGTCAAGCTCCTGAACACAAAGAATGCACGAAATGTAGCCAATATTGCCGGTAAGGTCAACTATTTCGCAACATGTTCTCTGCTATAACAGTTGTCTCAAGCCTCCAAATAGCTAGAAAATGCGTGGCACTCGACGGTAATGTATGGATGTAGTTAGAGCGCTGCGAAGAGACGACGAGAAAGGGAAGGTGAATTATTCAAGCGATGGAAAAAAACGACTAGCCAAGCGCTCTAGGTGAAATTGATTGTGCTGAACCGGCAAGTTAGAGAGACGGAGAGAGATAGGGGAAAATGGAGCGAGAGTGAAAGGGATGGAGAGGGAAGAGGAAGGGAGGGAAGAAAAGAGAGCGCCCCGAGGCGCAACGCAGTGCGGGGTTTGCCCAGCAGTCTTCCTCCAGTGTCTCTCCCCTTGACACACTCTCTCGTCCTCGCCCTCTTTCTCTGCCACTCTCCGGTCCGCTCTCAGGCTCTCGCCTCCTCAGCCCCTCTCAGTCCCTCAGCTTTTTCAATGCATACGCAGTCAGTCGGACGAGAGCTGCTGGGTAGGGGCTGGGAGAGGGGAGAGGGGAAGGATCTAGATAAGGATGGGACGATTCCGTGTGGATTACTCTTGGACTGCCTTGAAGGGTTCAGAGCTTCGGGAAATATAAAAAGCGGTCAGAACGGTCCGTAATGTGTAATAATCGACTGACAAACAATGAAGAGCCTTCGGGACTTGACGTTTATACTGCCTTGAGGATAAACGCGGTGTGTCTTTAGGAAGGTTTTGGGGATGAAGAGACAGTTACGGATTGCTTCGGTATTGCAGGATAAACGCGGTATTCTCTATACGTAAGGGTGGATACTATAAACGCGGCGTTGAAAGGACGGATTTGGAGGAGATTTCGGGGGCTAAACTCTCCCTGGCCAGACCTTGAGCCTAATTCTCGAGATTGGTAGTAGGAAGATGCAAGCAAGAAAGACAGAGCAAGGGCGGTAGTGGGATCGAATTACGATCTTCCCCATATCCCTCAGCCCTCCAGTCTCTGCGTCTCTCCATTTCCCATGCTCTCTCGCCTTCTCTGACTGTCTAGAGTCCTGGTGAAATGAGGAGACCATTGCTCCTTGTACTCTGCTGTGTGGTGGGAGGGTTACTCTAGTAGGAAGGAAGCAGGAGGGAGAAGAGTTAGAAGAGGAACAAAAGGGAAGTGTTGATAGTAGCTTGATGGCGGGGCACGAAGTGCCGCTCCTAAGATCACGCTTCTAATTTTACATTGCATGCGAAAAGTCTATTCAACGTTGATCAAAAGTAAGATGCGTTTTTAAATATTTTTTTTCATTCAAGATCTTATTCGTCGTACAGCGCTGAATCACCGAAGTTCACGAAGGAGACTATTATTTAAATCGAAAACAATTCTTCACACTGACCATTAATCGTTTTCCGCCAATTCTACATGCACTGAAACAAAACTTTTTTCAAAAAAAAATCGAAAAGTTACATTTGTAACTGTGGAATCGCATGTCTCCCTTGTTTCGCCCTAGCGATGGGGAAATTGATGTCTGATATCCGATTTCCATCTGATTTCGTCTGATTGTGAGCACCGACCATGCGAAATTATAGATAGTTCTAGTACGTTTATTCGATTGGGACGAGTGGTGCGTATTTCTACAGTCTTCTCGATCGTCCAGTTCGAACGAGAAAAAAGAGTGCTACAGGGGGGCTCACACAATGCAAATGTGCGGACTCTTCATTGCATTTGTGCTCAAAGGTATCTCGCGAGCTATAGTTTCTTCTTCTCGCTCGTTCAATCGTTCGTTATCTGATGTCTCACTGTTCGTAAGTTAGGGAGTGGCTTTTGGACACTAAAGTAAAGAAGTGCCAAATACGTAACGAGAAATAAGAAAGAAACCCCACGAGCGCCCTGCAGGAGAAAGGAGGGAACCGCTCGGGCGCGGGTCGGACGAAATACGGCTAAAAATACGGGCCACACTGACCGGTGAGAGATTGTGCAAAAATGAAGAGACGATTACTTGTTTTTCGAACTCTAATTCCGTCCCTCATTCCTCCCCCATGTCTTCTCTCCGAGTGGTCGTCGCCCTTCTCCTGCTCTTCGCTCTTCTCGCGCAGTGCGCCATCGAGAACAACTCGAACAGGACGAGGAAGACGTGAGTTAGGGAGATCAAAGATCAAATTGGGAGGTGCGCTTAGAGATTAAAGGCCAATCTATTGAGGTCAAAGATCATGTGGTAGGTTAGCGATAGGTAAAAGGGCATCCTTGGCCAGATTCCGTGCTGGTCTGGGGATCCAACCATGCGTCTGATCCTTGCATAAAGATCAAAGATCAACTGATAGGCGCAGATGAGGTCAGGGCTAGGGCAAGAGATCAAAGATCAACTAATCATTTCAGCACGACGACTCCTCGGCCGAAGACGAAACGGGTCAAGGACAAGATCGCGTCGACCAAGCGGACGCTCATGTCTTTTGTGGGCAAGAAGTGAGGTTGCTATCGTAAAATAATAAACCGTTCCGCGTATTCCGATTCCTATCGTTCATTTAGACTTTTGACTGGAGGGCCTCAGAGCCTAGCTCTTGTTCCTAATCGATTCTTAGAGGCACTGGTAGCACTTACTGAGAAAATGAGAATTTTAGTATTAATCAATAACGAGCTAGCGAATAAAATGTTCCGTATTATGCGCTAAACACCGTAGCGTCTCCGCTGAGTATTTGAGTGTTACGATAAACGGTATCGAAATACGGAAAATCGACCATTGATTTGACAGAATCTTTCCGCACCGCGTGGGGAGCAATTTATGTATTTAATAAATATCAAAATTCTACGCTATTTCTTTTGTCAAAGGGATTGTATGGGTTTGGGGGAGACGCGCAAAATACAGTAATCGTGCGACACACCCGCAGACGCATGGTCTTCCGCTCCACAGCCCGCGACGCGCCCCTGGACCGCATCATCTACGGCACGATGCTGCAGCTGCGCTGCCATCACGCCTCGGAGGTCGGGCTTACAATTCAAATATTTGAATTCCCGCCAAAATATATCTGTAATAAAAAGTCACTACTGCAAATTTCGACTAGAGAAATATTCAAATAGATATGATGAATCCCGGCCCAAAAACGAAAAATAATAAAATCTAGTCGATTTTTCGACAAGCAGGTCGAGCAGGTGGAGTGGGCGCAGGACGGCGTACCCATACGGCCGACGTTCGCCAACTGGCGCATGGACGTCACGGACAAGGGCGTCCTCGAGGTGAGTGATCTTTGATCTTTGGAGTTTTATCTTTGATCGTTGTTCGAACAGAGGTTGTAGATTGATCTTCGTTCTCTGTAGTTTGTGTTTGTGCAGTTTGTAGAACATTGTGACGCCTGCAGTTTGTAAAATGTGCACAGATTGAACTTTGAATTCTGATCTTTGATCTTGCAGATCTGGCCGCTCGTCTACAACGACTCGGGCCGATGGGAGTGCTCGGTGGGCGGCGCGTATAGCGGAGCGCTCGAGGTCGAAGTGCTCAGCATCACGGTGGGTGGTTCTTCCGAGATTGATCTTCGATTTTTGCAATCGCTTCTATTTCTTGGCACTTCTATTGTGCTTTTCCTAGCTCTACGATCTCTTACCGGTTGATCTTTGATCTCTAACCAGGACGCATACAAGATCGGCGTGATCGGCTACTTCACGACGTCGCTCTTCTTCCTGCCCGTCCTCGCGATCGGCATCGCGTAAGCACCGGAACGGCAAAATGGAAATTTGAATTTCGCGCTCATAATTTCGGATACTTCAAAGTCGAATACAAATTTCGACAGGAAACCTAATTGACGAGATAGTGTGTGAAATCGAGAGAGAGAGTATAATTTCGAAAATTTCAGGTGCCTGTCCGCGCGGCACCTCGACCCGCCGCCACCCGCGTACGATCCGATCGCCGACCTGCTCACGAAGCAGGTGGACGGCGCGCAGTTCCGGGTGAGCGCATATCGGTGCTAAAACCAGGAAGTCGGGGGGGGGGGGTGGAACGATAAAATCAAATTTAATTGCAGGAACGACTCGAGGACGAGCACGGCGACGCGGTGATGCGCGCGGGCAAAGTCAAAGGTGAGCAGTAGAGTTCGAAATACGGATCGCCGTCTCTTCATTTCACACACTCTCTTGCCTCTCTGACCGGTGAGAGAGCACGAGAAATGAAGAGACGGCGACCCGTATTTCGAACTCTAGTGAGCAGGGATCATAGATATAAGATATATGACCAAAGACAAAGATCTAAAATCAGTGCATTCTTTGTATCCAGAATTGTAGATCGAAATGTGGACAAATATCGAGCACACATATTTCCTTTATTTATATTTCATAAAAGTAGAGATCAGAAAGCTTAAAATTTTGCAGGAAAGATCAAAGATCATTTTATTCCAGAAGCTAAGAGTCCTCGCGTGGCACAGCGCACGATCCGAGCGATGCTCAATGGCGGACCGTAACTGACCCGAATACCGTACTCTGGTGATGCTTCACTACCGTACCTCCATCTACCGTACCCCGGCTATCGTCTAATCATTAAACTTGGCTCATTCGCAATAAATAATATCTGACAAGAGGATCAAACAGCTGCTTGAACTAGCTTCTGCTACCACACTAATGACGGATTCTATTTCTAAATTGATAATTATTATCCGTTTAAACTGCATTGTAAAGTGTGCACGACGGTTCAAACACCTAATTCCCCAACATTTAAAGCGGCGCCCCCCCCCCCCTCCCTCTCGCTCTCTTTGGCTCGTAGTGTTACACCCACACGCGATGCATACGCAACGCGTCCGACTGACATAGGCATTCTGATGCGCGAACCGCCTCTCCCTCCTGAATATCCGCACGAGGCCCATGAGAAATAGTAGCATACTGTATGGCGCGAAATCAAAAATATTTTTCGCTTGTCGTTTTTAATTGCGGGTGTTGAGCATTCGTGGTGTGCAATTCCATTTTCTTTTTGTAAAATAAGAGAAATGATCAGGGAAGCGAGGAGAGCGGGAGGTAGATCAAGGAAGAAATTATGGATTGATGCGTAAATTACAACAGACGTCGAGTAAATCAATGAAACAAACGAATTTGTAAATAATAGTCAGTTTGCGCTCGCATATTTTTGCTCAGTCACAGTGCAGGACATCGTCAAACTTGTTTTTACTTTCCGGTCCATTAACCGGCTCTAAATATCGATTTTTCAATCGATCAATATATCTTTCCATTTTCATTGTTCTGACGTTACATTTTCGTGCACGTTTACGATCTAACAATGGCATATTTTCCAGAATGGCGGACGATTCCAAGTTCGTTCTCCGATGGGAAATCAACAATGCGACAGCGAGATTCGCAACGGGATGGGCGCAGTCGGAAGTGTTCGACAAGGGAGGATTCAGTTGGTGAGGGCACTGATTTAGTACCAGCACGTCATCCTTAGCCATATTTGATTATTGCCCAAGCTTAGGGCTTTTTTGCTAAGAGGTTTCCATTTTGTGCTGGTCCGGTGATGTAAATCAGTGCCGTTGGTGAGTGTTACATGCATGCCCATCCGTTAGAGTATTCTTTTCACACTGGTGTCCACGGAAAGGTCCGAGGCGATTCCGTTTTGAATGCGCGCGCTCAACCGCACGCGACACGCGACGCACCATCCTCCCCCCCCCCCCTGCATCTCTTTTCGCGAGTCGCCTTTTTGTTCAATCGGGCCTTTCCGTGTGTCGCCGCCAAGCGGCATGTTTCATAATCGATCGAATTAACTGCACTTCCGTCAGTTGATGATATTTTTAAGGTGGATTACTGCTGAAACACCGGAATATACTTGGAGTCAGCATCTTCTCACTCTGGCATGTGCCGCGAGTCACAACCAACCGTGGAAATGCTATGCTGTTGTTGACATTCACCAGATTCTTTCAAACGGAGAAATTTCGGGCTCGTGGAATCAGGTATGCACTAGTTGCTATGTCCTATCATTCCGTTTAATAGACCATTATGATTGCCCAAAAATTCCTATATTTTTTTTATTGATTTGTTTTCGATTTTTTGAAAGGACCACAAATATTTTTTTTACTTCGTTTCAGCGCAAGTTCAGAGCGAGCGACTGCTGTCATAAGCGAAAGTTTGGTACAAACCAACCGTTTGTACGGGATTCGGTAAGTGATTCTCACTTTTCTCAAATTTTCAGTGGATTGGTTGTATCCACGAGATTGCGATGACGCTAGATAACGGTAGTTGCCTCCAGGGGTGAATGCGATGAAATCGATATTGCACTTACAATATGAACATTTATAGTAATTCGAATAGTGGGCACGCATATAAAATATAGTATTAATTTTCAGCCTGATAACACGGTAATCTTCGAAGTTCACATCAACATCATCAGCTCGGAGGGGTAGGTTGTACGAGTTATCATCATTATTCTTAGTTGTTTCATTATTCACATAATTTTAAAGTATTTGAGGATCACTACTATGACATCGATTATTCATTTTTGTAGTGGTAAACTGGCAAAGGATCGAACTGAGTTTGCTGCACCGAATAGAAGAAGTGATGTTATTCTGAAGATCGGAGATGAGAAACTTCATGTTAACAAGGAGGTATTATTAAATTATTGTTTCTTTTTGTTAATATAATTAAATGATTTCATTGACAGTAAATGCAGATACAGAGAGATTATCGTTTTACATAAAGAATAGACTGATTAATTGCAGCTTTTGGCAGTTCACTCTCCAGTCTTCGAAGCTATGTTCTTCGGTGATTTCGCTGAGAAAGGAAAGCAGGAAGTGGAGATAAAGGACGTAGTCTTCGAGGTAAGAGATGGGCTGAAAGAGAAGTATTTAAAAATATGAATAGGGCTTTCCATCACGACTGAAAGATGGAATGCCTCGTGAAAGCTTGAATGAAAAATTAAATGTGGGACCTTATTGATAGAACTAATTTCGTATGTAAATCTACCTTCGGTGTTATCTTTTGTTCCGACCAAGTTACAAGTTTTTTCCAGGATTTCTTCGACCTTCTTCATATCATTTATCTGGGAACGATGCATATTACAGGTACTACTTAAGTCTTGCTCTCTTGTCAATCGGATCCATATTTTTAGACGAAACTGTACTGCACATTTTGAAGCTTGCAGATCAATTCCAGATTGAGGTCAGTGAAAAAACCTTTTAATCGATCGTTGTTCAATTTAACGTCAGCGCATCGTGGAAGAGGCTAGAATACATCTCACTCAATCAAGTGAGATTAATGTAATAAAGAAACTTCTCGTTGCGGATCAATACAATTTCGCCGATCTCAAGGTACGGTTACCGATTTATTTTAATAATGAAATTTGCCAGAAACTCGAGTCAATATTTATGAGAACAAAAGAGTCTTTTTTAAACAATAGGTTCCCTTCAAATAGATTTGTCTTACATTCATCTCCTAATGATTACAGCTGGCCTTACCAGTGGGTCCCACATAGCTCTGTCGCACGACGTAGAATCGCTTGACCTTTACCTTTTTATTACAGGACCAGTGTCTCCTGTCATTCGATGATCCATCTGAGCTGCACTGGGAACTACATGTAAGCTTGTGTTATTTACTTTAGACATTAAATAATAGCCTAGACGTTTTTTTTTATAAAGTGCGCCTTCAGGAGTTTCGTGAATATGCCAAGTTCTCTGCCGATATGAAGCGGGCAATCTGCGATAGACTGGTGCAGCTCAACCCCCAGTAGATCTCCTTTTTCGTCGACATTTTATAACCTTGTTTATAATCGGGTAGTCTCACCCACAAGAAATTAGTTTTAATGTATTCTTAATTGTCCAACTGTTTTTGTCCTGGTAATGTAGAGTTATTCACATGGTTCCATTGTCTTTGATGTATAATACTTCAAGTGAAATAAAATACTGTATTACTATTTCTATCACAATTTCAACGGATAATTAGTGAATTTTACGTTGTGAACGTAATAAGCAAACCAGTAGTTTTAGTAAACATAAGTAGATAGTACATTTACAGTTGGCAAAACTCAACAATACAAACGAGCGCTAGGCGTACAAGAAAACTAAGCTAAACATTAGAGAGCCGAAAGGCCAGAACAGGAGAACAAATCAAGACCACAACCACGGATTAGCGGCGACTATTGATGGCACGACGTCCAGATGAGATTGAAAACGCCATACAGGAGAGCACTACCGCATGTGCCGAAAAGGCCCGCCATACAGCCCTGAAATGCATTCCTTCTTGGGGCAGAGTAATAAAAAAGGTAGCCTCAAACTACTCAACAGTTTCGTGACCAAAGATTCATTCAACTGCAGTTTGAAAGTCACCTCCGGTTGTCAAGCAATTCGATTTAAGTACGGAATAATGAGTCGGAAACCGAATAATTAAAATCTTATCAAGAATTTTTCAAAACAAAATCAATGATTGGAGAAGTGCACTGGGATTAGAAAACATCAAACAATTACTCAATTTTCCAAGGATTTCTCTTTTTTTTCATCTGACTTTTTAGTGCATTCATTCATATCCTACCTTGTACATGGCTGTCATGCCCTCGTTTCTCATGATCTTGCAAGCGCAATCCAACGTGTTCTTGTAGAGAATCTCCTGAAATTTCATGATGATCAACTAATTTGAAGGTAGATGAGTGAAAATATCCTGAATACCGTACTACAGTAATTACCGTACCTTGCGTCCAGACTGCATCATCATGCGTCGTCGCACAGTGTCAAACGGATACGCGAGCACCACAGCGCCCAAGAATGCGAGCTGCGAAACGATATATTGAAGCTATTATATAAGCAGGCACAAAAAATAAAAGTAAATACGTATAAATCTAAATAATGGAAAAGCTGCGCTAGCAACATGATACCATACCAACCATGGTTTATCGTACCTGAATTTTAGCCCAAATGGCCACACGTTTTGGGCTCTTTTCGGCGTTCGGCACCAGCCAGTTAACCAGACCAAAGAGTGCTGCTCGATGAATGCAGAAACCTACAACGATTTAGTTTAGTTACATTCCGAAACCACACAATTCCTAAAAAAAAAGAATTTTGAAAAAATCTCAAAATTAGCATTAAGAAAAAAAAGCTTCCTTAGAATTTTGCTTTTAATGAAACCATAAATAAAACAATCAAATCAGTGCCCTTTATAGAGGATCCTTAGTTATCGCGGCTACCGCAGTCCCAACCCACCCGGCACGGCTGCTGTGAATCCTCTGTAGACGCCGATCGGACCGTCCGTCCTCACCGTCTTTACCAAGCAGTCCACGATACCCTGCGAGATACGGTAATGGAAAATCAATAACATGAATCAATTTAATTCACGAAGTGTTAGATGCGAAATAATGTCAATTACAGATTGATTTCTGTTCACGATTCGTCAAACTTGGCTACCGTACCTTGTACTCTCTGCCCTGTCCGATTCCAATGTCGGCCGTCAGGCGCGTATGCGCGAAATCGAGCGGATACGCGAAGCACAGCGATGTGACGCATGTAACGAATAAAAAAAATATAAAAAGGAAAAACAATTGTTGTTGAGGTTGTTGAAATTTTTTGTGTAATTGTTGCAAACAATCACAAATGAAACATATATTCGGGAAAAAAACTGTGAATAAACATTCTTTGATATCGTAATCCGACATAACCGTACCTCCGGCCGCACCACAAGCAACGCTTCCCGCGAAGAACTTCCAGGGGTCCCTCTCCCTGTCGAGTCTGCGGTAGAGACCATTGCATTTAGATATCACACACAATCAGTAACACGCGATAAGACGAGTCGACAAAAAGAACTCGGCAACGCGCATTTCGGCATATTTTAATTAGCGCTCACATACCATTTTGAAAGTCAGTACCGCATTGTTAATTTATTTATTTTTCATTATTTAATATAATTTCCAATTCAGAAAGAGTAGAAGAAACTGGCTAATTCGTCGTCTAATGGTTGTTGTCGAAATGTCCGTTGAGGAGATTTGCGTGCCGATCACTAGTACTCACCCATCGACGAACAGCTTCCAATAAGCGCCGGTGATGGCCATCTCGACGGAGATTTTCGGCACCACACGAAGGACGTTGGCCAGATTGCCTCTGGAAAGTTCAAAAAAAAAATTGAATGAACTTTAAATAATACACTAAATTACCCTTGATCGATTGAATCACGAGCACATTTTTGAAGTGACATCAAAATACAATCAAACAGAATCAGCGAGATACATTATCAACCGTGCACCAGAATATATAATGGTCCGAGAAGGATAATCACAGTTGAAAGGGGAATTTGTATCCTCCAATCGAACATGCACGACCAGCTCGGATGTTACGAAAATGTATGATCGCCGATCACGCACCTCCAGAGGGCGGCTAGTCCTCCCTGCTCCTTGGGCACTCGCACGAGCACATCGAGTATTCCCTGCAATTAATGATAACATAGTGATAAAAATGCCAGAACTAAGCTGGAACCAATATCGAAAAGAAGAGGTTGCTGTACAAAAATAGGATCCACCCACCTTGTAACGCTCATTAATCGGAATTGTCGCCGACGCGTCTTGGACCTGAAAATTTCAAGTAACTAATCGCGGTCCATTCAGACTTCATTGTTGCAATACCCTGATTTTGCGCAAACCATTCGTATCAAACAGATTTCAAGAAGTACGGTGTTCAGTTTTACCACAAAAATATAAGAGAATGAAATTCGAAATGAACAAACATTAAAATGAGCAAACAAGTTGATGTGAATACCAAAACAACAGCTCCTCCTACCTATGATCAACATAACTAGACTTTAAAAGTCAACTACACAACCAGTTTCTTTGTTGGCAGACAAACCATGTTTTGCTAACAATTTTGAGTATGTGAGACCATTCAGAATGAGGAAAAGAAGAAAGCGATTTGTCTATTAAAAAAAGACAAGTTATTTTGTTGACTTGTTTGGTTGACGACTAATCATGACCATAAACGCCCACGTAAAAGTAATGTCCAATTGCGTTGTCTCACGACTGCAAAATAGCTCAACGTGGATACACTGCATCTTGGCCCGTTTCATGGTTTCAATTTGAATGCAAAATTTATGAGTATGCAGTACACAAACTGTAGCGAATTTTACAGCAACAACTCTTGCTATCATGAGACAATTTGTATACTGTACCTGTAGCAGCATCTTGGCCCGCTTCATGGGTGCAGTGCCCGTCCTGGTGAATGCCGCGGACAAGCCGCTGAACAGCGCGTAGTCGTACAAACCCGGCGCCTGAACGCTTACGTTTCATTCAGGGGCACATCTTTACTTCTTTACTTCTTTCTTTACTTTACTTCAACGGCCGCGCTCTAACTTGTGTGTAGTGAATAGGTCAGCGAGTAAACTGATGCGTGGGGATGAAAATAGCGCTGTACCATAAATTCCCACTATCACACTGCTTTAGATAACCTGACCACAGCGAGTAAGCAACATTCAAGTCACCGTTAGCACTTTTCGGGTATGGTCCGGGATGTAAAGCAGTTTCCATTTCCATTACCTTGTGTGACTTCTTCTCGGGAGAAGGCGCACTCCGTCGCTCGCCCTTCGTCATCTCGTACACGCCCATCGTTCGTCTCTCGCAGTAAAGGCGCCCACGGAAGCGAGACGCGAGGAGTTACTGAGCGATACTGGCAATTAAACGAATGAAAAAGGCTACATAAACGAGAAATAGGACACAAACAGAGTCAAGATTAAAGCGCTGTGGACACATGCTCTTAGCGATGCTGAGTGGGGCAGAATAGTTGTACAAATGAAAAGACAAGCGAAAAAAAAAACATAATAAAACCCCGATTAACATCTAACAGTGCATTTAGACGGATAGAAGAAAGTTTGACGTTGACGTGAAGAAAGTTTCAAAAGTTTGACGATTCTCTATACCGTAATTGAAAGGTTAAAGGCAAGAACAAAATAACCATTTTTTTAAGAAAATTGATTTTTCATGCGATTCATGAGCGAATACGAATACGAATGACATTGAAGTTGCCACTTTCAGATTCTTCCGAAAATTCTGAACAACTGACAACAAGAGCCCTATTCCCCTCTTTCTCGAAGTCAGATATGAAGTCAGATTTGTAATACTGTTCTCCTTCACCAACACCAGACAGACAGCCAGTAAGGCATTGCACCTTTTATTACACAACTCAAAATGACAGGCAAAAGCTACGCGTACATAAGCGGGCCGGGAAATCGATGATAGGGACCGGGGCCGGGGATTAGGGGACAATGGGGTGGCCGCAGCCGGGCGCCGTCAAATGCCGAGTCGCGTCCGGAGCCGGCTCTTATCCCTCTCCAACGCCTCCCTCGACGCCGAGAAGCTTCTGGACCTCGTCGTAGATGGCCAGCACCAGAGCGCCTCCCGTGCCACGGAACACGTTCGACAGCGCGCCCTGCAACAAAAGCCGGTTACGGATTTGACGGATCACAAAAGCCGGTCTTCAGCTAAGGAAGTCAACGTACCTTGAACATGGCGCTCATGCCCTCGTTCTTGATGATCTTGAGGGCGCAGTCCAGCGTGTTCTTGTAGAGAATCTCCTGCAAAAAGGAACCAGTAATTTCTCGTCAGGAATACAGTACTTCGGCTACCGTACTACAGCAGTACTTTCTCGTCAGGATTACAGTACTTTCGCTACCATACTACATCAGCAACGCTGCGAGACAATCGTGCCACATCCGCTACCGTACCTTGCGTCCCGACTGCATCATCATGCGTCGTCGCACAGTGTCCCACGGGTACGACAGCACACCAGAGCCGATTGTCACGACCTGAAAGGCGGACGATGATTTATTTCGAAACTATCAGATACCACCCATGCTACCCTAGACGAAACATTCTACAGTATACATCAACCATTATACCGCCGAATAATGATATTACATAATGATATATAATGATATAATGATATTACGGATATTAGCGAACATCGGAACACTCCATACCATACTACCGTAAACCCTAGATGCATGCTACCGTACCCCCCATTACCGTACCTGGGCGACTCCCCATGCGGCGAAGAAGTTGAGCTTCTTGCCGTCCGACGTCATCACCGACTTGAGCGTGTCGAACATGCCGAAGTACGCCGCACGGTAGATGATGATGCCTGAAAATATAATATTTACTATAATTCGAATAAATGTGTGTGTAAGAGTCGTTTAAGCACTAATTAATGTACTACCGTAACCCCACATTCTGGTTACAGAACCGTTTCAGTTTCTGTCTGTGTGTCAGTACGTAACGTACCATGTTCGGTAGAGGGCGTAGCTTCATCAGGTTGCTAGTAACAACAGTAACTCTACCGCACACCTACAGTACATTGCGCCAACAGTACCACCCTACAGTGCCTTGCACATACATTACCACTCAACCGTACCTTGCACGGAGACGAAGAATCCTCGGTAGAGGCCAATGGGTCCGTCAGACTTGACCGTCTTGACCAGGCAATCGACCAGACCCTGCAAGCAATGACGTCATCACTGAACAACAACCAATCAATAACACACTACAGTATCCCACCGTACCGATCAAACACAGTGCATCGATCAATCAATAACTACCGTAGTATCCCACCGTACCTTGTACTCTCTGGTCGCGCCCTTTCCTACATCAGCGCCGAGGCGGGTTCTCGCGTAGTCGAGCGGGTACACGAAGCACAGCGATGTGGCACCTGGAACAGATAGGATTACCGTAGTTACAGTGTACTAGACTTCGAAATACGGGTACTCGTCTCTCCATTTCACGTACGCTCTCACCGGTCAGAGAGACGAGAGAGTACGCGGAATGAAGAGACGAAGACCCGTATTTCGAACTCTACAGTACATCGGGCCCAGCTACCGTACCTGCGGCTCCTCCAGACGCGAGGTTGCCCGCGAAGAACTTCCAGAACTGCTTCTTTTTGTCGACTCTGCAAAAATATAAATATTAAAAAGTCAGTTCGTAATTTCAAAAACGGCACACAGCTCTCCTCCTTTTCCATACTCTCGTGCTCGCAGAGAGAGCATTCAAAATGAGGAGAGGCGCGTGTCGAATTGTAATCATCACTAGTACTCACCCATCGAGGAAGATTTTCTTGTACGTATCCTTGAAAGCGAAGTTGAGCGCCTGCGTCGGGAAGTAGCGAATGACGTTGGCCAGATTGCCTCTGCAAGAAATTAGAGATCAGCTAAAGATCAAAGATCAATGCGCACCTCCAGAGGGCGGAGAATCCCTGCTCCTTGGGCACTCGCACGAGCACATCCATGATGCCCTTGTAGCGCTTGTCAACCGCGATCGAGGCAGAGGCATCTTGCACCTACAAGCATAGTAGAATGAGAACACCGCCACATACTGTACCACGCCCCAATCGTATCCAACGGTACCCCCCCCCTCATCTGCAGAACCCAATACCGTATCATACAGTACCACACCTACGTAACCAGCCTCCGCCCTCCACCCATCCTTGTCGCACAATCATCCCGTACCGAACGCAATCTAACCGTACCAATAGCCAACAACACCCTTTAGCCGCAGCCCTACCGTAGCCTGCCGTACCACACTAAGTACCGCTACCTTACCGTAGCCTACCCTATGAACACCTACCGTACAAGACTAAACCCAATCGTACCATATCCTACCGTACCCCGTACCGTAACACGCCAAACTACCGTACCAAAAGTACCACACAAAGCTACAGTACCCTATCGCACGCGGCATATACCGCACCTTACCGTACCACACCAAACTACCGTACCCCACGGTACCACACTGAACTACCGTACCCTACCCTACCGTAGCCTACCGTACCACACCACATTACCGTACCCCCATACCGTACCTGGAGCAGCAGCTTGACTCGCTCGATCGGCGCGACGGCAGTCTTCGAGATTGCAGCGGCCGTACCGCCCGTCGCCAGATCCAGCAGGAATTTCTTCGTGTTGAAACCCTGAACGAGGGAAATCGATTAAGTGTCGTCACCAGGATATCAGGATCCCAGGGAGCCCCAGAGATCCCCGGGGTATCAAGGGGGTATCCGTACCTTGGCCTCCTTCTTCTTGTCGCCGCCGCCTCCCGCTGCTGCCTTGTCTGCTCCCATAGTGTCGGTGCGAAGGGGTGTCGAAGTGAGAGGACGCCGATGAGGGGACCGCTTTTATAGCCTGCGAGAGGGGGGCGAAATGATGCTAATCGAGTGATGCAAATGAACATGAGAGAGCGCGCGCATTAGAGAGAGACAAGGAATGAACTCGTGATCGCATTGTGAGAGGAGGTAATTGGATCCGCTAAATTAGGGAAATCGAAATTTCGAAATGCGAAAGATTAATAGTTTTCTTACCGTAACCTGCAGTACTTACATTCGATGATAATCAATGATAACCGATATGCAAATTCGCCCAAGTCCCCGGGGTTAGCATGCGAGGACGTGACTTTTCGGAGGGAGCCTTCACATGCGATGGATTTGCATGTGCGAAATAGAGTTTGCGCAGGGTTTGCGCAATGGTCGCGCGAAGTTCCCGCTCGTTGCGCAGCACCACTACCGTAATCAGCGATGAGCACGGGGTCGGAAGTAGGACCATAGTCACCATACCACCGATATCACAACGATTTTGAAGCTAATAACCCTCGATTTCTGGGATCCGAACCAGCGAAATTTATCCGATTTCATATATACATATACCCGACCCCCCCCCCCCCCCCCCCGCCTCGAATCTAATCATTCGTCCGAGGTTGCTGCTCATCACTGGCCGTAATCTATCGTACCTCATAAAGCAATACGAAGTTGCTCAGCTAGAGTATGTCTCCGAGTCACGGCAGTCATCCAACTGCAAAGTGAAATGCGTTGATACGCCAAGGAATTCGAACTCACCGACGAAATAATCACGTGCCGTCCGTTGAACCTCGTCCTGCTTGAGCCATCCAAATGTTGAAGTCGCCCTGGTTCTGAAAAACAGTCAATACCTCTCGTATGAGAGGCACTAAGGGGAGCACGACGGGGCACCTGACCCACGCCGTATCCTAAGGGGCGCACGACGGGGCACCTGACCCTCGCCGTAACCTAAGGGGAGCACGACGGGGCACCTGACCCTCGCCGTATCCTAAGGGGCGCACGACGGGGCACCTGACCCACGCCGTAACCTAAGGGGCGCACGACGGGGCACCTGACCCTCGCCGTTACCTAAGGGGCGCTCAACTTAGCTTTGACATTGTCGATCGGCTTGACGGTATCCTTCTTCAGTCAGAGTTCCCCATATTCGTGCCGCTTCTCATCCATGTGCACCTGTAAAGTTGATGGTGTTCAACAAATTAAAAAAAAGTTTTACAAAAGCCTTAAATTAATGTGAGGAGAGCCAATGACAGACTACTGTAAACGAGGAGGAAATGAATTTCTAGGAAGACATAACGTAATGAAGTGTTCACGCTTCCATAATCGTAAGCTATCGATCGGTAGAGTTATACGCACCTTCAAATTCCCGTCGTTTTCCTCCTTCATGTCGATTCCTCTCACTCGTCGAAGTCGTCTTATTTATTCTAAGCGAAGAGAAATGAGTTATCGATTGTAGATAAATTCACCTCTTCATTTTTCGTCGTCTTCCTTCCTTTCCCCTCACTTGTTGAGATCTTGCTGATTCTTGCCATAGATGGGAATCGGTTGATTGCCGGGAAGTGAATTGCCAATCGAGGTACTGTAAATAAATAAATTAATGAACAACAGTGAGACAATGATATATTATCTCTCAAAGGGGTATTGACTGACTGAAGAGATCGTCTTGTTTCCGTGTAGAGGGGAAAGCTCGTCTTGCTCTCACTGCGCGAGTCACTCAGTCAGCAGCCCAAGTCGTAGTGATTCTGAAATATTGAATACCTTGTTTTCGTTTAGGGCTTCAATTCAATGGGAGCGGGTGGGGAGCTAACCGACCACACAGCCGGATAGAAGAAGAAGAAATGAAGTGTTCACACTTTTATAATCTTATGCTATCTACCAGTAGTGATTCACCTTTACATTATCCTCGTTATACTTCTGTATTTCTCTCACTCATTGAAGTCGTCTTGCTCATTCTAGCCATAGATGGGCATCCGTAGATCGTCCGGGAGTGATGGCTCATTTGGGGAACTGTAAATATTAATCAGTGATCAATGATATCGGGACAACGATATAATGACAATATTTATATGGAGAATGGGCATGTGAAGTAGGAAGGAGTAGTGAATAGTAGTGAGTAGTGAACTGGCCTGACAAAGATAAAAGGCACGCAGAAAAGCAGTTAATTGTGATGGGAAGTTGTGTAATCATCAAAACGTGGTTGATGCGGCGACGCAACAGCAATTGGGAAAAAAGGTGATAAAAGCCATGGCAGATGAAATGGTCTGAAGAATGAAATAAAATGAATTGAGATGAGATATGCAGTTTCCTAACAGAAGAGAGGAGAACAATGGAAAATTCTGACAACGCTTAAATAACAAAATCCAATTTTAGGTATTGCTTGCTCTCAATTTGAACTCTCACAAGAAGACAGTATATAGCATTCAAGAATGAAGTGAACAAACGTGTACATCACAAATGAATAGAAACACAATAAACAGCGAGGGAACGCCATCAAAACAGAGCAGGAAAAAGAGCAGACCATTTGAATCTTGTTGATTTTTTAAAGCGAGGTCCAATTAACTTGATTAATACCGTATACTAGAAATATACACGCAACTGATTTTATTATACCTTTTAATTGTTTTAAAATTAAATTTTATTAAATACTACTCATGTCGGCAAAATATAGTCAATCGTTACAAACGATTTCGAAATAAACCAAATCAGGAGGCTCTTTCGAAAACAATTTATTCACGATCAAGCAGGAATATTCATGTGAAACAATTATAACCAGTGAAGCACTGGTAATCGAGTTCACGGTATATTGTGGTAAGGAACATTCTACAGGCTAGCTATCGATAAATTGCAGCGATACATAATCAATGAAACAAGTACAATTCGACACTACTGGTCATATTTCTACAACAAGACGAGTAGCTTCCAGCCTTGGAGCATCACATTTACCGTCCGAAGATACTTGTAGCCAACCAACTGCAAAGTTAAATGTATTGTCTGACATAGGAAAAAGAAACACATTAACTCACCGATTAAATAGTTTTGTTTCAGGTGTAGTAGTAGAATTTCGCCCTGCCCCGACGTCTTGAACCATCCAGCTGCCGAATTCGTACCGCTTCTGAAATCACAATAAATCATAGAAATTAATTTTTCAAAAGGTAGATAGTAGAGTTCGAAATACGGGTAATCGTCTCTTCATTGCATTGGTCGGTCAGAACGGCGAGAGAGAGCGTGAAATGAGGTTAGGATTACCCGTATTTCGAACTATTTTGTATTCACAACCAGTTCCCCTGGATGATCTCCTGAATGAAAATTGACAACCAGTTCCACTGAATGATCTCCTACAAAATTGTCATTTCCATCCATTCGACGTCGTTTTAATTGCGCACCCGCCCCCTCATTTCCTGGCGTCGTCTTCTTTTTGCCGCCCACCCGCCCACTTTGTTCCTGACGTCGTCTTCTTTAGGGGCGCACCCGCCCCCTCAGTTCCTGGCTTCGTCTTCTTTGGGGGCGCACCCGCCCCCTCAGCTCCTGGCGTCGTCTTCTTTGGGGGCGCACCCGCCCCCTCAGTTCCTGGCTTCGTCTTCTTTGGGGGCGTACCCGCCCCCTCAGTTCCTGGCGTCGTCTTCTTTGGGGGCGCACCCGCCCCCTCAGTTCCGGGCTTCGTCTTCTTTGGGGGCGTACCCGCCCCCTCAGTTCCTGGCGTCGTCTTCTTTGGGGGCGCACCCGCCCCCTCATTTCCTGGCATCGTCTTCTTTGGGGGCGCACCCGCCCCCTCAGTTCCTGGCGTCGTCTTCTTTGGGGGCGCACCCGCCCCCTCAGTTCCTGGCGTCGTCTTCTTTGGGGGCGCACCCGCCCCCCCCCCCCCCTCAGTTCCTGGCTTCGTCTTCTTTGGGGGCGCACCCGCCCCCTCAGTTCCTGGCGTCGTCTTTTTTTTGCCGCCCACCCGCCCACTTTGTTCCTGACGTCGTCTTCTTTGGGGGCGCACCCGCCCCCTCAGTTCCTGGCTTCGTCTTCTTTGGGGGCGCACCCGCCCCCTCAGTTCCTGGCGTCGTCTTCTTTGGGGGCGCACCCGCCCCCTCAGTTCCTGGCGTCGTCTTTTTTTTTGCCGCCCACCCGCCCACTTTGTTCCTGACGTCGTCTTCTTTGGGGGCGCACCCGCCCCCTCAGTTCCTGGCTTCGTCTTCTTTGGGGGCGCACCCGCCCCCTCAGTTCCTGGCTTCGTCTTCTTTGGGGGCGCACCCGCCCCCTCATTTCCTGGCGTCGTCTTCTTTGGGGGCGCACCCGCCCCCTCAGTTCCTGGCGTCGTCTTCTTTGGGGGCGCACCCGCCCCCTCATTTCCTGGCGTCGTCTTCTTTTTGCCGCCCACCCGCCCACTTTGTTCCTGACGTCGTCTTCTTTGGGGGCGCACCCGCCCCCTCAGTTCCTGGCGTCGTCTTCTTTGGGGACGCACCCGCCCCCTCAGTTCCTGGCTTCGTCTTCTTTGGGGGCGCACCCGCCCCCTCAGTTCCTGGCGTCGTCTTCTTTGGGGGCGCACCCGCCCCCTCAGTTCCTGGCGTCGTCTTCTTTTTGCCGCGCACCCGCCCACTTTGTTCTTGGCATCGTCTTCTTTGGGGGCGCACCCGCCCCCTCAGTTCCTGGCATCGTCTTCTTTGGGGGCGCACCCGCCCCCTCATTTCCTGGCGTCGTCTTCTTTGGGGGCGCACCCGCCCCCTCATTTCCTGGCGTCGTCTTCTTTTTGCCGCCCACCCGCCCACTTTGTTCCTGGCGTCGTCATATTTAGGGGCGCACCCGCCCACTTTGTTCCTGGCGTCGTCATATTTAGGGGCGCACCCGCCCCCTCAGTTCCTGGCGTCGTCTTCTTTGGGGGCGCACCCGCCCCCTCAGTTCCTGGCGTCGTCTTCTTTGGGGGCGCACCCGCCCACTTTGTTCCTGGCGTCGTCTTCTTTGGGGGCGCACCCGCCCCCTCATTTCCTGGCGTCGTCTTCTTTGGGGGCGCACCCGCCCCCTCATTTCCTGGCGTCGTCTTCTTTTTGCCGCCCACCCGCCCACTTTGTTCCTGACGTCGTCTTCTTTGGGGGCGCACCCGCCCCCTCAGTTCCTGGCTTCGTCTTCTTTGGGGGCGCACCCGCCCCCTCATTTCCTGGCGTCGTCTTCTTTGGGGGCGCACCCGCCCCCTCAGTTCCTGGCGTCGTCTTCTTTGGGGGCGCACCCGCCCCCTCATTTCCTGGCGTCGTCTTCTTTTTGCCGCCCACCCGCCCACTTTGTTCCTGACGTCGTCTTCTTTGGGGGCGCACCCGCCCCCTCAGTTCCTGGCGTCGTCTTCTTTGGGGATGCACCCGCCCCCTCAGTTCCTGGCTTCGTCTTCTTTGGGGGCGCACCCGCCCCCTCAGTTCCTGGCGTCGTCTTCTTTGGGGGCGCACCCGCCCCCTCAGTTCCTGGCGTCGTCTTCTTTTTGCCGCGCACCCGCCCACTTTGTTCTTGGCATCGTCTTCTTTGGGGGCGCACCCGCCCCCTCAGTTCCTGGCATCGTCTTCTTTGGGGGCGCACCCGCCCCCTCATTTCCTGGCGTCGTCTTCTTTGGGGGCGCACCCGCCCCCTCATTTCCTGGCGTCGTCTTCTTTTTGCCGCCCACCCGCCCACTTTGTTCCTGGCGTCGTCTTCTTTGGGGGCGCACCCGCCCACTTTGTTCCTGGCGTCGTCATATTTAGGGGCGCACCAGCCCCCTCAGTTCCTGGCGTCGTCTTCTTTGGGGGCGCACCCGCCCCCTCTGTTCCTGGCGTCGTCTTCTTTGGGGGCGCACCCGCCCACTTTGTTCCTGACGTCGTCTTCTTTTGGGGCGCACCCGCCCCCTCATTTCCTGGCGTCGTCTTCTTTGGGGGCGCACCCGCCCCCTCATTTCCTGGCGTCGTCTTCTTTTTGCCGCCCACCCGCCCACTTTGTTCCTGACGTCGTCTTCTTTGGGGGCGCACCCGCCCCCTCAGTTCCTGGCGTCGTCTTCTTTGGGGGCGCACCCGCCCCCTCATTTCCTGGCATCGTCTTCTTTGGGGGCGCACCCGCCCCCTCAGTTCCTGGCGTCGTCTTCTTTGGGGGCGCACCCGCCCCCTCAGTTCCTGGCGTCGTCTTCTTTGGGGGCGCACCCGCCCCCCCCCCTCAGTTCCTGGCTTCGTCTTCTTTGGGGGCGCACCCGCCCCCTCAGTTCCTGGCGTCGTCTTTTTTTTGCCGCCCACCCGCCCACTTTGTTCCTGACGTCGTCTTCTTTGGGGGCGCACCCGCCCCCTCAGTTCCTGGCTTCGTCTTCTTTGGGGGCGCACCCGCCCCCTCAGTTCCTGGCGTCGTCTTCTTTGGGGGCGCACCCGCCCCCTCAGTTCCTGGCGTCGTCTTTTTTTTTGCCGCCCACCCGCCCACTTTGTTCCTGACGTCGTCTTCTTTGGGGGCGCACCCGCCCCCTCAGTTCCTGGCTTCGTCTTCTTTGGGGGCGCACCCGCCCCCTCAGTTCCTGGCTTCGTCTTCTTTGGGGGCGCACCCGCCCCCTCATTTCCTGGCGTCGTCTTCTTTGGGGGCGCACCCGCCCCCTCAGTTCCTGGCGTCGTCTTCTTTGGGGGCGCACCCGCCCCCTCATTTCCTGGCGTCGTCTTCTTTTTGCCGCCCACCCGCCCACTTTGTTCCTGACGTCGTCTTCTTTGGGGGCGCACCCGCCCCCTCAGTTCTTGGCATCGTCTTCTTTGGGGGCGCACCCGCCCCCTCAGTTCCTGGCATCGTCTTCTTTGGGGGCGCACCCGCCCCCTCAGTTCCTGGCGTCGTCTTCTTTGGGGGCGCACCCGCCCCCTCATTTCCTGGCGTCGTCTTCTTTTTGCCGCCCACCCGCCCACTTTGTTCCTGGCGTCGTCATATTTAGGGGCGCACCCGCCCACTTTGTTCCTGGCGTCGTCATATTTAGGGGCGCACCCGCCCCCTCAGTTCCTGGCGTCGTCTTCTTTGGGGGCGCACCCGCCCCCTCAGTTCCTGGCGTCGTCTTCTTTGGGGGCGCACCCGCCCACTTTGTTCCTGACGTCGTCTTCTTTGGGGGCGCACCCGCCCCCTCATTTCCTGGCGTCGTCTTCTTTGGGGGCGCACCCGCCCCCTCATTTCCTGGCGTCGTCTTCTTTTTGCCGCCCACCCGCCCCCTTTGTTCCTGACGTCGTCTTCTTTGGGGGCGCACCCGCCCCCTCAGTTCCTGGCTTCGTCTTCTTTGGGGGCGCACCCGCCCCCTCATTTCCTGGCGTCGTCTTCTTTGGGGGCGCACCCGCCCCCTCAGTTCCTGGCGTCGTCTTCTTTGGGGGCGCACCCGCCCCCTCATTTCCTGGCGTCGTCTTCTTTTTGCCGCCCACCCGCCCACTTTGTTCCTGACGTCGTCTTCTTTGGGGGCGCACCCGCCCCCTCAGTTCCTGGCGTCGTCTTCTTTGGGGATGCACCCGCCCCCTCAGTTCCTGGCTTCGTCTTCTTTGGGGGCGCACCCGCCCCCTCAGTTCCTGGCGTCGTCTTCTTTGGGGGCGCACCCGCCCCCTCAGTTCCTGGCGTCGTCTTCTTTTTGCCGCGCACCCGCCCACTTTGTTCTTGGCATCGTCTTCTTTGGGGGCGCACCCGCCCCCTCAGTTCCTGGCATCGTCTTCTTTGGGGGCGCACCCGCCCCCTCATTTCCTGGCGTCGTCTTCTTTGGGGGCGCACCCGCCCCCTCATTTCCTGGCGTCGTCTTCTTTTTGCCGCCCACCCGCCCACTTTGTTCCTGGCGTCGTCTTCTTTGGGGGCGCACCCGCCCACTTTGTTCCTGGCGTCGTCATATTTAGGGGCGCACCAGCCCCCTCAGTTCCTGGCGTCGTCTTCTTTGGGGGCGCACCCGCCCCCTCTGTTCCTGGCGTCGTCTTCTTTGGGGGCGCACCCGCCCACTTTGTTCCTGACGTCGTCTTCTTTTGGGGCGCACCCGCCCCCTCATTTCCTGGCGTCGTCTTCTTTGGGGGCGCACCCGCCCCCTCATTTCCTGGCGTCGTCTTCTTTTTGCCGCCCACCCGCCCACTTTGTTCCTGACGTCGTCTTCTTTGGGGGCGCACCCGCCCCCTCAGTTCCTGGCGTCGTCTTCTTTGGGGGCGCACCCGCCCCCTCAGTTCCTGGCTTCGTCTTCTTTGGGGGCGCACCCGCCCCCTCAGTTCCTGGCGTCGTCTTCTTCTCTTCTTTTTGCCGCCCACCCGCCCACTTTGTTCCTGACGTCGTCTTCTTTGGGGGCGCACCCGCCCCCTCAGTTCCTGGCTTCGTCTTCTTTTTGCCGCCACCCGCCCACTTTGTTCCTGGCGTCGTCATATTTAGGGGCGCACCCGCCCACTTTGTTCCTGGCGTCGTCATATTTAGGGGCGCACCCGCCCCCTCAGTTCCTGGCGTCGTCTTCTTTGGGGGCGCACCCGCCCCCTCAGTTCCTGGCGTCGTCTTCTTTGGGGGCGCACCCGCCCACTTTGTTCCTGACGTCGTCTTCTTTGGGGGCGCACCCGCCCCCTCATTTCCTGGCGTTGTCTTCTTTGGGGGCGCACCCGCCCCCTCAGTTCCTGGCATCGTCTTCTTTGGGGGCGCACTCGCCCCCTCATTTCCTGGCGTCGTCTTCTTTGGGGGCGCACCCGCCCCCTCATTTCCTGGCGTCGTCTTCTTTTTGCCGCCCACCCGCCCACTTTGTTCCTGGCTTCGTCTTCTTTGGGGGCGCACCCGCCCCCTCAGTTCCTGGCATCGTCTTCTTTGGGGGCGCACCCGCCCCCTCAGTTCCTGGCTTCGTCTTCTTTGGGGGCGCACCCGCCCCCTCAGTTCCTGGCGTCGTCTTCTTTGGGGGCGCACCCGCCCCCTCAGTTCCTGGCGTTGTCTTCTTTGGGGGCGCACCCGCCCCCTCAGTTCCTGGCGTCGTCTTCTTTTTGCCGCGCACCCGCCCACTTTGTTCTTGGCATCGTCTTCTTTGGGGGCGCACCCGCCCCCTCAGTTCCTGGCATCGTCTTCTTTGGGGGCGCACCCGCCCCCTCATTTCCTGGCGTTGTCTTCTTTGGGGGCGCACCCGCCCCCTCATTTCCTGGCGTCGTCTTCTTTTTGCCGCCCACCCGCCCACTTTGTTCCTGGCGTCGTCATATTTAGGGGCGCACCCGCCCCCTCAGTTCCTGGCGTCGTCTTCTTTGGGGGCGCACCCGCCCCCTCATTTCCTGGCGTCGTCTTCTTTGGGGGCGCACCCGCCCCCTCAGTTCCTGGCGTCGTCTTCTTTGGGGGCGCACCCGCCCCCTCAGTTCCTGGCTTCGTCTTCTTTGGGGGCGCACCCGCCCCCTCAGTTCCTGGCGTCGTCTTCTTTGGGGGCGCACCCGCCCCCTCAGTTCCTGGCGTCGTCTTCTTTTTGCCGCGCACCCGCCCACTTTGTTCTTGGCATCGTCTTCTTTGGGGGCGCACCCGCCCCCTCAGTTCCTGGCATCGTCTTCTTTGGGGGCGCACCCGCCCCCTCATTTCCTGGCGTTGTCTTCTTTGGGGGCGCACCCGCCCCCTCAGTTCCTGGCGTCGTCTTCTTTTTGCCGCGCACCCGCCCACTTTGTTCTTGGCATCGTCTTCTTTGGGGGCGCACCCGCCCCCTCAGTTCCTGGCATCGTCTTCTTTGGGGGCGCACCCGCCCCCTCATTTCCTGGCGTCGTCTTCTTTGGGGGCGCACCCGCCCCCTCATTTCCTGGCGTCGTCTTCTTTTTGCCGCCCACCCGCCCACTTTGTTCCTGGCGTCGTCATATTTAGGGGCGCACCCGCCCCCTCAGTTCCTGGCGTCGTCTTCTTTGGGGGCGCACCCGCCCCCTCATTTCCTGGCGTCGTCTTCTTTGGGGGCGCACCCGCCCCCTCAGTTCCTGGCGTCGTCTTCTTTGGGGGCGCACCCGCCCCCTCATTTCCTGGCGTCGTCTTCTTTTTGCCGCCCACCCGCCCACTTTGTTCCTGACGTCGTCTTCTTTGGGGGCGCACCCGCCCCCTCAGTTCCTGGCGTCGTCTTCTTTGGGGGCGCACCCGCCCCCTCAGTTCCTGGCTTCGTCTTCTTTGGGGGCGCACCCGCCCCCTCAGTTCCTGGCGTCGTCTTCTTTGGGGGCGCACCCGCCCCCTCAGTTCCTGGCGTCGTCTTCTTTTTGCCGCGCACCCGCCCACTTTGTTCTTGGCATCGTCTTCTTTGGGGGCGCACCCGCCCCCTCAGTTCCTGGCATCGTCTTCTTTGGGGGCGCACCCGCCCCCTCATTTCCTGGCGTCGTCTTCTTTGGGGGCGCACCCGCCCCCTCATTTCCTGGCGTCGTCTTCTTTTTGCCGCCCACCCGCCCACTTTGTTCCTGGCGTCGTCATATTTAGGGGCGCACCCGCCCACTTTGTTCCTGGCGTCGTCATATTTAGGGGCGCACCCGCCCCCTCAGTTCCTGGCGTCGTCTTCTTTGGGGGCGCACCCGCCCCCTCAGTTCCTGGCGTCGTCTTCTTTGAGGGCGCACCCGCCCACTTTGTTCCTGACGTCGTCTTCTTTGGGGGCGCACCCGCCCCCTCATTTCCTGGCGTCGTCTTCTTTGGGGGCGCACCCGCCCCCTCATTTCCTGGCGTCGTCTTCTTTTTGCCGCCCACCCGCCCACTTTGTTCCTGACGTCGTCTTCTTTGGGGGCGCACCCGCCCCCTCAGTTCCTGGCTTCGTCTCCTTTGGGGGCGCACCCGCCCCCTCAGTTCCTGGCGTTGTCTTCTTTGGGGGCGCACCCGCCCCCTCAGTTCCTGGCGTCGTCTTCTTTGGGGGCGCACCCGCCCCCCTCATTTCCTGGCGTCGTCTTCTTTTTGCCGCCCACCCGCCCACTTTGTTCCTGACGTCGTCTTCTTTGGGGGCGCACCCGCCCCCTCAGTTCCTGGCGTCGTCTTCTTTTTGCCGCCCACCCGCCCACTTTGTTCTTGGCATCGTCTTCTTTGGGGGCGCACCCGCCCCCTCAGTTCCTGGCATCGTCTTCTTTGGGGGCGCACCCGCCCCCTCAGTTCCTGGCGTCGTCTTCTTTTTGCCGCCCACCCGCCCACTTTGTTCCTGACGTCGTCTTCTTTGGGGGCGCACCCGCCCCCTCAGTTCCTGGCGTCGTCTTCTTTGGGGGCGCACCCGCCCCCTCAGTTCCTGGCTTCGTCTTCTTTGGGGGCGCACCCGCCCCCTCAGTTCCTGGCGTCGTCTTCTTTGGGGGCGCACCCGCCCCCCTCATTTCCTGGCGTCGTCTTCTTTTTGCCGCCCACCCGCCCACTTTGTTCCTGACGTCATCTTCTTTGGGGGCGCACCCGCCCCCTCAGTTCCTGGCGTCGTCTTCTTTTTGCCGCCCACCCGCCCACTTTGTTCTTGGCATCGTCTTCTTTGGGGGCGCACCCGCCCCCTCAGTTCCTGGCATCGTCTTCTTTGGGGGCGCACCCGCCCCCTCAGTTCCTGGCATCGTCTTCTTTGGGGGCGCACCCGCCCCCTCATTTCCTGGCGTCGTCTTCTTTGGGGGCGCACCCGCCCCCTCATTTCCTGGCGTCGTCTTCTTTTTGCCGCCCACCCGCCCACTTTGTTCCTGGCTTCGTCTTCTTTGGGGGCGCACCCGCCCCCTCAGTTCCTGGCATCGTCTTCTTTGGGGGCGCACCCGCCCCCTCATTTCCTGGCGTCGTCTTCTTTGGGGGCGCACCCGCCCCCTCATTTCCTGGCGTCGTCTTCTTTGGGGGCGCACCCGCCCCCTCAGTTCCTGGCATCGTCTTCTTTGGGGGCGCACCCGCCCCCTCAGTTCCTGGCTTCGTCTTCTTTTTGCCGCCCACCCGCCCACTTTGTTCCTGACGTCGTCTTCTTTTGGGGGCGCACCCGCCCCCTCAGTTCCTGGCGTCGTCTTCTTTTTGCCGCCCACCCGCCCACTTTGTTCCTGACGTCGTCTTCTTTGGGGGCGCACCCGCCCCCTCAGTTCCTGGCATCGTCTTCTTTGGGGGCGCACCCGCCCCCTCAGTTCCTGGCTTCGTCTTCTTTGGGGGCGCACCCGCCCCCTCAGTTCCTGGCGTCGTCTTCTTTGGGGGCGCACCCGCCCCCTCAGTCTTTGGGGGCGCACCCGCCCTCTCAGTTCCTGGCGTCGTCTTCTTTGGGGGCGCACCCGCCCCCTCAGTTCCTGGCGTCGTCTTTTTTTTTGCCGCCCACCCGCCCACTTTGTTCCTGGCTTCGTCTTCTTTGGGGGCGCACCCGCCCCCTCAGTTCCTGGCATCGTCTTCTTTGGGGGCGCACCCGCCCCCTCAGTTCCTGGCATCGTCTTCTTTGGGGGCGCACCCGCCCCCTCATTTCCTGGCGTCGTCTTCTTTGGGGGCACACCCGCCCCCTCATTTCCTGGCGTCGTCTTCTTTGGGGGCGCACCCGCCCCCTCATTTCCTGGCGTCGTCTTCTTTGGGGGCGCACCCGCCCCCTCAGTTCCTGGCATCGTCTTCTTTGGGGGCGCACCCGCCCCCTCAGTTCCTGGCTTCGTCTTCTTTTTGCCGCCCACCCGCCCACTTTGTTCCTGACGTCGTCTTCTTTTGGGGGCGCACCCGCCCCCTCAGTTCCTGGCGTCGTCTTCTTTTTGCCGCCCACCCGCCCACTTTGTTCCTGACGTCGTCTTCTTTGGGGGCGCACCCGCCCCCTCAGTTCCTGGCTTCGTCTTCTTTGGGGGCGCACCCGCCCCCTCAGTTCCTGGCGTCGTCTTCTTTGGGGGCGCACCCGCCCCCTCAGTTCCTGGCGTCGTCTTTTTTTTTGCCGCCCACCCGCCCACTTTGTTCCTGGCTTCGTCTTCTTTGGGGGCGCACCCGCCCCCTCAGTTCCTGGCATCGTCTTCTTTGGGGGCGCACCCGCCCCCTCAGTTCCTGGCTTCGTCTTCTTTGGGGGCGCACCCGCCCCCTCAGTTCCTGGCGTCGTCTTCTTTGGGGGCGCACCCGCCCCCTCAGTTCCTGGCATCGTCTTCTTTGGGGGCGCACCCGCCCCCTCAGTTCCTGGCTTCGTCTTCTTTGGGGGCGCACCCGCCCCCTCAGTTCCTGGCATCGTCTTCTTTGGGGGCGCACCCGCCCCCTCAGTTCCTGGCTTCGTCTTCTTTGGGGGCGCACCCGCCCCCTCAGTTCCTGGCATCGTCTTCTTTTTGCCGCGCACCCGCCCCCTCAGTTCCTGGCGTTGTCTTCTTTGGGGGCGGACCCGCCCCCTCAGTTCCTGGCGTCGTCTTCTTTTTGCCGCGCACCCGCCCACTTTGTTCTTGGCATCGTCTTCTTTGGGGCGCACCCGCCCCCTCAGTTCCTGGCATCGTCTTCTTTTGGCCGCCCACCCGCCCCTTTGTTCCTGACGTCGTCTTCTTGGGGGCGCACCCGCCCCCTCAGTTCCTGGCGTCGTCTTCTTTGGGGGCGCACCCGCCCCTCAGTTCCTGGCTTCGTCTTCTTTGGGGGCGCACCCGCCCCCTCAGTTCCTGGCGTCGTCTTCTTTGGGGGCGCACCCGCCCCCTCATTTCCTGGCGTCGTCTTCTTTTTGCCGCCCACCCGCCCACTTTGTTCCTGACGTCGTCTCTTTGGGGGCGCACCCGCCCCCTCAGTTCCTGGCTTCGTCTTCTTTGGGGGCGCACCCGCCCCCTAAGTTCCTGGCGTCGTCTTCTTTGGGGGCGACCCGCCCCCTCAGTTCCTGGCGTCGTCTTCTTTGGGGGCGCACCCGCCCCCTCAGTTCCTGGCTTCGTCTTCTTTGGGGGCGCACCCGCCCCCTCAGTTCCTGGCGTCGTCTTCTTGGGGGCGCACCGCCCCCTCAGTTCCTGGCGTCGTCTTTTTTTTGCCGCCCACCCGCCCACTTTGTTCCGGCTTCGTCTTCGTTGGGGGCGCACCCGCCCCCTCAGTTCCTGGCATCGTCTTCTTTGGGGGCGCAACCGCCCCCTCAGTTCCTGGCTTCGTCTTCTTTGGGGGCGCACCCGCCCCTCAGTTCCTGGCGTCGTCTTCTTTGGGGGCGCACCCGCCCCCTCAGTTCCTGGCGTCGTCTTCTTTTTGCCGCCCACCCGCCCACTTTGTTCCTGACGTCGTCTTCTTTGGGGGCGCACCCGCCCCCTCCGTTCCTGGCTTCGTCTTCTTTGGGGGCGCACCCGCCCCCTCAGTTCCTGGCGTTGTTCTTTAGGGGCGCACCGCCCCCTCAGTTCCTGGCGTCGTCTTCTTTTGCCGCCCACCCGCCCACTTTGTTCCTGGCATCGTCTTCTTTGGGGCGCACCCGCCCCTCATTTCCTGGCGTCGTCTTCTTTGGGGGCGCACCCGCCCCCTCATTTCCTGGCGTCGTCTTCTTTTTGCCGCCCCCGCCCACTTTGTTCCTGACGTCGTCTTCTTTGGGGGCGCAACCCGCCCCCCTCAGTTCCTGGCGTCGTCTTCTTGGGGGCGCACCCGCCCCCTCAGTTCCTGGCTTCGTCTTCTTTGGGGGCGCACCCGCCCCCTCAGTTCCTGGCGTCGTCTTCTTTGGGGGCGCACCCGCCCCCCTCATTTTCCTGGCTTCGTCTTCTTTTTGCCGCCCACCCGCCCACTTTGTTCCTGAAGTCGTCTTCTTTGGGGGCGCACCCGCCCCCTCAGTTCTGGCTTCGTCTTCTTTGGGGCGCACCCGCCCCCTCAGTTCCTGGCGTTGTCTTCTTTGGGGGCGCACCCGCCCCCTCATTTCCTGGCGTCGTCTTCTTTTTGCCGCCAACCCGCCCACTTTGGTCCTGGCGTCGT